>OY720443.1:12632402-13374651 GCA_963082915.1 Dolichopus griseipennis | reverse complement strand
AAAAGATGGAAGACAAGACCTACAAAAAAAAATACAAAAAAAATAGTGGTAAAAGAAGTAGAAAATATAGTCGAGTTAAGAATATTATCTCATAAATATTAATGGTCACGGATTTGTTATTTCTAAAGAGTCTACACTATATATAAATATATATCTATTTATATAAATAGAATCTAAATGTATAAAATAATATAAAGTGATGTGTATAAAACTTTGTTAATGTTATTTCTGTCGCAAACATGTGTTATCTATTTATGTCGTTCTTGTTTATACATACAAAATGGTCTGTTTATGTATAAACAAAATGGTGTACAGTTATTCGCAAATGTTTATTTGAAATATGTACAAAATTTAACTACTTTTCATCTTAAATTTTGAACGTCCCTTGCAAAAATGTATTTTTAAATTAGTTATATATTTTCCGTAAAGTAGGCTAATAATTTTGTACACGGCAACTCTTGCCTCATTAAGCTAAGTGACACACACAAACGTATATGTGACTAGTTTCGTATACTTATGATTACAATTAATAAGTAATGAAACGACGGTAAGTCGATGCAACCGACTTAGTAATTGCCCTACACCTGAAAAATATAATTAACAGTTGCACAAACACTTATTTCAATTCAAATTTCGTGTACAATATGCAAACAGGGCGGAACTACATTAAATTTCAAGTTCTATAATTATTAATTTCCAAGATATGCTTATCTGCTGTTGAAAAATTTATGGGAGGTACCCGAAGCAAAAGTCAAAACAAGAAGAAACCCCGTTGTACCAAATTTGAAGGTTCTATCTTTATTTATCTTGGAGATATGCTGGTTTGCCACTGGTCCGACTGAAAGCTTCAAAAATCCGAACTTACCATCCGACCTTATCCATTTGCAATCCCCGTCTTAACTTTTGTCATTAGTAACCTACATTATAAATGTATCAGATAATTATTGATCATCAGGATAATCATTTTCAAGCAATCGTGTTTACGAACGAACGGACGGACATAGTTATATAGACTAAGGAGGCAACGCTGAGCAAAAACATATATAATTTTCCCTTTATTGCTCGTTTCCGTTTGGTTGCTACAGACACGTGGCTATATCTATTTTAGGTGTTCGATATAAAAATGTCGACGACGAACATTAGCAATAACTTCTATAAGTAAATTTTGTATAGGTAAGCTTGATTTTTAGCTAATTAAAGGTTTGCTCTAATGAAATTAGTTGCAGAGAGACCCCGCAATATAATTTGAGAAAATAAAAGAAGATAGAAAAATGAACGAAGAAGAAATGTTCATTGGCATGACATTTTTCTGTTCTAAGCCAGGATTAATCTACCAACAAAAAGAATGAAAGGATTAAGTAAAATATTTGTGGGCCACTGTATACAATAAATTTTCATTTAGCTTAATTTTTCATTAGTTTAATTTTCTTTTATTTTCCTACAATTCCCATTCTCTTTTGCCCTAATTTTTTTCCTGCGTTGTTTGGAGATCAGAACAGGACACAAAATTCTTTTTATTTTGTTTCACTTTCTGTTGGTTACTAAGAAGATTTTAATATAAGAAGACGAATTAAAGGTATATGAATTTGTGGTGCATAGTTAGAATTATGCGGCAATTGTTTTATACTCTATATTTCATTATATACATATACTATATTAATAAGTACACATAATAAGTAGTTCCTATAAAATGAATTTGAGATGTTTTTCTTAAAAATAAGAAATATTGCAGCAAGTCGCAGTATCACTTATAAAAATATAAGTTTTTGTATTAGTTTTTCTCGTTTTGTTGTTGCTTCATTTTTAAAGGATTAACATAACCTCAAAATTTGAACTTAATTTCTTGTCCTTAATCTTTATATATTATAAATAAAAGACTTTTTTTTTATTTAATTTTAACTTCTTTTTATAAAATACAGTATAATTTATACACAAATTTTTTTATTTTGTTGTTTTTAAGTTTCTGGTGGATGATTTTGTTTTTTTAACGTTTTGAGGTTATGTTAAGAAATTATTTTTTGGTTGCATAATTTTCTTGAAAGAAAAACAGAGTGTTGGTTCTTGTTTATGTCCTAAGTTTTTTGTTTGGTGTTTGTTTGTAATTAAAATTAATGTAAAATTATTTAGAGTACATCTTTTTTGTGTTTTTTGCTATCATGTAAATGATAAATTTTTTAAGATTAAAGTACATTTAAAAACAAAGCAGTAGTAAAATAAATGGATAATTTAACTGAATTTTAGATGAATCATATTTAATAAGGAGTTGTTGTATAGCTGTTAGTGAGGTCTTAATGATAATTTATTGTGTTTAGATTTTATTCAAAATGATTTTAATTGAATTGAGCAAGTTTTTTCATTTAGTAGTCAATTCTTATGAAATATTTTATTTTGAATGCATATATTGTAAACTCTTTTGACATGAAATCGGGTCCTTTTTCAAATGGAATTAGTGTTTTTTCAAATCAATTTAAACGCCCTAAGCTTCTACAGCTTTAAAATTGGTGTGTAAATATTGTCAAATGTATATCGATTCGACTACAAAATTCCAAAAAACGGGGCTCATTAGTAATGGACCAATTTAAATTTGGGACTATTTGTATTATTAAAAAATAAAACCAAATTGATTTTTGACAATTATTAAAAAGGACCAAGCTCATTTGAAAAGAGTATATCATAATGAGAATATGTAATATTGGTCAGCTTTTTTACATCCCTAGAATTATATTTGAAAGCTGATTATCGCTTAGATTGTTAAAGAACCAACTCAAATTAGTACAGGCTGTTTCATACTATGGTTCGGAAAGCTTTGGCTCTATCATAGGGAGTTCCTAGAAGAAATTATTGAAACCTGATTTTGTAAACAACAAAAAAAAATCTCTTTTAACTCAGAATCTCACATATTCATATATATAAATAGGAGTATATTCCCACTTTTGTAAAATACAGGCAAATAAAATTCAGACACTGTTCGAATGGGAAAAATATCACAATCTCGAATGATATAAAATCTTGAAAAAATAATCTTGAAAATATCAAAATCCTGAATAATTTCTAACCCCGAACCTCACGTTTTTGAAAGTTCCAAAATCTTAAATACGGAAATTACAAAACCTTATTCACCTTGGGTCCGAAGTTCCAAAAAAAATTTTCACTTAAATATATAATATACATATGTAGTAAGAGGTAAATATAAATACTCTGGAAAAGTAGCATTCCCGATTTTGTATCCAACTCGAAAATCCTTTCTAACTTTTTTTTGTAAATAATAATTTAACATCAAAACTTTTAAAATAAAGGGGGCTGCCGACTTTAATATTTTTTAGATTAAATTTCGATAAAATACTCAGTATTAAACACTCTATTATTTTGAAAATGTGCTTTTAGAAAAACCCTTGGTTTTTTTCATGGCTTGTTTATATTTTTTTTGTGGATTTGTTGTTCGATTATGACAACAGCTGTTTTAGTCCATAACTAGTTCTAGTTTTTATTTTCGAATTCTTTTATATTGTACTGTTTTTTTGTACTAAAAGCTAAATATGTAAAAATAATATAATATCTACTTTCTTTATTCCTAGTTTTTTGTTGTTTTTATCATTTTATTATATTAATATTTTATGAATACAGTTTTTTTTATTGTACTGTTTTTTTTCTAAATGAAAATTGCAAATTTTTATATTTTTATATTTGGGTTATATTTTGTATATTTTTAAAAATGTATACTATTCAATTTTGCAATGTTTCTTTCATTTTGGAATTTGTATTATAAAAAATTGAATTTTATTTTATTTTTAACACAATTTTTATCTTGATTTGATGCTTTTAGTTTGGTTCCGCTTGACCCACCAATCTAAGAAGTATTTTGTAAGTTTTGAAAGGACAAAAACTGTTAAATTGAATAAAATACAAAGGGTTGTTTAAAGTTTTTAAGCAAAGTGTAAATGTTGTATGAAGAAAATGACAGAAGTCTATGGTAGAAGTCAGTACTAAAATATTTAGAAAGAACCAGTATGAAAGTTTCTGGAGATAGTAGAATCTAAAAAAGTATATTTATGTTTACCTTAATTTCTTTGTATTCAAATGGGGCAACCTGCACTAAGATAGTATTGACTAATTAGAAGACTTTTACCAGACCTTTTTTTTTACATCAAGATTACTTACACGAATTAAATTAACACGTATCGCCTTTTTTAAAATATCAGTTTTAACCCTTAAATACCACACGCGTTAATTGCGGCTTTCAGAAATTTTCACGGATTCCAATATTATTTAACCTGTGAAACTTTTGAATCGAAATTACGTGGTAACTGGTACATGTCAGATAAAGTCGTGGTTCCAAAACCTCTGGATATCAGAAGTGCATTGACAAGATCTTAGACTTATCTAAAGAAAATTAGGAAAATGCCATACTAAATCTGGAGGAGATTCGAAAAAAGCACTTGAACTTTTCTTAACCCAGAAAATATTCTAGTATGATACAAAAGGGAGAGAAAAAATGAATTGAAGTAGTGATGAAAACCAAACAAAGTGGCATTATGTCAAATCTTCGATTCATTAAACCCCTCTTACATTTTCCAAATTTACTGTATAATAATTTTAAATTTACTTGTATTATGATAACGGTAAAGCTTTGAAATTCAACTTTTAAACATATTTTTAAAGTTTTTCTGAACTTATATAAACTTTAGGTATTATTATTATTATTTGATTAATTCTTTCTTTTTTTAGTTTTTCACTAATAATAATGACGTTTTGTTCCACCTTTTCTATTCAGTCTTAAAATGATTAAAAAAATACGGTTTTTTTACCGTTATTTTTATTTATTATCTAAAAAAAATAACTATTGTATATTGAATACCAAAGTTGAAAAAATGAAATAGAGATAGAAATAAAAGATTTTTTCATTTTCTAATTAATTTTGTTAAAAAAAATGAATAAGTTTTATTTTCATTATTTCAATTTTAATAATAATAATAAGTTTATAAAACTTTTAGTTTTTTCATTTTAAAATAATTTTTTTAATGATTTTTTTCATTTTTATTTTATTATTTCTTTAATTTAGAGTTATAGCGTACTTAAGATTGAATTTGGTATTATTTCAAATGCGGTCAATTGTGAATAATTCGAGAATCCGAAAAAAAAATTGAATGAAAAAGAGAGAGAAAAGTATAAATAATTCCAAAAGAAAAAGGGAATGGAAATTTAATAATTAGTTATTTTATTTGAAAAAATTTTTTAAATAAGCTTAAAATGAAATAAAATATAATTTAAAACTATATTGAAATAGGTTCCAGTTATGAATTTTTTTTTCCATTAATGTAGATTTTTTTTATACAGTCAAACCCGTCCTATAGAAATGAGTTTTATAGAAAACTAAATTTTGACCAAAGAAAAATTTGTTAAAAAATGTATAATTTTCAAAAATATGAAAATTTTCAAAAAAACAATGGATTTCAAAATTGTTTTACTTTTAAGATTGTTTTTGTTTTAAGGGGTTTCTTATAACCGAGCTTGACTGTAATTAATTATTTTATAGTTTTGAACCAGAGCCAGACATAATTGAATTTTCATGTTTAAAAGACATGTTGTAAGTGAACACACTTAGGTGGGATGTAAAGGGATATTAAACCAGCTGGAAACATTTGAGTGACAGTTTTTGTAATTCATTGCTTTGAAAAGAAACTAAGCGTGTTTTTGAAATCTATCGCATTATGCACTAAAATACTCGTTGCACTATTTTGTTCCTTAAAATTTCTAACTGTATGAACTTTTTCCGGGTGATATGGCTGTTTGCACTAAATTATATATCAAAAATTGAGTGTTATTAAAACCATACTACAAAATAGTGCGAAAATTATTTCGGTAATTCCAAAAGCGTTAAACGCTAAAGTCAAATGCTAGCACAATAAGTTTTGAACGCCCTAAAGAACAAAAGAGTCACATTAATCAAATTAGTTTTATAAATTTAAATTTAATTTAAATAAAATCTATTGTAAATGTATTGTAAATGTCCTTTATTTCAATACAATAATATTGTATCAAAAGTCAAATTACAATAAAATAAATGTCAAAGAACTTTAATACATGAAAGAATTAATTAGGTATGTATGTATTTAAAAGAAGAAAGTTATGTTATTCTTAAATATAATATTATAATGTGTATATATATGAACGCATATTTATGTATTTATGTTATTTTTCTAAAAATAGAATTAAAATTATATAGTATTTGTGTGTATTTATGCATTTTTTTTCATCTAAATAAGCATACATGATTATATAAATTATAAAATGTATTACCTCAGGTTATTGCTAATTAATTAACGGTAGTTTTGTTTTCTTTTATTTAAAATCATTATATTATTTTTAATTTTATTTATGTATTTTTTATTATTCCTTTTTTAGAATCCTTCAAAATAAAGTTTTTAAAAGCCTTGAGGTATACAAGAAAAAACAATAACAAATGCATACATGGTGACTTTTAATTTATGAAATAACAGTGGTTATTAAATGTGTTTAAGATATTTATAAAAATGTAATTTTTTCAAAATTATTGGAAAGTTTTAAAAAAACAGAGGTAAAATTTTCTTCCGTTATTTCTTTGCCAATCAATATTATTAAAGTTCTATATGGATTTCATTTAATCTGCTATAGTCAATTGTTCCTGAATTAATGAAATAATGGGACTTATATGACAAGAGAAGATTGATAAAAGAAGATTGGAAAAGTACTCTTAGCTGATTCGGCCCATGACAGTAACGATCTTATGTCATGTTACATATTTTATAATAAGTGAAACAAGTGATGAAAAAAACCAAGGGTTTTTAAAAATGCACATTTTCAAAATAATATAGTGTTTCATACTGAGTATTTTTTCGGAATAGAATGTTGAAACTTCAATGTTAACGTTTAATTTAAGAAATATATACGTTGGTGAATAAGTTACTACTTGTAGAAACAGTAAATTTTTTAATTTTTAAGTCCTAATAGCTCCTCTATGGGGAGCTTGTCCAATTTATCAAGGATATAATCCTCACTACTCCCCTTCCCACAACTTTTTTAGGTTCAAGGAATTAAATTGTAAATCGTACCAAAATTTGGAATTTTACTTAAAATTTTACTATTTAAGCAAAACTGGTTAAACCTGAGAGACACTTTCTTCAATATAAAGAACCGTTTTCAAATTTAAAAAAATCTTTTAATATATGTTAAAGTATAATATTGGACCTTCAAATTTTGTATATTAACAAAAAAAAATTTGAACAGGTATTCAAGTTACAGGTGTTTAAAAATAGCAAAATTTCAATTTTCGAGCCCTTATAGCTGCTAAACAGGGGACCTGACAAAAAAATTTTGTTAACCGACTTCTACTTATTTCTAAGGATCTTACTACTCCCAAAATTTCAATACCCTAATTTAGCCCGTTTAGAATGTATGTGGGGCCAAAAATTTTGCAAAAATTGAGTTTTGCATAATGGTAAATTTTAGTACCATATGGCAACCCTATACATTACAGCGACATATTTTTGTAAAGCCTATAAAAGCAGCTCTCTTCTATTGTTTTTCGATTGAAAATAAACCTAACAGAACTCTTATTATACCAATTTAAATATAGGGCTTTTTTGGAATTTGCGGGGGCTGCAGCTTCGTCATCCTTCAAAATTAAGAAAAACCTTTGACACATATTGAAATATAATTAAAGAGCTTTCAATTTTGTAAATCACAAAAAAAAAATTTGAACAGGTATTCAAGTTACAGATGTTTAAAAATAGCAAAATTTCAATTTTCGGGCCCTTATAGCTGCAATACAGGGGACGTGACAAAAAAAAATTGTTAAACGACTATTACTTATTTCTAAGGATTTAACTACTCCCAAAATTTCAAGACCGTAGCTTAACCCGTTTAGAAGATATGTAGGGCCAAAAATTTTGCAAAAATTGAGTTTTGCATAATGGTAAATTTTAGTACCGTATGGCAACCCTAAATATTTGTCTTTTAAAAATTTATAAAGTTTATAAAACCAGCTATCTTTTGCCGTTTTCAAATTGAAAATACACTTAATAGAACTCTTGTTATAACAATTTAAATATAGGGCTTTTGCCAACTTTGGGGGCTGCAGCTCCGTAACAGGTGGGGCTACAGAAAAAAATTCTTCTACGAAATTATTTTTTTTGTAATACCTACTCGCGGTTAAAATTTCTTTTCTCTATTTCAAACGATGTAAAAGTTTTTGTAAACATACGGACAGCAAACAGACGGACGGACGGATGGACAGACGGACGGACGGACGGACAGAGTGAAACTATATAGGCACATTTTTACAAAATTTTTTGAAAATGTGCTAAAAATTTAACGAATTCTGTTCATTGTTTTACATTGTTCTAAAATGGGTCTTAAGTTCGGTCGGTATCAATCTAAGCGTTAAGAATTCTTTTTGCAACCTAATTTATTTTTAAAATATAAATTATAATGGTCAAACAAGTAGTGAAGAATCTCGTTTGATTCCCGAAATTTAAAAAAAACATGAGATTTGTGATGACTCGTACCAACTCCGTTTATTGTTGTAACTTAAGACTTATTAAGTTTATAATTATGTAGGACAAGTTATAATTGTGCACGACCAGGAGTCAGATCGAAGTTTGTAGCCACATATCAGTTTTACCGTGAATTATCAACCAGAATATTCCAATGCAATTAGAAGTTGCGGTATACCCGCCTGTATAAATGTAGAATTTCGAAATATTCGCTTTATATGTTTTAAGATGATCAATCTACCATTCGCCATTAAGTTCAAATTAATGGTTTAATCAATAATTAATAATTATATATCTTTAATAAAAATAAACTAATATAACAATATAAACATATGCAAAAATATAAACAAATAATTTCATTGAATAATATAACTCACAGATATAGAATACCATATAACTCAAATGCAAAATATTACAACAAAAACAAAAATAGAGTTGTATCTATTGAAAAATCTAAGACGGTTTCACATGTTATAAGGCCCAGTACTTTCTCATGTTTAAATAGTATGTGGGATTTATTAACATCAATTCTAATAACACGAATATAATAATTCAACCTCCTATTTCAACATGTTCCTATGGTATAGATAGACATGTACCTAACAGTTGAAAAGTTAGCACCCAAAAAAATAAAGTGCTGTAGTACTACCAAATTCTTAATTCTTAAATCAATTACAAACAAATGAACGGGCAGCCTAAACCTAACTAACATAACCTAAAAAAACTTAATTCGAAAACGTTGGAAAATTGTTATAAAATTATTTTAGGATTCATGTGAACGTTCTCTTAACATTAAACTTTTGCGTTTTTATTGTTATTTAACTCCATATAAATAATAAAAAAATAAATAAAATTTTCAGACTGTATAGACGTGGGTGAGTTAATTTGAATTTAATTAAATTAAAAATGAAAAATGAAACTGAATTTTCAGAGTTTATATTTTTTTTTATTTTATCATGGCATTAAACGAAGCAGCAAATAAAAAAAAAGGTAATTTGCAATAAAATAATAACCTTAGATTTAAAAATTTTAAAAAGAATGAAAGTACACTGTGATAAATAAATTTAGAAATAATGAACTTAGATGTAATTAAATTTTATAATAATAAAAGCTTAAGCTTGCTAGGTTGTTATTTATTGGAATTTAGTGTTAATGATAAATCATAAGGTACAGCTTTAATTTGAAATCGTTTATTATTTTAAGTTTTAATTTGGGAAAATTTTATAAAAAATACGATCGATCGAAAGGTGCTTTATTAGATTTGTTCAACTTTTCGATGGAGTTACTACAAAGTAGCAAGATAATGTCAAAATGGATATATCTTAAGAATTCAATTTACCGATTTTTCCCCAAATCAATTTCATTGTCAGAAGACATAAAATTATAATTAAATCGTTCCACTTTATAATACAGCTGCAAATTTTCAAACTGTATCCAGTAATCCTTAATTCATTTAAAAGTGTTTGGAGTAGTTTTAATCAAATAATTTTTTTATTCTGATCCAACCCATACACTTGAGTCCATATCTGCCCCCCTCCTTCTCTGCGTCACAAACGTAATGTCAAATTTATTAAAATAAAAATAAAATTAAACTTTAGTTTCACCTCACTGATTAAAAAATTAATTTTTTTTGTATACTTCATTTGTTTATATTTAAATGTCATTTTAATGCAGTTTTGAAAAAAAATTTTGTGTTGTGCTTGAAAAATTTTATAGCTACGTTTTTTACATTTTTGAAGTTCGATACTGCGTCATGGCTACGCTCATTGTGCTCAAGGCATAAAACTTTTTACAATTAATTTATATCTTAACAATCACTTTTTATAAAAAAAAGAATTGTAAAGAGTATGTATACATAATTTTAGCTCAGAAATATTTTAATTTCCAAAGATAATAATAGGTAAGATGAACCAACATCAATATTGATTAATCAAAATTAAATGACATTTATGATTAACCTTCTGTCATTTCTTGTCTAACTACCTGAGCTTAAAATTTGCTTTATCAGTCTTAATAAATATTATACTTATCATGAAGTCATTTTATAAAATCAGAAAAATAAACAAAAATTAGGCGTAAAAAATTAAAAGTTTATTTTTATTTTTAAATATTTTTCGTTGTTATGTTTACTTTTCTATCAAATTAAGTGTCAAAATTTTATATTAATGATAACGGTATATTAATACTAAACAAAAACAAACAAACAACTTAATAATTTTTTTAATTTATATTAAAAAGAAAAATAAACTAGAAAAAATAAATCAAGTTATTTTAAAATAAAATTAAACTAAATATAAACTCAGAAATTATTTGACTAAATTATAAGACTAAAATTAAGCTTTACAACACTGTCAACTTATATATGTAGGTATCTAACATCTACCGTTTAGCTTTAATGTTTTTTTTTATATTTGGGTTTTTTTTTTATTTTTTCTTTAATCTTCAACATTAATTCCAGATGACCCAGTGTTATATAAACAAAAAGAGTAATAATAACAACAGCAACAACGGCAACACTGTCAACAACTTTTTTCATGTTAACGGTAAATTATATTTTAATTTGACTGTCCATCAAATGAAACCATCTTTTAAGATTATTCTTAAAGAAACACTGATAATGTTTATCAAAGACCTTAAATTATTTTTTTATTAAAACATATTTTTTTTTATAAGAAAGAAGAAAAAATATTTTTCATTGGCAGGAGGAAAAATGTCCCACAATTTTTTAGAATTGGTTAAAAAAACCAAGATATTTACTTTTTCTAGAACGTATATACATAAATATTCTGGAAAAAGATATGACTACGACCGTAAGTCAATTTCGCAACGTTAGTGATTTCATGCGGCGACGCATTAAGAGAGGCAACAGCTCACATTTATGTGAAGAGAGCGCAATGGGTTTTGTGAAAAAGGGCTATGACAAAAACACACGAAGGCCACGACTTGACTAAAATATAGAAAACTGTTTCGAACCTGTAGAAAAAATTCTAATTTTTTAATAAAGTATAATATTTCTAAAGTCATATAAAGCCTCAGTCATAACCATTAATTCTCTTTGGAATGAGAAAAAATTTTAATTTTCATAAGATTAAAAATAAATTTTTCTTTAAATTTTTTACCTTAGTTTCTGAACTTTAGTAGACAAACAAATTCTACTACCATATCAAACCAACATTTAATTTACAGCATTTATAGTAGGAGACCTCATAATCATATTAAATTATCATTACGATGATAGAAATTATGCGAATCAACCAACCATAACTAAAAATAATTCGTTAAAAAATATCATCTAAAGAAAAAACAAACGCAAAAACATAAACAAAATTATCTATAAGATATATTTCTTAGAATGAAAGAGAGGTGGTATGGAATATAAACAAAATTGAGCTGAAAGACAAAGAAAGTTCAAAAAAAGTAAACAAATTATAATAGAATTTACAATTGACAGCAATCAATAGTTATTTAGAAAAGCAATGAAACAGATTATTAATCACGCAAAAATATATATACAGAGTGTCCACAACTTAGTTTATAGAGAATCTAACAGAATAGAATCTATATCTAACAGCTTCCGGGATACCTATGTCTTTAGAATAATTTTTAAATTTTTTAGGAAACGATAACATCTTTGCCCCTGTACAACATGCAAGCTTCATTTATGTGGAAATAGCTAGCTGATATGAGTTATTAGATTTTATAATAATATCTAAAATTTTCATTTTCTCTCATAGTTAAAGAATCACAAGAGGACTTGTTTTTATTAAATAACTGACATTTTTGTATAAAAAACCGTTATTAACGAACTAATGTTAGTTCATTCTAAATTCGCCTGTTCCTCAGCTTCACATTAAGTCATTACATTTTTCTCATATTCCTTGCCGTTATCGAAATAATCGTCTTTGTGACCTTTCAGTTCCGGACACCCTGCATAGTGAAAAAATTACATTTTATCTATAATATCTTATTAATTTTCTTATATTATTCTTTCATTGAAGCCCTCATCTTATTACAAATTGGCCCTTAATATGACCAATGTAAATTAAACAAAAATTATAAAAAAATAAGAAAATAACCGTAAAGAATTTCAATAAGAATTTTTTGACATTTTGTATATTTAAGGTTAGATAAAACTACAATAAGTACCTAATGAATAATAATTTGTATCAAATAAACTTAAATAATAAGTGAATAAAATAAAGCAGTAAGATTGCACGCAAAACCATAATTACTATCAGAACTAATTTCAAATGAATGTAATTTTATTTTACATATCTAACATCTTCTATAGGTACATTTAAATTTTCTGCCATTTTTCCAAAAATAAAAAATTATTTGAATTTGACAGAAAGGACGAATGCCAAATTTAGGGTAACTAACAGTATAATTTACACTAATGTGCAAATGAGTTTATGTAGTTGCAATTATTAATTCTTAAATTTATTTCTTCATTTTTGAATTGATTTAATATATGTTGGACAGAATACAGTGTTAATTAAACTTTGGCAGGTAGGACATTTTAGAAGTAAATTTGATTTTAAATACATGTTTAATTTATCGAGTTTTGTCAAACTTCTAAAATGTCAATTTCTAAGTATAAGAAATTAAGTAAACTTTAAAAACAATTTATAGGTCTTTAATATAAATTTTGTATCCTATGAAAATGAATTTGATTTTTCCCTATCCCATAACCGATAAGATCCCCAATCCAAAAATAATTTTTTTTATCTATCAAATTTAAAATTCGAAAGTGATATCAGTTCCATGAAAATATTTATAATATGCATGTAATTTTTTAAATACAACTAGATATGCGTTTTTTTACTGGCAACTGACTAACGCCTGGGAACGTCCTATTTAAAAACCCTTTACCCTTTCTCTTTATTTTGACACTTGTACTGGTTAAAATAAAAAATAACAATAAAACTTAAAAGGGTCATTGCCAACGAAAATGTCTATCGGTCTTAAAATTTGAAATAATAAAATTAATTTTTTTTAAAGTCTTAAATATTGGAAACTATACTACAATTATTATTTTACTTAGATATAAAAATTGGAACCTTTTATAAAAGTAGTTAGCGAAATATATAACATTTTAGAGAATTTTTACATGAGTGTTATCTTTAAATCCATACATATACTGATGTAACACTCATGTTTTTTTTTACGATATATTCTAATTACGGATATTGTAATATCAAAATACAAAAATTGATAATGCAAAAAGTTTTGTTTCGCACTTATTGTATTTAATTTGCATTCAATTTAATTTATATATTTAAACATATTTAAAAAAAAATACGTAACACTCATGTTTTATTTTTTGTACTTACCATACTCAAAAGTTTTAATTATCGAAATCTTTACTTTTACAAAACAAATTTTTATATCACAATTTATATTAAGATCTAAATAGTTTAAATTTATCTATGCACTATTCTTAAATATTTATATTTAATATTTTATTAGATTTTTGTAATATTCTCTAAAAACGTAACACTCATGTTATGCAGTTGAGACAAAATTAAAATGCAAAAAAAATGACTAATAGGAAAAGACAATAAGATAATTATAAATATGCATAAAATGTAGATAACATAATTATTACGATGTAGTTATTAATTTTTATACCTTAGAACAACAATAAGTTTTTTTTTTATAAAATATATTGAAAATTTTGATGGAGACAAATTATTTTACATGAGAGTAATGTGGCAAGTGTAAAAAGATAAGAGTAAACTGGAATTTAAAATTTTGAAATTTTGTCGTTACATTGTTTTTTTTTATTGAATGCATCAAACTTTACAATTTAACTATAGTTTGTGTGTATAGTTATATATTTTTAGTAATTTATAAAACGATAAACTTGAGAGACACGAAAAAGACGTTTTAATTGGCAATGACCCAAAAAATTGTTTTGTGTATAAAGGTAAAAATATCATGCAAAACTTCCTAAGGTTCAAAATATTTTATTTTATCAAAAAATTTATACAATTAGTTATACAAAAAAATTTTATTAGAAAAACACCCTTACCTATATTATTATATATATATATATAGTATATTAAAATACCGTATTAATGAAAAAAAAAATAAAACGTTAAAACAAATTCCTCCAATTATTATCATAGTTTTGACATTTCCAAAAAACAAAACATAAAACAACAACCATAAACTTAACTGTTTTTATATAGCAGTAAAAGTTTGTTTGTATGTATTTTTAGTAAAATTTTCTACACTTCTATGTCAACGTTGCTCTCTACTACAAATTTGTCCAGTTTTGAATTATAAACTAAACTAGTACTACCTATTCAACATTTTTCTCTGTCTAATTAAAAAATTCATAGATTTATGACCCTTTAGTTTGTTAAAAATTATCGTGTACTGGGTGTTTTAGTTTAATGATGGGTGCAGGAAATGTCAAAAAATATTATTTTTTCCATTTTTAAAGGGATATTCATTAATTTCGCCCTCTGCAGTTTGTTGGGTAATACAAATTTTTAGGTCAAATGTTGATGTTTTTTTTTTTTGGGGAATAGTGATTCCAACATTCATTTAATTATCAAAAAAATATTCAATTTTATTCAACACCTATTTAGTTTGTTATTTACAGTTAAATGAAGGATTATTTGACATGAAAATGAATATTAATGTTGCCAATTAATCAAAAAATATTTTGTTTTTAGAAAATTTTAACGTGGGTTCATTGTTTTTTGCTGTTGTTTTTTAACAAAATTATTGCAAAGGTGTTATGAACTTATTAGAGCTGAAAAACTTTAACATCACGATAATAAAATATTTACCGTTATCATTCTTGTTATCATAGTTTATTTATTGCACTTACTTTGACTTAACTTTAACAGTGTTATTCCGACGGTTAGAACTCGAAATTTCTCATAAAGTCTCTGGTGTTTTTGTTTGGGAACTTCCCAACCTCGTGGTCCAATTTAGCTAATCTACGAACTTCATTTTGTTTTTGAGGAATAAACCATTTATATACCAAATTTCATTACGTATTCAAAAACACACATTCATACACACATACATATATAGCAAATTAAAGTTAATTTCTAATACATGGCTTTGATTACGTTATTTTACAGGTCTCAATACATCAAGTGTATCGATAACAGGCAAATAACAATATATCAGTGAGCAAGTAATGGAAGCATTAATGAAGAAGATGTTCAGGTTGGACTTTTATGACACCATCAAAACAAACAAATGAAATTACAATAGGGTTAACATTTGTCAATTCGAAATTCACTTAGAATTACTCAATTTTCTTTAACCCATGATTGCTAGAACTCATATTATACAATTTAAGCTTATTATTTTACGTTGTAACTCTAACTTATTTCCAAAATAACCTTAATTTAGGGATACCCATTTTATTTTGTCTTAGTATTAGTAAATAATTTTTAATAACTTAATTTGTTAAAATTACATTTACGTGCGTCCATTTTGAAAAATAAAACAAAAAAAACACCAACCGGCTTTTTCAATTTAACTATTTTATTTTTCAATTTAAAAGTTTTTTTTTGGAATTTGTGATGGGTCAAGTTATAAATAATTCAAGATTTTTAGTAGGTATATGTAATTATGGTATAACTGTTAATAATATTAAAGCAATTTTAGGTTTATAATTTATTTTTGAAAAACTAAAACAAAAAACAACAAAGGAAAGAAAGAGATAAAAATTACAAACTGTATAAAAATAGAAAAAGTGAGAAAATTGAGTGATAAATTATGAAAAGTTTTTAAGTTAACTGTTGTTGAAATGATGGTGTTAAACTTTTTTTTTAACTTTATTATAATTTTAGTTTTTTTTTTGTTTTTGTTTTTTTTGAAAGTTAGAATGACATCTGTCAAGCTAATTTGATATGATTGTGATGATTTTGATATTTTACTATATTTTCCCTAAAATTTTCACTTATGTTTGTATGTATGACTGTTGAGATATAAGATATAGGGTGTTAAGGTTTAAATAGGTATATATTATATTATATACATACCCATAAAAATTTATAAATATATATATATACATAATATGTGATTAAAACTATTAAAATGTATATGAGATTAGTGTGAAAAAAGGTAAAATAGTTTATTTAAATATAAAACGGTTGAAAAAAACTATATGTGGGTAAAATTTAATTGAAAAGTGGAATTTAAAGATTGTTTGCTTTAAAAACTCGACATTTGAATGAAGTTTTCACCTTATTTTTTTTTTTAAATTAATGACATAATAATTTAGTAGTCATAAAATGTGACTGTCAATATTAATAAAATAAAAAAACAAATATGTTGGAGTTTATTTGAAATGTTAAAGAGGATTGACATTTGACGTTATTTTTTAGAGGGGATAACAGAAGTTTTATAGATAGTTTTGGGTACCTATTTTATTAAATTTTATTTTACAAAATTTTTGAATTTTTTATATTTTTAGTGTAGTCAAGGTAAGAGTGGAGTAGTGGGTTGAGATTTTGATGAGGGTATCTGCAAAATAAGTGAATTCATTAGCTCAAAATTAAAAACGAAGGTAGATTTTGGTGTTGAATTGAATGTGTTCCGATTTTATTATTGATTTGAATAGAGAACTTTGTTGAATAATAGTTAATTGAAATTAACAGTCTAGCACATAAACGTTTCGCACAAATTTATGGCTATGGTGGCGATATTTTGATCTCACTTCAATTATGTGACTAGTATTTTTATTTTTGGGTTTTTATCTATTTCGTGGTGTTCAAATACGAAATCCGTCTTTGATTTTACTTTTCATATAATTCGTTAAGATTTTTGAACGATCGTTCACTGAATGAGAAAAGTATGACTCTAAATTGAAGCGAATATCTACACAGAGAGTGATCTTGAAAGAGTTTTCCACTTTTTTTTGCTTCTGTCCAGCTCCTTCCAGAGGTGTCGCAAGGGTTTTTCAGTTTGGCTGCATGGGTGTCTACTGCTTAGGGGCTGTGATAATTTCCCTGAATCTGGTGATACTTATACTTAATTGGGAAATCGTTTTATTTGATGTGCTTTTGTTATAATATATGGGCTTTTGTTTGATATATGGTGCAATTATTACTCATCTAGTCGTCTTAATTTTAAGTTATTTATTATTTGTACCTATATTGATTGAATCAAGGTAAAGCTCTTTATTTTGAAATTAGATACAAATATTAACTAACCATTTTCACATTTTCCAATTCGGAAAATATCTTTACTTTTCCCCTTTTATCGTAATTAAAAATCTTAATAGCATTAAAAAAAAATACTAATAAAAGTAAATTTCTTTAAATTGTTAATCTTTTTTTTTAAATTTAAATATCCGAACAATCGACTTTATTAGATTGTATTTGGATCAAAATTACAAAAAAGCGAATGAATGATTTGAAAGAAGAAATAAATAGACAAAATGGAAACACTTTTTAAATTTTCCCATCTTGGAAAAATTTAAAATTGCATTTTAAAAAAAAATTTAATAAACAAAAACCTTAAGTTTTCTCATATTAATTTCAATCTTTTGTTAAGTTGGTGATGTGAGTTGTGATGCGCTTGGTACTTTCTTGAAGTTCTTGAAAAATTACGGCAGCACAACCAAGAAAACAAACATTTAGTTCAGATTTACCAACTCAAAATACAACAAATACAAAAGCCAATTATAAAACTCAATTATTACAAAAATGTTAAACTAAAGTTTAAACAATGGATTACTCAAAACAAAATTGAAAAACTTAATAAATTTTCCCATAATATATTTTATTTACTTAGAAATAAATCTTAAAATAAATTATTAGTTATATGTGTATATATGGAGATGTTACCTCAAATTCATTTAATATTTTAATGGATTTTTGTTTTTTCAAATAAAATTAAAACCAAAATGGCATTAGAGAAGGAAACAAAGCAGTAGGTGATTGGCCTCAATAAAAATAATAGTTTTTTTTGGAAAAAACGAAACTCATTATTTTGCTTAGAAATGATATGATTTATTTTATGGATTAATTTTGAATTAAACGGTTTATATTTTATTAAGGTGTAATTCAAGATGATGTATATATACGTGTGTTGTATTTTAATGACAATTTATTCATAAGAGTTATTTACTTTCAAATAAAAGCTTGGTTTTTACAGAACAAGAGTTCACATACAAGCTTTCTTTGATTAATTTATTTTGCTGACTTTTTTTGAGTTCTAAAATCATCTTATGAGTTACTTTACCTGCAGCTCTGTAAAGTAATGATTAAAACAGTACTGAAATACTTTGTTAAGTATAACTACTTGCAAATTACTATTACAAAATTCATGTGGTTTTACTTTGAGAATTCAATTACCGCATTTAGAGAAAATTAAGTATTTACTTGACAGTAAAATTTGACTTTCAATTACTTTTGAAATGATTACTTTAATAATTTCTATTTTGATACTTTATTTACTTTTGTAATTATTTTTGAAATCACATTACTTTTATAATTTTTTTTATATTTAAATTACTTTTGAAATAATTTTGATAATCAATTACCTTACAATAAAGTACCAAAAAATACTAAATAATCATAAGAATAACAAGTGCTTTTGAAAAATTAAAGAATTACATTTTTACACCATGATTTTGACTAATTGATTTTTTTTTCAGTTATATTTTGAATTGTACTGGCACTTTAATTTTAATGGTACTATAATTAATTATAATTAAAAATAATTAATTATAATTCTTTACTGTGATCTTGAATTTCTTCACTCACTAAACCCTTAAATTTTCTTTTGGAAACATTTTAAAACAACTAGTTGTCCTTTCGTATTAATGCAAGTGCTGAACATATTGATTAAGTTTTTTTTTCCTTTTATAGGCATCCCAAATCCCACAATTCACTTTTAGGACGCATATAGATCAAGTTTATTAAGTAAGTACCTATTGCTTAATAATCCTATTTTTTCATACAATTTCTTTAAGGTAAGTAATGATTAGGAAAATATATAATATGATATTAAACAATTAAATTTGCCTATATTAATAAATTTTAAGAAACATACAATGGAAATTCTTGAATACTTTTTTTTAAATAAAGAATTTAAACTGAAAATCCTGTTTTGGGTAACGAATATCTAAACATAATTACTTTACTCAAAACTAAAGTTTGTAATCAATTTGTACGCGTTAAAGTTATATCCTTTATAAATGAAGTTCTATATAACACTATTTACATACAAAGTAATTGATTACTTAAAACCACCTTAATTACTAATACTACAATTGTATATTTATAAAAATGTAAATTTTCTTTAAATTCAATTAAGTACCTTGTACATTAAAAAAGAAAACACACAAATACATTTTAAAATAAAAGAAGAATACAAGAAACTTCAAAGAACTATGCCTACCTCATGTCCAATAGTAATCTAACATAGTCGGGTTTTAAATGAGTACCAATTCATAAGTCTTCATTTAAAGACCATTATAAATGTGAACATAAAATAATCTTTAAGTTAAAATATAATCTTGCATAAGTACATTATATTAATGTAAATGGTTGAATGCTTGGTACTGAGTATTTGTTGATTCGTTTTTACTTGACAATGACCCAATAAGTACAAACTTATATTACTTATATATGTGTATTTATTCATATATTATAAAAGTACAAATTTGTACTTAAAATATAAATTAGCTTGTATGTATATGTAATGGAATAAAATAATGAAAAATGTGGGGGAAATTGTATGGTTTCCTTATTTATATATATATACAATTCTAAATTAATTCAGAGAAAAACTATAAGCTAACATTGATATATAATTATTACATTCAACTCATATAGTAGGTATATATTATAGTTATGTGATAAATAACTTGTTTCAAAATAAGTTTATGTGTTTAAATGCATATAATATAGTCTTGACCGTTTTGTTCGACAATTTCGTATTGCCATGTACTTATTAAGTTTATATTACTTACTGCATATTCGAGTATTTTGAAAAAATTTAATTTAAAAATTGGTTTAAAACTAAAATAGATTTTAAAAGGAGTATAAAATATTGAGTTCATACATTTAATTTAACAAAAATTTTTTAAATTACTAAAATGTTGCATGTCAGTTACTTTTGAATTTAATGACTACTTACTTTTAAAAACTCTGTCAATTTAATTTTAGATTATTCTAACGCTATTGTTATCTAGGAGTCTAGTACGATACTTGTCCTAGGATATTCGAAAAGAGTCAAAGGTAATAAAATTCAGTAGCTATATATATTTCTTAAATTTTTACAAAATCTTCTGATATGCATTATTTCGTCCAGGTTCACCGCTAGGATCAGAATTAAACATTGTCTCAACATGGCTTTATTTGATGTGGTTGTAGTTGAACGCTTTATTCCCAAACAGCCATGGGGTTGTACTTCAATGGTTTTATGTTTTTCTTCCATTTGATATCTGCCTACCAAATTAGAGCGCCATATGTTATCATTGGTTGTATATGACACGTACATCTCCATATAATAATTTTGTGGCAGTAGACCCCATGTTTTTCAGAAATGCAGTTGCTGCCCATATCACCCTTATTGCCTTTTCTTTCTTTTCGCTCACATGTTTATTCAACTTTTTTGCAATAGCTTTAAAATTTTGATTCCGAACATCAATTAATTAATAATATCTTTACACATTTTCTAAATGAATGTAGAAAATTTGTCTAACCTAAAATTTCAATTTGAGTTTTTTCTTAATATTAATTTAAAAGGGGTTTCTCTGCGAAAATAAATTAGAAAATGGATAGTCATAACTTTATTGCAAAAACCATTTAATATAAAGTAATTTATTCACTAAACAAACATAATTGTCAATTAAATTTGAATTCAATGATCCTAACAATGCAGTAAAGAGAAAGTTTATTTATAGTTTAAGAGGATCAGATTCTTTATTTTAATTTATTTCGCATTATTTTAATTTTCGCATTGGTAATTTTCACATAAATTAAGATTATACACGAGCATACAGAAGAATTAGAATTTAATAATGTAAATCTTAGACCATTTATGGACTGATTTTCTATACTAAGTAAAGTGCAATTTAAATTTTAAATTAATTTTTGAGGAATTAAATGAAAATGGTATTTAGTTATAGTTATAAGAGCAAACGGTATAAAAAAGTGTTTATATTACGCTCATGCGGGTATCGCTGCTCCAACAGTTGATATCGTTGATACAGTTATGGCGTCAAATGCCAATTAAAATCAATAAAAAAGAACTCTTTGATGTTACACAGCTTCTATATTGCAGACTTACAATTACTTATTTTATCCAATAAAATTCATCTATTTTAATGATCACTGTCAACTGTGAGTATAAGTATAATCGATTATGAGTACCTAAATAGAGTACATTTGATTATATAATTCAAATGTCGTTATTACAATATTGAGTATTTAAATGAGTATCTATATTGAATATCTTTTATTATATATTGGAGTACTTCATATTTCTTACAAATATAGCGCCGCCCAGTTACTATTAACCTGTATTTTATCTAATTGATAATACCTCAAGGGTTAACTGCATAATAAAATCGAATCTTAGACATCAGTAATGATGAAATCTAAGAAGATTTAACTTTACCTTAGTGTTCACAATTAAATAGTTCTGATCTTATGGATTAATTAAATATTTCTGATCCATTGGATTGGATTGGATTGGATTGGTTATTATTTTACAGATTATTTTACAAGTTTCAACTAGCATTTACACAATCAACAATTCCGCCGGTTGGGAAGTCTGTTTAGTGTTGACGAACGAAACATTTCTATATATTTATAACTGACTTTAGTTTAATCAATGCTGAATCAATCACCGATTAAAAGAATCATGTAAAAAAAAACAAATTTAAAGTACCTAAAACTTTAATCAGATCTTATATTTAACAATTTTTTCCAGTTAAAATCCAAAACCCTTTTTTTTCAGTTAAAACTTAAATTACTGATCCGATTTAATAAAACAAATAAAAATTTATTTAAAAGGATTAAAGTACTTGGCAATTCTATACTAATTACACATGTATGTATAATAATTGCAACCAATTTAAAGCATGTGCGATGCGATACACATATGAATAAAGCATTTTCTGATTTTCTGACTTTTCATCCATTAATCTAATTTGCAGCTTTTTATAATGAGTCTAATAAATTTGTCATATTCTTTTTTTATTCAAAAAAAATCAGTTACATGATAACAAGGTTAAATTTTTTTTAATATCCCGAAATAAAGTTGCAAAGGACGAAGAACAAAAAAAAAACAAACGAAAGGATATGCTAAAAACGTTTGAAATATTTGATGTAAAATATGTGATGAAGAAGAATGAGAAGAGGCGATATACATGGTGGAAATACTTCATTTCAATTTAAATATATTTTAATGTGTATGTATATTTGTATATGTATATATATTTTTTTTATAACATCGTTTTAAAATTTAAATAAATGTACAAAAATCAAACAAACCCTATAAGCATAGCCCATTTTAATGATAGGCCATGGTATACATTTTATTTTGATCGGAAAAAACATTTTTTTTGTCTAAATCGCATAAAAAATCGTAATTTTTTTTATTTTTAGAGCAAGAGAAAGAAATGAAAATGAAATTTTAATGTTAAGATTTTTTTGTCCTAAATTTAGCTATGTTTTACATTCTCGTTAATCACCACAAAAAAGAAGAATAAAAAAAATAAAAAAAACAAAATAACATGAGAAATTTATTAAAACAACGAGTAAAAGAATTTTATTTTATTCAGCTTGTTCGAGTTTAGTGGTTATTTTAATTAAGGAGCTAAAAAAAAGGACACCAATGGCCAAATAAATTATTACAATGATTTGAAGGCACATGTGATTTTAAATGATACAGGAATTTAAACTTTTAAATTATAAATTGTAACATACACAAATTATATGAAATCTTTTTAATAAAAGCAGCCAGGAGAGGCGCAAAGAAGGCATTCATTGACGGCTTTTCAAATACTACAAGACTATTAAAATTGTTAATTGCAATCAGATTAAATCCTTAGAAATTTTATTTCAAGTGAACAATTTTTTATTTAAAGTGAAGACTTTTGTTTTTATTTTCATCATAAATTTTTTTTCATTTCCATCATAAATTAAGAATATTTACTATAAGTGAAAACATTTTTATTTTAAGTGAAGAAAAATTCAGTTTAAAACTTCATCGCATGTTTTGAAAAAATGACGAGGATTCATGTCGAGTTTGTAAGGGAACTTTTAATAAAATTTTTACGTCATTTTTCTTCAAGTGAAGACATTTCCATTATAAGCTAAGAATATTTATTTTAAGTGACAACATTTTTATATAAAGTGAAGAAGTTACAGTTTAAAACTTCATCGCATGTTTTGAAAATATAATAGGAATTTATGTCCAATTTGTTAAGGGACTTTTGATTTAATTTTGATGCCATTATTTTATCCATGTCCCTGGGGAACTTATGGCTTCGGAATTTTTTTCTGCTGGAAATTAAATAACTTTTGCGGAAATTAATATAATGTAATGTTATTTTAAGTTTTAAGAAAATTTAAATTTTTGAAATATGTATTTCCAGTTAAAAATGTGTAGGTGTAAGGATAAAATGTTCTTCATCCAATTTCAATTAAAAAATTGAATCATAAAGACGCCATAAGAACATTTTTTAACACATTGAATATTATGTGAACTGCAAAAAATGTTATTTCATTGAGGACAAAAGTGTTTTAAAAAAAAATGAAGAATAAATAGATTTGATGTAAATAATTAATTAACAAAATAAGTGTTAAGTGTTAAAAATCCAAGGAAATCAAATGACATAACAGCAATTTCAAGTAATTAATCTTTAATTATGGCATAAACAAGCAACCACTTTTAAAAGGACGTAATCAAATTATAATCAGTTAAACATCTGTGATATTCTTTATTATATAGCTTTAAGTGAAATTGTAGTGCTGAGATCTTTTGCAATGAGACAACTTATAACTTCTTCCATAATGAAATGATCTATATGCATTACATTTGACAATTACCTAATGAAATTTTGATTGGTAAAACCGAACAAATTTATCAAACAAGTAGTTATATAAATATGATTTTTTGATTATTGATAAATGGTTGGTACAATTGGGAATTTCGACTTATTAGAGGTTGATTGATACAATTGGGGATTTCGGCTTTCTTAAAATTGCATATTCCTACTTTTTCTACTGTTTCATTCCGGGATATTTCGTGTCTTCCTAATTTATCTAGCCCCATTCTTCTCTGTGTTTTTCTGGGTCTATCTTTTTATCTGCAGGATTCGAGAGTATTGAGGCTTTCTTAAAATACTTTAAAAGAATGTTTAATTAAGTAATTAAGCTCATAAATAAAGTAATTTTATTCAGTGAATTATTTTTTAAATTCTATATTAAAAATTTTGAAGATTTTAACTTATATGAACTAGTTAAATCCTAGAAATTAAGATATGTGTTAATGTATAACATATCATTATTTGATCATCTTACAAAGAAAATACCTCATCTGATCATCATAGAAAAGCCAAAAAAAAACTAAGGCCTCGAACAAGGCCTTGAACTTTTTGCGAACAAATTTTCATCTAGATTTGTGTTCACGAATAGTTGGTCTTCTATTTGCTACCTTATATGAAAAACAACGGTTACAAATTTTTTCTGAAAAATCGCTCGGCTACCGACTCTGTGTCTGAGGCCTAAGTGGTTAAATGCAATCAAAATTTATAAAAATTTTATTAAATGGGTTTTGGGGAATCACTTAGTTCTTGTGGCGGATTATATTTTAGTTCGGGAGAGTGTGGCTTTTGTAGCAAAATATAGAGAATTTTGGTAAAGAATATTGTTCAAGGTGTGCTTCAGAAGATCAATTTGGGTGTATTTTGTAAATAAATTAAAGGTAAAAATTTAAAACTACGAAATACTAATTTTTAATTTATTACCAATTTCTATTAAAATTAATTGCTTTCCATTTAAGAATTAATCTAACATTACCTAATAAAATCATTATAATTGAGTTACAAGTATATAATAAAATATCCTATAGTCAACATTTAATATATTAATATAAATTATATTTTTAATAAAATATTTTTTATTAAGTATTATAGGAAATATTAATATAAATGACTTGATTATATACTAATAATATTGTATTAATGAGAAAATAAATATTAGTTTTATATTTAAGAATTGAGCCTTTTTTTATTTATTTTTTTGTATAATATTGAAATAAAATCATTACTATAAATAATTATTAAAAAAATAAATATATTTAACTAAAATAAAGTTATTGAATAAGTCCCCAAGTGAGAGTTTTTTTTATAGAAATTATAACTAATATATATCTACTAGTTATATACATAATATAATAAAAAATATAATTTGATATAGAAATTATTTTTAAAACTATTATATTTTATTATAGAACTTTATATAATATAATAATATACTTATAAGATATTTATAGATTATAATATTCTACAATGTGTAGGAGTTTATTAAAGTTGTTTTCATGAACAAATTATTGTATAATATATAAAATGTATGGGGGTAGATATGAGGAAATATTGGGGTAGGCATGGGTTAATATTGGGATAATATGCTGGTTGCAAATCATATTTAGAATATTAAGACTTTGACATGCATATAATTGGCAATCAAATATTATGTTTAAAAGATGCTGTTGAGAGCTTTATGATAACTTCTTATTAAAATTATTTTATATATTTAAACTGCCAAGCTTATTTTTGTAAATAACCAAATATTGTTAACCAAATAACCAAGAACTTCTAAATATTTAAAAAATAAATAAAAAATTTTCTAATATAGTCAGCCCCTAATACCTTCGATTATTACCTATACTCTTCTTCAATTTGAAAATTGATACATATTCATCGAAGTATTCAAATCGGACCACGAGTTCGGATAAGGCTTCAATACAAAAACACCAAACTTTTCGAGAAATCTTGGATTCTAACCATCGCAATCAGTTCAAATTCGCAACATAGAGGGTGGAATTTGCTATATACTCCATTTGAAGAGTAGCTTTAATTGATTGATTGTAGTATCATTATTGAAAGTATGGTATCGGAAGGACTCCCTTGTAAAATGGCCGGACTTTACCGGACTTTCCGAGATAAATATAAGTCCTTTGTTTACCTTTAAAAAATTTAAATTTGCATTAATTCTCAACGTTTATCCTTCTCTAATTACCTACTCTTCTTCTATTCTGGATTAATACTTAGGTCCTTATAAAGTTGTGTGACGGGCTTAATTAAGATATTTGCACACATTGAATCCTACGTATATCACTGGTGAACATCATTGAAATATTTAAAAAAAAAACCCTAAAAACTAAATTGGGTATTAATACCACAATTAAATTATATTTTACTCTTCAAATATCAACATTGAACGGTATTTCTTAAAAATTATGTTTTTAAAAAAAAAACATTTACCTACCAATTTCCCGCCAAAATAATTATTTTAAATGTTTTTTCATCCCTCTTACAACAATTTATTTAATCGACAATATCTACTGTCCTAACAATTACCAATATGCTACACTTTATATAAATTACAGTACAGTCCATTATTTAAAAAAAACATATAAAATAAAATTAAACATTTTTTTTTTATAAAAAAAATATTTTACATTAATATTTTTTTTTAAATTCAATTTTAATAGAAAATTTTTATATTTTTTTATTGAACATAACATTCAACACGATTTTAATACTTGGAATAAATTACCTACCGCCATATGATTGTAATTTTTATTTATTTTCTTGTTTTTTTTTTTTTTTTTTTTTTTCAAAAAACATTAAATTAAAAAAAAAAAACAATCATAACAAAATAATAATTATGTTTAAATAACAATAAGGAACAAAGGATATTAAAGTAAATAAAACAAAAAAATTAAATGCTTTGAAGGCAAATTATTTCGCGTGTTTTCCTTTTAAAATATTTTAAATACAAAAATATACCGTTAAATTATATAACATTGAACAATTTAATATAACGGTTTAATTCTATTTTTAATTTAATTTGTATATACTCGTATATATATTGTTAATATAAATTAAAATTAAGGTTTAATATAATAATATAAGCCTATATTGTGAATAATTGAATTCTATTGTGAATAATTATTTTCTATTGTGAATGTTTATGGAGTTGTTTTAAGATAAGATTAACCTTAATTTTGACAGTTTTGTGTTGAAAAATGTATACTGCCGAAAATGTATCCGCAAATTTCGACACATTTTCAGGATTTATTTCATATAAGATCACGGAATTCATTCTATAACTCATCCTTATACAGCCCTAGGCTTACAGATCTTTATAGTAAAAATTAGTACATATAACCAATTTTAAATTCTTAGTTATGTATAATTTATTATAAAAATTTGATTCAGTGTATTCTTATTATTTTATTACATTATTTCTTTTCGAACAAATAATTCGAACTCGAATAAAGGGTCGAGCATATATGATCAAGTCTTCTATACTAATCCTCAATTTCTTTAATCACAATTCCCATATTAACAATTAATTACCCCACTATAGCTATTGTGCAAGAATATGAACCTACAAATGCTAAACTTTGCGTGTTCCCTCCGCACTGCTTTGGTCCATAAAAAAGTTCGAAAAAACTCTTTTGATGGGCTTTGATAGGCTTTCAATATTCTAGAAATAAAACGATATTTCTTTGTTCATAATTTTTCGAAATTTTACAAGGTCATGTAACACAACTTCTTAAATTGCTTTTTAGTTTTGATAAAATTTGGACTTTTAGCCACAAAAAAAAATTAATTATTTGAATAAAAAGCCTGTGGGTATTTGTCTAAGAAGTTGCTTCTAGAAGTTTCAGAATTTAAATGCCTGCAGTTTTGGAATTACAATTTATGTATTTTACATACAACATATTATTATAATATAGGTTCGATTCAGCTTATTTTAAAAATTATATAAAATTACTATTAAAAGCACACTCTTATTATTGTTAGTAGTTATTGTTAAAGTAATAGATTACTATAATAGTTCAGTAATTTCAATTTGGATCTGACTAATGGCGTAGTAGTAAAGACGCCGCTCTTTCACGTATAAGGTCTCGGGTTCAAACTCCAGTGAGATTACATGTAATAAAAAAATATCGCAAAATTGTATAATTATATCGTAATAGTTAAAATCGTAATATAAGATAAGATTTAATTTAAATATTAAAATAAATCTTGTGTAGGATAATAGATGGCGCACAAAATTGAAATTTTTGTATTAAAAATCTTATACAATAGCTACAGCCGAATAATCAAATGCTTAGTGAATAAAACGATTAAAGAAATTGAAGCCTAGTCTAAATATACTTGGTGAATGCCCCATACTACTCAAAGGATTGGAAAAGGACTAAAAAAAATAATTTCAATTTGGAACGACCTTAAAATAAGTTTTTAAAACAACTATTCATTAAATTTACTAAAAATGTTTCAAAACGTCCCAACTTATCAACTGTTTACAACTTATCAGCAGTTCACTATAAAACAAAAACTTTCAAAAACTTTCAAAAACACCCATTACATACTGTATGTGCACAACTTATGGCCTACTTCACCTATTTTTTTTTATTTTATTTACAAAAAAATTAACTAAATGTTTTTTTTAAATTTAATAAAAATAATAATGACGTAAATTTAAAAAAAAAAATTATATTTACCTCTAGAGAATTTCATTTATATTTATAAATTATATGCTCTTTGTTTATATTGTTATTATAAGTTTTATTATTTTATTCTTTTATTTTTCTTATATTCCTTTTCTATTATTCAAAAATCATTTTTAAAATCGTTTTCTTTTAAATCTATTAAATAAATTACTTTATTTAATATGTATATAAAATATATATATATATATAATATATATATATATTATATGGAATATATATATAATGATTTTCCCTCTAGTTTTATTAATCTAAAACATAAATATTCTACAAGTTTTCTTCAGTTTTTTTTTTTAATAAATATATTTACATTTCTTTAATGAATTGAATTTCTAACTGTATAATTATTGAAATTGGTAAATATGTTTTTCCCCCGTTGATTATTAACGGTTTTTCTTTTAATTATTTTTGGAGGGAAAAATATTTTGGTTTTTTTAATTAAATTTTCCCATTATCTAATTATTTTATATCAATTGAATGTAATTTTTTATTAATCATTTAAATAATAATAATAAATAATAAATTGTAAATAAATAAATAATATGTTTTAATTAATTTCTTTTTTTTATACATATTCAATTTCAAGTATTTTTTGTACCCCTTTATCTTTACTTAATATTTTTTCATCTCATCCAAATAAGTTGAATTTAATATGATTCTTGTACACTTACGATAATTCCTTATACTGAGTGTTCGGAACTCAAGGGTCACGAAGAGCAAAACTAATAGAGAAATTAATAACAAAAAGAAACTTATCTGGAGGAAAGGATTAATTTCTAACAGTAAAAACAGAATCAAAGTAATTTATTAAACCTTTTAAAGAAATAACACAACAACGCCCCTGTACAATATGGAAGATTATCTCCAAAACGGTAAGAGATATAAGAAAAACGTGAATAGTTTTACTTAAATTAAAGCTGAGAAATAGGTGATTTTAAAAACGATATTAAATTTGTGTATTAATTACATTTTTGTATGCAAAAATTACAGTTATTTAACAAAAGCAGTACAAAATATCAATACTTTTCGAATATACAGGGCCTTAACTTTAAAAAACGAATAAAAAGTTTGTCTTTATTATGAAAGCTTATTAGTTTCATCTAGGTCCTGACACTTAAACTAATTGTCTACGTTGCACAGTGGCGAGCATGTTGTGTTGTCCTAGTATACAAATGTACACGCGCACTACCTAAAAGAACTAAGCACAGTTCCAATTGGTGACTTTCAAAAAAAAAAAGTTTGTGAATAAAAAAAGTTCACGAAATTATATTGAAGGCAGTTATCTTGGAAAGAGTAAGAAATAAACTCCGGAAAAATTCTCCACTAGTAAAAATAATTTTTCTTTACAAATCCCCTTGATGACCAAATTTAATATAAAATGTATTAATTTAACAATATAAATAAATCCGAAATAAAAAAAAACAAATAATTTAATTGAATAATATAACTCACAGACATAAATTATTACAATATAAAAAAAAAAACGAATTGTAACTATTGAAAACCTAAGATATTTTTACATGGTGATAAAGCCTAGCACTATCTTATGTTTAATTTGTATGTGGAACTTATTAAGATCAATTCTAATAACACGAATATATTGACTACATGTACCAACATGGACCTATGTTATAAACATACTCATTAACCTAAAAGTTAAATAGTCAACACTTAATAAAAAAAAAAAAAAAAAAATAATTAAAATTGTAATTATAAATCAGTAGAAATATTATTATAAAACTCCACTAATCGTAATCGTTGCGTTCCGAACTTCCTGTATATGAACACAGCTAATTTTCTTTTAACGCGATGGACACTTTCTGCGAAAATTCGCGTAAAAAAGCTAATATAAAATCGTTTAAAATCAAATTTAATCATATGTTTTTTAAATATTGTGTTTTTTTCAAATGCGTTCGTACAAAAAGAGAATGGAATAATTTTTTAGCCCGCGTTATTTCACATTCGCGTAAAAAAGACTTAAGTGTATATTATACAAGTAAAATCAAATAAAACAAAACACATATTAACTATCCTGATGATTTTCTTATATCCTGCTTTTTATTTGTAATAAATTAAGTAATTAATAAACAAAAACTATACCAAAATTATAATCATTAAAATATATTGTATAAAAATAAAATTACTTTTTATCACACCATACTTAAATTAAGAATAATAATAATTAAAAATAAAATTTTCCAATATCTGTTATATTTATATATATACATGAATAATTTATATAAAATTTAATTTGTTTGAGTAATTATAAGGATTTCCGGTATATTATTTTCAATTTATTATTTATTCAATTGTTTTTTTTTCCTTTTTAAAAACAACAACAACAACAACAACAATAATAAATTTTCACGTTTTGCAAACAGATGAATAAAAAATATTTCCGTGTTTTTACCCGTTATTTTCCTCAACTCCCATCTAATTTTTTTTTTTTTAAATTCTCTAAACATTAATAATTAAGTTGTTATTATCACTCAAAATATTGTTATCAATTATCATTTATTTTTTTAAACTGTTTATTTTGTATTAAGGACGAAATACAAAAGTTTTTCTCATTATATTGTAAACACATACATACAAATATATATAAACATTCAAAAGAATAGAATAAAGAATTGTTATATTTTTATTATTTTAAATCTTTGAATGAAAATTTATTAAATAATTCATATTTTATTATTAAATTATTTTAAAATTAAATAAAAATTTTACGAATTTCAATTAAAATTATTTTTTAAATATTTTTCATTAAATTTTATTATTTTTAATTTCAGATTGACGGCGACGTTTTGTACCTCAACGTTCGAATGTTAAATTATAACTGAACTCAGAAAACTCTGCGAACAGTTTTTTTTTAATTTGATTATTAATAAAAAAATATAAAAGAATTTTCCGTTTATTTTTTTTTTATTTTCTGTTTTTGTGAGGATTATTTTCATCTGTTTTGTAGCTTTGCTGTTGTGGTTTTGTTACTGTGTGGTTTTGTTGCATTGCCAAAGAGCGTAGGAATTAGGAATAGAAAATTCTTTATTTCGAAAAAATTCAAATTCAACCTGAATACAAAAAAAAATAAGAAATTAAGTGGGATTAAAACGTGTAAAATTTTCTATATTTTTGTTGTATGCATCTGTAGTTGCGGTTTTGAAGTTTAAATAAGATTTTAAAGGAACTACTTAGTTTTTATTACTGAAAGTTGCTACAAATTTTCATTATATCTGCTATAAAATATATTATGTTTATTTGATTTTTTAAATGGAGCCTACGCTACAAGACGACAGATCTACATAACTCAGGACTATAACCGCTCTGCTAAAAGTAAACAAAAATTGAGATTAAAAATTAAGCAGAGTATCTATACTAGGTAGGTATGTAAATATACCTACTTGAATGTTGCTGAAAATTTCGTTAAGTTTTTTTGTATGTATTTTCTCTATGTTATATTATACAATTTACCTTCTCTCCTTTTTTGTCGCTATTTCTTTTCGTCAGAGGCTTTTGTTTCTTAATAATATCATATGCATATCATTTGTATGTTATAGTTGTGATTCAACACTCAAGTCGCAGCTCATTAAATGTCAGTTGACTTGACAGTTATATTTCAGTTTCACATGAGTATTAATTTAGTATAGTATTTTATTTGTTATTTTGTATTTTTTTTCTTTCTCTCTCTCTTTCTCTGTTTTCTTTTTCTCTTTTGCTTCTTTTAATTTATTTTATAATTTTGTATGTTTAGTTTGGTGGAGCTGAATTGTACTTTGGGATACATGTGAAAAAAAAAACAAGGAAAAGGATATTGTAAAGTAATTCTGTTTTTTTCTCAGTGAATTTCTTTGTTTTCTTATTATCCGTGTTTTTTGTTTTTATTTTCTTGTGTCTTTCATTCTCCTTGGATGTTTTGTTTATTTTAGAAATTTTTTATAAAGGACGATTAAAATACCGTACGTTCATTTGAATTGAAAATTTTGAGCGGACAGTAATTTGGATATTTTTTTGGCATTCCTTTATTTTGTTTTTGGGAAAATTTTTTTGACTTTAAAATTTTAAAAAATTTTTTTACCTAATTTTAAAGTTTAAAAAAAATACGAGAAACGTGTGAAAAAAATCATTGAGAACAATATGAAAAGGAATTGCCAGACGTTTTTTTTTAAATTTCTTGTTTTTATTTTCTTGTTAATCAATTTTTCAGATGGATTTTTAAATGCAATGGGTGTTTGTTTATTTGTATGTATGTATATACCTATGTATTTTATGATTATATGTAAAATGAGTAAAAATTTGTTTTTATATTTTATTATGTATGAAAATGTGTGAGATTTTTTTTTATTATTATTATAAATAAATTATACAGTCAAACTTCCGTAACTCAAACTTTTTAAATGTCCGAAAGTTAGTTCGTGGTCGAGGAACTTTGAGTTGGAGAGATACACAAAGAAAATAAGATTTTCTACGTTGACCGATTCATCACCATTATCAATTATCAAGACATCATTTGTTTCTTTATTAAGTAAATCTACACTAATTGCATTTGTTAGATATTCAGTTTTAATGACATTTTTACCTAAGTTCAGAATATCATTGAACTGTTTTATTTGGTAACCATTTTACTCTCGCACAAAATAAAAAGACATACATTAATAATTCTATTTTGTTTTGATTTTTGTGTTAAGTCGAGCCTAGGAATCTTCTGCGATCAAAATTACGTAAGACAATTCAATTAAAAGCAAAGTTCGAGTTATATAGATGTTCAAGTTTTTAGAGGGACTGAAATAAATAAGTTAACACAAGTTGACTTAGATGAACTTTATAACACCATACCAATAAATCAATTTCATAATACAATACTGAATGCATAACTTTACTTATTAAAATATCATATTTCAGTTAAAGCTTTTTTTATATTTTTTGTATAAACTTTTTATCTTCCCTTGGGATTTAATGTAAAAACTTAATATAATTTAAAATGTAATAATGCCTAATCGGCATTAATTTTAATATAAATATATCTGTAATAAATTAGAATGGTTAGAATAAATTAGATTCTAATTTATTTACTATTACTTTTGTGAATTCTTTTGACTCCGATCTACGCAAGGTGCGGCTGCTTTGGTCACAGAAAAGTAAATAATAAAGTACAAGTAGTTTACTTTTGTGTGTCAAGCCTTTTAACTCCGATCTACGCAAGGTCAGGCAGCCTGCACAATAAAGTAAATGGGAAAGTACAAGTAGATTAACTTATTTAAACAAATTTTTGTAAATGTTACGTAATAAGGCAAGTTTGATTTGAAGAGAAGTTCGAGTTATAGAGGGTTCGACTGTAAATATATTTTTGTGTACATATAAAAAAAATAAATAAATATAAAAAATAATAAATTTTCATGAGATGAATGTCCTTTTTTGTGTATCTTTTTTTGTGATTTAATTTTTTTTTATTTTTTTTTTGTGTATTATTTAGAATTTCTTATTTTGTTGTTATTTGATTGTTGTTGTTATTGTTGTTTCAATTGTAAGTTTTTATTTTTTTGTAGAATATTGAGAAGAGGAACAGAGAAAAAATATTAGGAAAAGAACAAAAAATGTAAAATACAATACGGGAAAGCTTCAGGAACAATTAAGGATATTTTTAATTTTTTTTACTTTATTTGACAGGTCTTCCGATTTTAATGAAAAAAATTCACTGTTTAAACTTTTCTTTTCATTGATTTTTTGCGATTTTTTCAGTTTTTTGTTGTTGTTGTTTTTATTGTTGTTGTGTTTATTAGAATTCGAAGAAAAACAAAATTAATAGACAAGATTGAAAAGTATCCAGGGATAAAAAAAATTATTAATGAAAAATATATATATAACTTAAATTTTAATACATTTTTTTAATCAAAAATATCATTGATTTAGATTCTAATCAATAATCAAGATTTTTTCTATTCATCATATTCTTTAATTCTTGTATTTATTTATTTTGAAAGGAAACGTATTTGATAACAGACAATGTTGAAGAGGTTCGTATAAACGATTTTTTTCAATAGGTGGTTAATGAGTTTTCATTGTATTGAATAACAGTCAGTTTTGTTTTTCGTTGTTTCACTGTATATGAGTTTTTTTGCAGTACAGTATGGTTTAAATGAGAAAGTTTATAAAATAAGAGGTTCTTAAAAAGGCGTGATTTGAAAACCTGAATTTAAAAGTTGTTCAATATTGAGTCTGCTGGATAAAAAAACTGAGCTTTATTTTTTATAACTTAACTCCGAAACAATTTATAATAAATTTTAAAAAGTATTTTTTTATTTTAAAAGGCCTCGGTTGTGTAATGGTTAAACATTTGGCTTACTAACAGAGATGGTGCGGGTTCGATTCCCATACAGTTCATGAAATATTTCAATAAAAATAAAAATATAATTAAAAATAAATTGTATCTTATAATTATAAATTAATAGAAAGTATTTAATGTAAGAAATCTGAATTCCAAATAAGCAATGCACTTTTATACTAACAGCAATTTTCTATTATCTGGAGTTAATAATAAATAAAAAATTTAATAAATTTCACTAAAAATTATTTAAAATTATTTTGAAATTTGAGCAAAGGTGAAATTCAAAATTTTTAGGAACCGACAAACAGACGAGATGTCGGAAATTTGTTGAACATTATTTAGAAAAAAAAACTAGAAAATGTCTTTATGTAAACGTAGTGTAATAATTAATAATTGAATGTCAAAAAAAGGTGTATAGATGTTAAATATATAATTATATCATTTGAGGTCAACTTTGATTATTAATTGCACTTTAATTCGATTAAAATTATTAAAAATCTGTAAATCTTTTTTTATGAGCAGAGGAAAATTTTGAGAAAAGAAATAAATTTATGGAACTGGTATAAATTAGGGATTGTGTTGTGCATTGCCTCTGACACTAGTTAATTATTAATTTGTTATAATAAAAGTAATGCAGATTCTTTTTATTAATTTTAATTATTTTAAAGTAATCTATTAATAATCTACAGTTATTAGAAAATAAAACAGATTATTCTTAGATTATTTTGAAATAATCGAAAAGTAATCAAAAAGTAATCTAGATTACTTAAATATGAATTTTTTTTATGTAATTTAAAATATTATAGTAATCTAAAAATGAATATAGATTATGTTTTGGTTACTAATAATCTTAATTAAAAAAATTGAGTACGATTATTATTGTAATTGTAATCAAAACTTTTTATTACGATTATTAAAGTAATCGTAATATTCAAGTATTGCATTACAAAGTAATCATTCTTTTTACATTAGTTATTTAATTCATTATAATATTTATCAAATTTCAAAAAATAAAATATAAAATTAAAGAACCTGAAGGTTCCTTTTTATTATAATAATTACATTTGATTACATTAATTGCACTTCGCAGTGTAACGAATGCACGAGTAATGAATGAAGAAATAATTATGTGAATTTTTTATTCTATTTCCTTCGTTGGTCAATCAAGAATATTCTTAATTGTGGTGGTATCTGTTCATATTTTTTTGTTGTATTATTTATTAATTCTTGTATAACCTGTTATGTACAGACAGGTTCCCATATTCATTTACTTTGTTTATTTCATATTATATCTAAAGATATACCTATTTATTTTTTGTACGGAATGAGGGATGTACTCATGCGTTACATTAACACTTTTTATACTCATAATAACATTTTTATTTTATAATATGAAAAAATTCTTAGAATTTTCCCTTGTCTTTAAGAAATGATTTTGTTTTATTTAAATAACTGCGTTCAATAACTATCTTATTTTGTTATTATGTATTTAGTAATAACTTAAGTTAGAACATAATCTAATATATAAAGAAGAAAATTTGTTTGTTTGTTTATTTGTTTGTTTGTTTGTTTGTTTGTTTGTTTGTCCAGGATTCACGTGAAAACCACTGGTCCGATTGGCACCAAATTTTAGAGGAATAATTTTGGGAGTCCGGGGGGTGACATAGGCTATGTCGCATTTTTATAAGTCAGCAGGTTGCGGCTCCAGAGCCGTTTTAAGCTTTTTCGTTTTTTTGATGTCGAGTCGAAACGGTTTGACCGATTCACTTGAAATTTTGCACGAATGTTCTTCTTATTACATGGAATTAATGGTATAAAGCTGGTTGGAATAAATTAACCCCTTTCGGCCCGGCGGGCTTCCAAAAAATTTTGTGTTTCCGATTTGTGTCCAATTTTACAGGGTGGTTTTGCAGTCAAAAAGAGAGGCTGGCACAAATTTTTGTTGGGTTCGGTTAACCCGTTTGGGCACGAGAGCACAATGAAGCTTTTTCAATGTTTTTGATGTCGAGCCGAAACAGTTTGACCGATTGACTTGAAATTTTACACAAATGTTCCTCTTAGCAACCGCAATTAGTTGCATAAATTTGGTTGGAATAAATTAACCCCTTTCGGCCCGGCGGGCTTCCAAAAAATTTTGTGTTTCCGATTTGTGTCCAATTTTACAAGGTGGTTTCGCAGTCGAAAATAAAGTCTGGCACAAATTTTTGTTGAGTTCGGTTAACCCGTTTGGACACGAGGGTGCAAAGAAGCTTTTTCAATGTTTTTGATGTCGAGTCAAAACTGTTTGACCGATTGACTTGAAATTTTGCACAAATGTTCCTCTTGGCAACCGCATTTAGTTGTATAAATTTGGTTGGAATAAATTAACCCGTTTCGGCCTGGCGGACTTTCAAAAAATTTTGTGTTTTCGATTTGTGTCCAATTTTACAGGTTGATTTTGTAGTCTAAAAGAGAGGCTGCAAAAAGTTTTAGTTAAGTTCGATTAACCCATTTTCCACGACGACGCTATGAAGTTTTCTATATATTTTATTTTCTTATACGATTAAAAGTATTTTATTGAAAATTTTGTACCAGCATTTTAATTAAAACCCACAGGGTTAATTTGGTTTTGACCTGTTTGTGCGTTTTGAACAAAAATTCAATGAAATTTTCAGTTTTCTTCAAATGAAATCTAAAAATCAAAAAATTCAATTTGTTATATATAATGCTTAAATACATAGTATTTTAAAACAGTTTTTCCAAAAAATAAGCCTACATTTCTCTCATAAAATCATAAAAAAACGAGGAAGAGCGTATTACAACTTTCAGGACTAAACAAAATATAAGTTGAAAAGCGAATTTTTAAACCTTTTCTAAACCATCGACTATATTTTATTCAAGCGTTGGCAATTCAAGAAAATCCCCTTTTGACCTATAGTCATTTTAATTCAGTTAACATTGTTCACCGGAAACCTACCATCCTCAACTATATCGTCAAGGAGCACCAAATTGTCAAGAAGCACCATGTATAGAAAAATTGGAGATAATCGTTCAAATTGTTTTGCAAACTGTTTTTTAAAGTTTTTGTTTCGCAATCGATTAAAAGAACTCGACAAACCTTTTTTTTAAGTATTCCCCTAATTCAAAGAAGTTGTACCTACTTTCAAAAATTAGACGTAATTTACTTACAAATTTTTTTTTGAACAATCGTCGGGTCGGCAGGGGTTAACAACCTTCAAGTCTGTTAGTAAATAGAACTTCAATTTCCAAGAAGAACACATATACGAAATTTGAAGTTAATCTGTTAAATCATTTCTAATATATAGCAAAGCAACGAAAAAACCTATAAAAAGCTGTTGGGCCACGATGGGTTAACGGAACTCCACAAATATTTTTTGTGGCATTTATAGGCAAAGTAGTATCTCAAAAAATTTTTACAATTTGCAAGCTTCCGGGCAACGCCGGGTAAATCTGCTAGTATTATATATTGGGTACATTGCTACTTGCATATTTTAAATTTTATTTAGAGAAAAAATTGTATTTTATGAATGTGTAAGGTTTTGTTATTCATGGAAGGATGGAAGTAAGTTAAGAATTACATTACATACGAAAAAATTGTCATAATTTTAATATTTAAATAATAATGAAGTATAAATGATGAATTGATTATAATGTGGGCTATTCTAAGGTTTAACTAGTATCCGCGTAGGACCAAATGACTAAATATAAAAGATAGCTGGTGTTGCCAGCTTTCAAAAAATATATAGCTTTAATGGCGCATATTATCCTTTAAGGACGAAAAGGACATTTAAAAGTAGCCTTGTTATTTTAGTCTATTTTACAAAAAACGGTATATCTAGCGATCTGTTCAATATATATATATTCAATCAAAGCTATTAATTAAGATGACGGTCTGGAAAATACTTAAACGTTTATTTGATGACGATAGGTGTTGCCGTTTTGGAGATATTGCAATTTCAAGTGGAAATTTAAAACAAAAAAAAAAAAAATTTTTGAACTTTCAAAAAAACCACTATAACTATGAAATTTTCAAAAGCACCCTGTATTTTTTATTATACTGTTAGAAAGGTCTTTTGACACTCTTTCAAACGGTATATAAAAAGTATGGTATATGTTGACAAATAGCCCCACCAGAGAACATGAATGAAAAACTGACACAACAATTTTATTAAAAAATACATTTTCATACTTTATTTCTCATAAATTTATTTTGCCAAAAAATATTTCCATAGCTTTAGTGAGCAAGAATTTTAGAGTTTGTTACAAAATCAGGATTATACGCTTTTTCCAGAATATTTATACATATGTATACGTGAGATTCTGAATTAGGAGAGATTTTAGAGTTGGATTTAAAATCAGGGTTTCAATAATTTGTTTAGCGGGGGTTTGGGGGCGGCAGTCCCCACTATTTTTAAATTTTTATTTGCTGAAATATGCATGTAAAAAATAATTAGGAGAGATTTTATAATTGGCTACAATTACAGGATTATACGCTTTTTCCAGAATATTTATATATTTGTATACGTGAGATTCTGAATTAGGAGGGATTTTAGAGTTGGATTCAAAATCAGGGTTTCAATAATTTGTTTAGCGGGGGTTTGGGGGCGGCAGCCCCCACTATTTTTAAATTTTTATTTGTTGAAATATGCATGTAAAAAATAATTAGGAGAGATTTTATAGTTGGCTACAATTACAGGATTATACGCTTTTTCCAGAATATTTATATATTTGTGTACGTGAGATTCTGAATTAGGAGGGATTTTAGAGTTGGATTCAAAATCAGGGTTTCAATAATTTGTTTTACCCGGGGTTCGGGGTATTTGTTGAAATATGCATGTAAAAAATTACTGTTTTTAAAAATAGTTTGTCATTAAATTTTGATTTTTGGAATTTTTTTTTTGGAATTATTTTTTTTGGAATTGTTTTTTTTTTTGGAACTTTTTTATACCTGGAAACATATTTATAACATATTAAAATTTTTTTTTTCAAAAATAAAATTATTTAATTCATTTAAAAAGTACGGCTGAAAAAATTGTAATACATATCAACAGCTGAAAAAATTGTAAAACATATCAACATTGTTTTATACAGAAAAAATTACAAAACAAAAAATTTTTTATTTCATAAATGCTTATATCTTCTAAACGCTTTAATATAGACATACCTTATGTATGCCCAAATTAAAGAAAAAAATAAGAGCTTTCCAACAATGTAAAAATATTTAGAGGGTTTCTTTGCAAAATTTTGAAAAATATGAGTTTTAGAGAAAGGATGTTAAAAATTTTTTTTTTGCAAAAATTTTCAACTTTGAACTACAATATCTCCAAAACGGCAGCACCTATCGTCATCAAATAAACGGTAAAATATTCTCCAGACCGTCATCTTAATTATTAGCTTAAATTGAATACATTTATATTCAACAGATCGCTAGTTATAACGGTTTTTGTAAAATAGACTAAAATAACAAGGATACTTTTAAATGTCCTTTTCGTCCTTAAAGGATAATATGCGCCATTAAAGCTATATATTTTTTTAAAGCTGGCAACACCAGCTATCTTTTATATATAGTCATTTGGTCCTACGCGGATACTAGTTAAACCTTAGAATCCCCTTAAAAAATTTTTAATAATAATGAAGATGGAAAATTGCAAACTATTTTTTAAAATAAAATTTTCTAATAATAATTAAAAATGATAAATATGTAAATTATTTATTATAATGTATTAATAATAATAATGAATATGCTTTAGTCAATATTTTTTTATATTTTTTAATATTGAGGTTAAAATAAACGAAGGGTTGATTTTTATTAATGTGAAGGAACTTTAGATTTATGTATTTAATAAATATGGAAAAGATTTTTTCGAATTTGAATAATTTCGATGTCAAATTTTATGCTGTATAAATAGAGGGATCTTAGAGCTAGTTACAAAATCAGGAATTTGTTAAATCGGGTACGGCAGCCTCATCACAATATTTTATTCCTTTTCCACTCCCTTGAACATTATAGGGCATTCTCCAACGGTATCTAGACTAGAGTTCAGTTTCTTTGATTTTTATAATTCACTAAACCGTTGAATACTCGGCTGTAACTTTTGTATAAAATTATGATTAAAATAATGTTAATTTTGTGCGCCATCTATTGTCCTATACAAGAGTTATTTATATATTAATATTAAATCTTTTCTTGTATTACGATATTAACTGATACGATATAATTATATAATTTTACGATATTTTTTTATTAGATATGATCTGACCGGGGTTTGAACCCGAGACTTTCCAGATTAAAAGCGACGTTTTTACCATTTCGCACTTGGTCAGATTTAGTGTATATATATTATAAAATTTAGTTCTAACAAATTGATTTGCGATAATTGGGAAGGCAGCCCTAATTATATTAAACGGATTATATTAAAATATAATAATATGCATTATATGCTTAAAGTTGTTAGACCAAGATCCTTAAAAATATAGAACTAATAACTGAAATTGAATAATGAATTGAAAAGTTCCAAATGTGTACCTCCAGTCATCTTATAAAATCCAGCAATCGAAATGTTTAATTCAATTTTTTTTAACTATGTTTGACCCTTAAAATCCGAAATGAAAAACTTTTCTCATTAGAGTTCGGTTTCTAACTTAGTTTTAGTTTTCTGTTAAATACTCAGGTGCATGGAAGTGTTTCTCAAATTATATGTCTTAAAGAATACATTTTGGAACACATCACTACCGTAGTGGTTTCCACTTATCATTTCCATTTATTCCATAATTACAACAAATAATCCTTTTGTAAAGCTTCCCTCTCATTTTGCCTCAAAAATTATTCTAAAGTTCGGGTGCATATCCAATCATTCCTAGAAAGCCGGTCTAAATTTTTCTGGTTTATTTTGAAAGTTGTCATCTTTCTTAGACGAAAAACTCAGATTGTGGGCACAGGGCTAACGTTCATTTTATTAGCTATAATGAAATAATTTTTTTAATTATAAAGTGATTTGTTTTACTGGGTCTTCATATAAAAATACAGCTGTACAAAAGAATTCCATAGATTTTTTCTCTGTATTATTTAAACCAAATGTGAATTAAAAATTAAAAAGATTAATCAAAAGCAAAACAATAAAATAACCGGCTTCTGTTTTATAAAGAATCTTGATTTTTGCTTTTGTTTTATTATTTTAAGTTTCTATTCACTTGTTTAAAAATTTTTCATTCACTAAATCTACATGATTTTATATCATAATAATATATATTTAAAAAAACTATTTAAATTTTAAAAAAAGTTGCTTTCGATGAAATGTCAGTCAAAAACTGTATGTGATATTTGATATAACTTAAGAATATCAGATTTCGATATAGAGTAGTCAAATACTTAAATATTTTAATCTACTTAAATTAAATATGAACACACGTTGACACCCCTGTTTGTGTTTTTGAATGGGTACATAATATTTAAATAAAAGGTATACATAATAATATATATAGGTATATAGATGTAAAGAATTAGTATAAGTTTGCAACAAATATATCAGCTGAGTTAAAAGCAAATTATAATCATTGGAATTTATAGTGAGGTTTTATCTTCCGTTACTGTACGTTAATCAAGATCACATTAAATTAGGTTCAGAGAACGTCTAACCAAAAATATGGTGGTATGAAATAAGGTCCTGAGAAATAAGCCTCCAAGGTGTAGATTATAATTAAATGAGATTATCGGGGTCTTATTTCTCTTTGAAATTGTATCTTCGACCAATTGAAAAATGAGGCCCTTTGTTGTTTCCAAGAGTTGAAAGATTGAATTGAAAGAGAAACAACCGCCCAGGGCTTTAATTTCCACGGCTTGGATTCTTATTTTTAAATTGCAAAAAATGTTAGATTTATATTCGAAATCAGTACATTTCCTTTTTCCAAAGTACAGAATATGCATGTAGGCTCGATTCAGAATTAGGTGGGATTGTAAAGTTGGATTTAAAATTTTGGAAAAAGGGAATAGGGTAGATTTTCTGGGGTATTTTAAAATTAATACTTCGGGGCTTAATTTCTTAAAAAGTCGAAATTTAAATTGCAAGGGAATTTATACCCTGAGGTCTTATTTCCCAAATTTTTCTGTGTTACTTTATATGAGAAATAATACCTGGAGGATTTTATTTTGCAGGGCCTTATTTCATGCCTCCTAAAAATTTATTTAAGAAGACTTAACATAATATATTAGAGCTACATATATTTATAATAATTGTAAGCCACTCCCATTTTACCCTTTACAATTCTTTTGTTTTTGATTTCATTAACAACACAAATTTTGACGCATGAATTCAAAATCTTGGGTATTAATGTGTTCAACGTCGTATGCCTACAATATTTGAATTCACCTGTATTTAAAATTTATTTAATTTTTAATTATTATATTTATCATCAGGTGAAAAATTTAACTGTGTTCATAATAATAAAATTGATATAGAATTATGATAGAATAATATAAAATATTATAATGATAATTCAAATAAAATGTCAGTTAAAAAATTTATTAAATTATTTTTTTTTAATTTTTATGATGTGTATTGTGTATGTATTGTGTTAAGCTAAAATTTAAGTCACATTCACATCATAATTTTTAGGTTATGATAAATGGAAGTTGTTTCTACTCATCATGTTTTTTATGAATGTTGACGCAAAAATTTAGTTTTCACTTAAAGGCATTGAAATTGTTTTTTAAGGATTATTCACCACCTTGAACGTCTGTTAAGGAAAAATCAAATTCATTTATACTAAATACATATACCTACATACATAAAAAAATTTATATGCATTTCTGCTGAACAGTGGTGACTTGGTATTTTTTGAAATATGGTTAAATAAAATTATAAAGAAATGTATTAGAGTTTTTGGAAAAATATAACAGGATTGGGACACGAAGTGAGCCAATAAGCAGTATTGTAGAAAACATTTCAAACATATTGCTTATCATATAAGTGCCCATAAGGAAGAGCTAAATTATAATTATAGTTCCAATCGTAGAGGAACTTATTCTAAAACCACTCTGCACAATAATTTTTTAAGCAACACTTATAAGAGTTTGGCGACCCTGTCGAACAAGTAAAACTTACTCCAAGTGCAGCATTTTCACTGTTTAATAGAAATCTTGTTGGTATTTCCTTTTTCCAAAATACAGAATATGTATGTAGGTTCGATTCAAAATTAGGAGAGATTATTTCTCATAATTCAGAATTCCTCATATTCACATATATAAATCTTCTTTAAAACTCCTGCTTCTTGGAATGTCCTGCTTCTGAATCCAGTTATTTAAAATACTAAAAGAATTTCAATTATTTTTAATTGATTCTGTATCTGTGAGTTATATTTTTAATATTAAATTATTTGTTTATATATTGATGTTATTGAATTTTGCATTAAAGATATAAGTATTAATTATTGGCCACACAATTAATTTGAACCCAATGGCGAATAAACCACATAAAGAGTTGATTTTCAACTTTTACCGGCAATTGAACCGGGATCTTTTGAATGGAATGTCAGCACTCTAACCACTGTGCCATCCAGCCTATACAAAAAATCTCTAGACTTTAAATGACTCTGACTTTCGTTCGAAAGTTTCACTTTCATTTTGTATCTACTTTCAGGGGTTATTTTAATCTTACTCACAAACCAAAACTTAGACATATTCCTATCATCCTATAAAATATGCTTATTTTGCAAATAAAATACGCCATCTGTTTTCATAAAATTAATTTTCATTTGATTTGTTTTATTTGTTTGTTTGTTTATTTTATTTGTATATTGTAAGTGCTGTGAATCTTTAGGGGAAACACTGTATGCATATGGCAACAGTATCCTTAGTGTGCATAAAAAAATGAAATATCGTATCGTATTTGTATTGCGAAGGTGTATGTCATGTGTACATATTTTTTTGATTCTTTGTTTTGAAATGTGATATGAGCTTAAGTGCCTTGATACGATAAACATAGGTATAAGGTAGATGATACGGTTGATGATGAGTATAAAAATATCAGGGGAGTCAAATGGTTAAAAAATTACAGAGCAAAAAAATTAGAACAAATGTATAAAAACTGAAAAGATATGATTAAATGGATTAAACTGAACAATTTATCACATATATATATTGCAATGTAATGAATTAGAAAGAGATAGACATTTGTTTTATTTTTTGTTTGTTTTGACAGAACACAAAAAAAAAAAAAATTAAATTAAATTGAAACAAATATAATCGTACAAGTGACAATATACGTACAATATAGCAGTTAAAATGGTAAAAAATTAAAATGTATATAAAAAGTAAATAAAAAGTAAAAATTATATTTATATATGTTAGTGGTGATATACAGATTAAAAGTGTTAAAAATTTATTATTATTTTGTTTTTGCAATAGAAATATGAAAACATTTGAAAGCTATAGAAATTAATGTAGTCTGCTATATATTTGTTGATTCGAGCAGGGATGGAGAGAACGTATGAGAAAAGAAGAGCGAAGCTCAATTAATTCGACAAATTTCCGCTTGAAGTTTTTTTGCTGATTTTATCTTAATAAATAATTCAAGTAAATATATTATGAAATTGATAATAGGACATTATGTATTTATTTACTAGGTATACCATGGTACATCAATGAACTAGGTAGTTGTAATCCTAGAAATACTTGGTTTTATTATTCGCAGCTCCAACCCTAGAAATCGTGATATTATCTGACCCAGTTTTTAAGTCTCGGAATCGTTTGAAAGACCGACTTACTAACTTGTACGCCATCTATCAATTTAGCAGGAATCGGATTCTATGAAATAATGAAGAAGGTCCTGAATTATTTTAAGCTTATTATAACTGGCGCAAGTATAAAAAATGTTAATTACTCGTTTAATTTTTAATGTTATTCTAGAATTAAAGATTGCGGTATTTTGAAGAATAGTTATTAATTTTTATATTTAGCATTAAACTTATATTTATGTCTGAATTTTACCAGATTTTAGTATGTGCTTAAAATTACTTCATTCCCATAATATGCATATCTCAATTGACTTTTTTAATAGCTGACCGCGAAAAATCGTTTTATTATTAAAGCCTTTTATTCTGTTATTTATTACTAGCTGTCCGTCACAAAATGACGGAAGGTCAATTGAAAAAATAACTTTTTCTAATTAAGAACTATTTCTAATTTCATTATATTCATGTATATATAAATCCGCAACCGTTACTTTTTGTATAACGCAGATTATGCTTCGGTTCTAGTAATAGATACACAAATGACTCACATAATTTCTTGTTGTATCTTAAAAATTTGAAGATTAATAAGTTACGTGGTCTAGCTTTTGTATGTTTTGAATTAGATAAAATGTTGAGGTTTTTAGTTAAAACCCTTTCTTGGTCAATTTTTTTTTAATTTTTAATTAGTATTCCTTTTTTATTGAAATAAATCTCGTGCTTGCTTAAATTAAACTTTCGTACTTGCTTAAATTAAATAAATTAATAAAAGATTTTAAATTTTTTTAAAGGTTTATTTTATTTCAATAATGACCTTTTTCGCCATCTATTAATGTTTTGTATACATATTTTTAAAAAATATTGCTATACATAGTTTTCACAACCTTTGTTTAAATTCAAATCAAAATATTTGTTTGTTGCTAACATTCGATAATGTACCTACTCAACATGCTAAAATGGACCTACATATATGTACGTAAAATTGTATTAAATATTGATTTTTGAATTGAGTTTTGCTTTATATATAAATTTTGAATTATAAACTTTATTTGAAATTTTTTATAATATGCCGAATTATGTTAAAAAAACTATATTTGTGTTACTTCTATGGTGCAGGGTGCTGGGTGCATAGTACCCAAGTATTGTACACCCGACCCTACACCATTTATTTTTTTTTCCCTTTTGAACTTTTATTAAATTGAAAAAATAACTTTGAAAATTATTTTGATTGCATTGCTTGGTTTATTTGCTTTACAAAACAAAGCAAATCAAGCAATGCAACAAAGCGTACATTGGTTATTTCAGATTTTGAAGCATAGCCTGTGATGCATAGTCTTCTTAAATTTTATTTACAAAATGTTTTACTATTTATATAAAATTTCCAGAAAATGTTCTGTGAGTTTTAAAAACGTAAATGAATTAATTCATAAACATTTAAAATAATTTAAATTCATAAAAAAATTTTATTTAAATTTTTGTTTTTTTTCTATTTAAAACAAATAAAATATTTTTTGACCTGCTAATGATAATTTATGATATTTTATTTTCTAAAATAAAACACATTCAACAAAACATTAATATTTTATTTTTTTATAATTGAGCACATCCAACAAAACACATTTAATTGAATGCGTTTGTTACACCTCATTCTAGACAAATATAATATAAAATAATAAATATATATTAATATATATACTTATATCAATTTTCATATATTTTTTATTATTTGACACTCTAGGTATTACATATGAATATTTGTAGACTATTTTGTTAACTGACACAGATTTTATAAACGATTTTAAGATATCTGGAAAACACGATCAAAATAGATGTTTCGAATGTAAGTAATTATTGTATAAAAGTTGCAAAACATATTTTAACCCTTTCACTACGGAGTTTTTATTCATAACTGTGCCGATGAAAACTACTTATAATTTGTTAGTGCAGTTTAATGATGTAAAAATTACGAATGGTTTGTGTCATGGATGTCGTGTCCTTCTTGTTATCCTGGGACATATTATCCCAATTTCTATTTAGTGTGGGATTATATGTCCCAATATTGACTTTTGTTACATCAAAACAAGTGAAATAAAAAATAAAATAGAAGAATAAAAGATTTTTTTAGCAATATTTTTTTTATTAATATTTCAAATTAAATAAATCCATTTTAATCCATTTACATAGTAAATAAAAATGCTGATATAATAATTTTATAATTTTCAAATAAAGGAATTTCAAAAATTAACATAAATAAAAATGCTTATATAGTAATTTCATAATTTTCAAATAAAGGAATTTCAAAAATTAATTATTTTTTATAGTTGAGTAATAATAATAAATATAATTCTTAGAAATACTGAACTTATATATATATATATATTCAAATATGTATAGGTAAAGATTCTTTGTAAATGTTCTTTTGTTACTTTGCTAGGGAATACTATTTTATTTTGTGGAACTCACTAAAACAACCATAACAAAGAGCTTTGTAACACCCAGAGCAGACAAATTTTGTTCGTTTTTCTTTACGTAAGAATGAGCATCTGTAGCATCGTTTTCGAGATGCTGTCTCTACTGGTAAATGATCGCCTATGTTCAAAATATCCGCTTTTTTCTTAGATGGACGACCACCCGTTCTCCTGTACTTAGTTTTTGTATTTTTTATTCCTTCTTGTATCATTTGCTCAGATAACTCTACAATAAATTGTTTCAGGTCAGCTTTCTTTCGATGAATTTCTTGATGCATAATCCAAGAGTTAACCATAGCAGTCATAAACAATTTGAAAAATACTTTTTTCCACCATTTCCGAGATTTTCTATTCATATCATAAACAGAGTTTTTTTGGTCGGCGATATCAACGCCACCCATTATTTTATTATAATCTGCTATTGCTTGAGGACAATTAACAATATTTTTAGTTCCGTCTTTTGATTTTCTTTGAACTTGTCCATTCTGAGGATAATGACAATTTGATACGAGCAAAACTTCTTTAGAATCCATCCATCTGGCAGCAACCACTCCAAAATTTGAAACTTGAAATTCACTTTTGCTTTTCTCTAACTTTCCTTCAAAAGTTGGTATGTTTCTCCTATTTTTGTTGTAGGTACCCATTGCCGGAAATTGTATCGTTTTCATTAAATGTATTGAAGTAAAGAATCTATCAAACGCCAGAACCACTTCGTTTGAACTTCTTATAGTGCTACACAACTTTTGAACAACTCGTTCTCCTAGTGTATTAATTTCTTTTTTATCAGATTCTTTTCCGGTGTACACATTACAGTCATAGCAATACCCTATTTTAGAGTCACAGCGCATCCAAATTTTTATTCCTAAAGAGAACAAAGAAACATGATAATCCGTATGGAAATTATATAATTCGAAAACAATAATTAAATATTTGGAAACTTAAAAATTACAAATTTATATAAATTTATATGTACCTCTTTTGATGGGTTTCATTGGCATAAACTGTTTTAGCGTAGATCTTCCTTTAAATTTGGCCATGCTTTCATCAATTGCTTGATATGTACTTTCTTCTGTAGCTGAAGGAAAAGTTTTTTTGAAACATGAAATGACTTCAGAAATATAGTAGTCTTTGGGGGCATCCGCCGGTTTTGTTGGATTATTAAAATAAAGTTTAGATAATAGCAGAGCAAAACGATCACCAGATATTGTTTTTTTTATAAGTTCATTACCAAGTGATAAGTTTTTACTCCAATAATCGGCAATAGATGGAACATGGTTGTAGTGCATAATTAAACAAACTCCCAAAATAATTAAAATTTCATTTTCATCAGTATAACTACGATTTTTTTTTTTTTGGTTGTTTAATTTTCGTAGTCTCATATGTTTGTACAACTTGCAATATGTATAAGAAGACTTTTTGGAAATAACTTGCTGAAAATTTCCAAGTTCGTTGCACCATGTCTGATGTAGAGAAGACACTTTGGTGCTCTTTCTTATGGTATCTCAAATTTTGGTTGAAAAACTATATTTTCATGGTACTTTGTCCACATAGCTGTTGCTACATTGTTATCTTCTACATCGTTATCTTCAAGATCATCAAGTGAAATGACATCTTCTAAGTTTTCTTCAGAGCTCGATTCAGAATCTGATCTTGTATTGATGCCTCCATCATCATTTTCAATGCTTTCTACATCACTAAGAGAATCATCAGAGTCATCAGATGGGTGATAGCTCGATTCTGATTCACTAAAATCAGGCAATTCTTCCTCTAAGGTTTCCAAAATATCGGAGTCGTTCAAGTTAGATGTCATCTAAAAATATTCAATTAATATAAATTGGGATAATATGTCCCATAGTAAAATCTAATTGGGATAATAAATCCCAATGTACATTTTTCGTTGTAAAATAAAAACGAGGAAGATTATAGTTGCCCTTGTCAACTTTTAGATACCCGTGCATACCCACTATGGTGTATAAAATAAACCGTAATTTACTTCTCTTATACATTTAACTCATTACCCCATAATTTTGACGTAAAAAAAAAAAAAAAAATTAACAAAAAAAAAAAAAAAGTCACAAAACAAAAAACAAAATTTTCATTCATTGTCCCATAACTTTAGCTTAAAAACAAAAAAAAAAAATTAACAAAAAAAAAAAAAAAATCACAAAAAAAAAAAAAAAAGTTTTCATTCATTGTCCCATAACTTAAGCTTAAAAAAAAAAAAAAAAAAATAAAAAAAAAAAAAAAACAACAAAGAAAAAAAAAACAAAAAAAAAAAATTGGCCCACCCTAAAAGTCCGATGGTCCGAGTGATGTCCAACTTTGCCAAGTAACTTGCCCTATTAATTTACCTGCCCAATTTTAATTTTAACCTTGTAGCTTTATTAGATTCACAGTTATTGAATCGAAAACTTTGTATGGCAGCCCTCCGAAAATGGGGCCCTAACATTTTGAAACTTCATATAAGTGCTCGATTCATTATATAACTAACCGTGTGTAATTTTCATCCGCGTAGTATAATTAGTTTTGAAGAAATTCATATTGGTGCAAGGAAGTTGTATGGCAGCCCCCCGAAAATGGGGCCCTAACATTTTGAAACTTCATATAAGTGCTCGATTCATTATATAACTAACCGTGTGTAATTTTCATCCGCGTAGTATAATTAGTTTTGAAGAAATTCATATTGGTGCAAAGAAGTTGTATGGCAGCCCCCCATAAATGGGGCCCTAACATTTTGAAACTTCATATAAGTGCTCGATTCATTATATAACTAACCGTGTGTAATTTTCATCCGCGTAGTATAATTAGTTTTGAAGAAATTCATATTGGTGCAAGGAAGTTGTATGGCAGCCCCCCGAAAATGGGGCCCTAACATTTTGAAACTTCATATAAGTGCCGGAGTCAATATAAAACTAACCGTGTGTAATTTTCATCCCCGTAGTATAAATAGTTTTGAAGAAATTCATATTGGTGCAAAAAAGTTGTATGGCAGCTCCCCGAAGCCTTGGTCCGATTTTAACCAAAAACAATAGGGAACCTAGAAATTGTCTAAAAATGACTTTGTGTGAATTTCAAGACTCTAGCCCTTTTAGTTTTTGAGTTATCGTGATGACACACGGACGGACGGACGGACGGACGGACGGACGGACGGACGGACAGACACACATAGCTAGATCGACTAATTTTTCGATTCTGAGCCGATACGTACCCTTGACACTATATCTAGCTCGTCTAGATCGATGCGTTACAAACGGAGGAGCAAATCTAATATACCCGATGTTCATATATATATGCACGGGTATAAATACTTTTTTTTAAAATTTCCCGTTAGTTCTATGTTGTTGTTTTTTTTAAAACCTAAAAAAAAAATGCTTTTACACTTTAGTTTATTAATTATTACTATGTGCACTACACGAAATTCACTTTCAAACTGAAATTTTAGCTGCCTTAAAGTAAAAAAAAGTTTCAAAAGCCGCGACATACTGGCGCCACAAACTGTAAATTAACAGAAAAGTTTAAGAATCAAATAAACTTAAATATGGGATAAAAGAAATAGGTAATTTCAAGTAAAATTACGGAATCACCTTTAATTTAAAAATGGTGGGACATATAATCCCAGTAGTAGTGAAAGGGTTAAATTGGTTCTTGGTGAAAGGTGTGAAATATGAAAATGTTCCATTTAAAAAAAACAAACGAAGAGTTATTGTAGGTTATAAGGGAAGGTGTGAATATTTAACAGCAAAAAAAAACCATTTGTTTTTTTATAAAGGTGATATATTTTTGTTTTTAGAATTGAATCTTATAATATCAATTGTTGTATACTAAACTAGTTAAAGTGAAATTAGTTAAAACAATTAATTTTTTTTTTTGTATCTGGTAGATTTATAACTTATAGATTATTTTTTAGCATTTTAGTAAAATGTGAATACTGTTGTACAATTTTGAAATAAAAGAAAATTTTTATTGTTATGTTAAGTTATTTTGTATTATTTTACGGATTAACTATGATAGTGGTTATGATTGGATATTTATTATAAATAATTTTAGATCAATTTAATAATGAAGTACTAAATTTTGATTGAAGAATTGAAAAATTCTTGGATTACCTTGGAATGCTAAAATGGAATTCTAATATTTTTATTTAAATTTTGTTTTTGTACACCTATCCGAACTAAATTTAGTCCCCAATTCCGTTTTAAAGTTATATATTCATTCATATAAAAATGTTCATTAAAGTCACAAATAATTTTAAAACTTAAAAAAAATAACAATTTTATTTCAATATTAATGCCCATACTAAAAGTTTTTCATCGAGAAACAAGGAGGGCAACATATGCACATCCCTACACAGAAAAACGATAAATTGTCTCCGACTAAAAAAATAAAATTTATTTCAAATAGAAAAAATCGATTTAGAAAGAAGCTGTCACTAAAAATTTAAATCTGACAGATTTGACATTGAAATTACTTTTTGATTTTTTAAAATTTGGAAATTACTTAAGACTGTATTAAATATTCTACCAATTCTTATTATCTTTAAATTTATAATTTTTGCCAAAGGGAACTTAGACATTTTGATTCTTAAAATTTTATTATAAGTTTCAAAATTTTAAAGTATAGGGACACATCCTTTTAGACATATATATATATACCAGTGCATATCGGATTTACACAGACTCTCGTAAAATCAAAAAATTTCAGCAAATTAGAAAAACTTGATTTTAATTTTAAATTCCACTCAAAATAAATTATAAATTTATTTTTAAGAGCAAAATCTTAAATCTTTCAACTTCTTCTTTTCAAATACTTTACAAAAAGTAAAGGAATGAGATTAGAAACCAAAACATGGGTCTGAAAGTTAATGAAATTCGGTGATAAATTTTGATAAATCCACGTGTGTAGATTAATTTTCCAAAATCTTTATTATGAATTTTTAAATTCATTTCGCAAAAGTTTTTCTTTTAACTATTTTTCAAAGTTTAAAGTTTTCCCAAAATTAAATGGGATCTTTCCAAGAAAATTTAAATATTTAATTTAATTAACTAAATTAATTGTACCCTCTATTAAAGTACAAATACTAAGCGAAAATTGGATCTTTCTCAATCTTTTTATTATCTAAAAATTTTCAAAAAAACTAATTAGCATAAAATGTTTGTCTATGATTATGTCTTTTTAATATATGATAAGGGTTCCTATGGGAACTCAATTCCTTTTTAAGAATTAATTAAAATGTCTAAGATTTGTCTTTCGTTGTAATCCAATTGAAATTAGGATTATTAAAAAAGAATTTTAAATTTATAAATTTTTTATTTAATTAGAACTTTAAACAAAAAATATAATTTATTAGGTATTATTTAATATTCCATTAATAATTTAATGATTATCGTTAAATTTTGCGTATCAAATCACAAATGATGGTTATATTAAATACCTGAAAGATCAGTTATGCCTTGGGTATCAAGTGTTAATTGTCTAAGGTAATATTTGGAAATTAATAATATATATTAAATAAAATTAGGTAGACTGGAAATCAAGTACTTTTATAGAAGGGCTAAAGTATAAATGATGATATTATGAAAATTGTAAACTGTAATTGTGCGTTTGCCTCCTCCAAGGCAAGGATTTATATACTAATAGCAATTTTTAAATATTTTGTCTAATTTATAATGACCCAAAGCTTGGGAACCAGTGCCCTGCCTGTACCGTTTCTTTCGGTACCGAAATCAAATAACATAACAACAAATTTGTCTTCACAGCAACCAAAAGCAAATTGTGAAAATTGTTGTCTTTGCTTTCCTGTCGCTTCTTTGCAGTGCTTTTCAACACTGTTAGCATTTGACCAATTCGTGTTTTAAAAATCAGACTTGAAGTTCCCGAACTTTGGGTCATTAGGGGTACATATTGGATGGAAGTATTTTAAATATTCTAGCAGTTCTAAATGCAAATGAGTTCCATAACAAGTTTTAAACCCCCTAGGAATTTCTACTGCGCATGAAATTGGAAAAGGCTGGGAAATTTAAGGGTCTCAATTAACCAATTTCGAAAATAATGCTTATTAAGTCATAGGAGGCGTGTGATAACTGTGATAAGTATCCAATCCAGCACTTCAATTTATCTTAAAACTCAAGAACATAATGAAAATTGTTTAGAAATACCTTTCACCAAATTTCAATTTCTATATTTTTTTAATTTCGAAAATATGTTTTAGGTCTCGGGAAGTGCGTGGGAGGTATTCGAACCATTACTATTATAGACTTCTATAGACTTTATATTTTATTAAGTTCAAAATTTTCCTATTTGATTCTATTTCCCGAACATTAATTTAGCATTTAATGAAGTATATTTGATTTTTACACCATTATGTAAATTTACATCTAAAATATAAACAGTGTTGAGAATATTATAACAATCAAGTAAAATAAAAAAAGTATCAGTATATGTTCTTGATACCAAAAACAGAGGAGCATAAAAAGGAAACAAACAAACAAACAAACAATAAAAAAAAACAATAAACAAACAAAAGAAATTAAATAAACACATACCAAATTTAAGTCTCCTTTATTATATTGTATGTATTAATATATACAAATATATAGAATATATATATATGTATATTATGAACATAAGATATTATATAAATTTAAAATAAAGTATCAAATTAAAAACGAATAATAAAAGAAACATTTACAAATCAAACATTATCCAAAATCAAATGAAATTTATTGAAATTTTGAAGATAAAAAAATCAAAAAAATAAAAACTATAACATCCAAGACATAAACCACAAATTACTAAGAGAATAGAAAAACAAATAATCTTAAAAAAAAACGAGGAAGAGTGTGGTAGAGTAGACTGTGTCAACTCTGGGATACCCGTATGACCGTTTTATAAACATTATATCATTTATAAACATTAATTACTTTTGACAAAATTTCAAACATAAAGCTTTATTAGGTGTAATGTAATGCTCATATAAAAGAAGGAGTTGTATGGCAGCTACTCGAACCCTCTGCAGTAGATCAACCAAATTTTGCAGTAACTTTGGCCATTACACTAAACTATTTTTGGCAAAATTTCAGACACCTAACTTCAATAGGAATAGAGTAATGCTCATATAAAATAAGAAGTTGTAATGCTCATATAAAACAGGAAGTTGTATGGCAGCTACTCGAACTCAATGCAACAGACCAACCAAATTTTGCAGAAATTTTGGCCATAAAACTAAACGACTCTGCGTCACAAACGTAATGGCAAATTTATTATACCCTTTGCCTATATAGTCATAAAAACCATTTTTATACCCGTATGACTATATAGTCAAAGGGTATAATAAATTTGCCATTACATTTGTGACGCAGAGAAGGAGGGGGTGTAAATATAGACTCAAGTGTATGGATCGGATCAGAATCGAAAAAAAAAATCGATTTAGCTATGTATGTCCGTCCGTCGTCTGTCCGTCTGTCCGTCTGTCCGTTCGTCCGTCCGTCCGCACGATAACTCAAAAACTAAAGGAGCTAGAATCTTGAAATTTTCGCAAATTCGTTTTTTTGCAATAGCCGTCATCGCTATTTAAATCCAGCCATTTTGGTCCATGGGTTCGGGTGGCTGCCATACAACTTCTTTTTTTATATGAGTATTTCTCTGTACCTATTACAGCTACGTGTCTGAAATTTTGGCAAAAGTAGTTTAGTTTTATGGCAATGTTTTTGCAAAATTTGGTTGGTTTGTTGCAGTGAGTTCGAATAGCTGCCATACAACTCCTTCTTTTATATGAGCATTACTCTATACCTATTAAAGCTGGGTGTCTGAAATTTTGCCAAAAATAGTTTAGTGTAATGGCCAAAGTTACTGCAAAATTTGGTTGGTCTACTGCCAAGGGTTTGACTAGCTGCCATACAACTCCTTCTTTTATAATAGCATTTTATTTCACCTAATAAAGCTGGTATGTTTGAAATTTTGCCAAAAGTAATTAATGTTTATAATAATAATGATATAAAGCTTATATAACGGTCATACGGGTATCCCAGAGTTGACACAGTCTACTCTACTACACTCTTCCTCGTTTTTGTTTTGTTTTTTTTTTTTGATAACAACAAAACATGCCAAATATGCTGTGTTTACAAAAGAACTCAAGTTTTTGTCCAAAAAAAAGTTGAAGTGCTTATTAACAAAAACTTGATGCAAATGGACTTATTTGATAGTGACATCAACTGCGATTCTTAAAATATGTATTCCATAAACAAGCATTTTCGGATGCGTTTATGTTGCAGCTGCGATAAGCGATAAAAACGTCGTTAAAAGCATAGCGTAAAACTATACACATGATTTCAATACAAGTGTTTATATTGGAGCATCGCTTTGATCAACGATAAGCAATATAATATAATTTCCTAAGCTATGCTTTTGTCGACTGTCTTTTCATTTATCGAAGCTTTAACATAAACGCATCCAGAGATGAGTGAATATTATGATGTAAGCTATTAGGATATAAATTATAATTTGTATTTTTTTTTTTATTAGATAAGATGCGACCAGGATTTTAAGGCGAGACCTTTGGATTGAAAGGCCGATGCCATAACCTCAACGCCACCTATCTGGTTATTCTATTAGTCAGGACATTTTACTACAGGTTTAAATAATTAATACTCCTGTCATCTTCTGAAAAATTTCATCAATTATTCTTATTGTTATTAGATAGAAACACACTAGAAGAGGACTTGATTGTGTAGAGGATAATTATTTGGCTTATTGACCGGTAAAAAAATCAAATAATTGAAAAATATTTTGCCTTACAAAATCCTTTTGGTGATCAAATAAAGTTTTAAATATTCGATATAAAAATATTAATAAAAGGTATTGACAATGGGATGCATAAGCGGTCCCAAGGCCTTGTTGTAAGAGCAGCATATGCTATCCACCGATCAAAAACAACAACAGAACTCTTCGATTTTGTTATAAATGTAAAATTCTTTTAAATTTGAAAATCTTTTAACAGGACTTGAATTCGAACCTAAATTTTTTTATTTATATTTTTTTCTACAATTATAAGAGGTCTTGATCTTTGTTTTTACTTTAATTCGAATGTTGTGTTTAAAATCATTTCAAAATTGAAATATTCCATTTTAAGGACTATTATGTCCTTGTTATTTTTATTATTGCCTAATATATGTACCCTAATACGAATATTGAATACAAGAATATATTATATACTTTTATTTACATATGAATGTACATAAAAAAATTTTGAGAATATTGCTGGATAATGTTCATAAAAAGATTTAAAAAAAAAACAAGGTTTGGGTAGAATATATAAGTACTTTTTTTAAATACTAAAAACAGAGTTTAAATATTGAGAAATAAACAAACATTCAAAAATAAAAAATTTAGTCATTGAATAGTCTTATTTTTATAAATATTAAACTCAGGTTATTTTATTTTATTTATTTTTTTTATAAATACATTATAAAATAATAAAGGTAAATTTTTATAATTCATTTAATTATGTACATTTACCAGTTCTTAATACAATTGCTTAAAAACGGTTTTTATTGTAAAAAGTTAAATTCTAACTTTTTAAAATCCTTCGTTTTCCTTCTTCTTAGAAATTTTATAAGAAAATGTAAATAAAATTAAAATTAGTCCAACAATCATGTGTTTATATTCTCAATGTTTTCAAGGGTTAGCCCAACAATAGGGGCCCCCGCAGCTGTTAAAGTGTAATACGTAAATATCCGTGTATCGATGAATTCAAGAATTAGTTAAGAATTCCTAAAAGTATGCAAAAAAATTAATTGCATACTTTAAGGATTAGATTCTGAAAAGAATAAACTTTTATAACAGTCAACACTGAAATTCCATTGACGATAACACTTTTAAGCTAAATTTTATTTTACCTTTATTTTTTTTATAGTATATAAATTATTGTATGCACCCCTGTTTTATAATTTCCTTATTTTGTTTAAAATCCTTAAATAAACAAATCTTTTATACCAAATCTAGAATACATTTACATTACAGGTATGTGTATGTACACATGTGTAAACATGGATATAACAAAAACAAAAAAAAAAAAATACAAAATCAAAATTAAAAAAAATGTTAGCCTCTTGTATGTTTATTCATCCTTACAATATTATTTTCCTCTTGACTTAAAAAATATTATTCTCCTTCAAAATAGTATCATATATTCCTGTGTTCTTCTATTTTCGTTTTAGTTTCCCAGTTTTAAGAACTCTCAAAAGAAATTTTAGTAAAAATATAAAAAATTGGAATTAGAAAAAAATTTTATGGTAAAATTTTTTATAAAAAATCTCCAGAAAACAACAACAACAAGTATTTGATAAGTAATAAAAGAAACCAAGGATTTTTAAATAAGATAGTTTTATAGTTAAAAAATTTTCAGTAATAAGTATTAGATAAAAACTTCTTAGAATTTTTCTAAATTTTTATTTTCTAATGAAAACAGTAAAAAGTCAGGAGACATTTCCAACAATCTTCAGAAAGCCTTACAAAACAAATGAAATGTCAGAGCTTTAATTTTTCTATGATTTTTTAAACAATTTGAATATAGTTATATTAAGTTGCGTAGGTGCTTCAAAATAGCGAATTTTTAGTTTTAGAACTGCACACCATTGCAGGCCTCAATTTTGTGCAAGATAATTATTTGGCTTATTAAACGATAGGTTTGATTTCCGTACAGGTCATCAAAAGGTCATTAAAAAAATCAAATAATTGAAAAATAATTTTTGTTTACAAAATCTTTTTGGAGGCAAAATATAATTTAAAATGTATGGAGGGTGTTCGGGACTGAAGTATGTGCACTGCACTCAACGATTGGGGACATTAAAACCAACAAAAACTTGTTCTGAAAGAGGAGTTCAATTGTGGATCCTTTCTAAGAAATGACGGATTAAAGATTTTGATCTAATTTTAAAAATTTAATTATTATCAAAATTTTAAGCTATGTGGCAACACTGTATTGTTATTTTATAAAAAAAACTCATGTTCTTACGATTTTAATGCAGGGTTGCTTGAACTGAACGGTTGGGGCTACAGAAAACATTTTTCAAATGAAATCCATCTTTTTGCAATATTAAGGCATTGTTAAGACAATTTTATTCTAAATGGTGTAAAGGACGAACTAGCAGGGTGAAACTATATTATCACCTTGTTTTCAAAATTTTTTATCAAATTTTTTAAAATCTACTAAAAATGGAATGAGAGAAACCATGAAAAATTTTCTACAAAATTCCTCAAACACAACAACAACAACAACAACTTTTAAAAAATGGAAATTGTAAATAAAATAAAAATTTTTGCTACTACTTGCAAAATCCAAAAAAAAAAAGAAATAAAATAAATTTGAAAATCAGAATTTGATTTGCATATACATAGGCATTTCCTTATTTCCTTAAGGATATATCAATATTTGCTTACACTTTAAGAAGATACGAAAACGATTTAATTTTTGTATTTTTTTTTTTTTTTTAATAATTCAGGAAATTAAAATAAAAACATTTAAAGGAGCAAATACACGATGTTACATCGTTTGCGTAACATATTTATCCGTCAATGCAAATATTTTCGTGCTACGCGTAACATGTTCGCCAAAAATTAGGAAATATTGATATTTTGACGAAGATCTTAAATTTAGCCGAACATGCCCGCGAGTATGGGGGAAAGTTCACGTAACATTTGAATTTTTAATACAAAATATCAGTCATAAAGTAAATTTTGAGGGTGAAACATCTCTGGAATAAAATGTTAAGTAATCAGTAGTTATATTCTAAGAATTGTTTTTTATTTAAGTTTTTTTTAATTTTGCAGATTAAACTAAGATGAATGGATTTTCTTATAACGCTATCCTATTTTTCAATTGATGGTTAAACCATAATTAGTAATTCTTCAAATGTGTCGAAGTCGATTCTGTGAAAGTTTTTAAAAATCACTAGTGACGATTACTATATTTCATCAGACAAACTTTGACAAGAGAATTTTTTATCTTTTTAAATACTCATCTTTATTTCACAGTTTACCGTTATTTTTTATCTTATTCAATTTAATTAAATTATTTCCGCGGTCATATTCCTATAGCTTTTGAATCATTAAATAAATTATAATTAAAATTCGGCCAAACATTTTTATGTGTGTGGTATAACTCAAATGTTCGCGTAACACGTTTGGCCGTGTATTTATCCCTTAAAAAACAAAATAAGTTGTCCGTTGATTGTTTTATTTGGTGTTTTTTTTTTGTGGATGTTATTTTAAATTATATTCAATCGTACAATTTAAACTCTAAAAATACAAATTATGAATAGAGATTCAAAAGAATAAAATTCTTACTACCTTCAGAAGTTATACTTCTGTTATAGAAACATTCTCACTTCACACTCTGCCATTTATTCATTAATTTCCGTTATTATCACATATTCCATGACTTAGTCAAAAACCAGGAATGATTTTGAATGATTCTAAGAAGTTGTCTCCGTTCTAAAAACTAATTTGAGAAAGCTTTCATATATTGGTTCGTGTAAGCACGAAGTGTATCGCACTGTGTTACTTGATAATTTAAGAAACTTCTTTTATTAACGTCTGAAAATTTTAAATGAAAGGTCGTTTTATATTTAAGCAGTTCTTATAATGAACGAGTTTCTGAAATCTATTTAGAACCACCTAAAAATTTTTACATTAGAAAAATAAGAAGTTAATTCCCTAAAGAGCTGCGCAGTTCTAAAATCGTTGGACGAAGGCATTAATGGTTTCGATTCAGTTAAACATTGATTTGTTCTCATACTAGAAATCTAATAAGGAGAGGTAATACAGTAATATTCCGATAAGATCTAAGTAAGGAATAAGGGTTAGCTTGACTTTATGATCGTGTGGTGTTGCCAGTTTTGTCAGATGTAGCCTGAACTTCGAAAAATATTAACTGGTTTAAATTGTGTATTTTTTAATTTGAAATGTATTAAAAAATCAAGTAAAGCAAATTAAGTAGAGGGTAAATTAAGAGAGTCAAATTTCAAAGTTTTATTAATTAGGTTTTCCGTAACACCAAACCTAGCCCCAATGAATGAATGCTAATAGAAAAGTTTTGGTAGCAACAAACAAAATCATTTCAAAATCAATTGTTTTATTAAAAATTTCTTCTTTTTAAAATTAACTTAATATTAAATTAATTTTGATTTAAATTTTTTTTCCTTAAGGAAAATGTCCTTAAGGATATCTAAAGAAAGACTTTTTTTATATATTTCCTACTTTTTGACATATATGTACAAATTAATATACAAATTCATATACAAATTAAAAAAAAAAAATCCCTTTTTTAAAAAATGATGAAGAATTTCCCATTTTATACATATTTTTACATGAACATTAAAAGTAATATTAAAGAGATGGGTCTATTAGGTAAGGGACGATATATAAAAAATATATATATGATATGTCTATGGATTCAGGGTACCAGTTTTTATTTTCATAAAAAGACAAAATTTTAGTAAAAAAATCTTAAGAATTTGGTAAATTCTATTTTGTTTAAAAAAAAAAAATTTTAGGATTGGGTACAGCAGGGGGCTTTAATTTAATTTAAATTTTTTTTTTTGGAAAACTAGCCTAAAGGGAAAAATTACAATTTTATGAATGAAAAATTTTAGTATTTAATTTTAAATTTAATTATATAATTTTTGAACTTGTAATGTATATTATGTAGAACAAAAGATGTAATTTAATTTGTACTGTACTTGAAAATTGTAAATTGTAAATTTGTAATTGTAGGTTGGCAATAGTTGATTTTTTATTAATTTTATATTAAATAAATAAATAAATAAAATTAATTAGGAGTTAATTAAAAGATATTATTTACAGTTGAAATAGTTTTGATTGAAGAATATGAGAAGTTAATATAAGTTTTCATTAGATAGAAATAAAAAAGAGAGATTTATCTTTAAATGCCTGTCAGTATTTAAATTATTTCAAAAATAGAATTTAGTTGTAAGATACTTAATATAATTTCATTTCGAGGAATTTTCATTTAGGAAAAATTATAATAACAATTTACAATGGAATTTTTAATTTATTTGAATTAATTTATTCTAATATAGTAATTTTCCAGATTAAAACAAAAGCCCGCAAGTAAATTATTCTAAAAATATTTTTAAAAATTTTTTTAGAAATTTTTGTATTAAAATTAAATAATCAAGTTAATTTATATAGAATTATTATAGAAATATCTATATTAAGAATTAAACTAATTTTGTGTATATAGAAACATAATTTTAATTTGAAAATTAGCTCCAAATCATTTGTTACCGGATATTTAATGCGATTCTATTTATTGTAATAATTGATGTGAGTAAAAAATTGATTCAACACTAGAATGACTGCTAATATAATATTGAATAAAAATTTGCTGTATTTAAGTTTTTAACATTACTGGGAACACTTTTTTTGACATTTATACAGGGAAATAATATAAATGAGTTAGTACATAATTGCTAAATTATTATGCGCCCTTTTAGGTAAATAAATTTTTGCGAAAAATTAAATTTCAAAAAAAATATTTATAAATTATAGAAAGCTTAAAGAGAAATTGGAAAATTTATAAAAGTTACATAATGCCGATTTCAATCAAAAAAATAAGATTCTAAATAAATACGGGGTATTTAGACGGCAATTTGGCAAAAGTCCTGGGTCCATAGCTAGCCAGGGACTTTTGACTCAAAAAATCATTTTTAGATTATTACCCCGATGAGAAATAAAACTGAAATTTAAGAACTACAAGAAAATCGAATTTATAATCTGTTAGTATGATCTGAACTTCATAATGTTTTAAGGCTTAAATCCAATATAAAATAATAAATTTTAAACAATTGACAGATACAAATATAATGAATATGAGATTCTGTAATATTAAAGAAATTTTTGTAATATTAAGAAATTTTTTAATTAAAAGCTGTCTTTAAACTGATTGAGATAAAATTGAGTTTTGGAAAAATAGGGTATTCTTGATTTCTTAATTATTTTGTAAATAACCAATGGAATTAAAACTGAATTTTAAATATTTTAGTTTTATGAAGTTATAAGTCACCAAGGAACTTATCATCGTGAGCAATTATTTCTTGGGAACTTTTGGGATTTTTTCCGAGTCACAAATACCCTAAGAACTTTTCTCACTTCACCTATTTAGACAACTTTATAGGAATTTTTTATTTCTATAATATCTAATATTTTACCTATTAATGGGCTTATAAATAAAGAAGTTTTAATTATTTTTCCAATAATATAGTGCCCGAATAAAATATATATTCAAAATTAATTTCAATTTTAAAAAACCTATAAATTTGAAAAATAAAAATCTCAAATTAATTGGAAAAATAAATTCATCAAATAAAAATTAAAAAATATCAATAAAAACATGAGATCTAATTGAGTGTAATTTGATTTGAAATTATTTTTCTATTAAAAATTCAATATAAAAGAATTTTCAAGGAAAAACAAACTGTACCTTTTTTTGTCTTTTTAAAATTTTTACAAAATTTCGACATTTTTTTTTTTTTATTAGTTTCATATTATTAGTTGAATTGAATTGAATTCAATTGAAAGTATCTATATACTTTTAGAAATAAATTAAAATACCTTAAATGAAACTAAATAAATAATTGTTAAAAAAAAAACAAGAACATTCCAGGATATATTAAGTTGACATCAGAAGGCAGAAAAGAATAATATAAAAACAACAAAAACTGGTATACAGGAAAAGGAATTTTAAAAGTTAGGAGAAATTATATAGGAAACTTAAACTTGAAATAAATAATCAAATTAAAATTAAAATTTATTCCAAATTTAAAATAAATTTAAAACGAGGAAAAGTGTAGTAGAGTAGACTGCGTCAACTCTGGGATACCCGTATGACCGTAACATATACATTATATCATCCGATTAATTACTTTTGGCAAAATTACAAACATACAGCTTTATTAGGTGTAGTGGAATACTCATATAAAAGATTGAGTTGTATTACTCGAACCCTCTGCAGTAGACCAACCAAATTTAGATGTAACTTTGGCCATTACACTAAACTATTTTTGGCAAAATTTTAGACACCCAGCTTCATTAGGTGTAGTGTAATGCTCTTATAAAAGAAGGAGTTGTATTGCAGCTACTCGAACCTTCTACAGTAGACCAACTAAATTTTGCCGTAACTTTGACCATTACACTAAACTACTTTTAGCAAAATTTCAGACACCCAGCTTCATTAGGTGGAGAGTAATGCTCATATAAAATAAGAAGTTGTATGACAGCTACTCGAACCCACTGCAGTAGACCAACCAAATTTTGCAGAAACTTTGGCCATTTAACTAAACTACTTTTGGCAAAATTTCAGACACGCAGCTGTTATAGGTACAGAGTAATACTCATATAAAAAAAGAAGTTGTATGGCAGCTACCCGAACCCATGGACCAAAATGGCTGGATTTAAATAGCGATGACGGCTATAGCAAAAAAACGAATTTGCGAAAATTTTAAGATTCTAGCTCCTTTAGTTTTTGAGTTATCGTGCGGACGGACAGACGGACGGACGGACGGACGGACGGACGGACATACATAGCTAAATCAATTTATTTTTCGATTCTAATCCGATCCATACACTTGAGTATATATCTACCCCCCCTTTTTCTCTGCGTCACAAATGTAATGGCAAATTTATTATACCCTTTGACTATATATTCATACGGGTATAAAGAAATTAGAAAATTATTTAATAAATTATATACTCTTTTCACATGAACTTGATCCTTTTTTACATGGATTACTCGGCTGTAGCTATTGTATAAGGTTATGAAATATGAATGCACAAATATTAACTTTGTGCGCCATCTATAATCTTACACAAGAATTATTTATATATTTTGATTAAATCTGATTGTATATTACGATATAAACTATTAAGATATAATTATACAATTTTACGATATTTTTTTATTAGATATGATCTGACCCGGGGTTTCAACCCCAGACCTTTTAAATTCTCAGATATTTTTGATATATAATGTATAAAATTTGTTTTACTTAGCTTAAAACAAGACACTATTGCACCAAAAATTTATCATTAATCAAATTATGAAATAATCATTTGTTTTGATAAATTTTTTTTTCCATTAAAAAGATATTTTTCCACAAATCAAATTTAATGCTTTTATTAATAGCTTCCTTAATATCTATTCAAATATATATATGTATCATTTCATTGGAAAAGTTCAAAATGTTTGGACTAACATTGAGATCTTAAACCAATTACAAGTTAAGGATCATAAACTATTAAAAATTCCAAAAATTGTGACCTTAACAGATATTTAATACATAAATTTTCCATTTTCCAAATAAAAATCAAAATAGCGATCGTAAAATTTTCAAAAAATTTAATTTTGATTAGTTTGTTTATTTCATATAAAATCAATAAAGAATTCATTTGATTGATTTTGAATTCCTAAAATTTCCCTGTTTTCTTTCGTTCTTTGATTGATTGAATGTTGAAAAATTCATTAATTGCATATAATTCATTAAGTGTTATATAAAGTAATTATATAAGTACAATAAACTAAGTACTAAAAGTGCCTTTTCATTTATTTTTGTTAAACATCGCGTTGACAAAAACATGGCTGGTTCTAAAATTTGAACATTAATAATGTTCATCTGGTCTAGTTTCAGTTGAAATAAGTTTATTACTTTCTATTATATAGAAATAATTTATGAAATTTCAACACTCTTTATAAGGAAATTATAAGGAAATTAATTGTTTAGCGGGTTTATAGTATAAGAGTTTAAATTCAAACGAATTTTGGTTTACATAATTTTAGTGAAGTATCAGAGTGAAGATTTAAAGGAATAAGGGATCCTTGAATAAATTATTTTAATGGGAATTCAAAGAAAAGCATATTTCTAAAGACATATAAAAAAATCATAATGGGAAATTTACTTGGTGCAAGTTAGGGTCATACGATCAAAAAAAACCAATAACCAAAAAAATTAAGACAAAGGGGGAGTCTTTAAAGGATTTAATCGTAGAAAAATATATACATTGGTTCTTACAGTTTAAATGCTCTTAAATTCCGTATTTTAGGAAGTCTTACTAATAAAGTTCTAACATCCTTGTAAGTTAAATACAATATTTCTAAAAAAGCTCCAATACATTTATATCACTATCATTCCTAATTCATTAACTGAACCTGTACTAAAAAATACCTATACCTATAATTAAATAGAATCTTTGGAAAACAATATTGAATTCTTAAAAAGTTTCAAGGTCATTGGAAAATCATTAATTATACAAAATATAAATTAGATTTTTTTGATGTTACAAAAATAATAATAATCAAATAAATCATATATTAGAAATTCTAAGCAAGGAAATTCAAGGAAAAAGTCATCCTTAACATATAGAAAAATAGTTACGCCTAAAAGTATACCTTTTTTTTCAATTTGCTTTGGAATTTCTTATTTTAGTTATAATTGTATTGAATCCAATATTTTTTATCAATAACACAATCCAACTGTAAAATTTAAGGACCTTTACAACCAAGAATAAAAAGGATATGTTATTTTTTAATAAAATTTTTCTATTAAAGACGAATTTAATTTTTAGGAAATTTGATATTTTAAAGTAATACGAAAACAAACAATCTGATGATACTTGTTTTTATATATAAAAGAAACGAAACTATAAGTCCCTTTTCTTAAGTATGAGGGGCTTATAAGAAAATAGAGTTTGTTTTATTTTAAATGAATCAATAGGACAACAGAATATTTTTAAAAAATTAAAGCTTTAAAAATAATACTGCACATGGTATACTGAAAAAATTATATTAAGATTTCATGGAATTAGATCCCAGATATTAAATTTTAGGTAATTTGAATTAGAGATTCTTAGGTACCTAAATTAAATTATTGTTGGGTGGGTTGAAATATTTTCGTTTTTACTTATGTTTACCTGTAAATTCCTAATGAGATAATTTCTATAATTGGAGAAATTTCAATATAATATGGTAAAATTTATTAAATTTACTTTTCAGGTGGAACTCAAATACGTACAAAGAAAAATAAAATAGATAAAATTTATTTGAAATGAATATAAAGTAGTTTCTTATGAATTTAGAGCAGATACTAAATTTAATAAAAAACAAAATATTGTTGAAGAAATTTAAGTGAAATTTAAGGTTATAATTTGATTTTGTTTAAAATCTTATTACTTCTAATTTGTTCCATTTAATTATATTAAATTTCAATGACATTAGATACTTTTAAAATTAAAAAAATCCTTGGAATAATTGTTGAAGATCTAAATTAATTGTTTTAAGATTGATATATTATTTCAATTCTATTTGATTTTTGATAATTAAAGGAATTGGAAAATGTTAAGAATCAACAAAATTCAATCAACCTTTTATAATTATATTTGATTTGATCAGGCATTATTAAATTATTACAGGGTCTTCACTATCTCTTACCTATAATCATATTTTAATTAAGTTGAAGATCTAACCACTTTTCCACCCTGTCTGATTATTTGAAATTGATTGAAATTGCAATGAATGAAAACTTTGTTTTTATACCCGTATGACTATATAGTCCAAGGGTATAATAAATTTGCCATTACGTTTGTGACGCAGAGAAGGAGGGGGGGTAGATATAGACTCAAGTGAATGGATCGGATCAGAATCGAAAAAAAAATCGATTTAGCTATGTATGTCCGTCCGTACGTCCGCACGATAACTCAAAAACTAAAGGAGCTAGGATTATGAAATTTTCGCAAATTCGTTTTTTTTGCTATAGCCGTCATCGCTATTTAAATCCAGCCATTTTGGTCCATGGGTTCGGGTGGCTGGCATACAACTTCTTTTTTATATGAGTATTTCTCTGTACCTAGCTGTACGTGTCTGAAATTTTGGCAAAAGTAGTTTAGTTTTATGGCCAAAGTTTCTGCAAAATTTGGTTGGTCTACTGCAAAGGGTTCGAGCAGCTGCCATACAACTTCTTATTTTATATGAGCACTACTCTATACCTATTAAAGCTGGGTGCCTGAAATTTTGCCAAAAATAGTTTAGTGTAATGACCAAAGTTACTGCAAAATTTGATTGGTCTACTGCAAAGGGTTCGAGCAGCTGCCATACAACTTCTTATTTCATATGAGCACTACTTTATACCTATTGAAGTTGGGTGTCTGAAATTTTGCCAAAAATAGTTTGGCCAAAGTTACTGCAAAATTTGGTTGGTCTACCGCAAAGAGTTCGAGTAGCTGCCATACAACTCCTTCTTTTATATGAGCATTATGTGTCACCTAATAAAGCTGATATGTTTGAAATTTTGCCAAAAGTAATTAATTTTTATAATAATAACGGTCATACGGGTATCCCAGAGTTGACACAGTCTACTCTACTACACTCTTCCTCGTTTATAATAAAAGTTGTTTTAAAAATTATATGCTGAATTCCTGTCAAAATTTAATTAAGAAAGGACTTTATTTATTTATCAATATAATGATTCTTTTTATTTTAAACTTTTCTCAGCTAATTAGATTTTGTAGATAATTGGATAAACATAATTTATTTTATCTTTTCAAATTAATTTCCTTTGAATTAGAAAATTTACCCCCATATGATGGAAATAAAATTAAAACGAGGAAGAGTGCAGTAGAGTAGACTGTGTCAACTCTGGGATACCCGTATGACCGTAATATATACATTATATCATCCGGTTAATTATTTTTGGCAAAATTTCAGACACGCAGCTTCCATATGTATAGAGTAATGCTCATATAAAATTAGAAGTTGTATGGCAAGTACTCAAATCCGTGGACCAAAATGGTTGGATTTAAATAGCGATTCCGGTTTTTGCATAAAATCAAATTTGTGAAAATTTCATAATCCTAGCTCCTTTACTTGTTGAGTTATCGTGATGACGGACGGACGAACGGACGTACATAGCTAAATCGATTTATTTTTCGATTCTGATCCGATCCATACACTTGAGTCTATATTTACCCCCCTCCTTCTCTGCGTCACAAACGTAATGGCAAATTTATTATACCCTTGGACTATATAGTCATACGGTTATAAAAACAAAGTGAATTAAAAATTTTTTTTTATTCAATTTTTAAAAACAGTTTTAAGACAAATTAATAATAACCAACGGAGTTTAATATAACTTCCAATTGTGAATTAAAACTGTTTCTTAAAGTTATAGAAATTTTCATCATTCTTTAATACAAAAGAATTCAATTGCATACATGTAAAATAGTAGTGTTCTTATTTATTTGTATTTCCTACAACATGTTGTGTTCCATAACGCTCCTATGTTGCATTTCTAACGTAAAAAAACAAAGTGCGTCATAATTAGACAGACTGGACGTTTTTTTATGTTTTTCTTTTATTTTCAATGTTTTAAATTTTTCATAATTTCTCCAAACATGGAGAATTCATTTTGTGTTTTATTTTTTTGTTGTTTTTTTATTATTTTCTCCAAAAAAAAAAAACAAAAACAATCAAAAAAAATTTTTGTAGTGTATAATTATTTCGTGTCCTGTAAATGTATTATAATATATTATAATTTTTTTTAAATTAATTTGTTGTGTCTTCGTCTATGATACTGTTTTATATTTCGTGTGTCTGTTTTATTTGTGAATTTTTTGTATAAGAATAGAGTTGCCATATCTAAGTGGTTTTTGTTAGTATTCAAAAAAGTATTTTGGGTTCAATATTTATGTGTAAGTTCTAAAACTCACTTTTTTTAATTACTGTAGTTATTACTCATAATATTCAATATTGGAAATACAAATAGAAAAAGAACTTTAATATTATGCTATCTTTGATTATTAAATTGGCCATGTTAATTTTTCTAACTTAAAAATAGTTACTTCTAAAATTCAAATACAAGTAATGGTAGTTAAAAAAATTTAAAGTACCAGTAAAAATACTAAGTAGTATTTGTTCCCACCAGAATTTTACTAGTATTAACGAGTACTTACCAGTATCAACCAATACTTACCAAGATCAAGCGTTACTTACCAGTATAAAACAGCACTAACAAGTACTAGCCAAAATTTAGCAGTATTAGACAGCAATATCAGGTAATTGGAAAAATTTTAAGTATTATGAGTAATAGATAACAGAATTAGTGTTACTTTTAGTACTAGAACTAGTGTTTGAATTTAAATGAGTATTTTTTCTAGTATCGGTAGTAGTACTTAATTTATACTAGTACTTCATTGATACTAGTATTTGATTGATACTAGTACTTAATTGATACTGGTCCGAAATTGATACTGGTACTAAATTGATACTGGTACTTGATTTATGCTGCTACTTGATTCATACTGGTACTTGATTCATACTGGTATTTATTTGGTACTAGTACTTAATTGATTTATACTTGTACTTAATTTATACTGGTATTTGATTAATACTGGTACTTGATTAAAACTGGTACTTAATTCATACTGGTACTTATTTGATACTAGTACTAAATTGATTTGTACTGGTACCTAATTTATACTGGTACTTGATTTATACTGTTACTTAATTGTTACTGATACTTGATTTATACTGGTACTTGATTTATACTTGTACTTGATTTATACTGGTACTTGATTGATACTGGTACTTGATTTTTATTGGTACTTAATTGATACTCATACTTAAAAATCATCAGTTTTGCTTAAAATATATTAAAAAATTTTATACAGCAGTGGTTTGTATGTCATGGAACCTTGTCCATTCTTTGCATACAGTACTTGTCAAAAATACTAATTAAAAAATTATTGAGAAATTAAAACAAAAAAATGCTTTAAAATAAACCTTGTCCATTCTTTGCATACAGAACTTGTCAAAAATACTGATTAAAAAACTATTGACAAATTAAAACAAAAAAATGCTTTAAAATTAAATGTAGTAAGTTCAAATTCATATTTGTATAAATTTATTCACTATACTTTTTTTAATAAAAATAACACTTGTGTTATGTAGGTATACTACAACTTTAAAATAAAAAATATTTTTTTCAATATATACTTTTATTAAAGTAGTACTAGCCCTCTAAAATGTAGAAAATAAAAAATTGAAGGTAGATCTTGGGAGTTTGCTACTGTTTTAATATAAAAGTAAATTTAAAAATTTGAAGATGAATAAGTTACGTATTTTATTTAAGATACTTTTTGTATGTTTCGTATTTTATAAAATTTTAGGATCGTGGGTTAAAATTCGCTTCATGGTGAAATTTGTTTTTTAATTTCAATCCAAATTTTTTTTTTTATTTAAGTACCTACCTACTTGTATAAATTTTAAATTAATGAACCAAAAATGTACGGACTGACTTAAAAAAAACCATAAACATTTTTTATATGAAACTGATCGTCAATATAATTATTTGGTCTATGTTTTTATATTATCAAATTGAAGTATTTTAGTTCTTAAAGTTACAAATTTTTAAAGAAACTATCCAAATAAATTAATTTTATTTGTAATTTTTTATTATTTTTTTTGAATTTGAAAAAAAACAAAAAAAAATTTTATCTTTGAAGGAGGATCGAACTCAGATCTATTTACACTCTAAACCACTTTGCTAACCACTGAACCATACAATTCTTATAAATTTATGGTCAGATTTCTAATAATATAAATGTATCACTAACTGACTGAAAATTAAAAATAAAGCCATAGACACAGGCAAGTTCATTTAAAAGTATATAATATTAAGAAAACTATTGTATTCACACTGTGAAAAATGTAATATAGAACGGAAGTTAATTCATTTTTCAATTTTATACACAAGCCGTACCTACTTATATTATTTAATATCAAAGTCCTAAAATATAAATAATGGATATGTCCCATAAGGATATTTTTTAAAATGAACAATTCCAAAAATTCTTTAAGATTTTTAAATATACTTAAAATTTCAAAATTAGGACATCTGGTAAGTTTAAAGTACAATAAAATTTCACACTAAGATACTTTTTTATATTTTTAATTTTATTTTTGGTTAATATGAATGCATAATATACAAGTGCATACATTGGTTCCTTGCACTTCCACGGATATCCTTTAAATACTATGTAATATACAAATGTGTGTGTATTTTTATAAACAATTTTTAGTTGAATTGGGTAATTGACGGGTTATTCACATCTTATTTTATGGGTTTATTTCACTTGTTCTATTTTTATGATAGTTGTTTTTCGTGGTAGGGTTTCTTTCTCTGTTTATCTGTTCACATTCAGGAGTTCTAACTGCATTGATATCACACTGTTTTTATGATTTTCATTTTATTCCATTTTACAATATGCATAATTATTGGCTCAATGCCATTCGTATTGAAAAATTGTATACAAAATTATTACATATGGAAGAATAAAAAATATAGTTGTAATTAAAAAAACAACTATTATAATTTTAAGATTTTCCAGAGCTATTTTTCCGGGAAAATTTGAAAAATTTAGAATTTACTCGATAATAATATTTTTTTGAATTTTCAAAAAAAAATTTTCTAATTGACAAATAATGTAATAAATACGAATTGATAAATAATGTAATTACCTTGGAACTATGATTGAAAAATAATAATTTGTTAGATAATTATTGGAAAAAAAAAAAAAAAGATCGTGTTATTTGTATATATCTACACAACACCTATTTTTATAGCGAGGATTTTTATTTAAATTGTAAAAATGAAACCTTTAGATTAATTTTCATTCAGACCACTCCTCTCGGTTTTGCTTGATCTCCAGATCTCCTCCAATTGACGATTTGCAGTTTTTTTTAAGTCCGCCAATGTCTCAGCTCCCCAGCGGAGGTTCAGGCTCCTCCGAAGTCGCTATCCTTGAGGTTTCAAATTCATCAGACATATAACTTCCAACCGCTACCATATATTTTGTATTTTCCAAACGTGGTCGCATAATGTGTTTCCAAATATGCAGTCATAGGCGACTTTAAAATAGATAAAGAGGCGGTGAGTATCGATTTGGTATTCGTGAGTTTTCTCCAGGATTTAGCGTAGTGTAAACATCTGTTCGGTGGTAGATTTACCAGGTCGGAAGCCGCATTGATAGTTACCTATCACATTGCCGCAATGACGGTTCAGTCTTACGCACAGTATGTTGGAATAAAAAAGGCAATATTTAACAACAAGATTACTCTAAAATTTTCAAATAGTGTAGCATCTCCTTTTATGAACATTAAAATGACAAATAACACTCACACTCCCCTCATCAGGCATGCTTTCTTCGAGCCAATTTTTTTTGATCAATTGGTGCATACACTCACCAAGTTTTCACCTCCAGCTTTAAGTAACTCCGCTGGCAAGCCTTCAAGGCGGAGCACCATGTACATAAATATTTTTTCGTTAATTCTTCATTTAAACCTTAATAATAAAGTAACTTTTCATCATTCTTTTCTTACTTTTTAACGGTAATTTTCACGTGAAAGTCTAATTCAACTTTTTCATTCTATGAGTATAATACTATAAAATATAATAAAAAAATTTCGAATATTTTATGAATCTTGAAAATAAGGCTAAATTAAGCTTGAGATATTATAATAAGTACAAAAACTACAACAACAGAAAAAACAACAAGTAAGTATGAAAGTAAATAAATAAAAAGTAAAACAGGATAACATAATCTAATGAATGACAGCGAGTTTCAGAAAATTTTATATTTTAATAAACTTTGTTTTTAATCCTTTATATTATATGAGTCCTTTTCAAAAAAAACCCTGAATTATTTGAGCCAAAGCAAAAACAGTACAATTTTTTTAGATACACAAGGTTATCATTTACTGCAGGTACATATATTACAAGGCATTCACTAAATACAACTGTAGTATACACTACAAAGAATAATATTTTAATATCAATTGTATTATACAGTCTATAGCCCAGCCCAAACAATGGAATACATAAGAATTCTTTAGAATTCCATCTAACGGGAATAGCGTAATTTTTTTCTATAAATTACTTGTATCGTTATTTCTTTATATCCTTTTTTTCAAAAATAAAACTAAAAATTTTATTTCAGGATACCATTATAAGATTTATAAAATGGTGTGCATTTTACTATTCTACAAAAGGATAATATACAACAAGTTCAAGGACATTTTTTTTTAATCTTCAAATTGAGTGTTGAATTGATAGACGTTTTTGTTTTTTTTTAAAAAAAAGTATAAAATATTAAATAAAATATGAAATGAATAGATTTTATAGCTGTAGGTGTATCTGTACATTTTAAAATAATAAATGTTATGAATTTCTATACATTTAAAATAAATACATTTTAATTTCAATAAGATATTACTAAAAATTTTTAGATGAATAAATTTTAATAGCAATGAAAAAAAAAATTAATAAGGACAATTTTACACGTATATATGTGTGCATGATTTTATGATGATTAATTAAAGTGAATAAAACAAGAATACAGAGTGTTTCGCTGGTTTCAATTATTTTAATTAAAATAATAAGGACAAGAAGGTATAATAATATGTACAACGTCTTCTATTGATCAAATGCGATGAGTCAAATAAAACACCAAAGAGCGAAGGGTATTAAATAAATGGTTGAAAAAGTAATCCTTGATAATTAGTAGAAGGATTAATCATCAATTATGATACTAACATGATAATGGATAATTGCAATTAAATTGTATTTATAATATCAAATTTTAATAAAGTTTTAATAAATATATAAATATATTTTGTATAAAAACTATCTATGCGTCTATCGAAAACAATAAATGTCAGAGTTGAACAGCTAAAAGTCTATTACTAACCTCCTGAACATAATTAGCGCAGCCAACAACATTGAAATGCTACTTTAAAAGTCAAACATATGGAAATCAATGCAAATGCACACAATAAAAGCAACTACAAGGTTTCAACGCTGTCAAATGTAAAACAACTTTTGACTTCTACGCTACTTTGACAGTTAACTGCTTATGTTTTGTCAGTCATTTTTATTTATTTTTATATTTTAGTTTGAAATTGGAAAATATTATAAAAATTAAAAATTAAATTTTCTTTTTATTTTCAATTCAATAATTGAAAAAATAATTCAATAATTTACTTAATTTGTTTACATTAAATGTCATTTCAACGTTTAGCTTCAAAAAATTTGATAGCTACGTTTTTTGATATTTTACAACTTCCACGCTGCGTCATTTCTGCGATCAATGCAGCCAAGGCACAACACTTCTTTATTAGCAATAAAAAGAAAGAAATAAGGGACTATGCTATATACCTAAATTCCTTTTTTATTTTTTCGCCTTACCTTAAACAATGCCTGAAACAGTGTAATTTTATCGAAAGTCTTCGAATCTAATATGGCTTGAAAGTGAAGGCCGTGCTTAATAAGCTTTATTTTCAATAATTAGGGGTGAATCTTTCCTACTTCTTTCTCTCGTTTATAATTTATTTTAATTATTGATATTTTATATCAATGTCACCCTGTATTAAATTTTTTTCACACAATAATTGTTTTGATTTCAAATAAAGGTAATATTAGGTAAAAGCTGTCTGGATTTCCCTTAGCTGCTCTTTTTCTAATAATAACTTTACCCTTTGGAATGTAACTGGAAAAATTTGGAAAAGTTTTTTTTCAATAGAAGAAATTTTTTGTTACAATTATTTCAGTTTTGTAAATTGAAACACAACAATGTTTAAATGAAATATAAGAGATCATTAAGAAATTACTTGGTCTATATTGTTTTAAATTATACTATGTTTTCTTTATTAAAATAAAATTTAAATAAAAGGTTTTGTATTTTAAAACAAAAATCACGATTTTTAAAATAAATTGTACTGAATCCATTTTGATGAATTGTATGCAATGAAATATTGTTTTAAATGAAAAGATTTATATTAATTAAAAAAGTTTTAATTGATTAAACTGTTCAATATCGTTGCACAGAAATAAAATTCAATAAATTTTGTAATTAACTGTATTGATGAAAAAGTTCTTTGTTGCATAAAACATATAAAAACCATAGTAGACCCTATACAGAAAAGTTCAAGTCTGAAAAAGCCAAAATTAGAGAATTATTATATCAGAGCTGTAAAAAGCTCAAATTTTGTTTCAACTCATCGCTCAACTCAAATTTTGAGTTCGGTTAAGTTTAAGTCCCACTCACACTTTGAGTGATAAATGTACTTAAACTAAAACTCAAACTAGAGACTTAAATTTAAGTGGATTTAAATTTGTGGGTGACCGTTGTACATTTGAGTCGGATCAACCTATGATGAATGTATTTCGTTAAACAATTGAGTACGATTGTGAGTTGAGTTCACCCATTTACAACTCTGCTATATATTAAGTTTAAACAAACTTATGTGTATGAAAATTTTCAGGAACTCTTTAAGGCTTTATATTGGATGACACTCGATTAGTGATACTGATAACGTGTTATTACAAGGAATTAAAATCTTGTAAAAGTATCAAATAATTTCGGTTTATATAGGCAAATTTTAATTTTTATAATACCTGTAATAAATATGATATTATTGTTGAAAATACCATGGAAACAAATTTATTTAAATTAATTACATATCGTGTACATGTGATATGTCTTTCAATCAGTATATATTCACTTTATATACCATTTTCAATTTTATTTATCTAGTTTCTCTTTTACTTTCAGAGTTTCCGTTCCGTTTTAATGCAAACAATGTGGTGGTTATTTAAATTATACACTATTTCTTTCTATTAGTGTTGCGATTTTTTTTTTTTAAATTTACATAACAGTTTTTACAAAATTTTTTAACAATTATTATAATATTTAGTGTAATTAATGACGGCAAAGAGAAGATGTGATGAAACAGTTTTTATATAAATAAAATATTATGGAAATGTCAAAAACAAAGATGTTGCAAAATATAAGGTGACATAATATTATATTTTTAATAAAAAAATGAAAAAAAATTATTGAGATGAAAAAACTTATATTTTTATTTATTTTTAAGTAACTACCATATGCTTTTGAAGTCAAAATTTGAATTAAATAACAAAAACTTTGTTTCGCCTAGAGGTATGCTTTATTTTTATCTTGTACTAAGCGAATTTAGAAATAAGAAAAGAAAGCGTAACAACCGGCTTGATCTCTTATTTGCTGAATATATTTACAAATTTATTTATTTTTTTATTTGTAGTACCAGACAATAGTAAATCTTGCCTGATAATATGATCTGACATTTAAAACTTTTTAATTATTGTAATAAATATTATTTTTTTTTATTAGTTATGATCGGACCAGTATTTGAGCCCGAAACTTTTCGATTGAAAGCCACCACTTTACCACTGTGGTTGAATTTATTTTAAGTTAAAAAATTCTCATCCCGTCATCGAAATGGTTTGATATTGTCTTTAGCTATTAATTTTAGTGAAAACATTTAGAAAGTTGTATAATATATTATCTGATCTGTCAACGTTTTATTTGGTTTTCAGGATGTTAAAGTTTCCAATTGCAAAATTGTATTAAATTGTATTAAGCATTGTATTAAATTTTTAATTTAGTAAATATTTTAATTAAGTTTTTAATTCATTGATGCACGTAGATAACTTGTGATGGCAACACTGGTATTAGAATTTTCAACAAAACGTCAAATGTCAAAATCGCTCTAATTATTGAGCGAAATAATTCAATATATTTTAACACATTGCAAAGTTTTAAATATTCTACATCTTTTTTTAAAAAAGCACTAGATATTAAAATATGTATCAAAATTATAAGTTTCCTTAATTTTATTTTTTTATTAGAAAAAATTAACAACAACAACAACAACAACAACATCAATTAGAAAATTATATTATACATGATACATGTATGATGATAGTTAAGTAAACTATAATTTTACATTTTGAATAGGTTTTTTTTCAAATAAGTGTGCAGTAATGTTTCATGTTACATTATTCCTACATTTAATAGAGTATATTCATAATTGTTTTTTTTTAAAATAGAACAGAAAGAGATAGAAATAGAAGACTCTTTTTTGACAGGTTTGTTGAATTGATGATAGAATACTTTTGTGGTGGAAACAAAAAACTATGGACAGATATGGATTCAAAATATTTACTTTATTTTTCTAATATAATGTGCATAAGTGTATATTAATACATTTTACATTGTATTATTGTTGTTATATTTTGTAGTATAATTTATTCTTTATATTGTAGCATGAATAAGCTTTATACATTTATTTTATGTATTTTATGTATATAAGCTTTCGTGTGGAGGGTCTAAAATTCATAAAAAAATAATGTACAAGATAAAAATTGAATTAAAGAGTTTTAAATACAAAGTACAGGAATGTCAAATATATTATAATGTGTTTCTTGAGCGGGTCATATTATCCAGATTTTTCGTTTGGTGTTCCTTTTTCAAATCAAATAATTTTTGACTGCGATTGAATTTTCTCTGATCCTCTGAGCTTTCAAAAACAAAAACGTCAAATACATAAATGCTATTAAATTTATTTATAATTCTATTTTATTTATAAATTTTACAAAATAATTAAAAATTTTGAATAAAATTCCATATGATAATTGACAATTACAGCTTTAAACATAGATTTGATTACAAAAGAAAAACGTCCACTGAAGTTTGTATTTTAAACTCAAATGTCAGTTGTCAATTATGGATTTACTATATCTAAATTAAGCTTTCAATTAAACTTTGTATTATCTTCAATAATTCTGTAAGTTATTTATTTTTTTTTTTTTATTTATTTGTAGTACAAGACAAAACTAAATATTGCTTGATAATATTAATCCTTTGTGGATTTGACATTTGGACTTACTAACTTAATTACTGTTATATACAATATATTTTTTTATTAGATATGATCTGACAAGGGTTTGAATAATGCTTTAAATTGATTAAAGGACTTTAATTTAGGAAAGCTCCTTCAGTAATATTTTCATAATTTGAGTATAATAAAAAGTCCCTCCAATTGAAGAATTTAACGGTTTGTTTTTTGTAGGTTTTGATTAAGCTTGGACTGATTACTGTTTATAATTCTAATCACGATCATTAAGATTAAAGAATAAGAATACAAAAAATGCTGAATCTTCTTTCAGACTTTAATTGTTATGAGACTTTTAATTTGAAGAAATTTGAATTACTTGTATTTCTAAAAAACATTCTATTTAAAAACTTTGATAAAAATTTTTACAGTCTGGATTTTTATTAAAAAACAAAAAACAATAAATTAAAATATTTAGGACATTGCTTTGAAAGTAAAATTTCCTTCATGTTTTTTAAAATTATAGTTTTGTCTCTTTCTATTTCTTTTTATGATAGTTAAAATTTTAAAGGATAATTACATTATCCAGTTTTAGTTATTTTAAAGGATACTTAAGTTTCATTGACATTAATTTGTAAGTGGTTTTTTTCAAAAAAGAATTAAAACTCTCTATTTAAATTTTTTACTGTAGTTTTGTTTTTAGTGTCCCATTAATACAAAACGAAATTAAGTACACTATTACTTATTTATTACGTGGGAATTGTAAGATATAAATTCACATGCACTCTAAAACTTTAATTTTTATAGTAAAGTAGAAAAATTTCTTTTGTTAGTTTGATGTGTTAAGAGGTTCCAGTAATATAATTGAAAAGTTCTTTGTTTTATTCAAGTAACTAAAGTTTTATATTAACTTTTCATAAACTCCCTTATTAAGAGCAGAATTTAAACAAATGAATTCGTATTAGATGTTTCAAACAGGGTGTATCAAGAATTATGGGACAGAAAGATTAAAATTTATTTAAATAGAGTATGTTACGAAAAAAAATTTTTATTTGAGGACCCTTAGTAAAAAGTAAAATGTAAGGTAGGAGGAGGATCTTAAGAAAAAAGTTACTCAAGTTATTAATATTTGAAATCGTTTTTTTGAAACGATTTATAATCTAACATGGCTAAAACTATAAGAATTATAGTAACCTAAGAAAACCTAATCTTACAGTCATACATATGAAAAATATGGATAACAGGAGTCTCATGGTCAGAAGTCTCTTACACGAGGACTCAACGATACTACGTTGGGTGTTGACCGCGCGCATTCATGAAGCGTCCAACGGTTTCGGATAGAATTTTGGATAGCTCTTGCGTGAATACGGAGAATAATTAATGTACAGTGTTGGAAATATTCGAATTTTACAGCCTGTTACAAAATCACAGCTTTATACGCTTTTTCAGAATATGCAGCAAAATAAAATATTGAATGGGATTTAAGACTCATTTTCGTGCCCCATTCCTAGGTTATTAATTTATAATGAAAGATATTTTCTAACATTGCTAATACCCTTTCTAAATGTACTATATTCTAATTCCGAATAAAACTGGCTGTGTCTACTTTGAAAATGTATGACTGTGTATGTGTGTGGGACCGCATTATAAATTCAAAAATTATAATAAATTCTGACAAGCACCGGACTCTAATTCAGTAAATATTGTGAAGGAAAGAAGTGTAAGTAAATGTGTTATTTAATTTACTCAGAATGAATTGATATTAATATAATTACATATTTTTAAATACATGCTTGTACATATCATACATAGTTATGAAATTTAAATAGAGTATATTTTTTTTGACATTAAATTTACAATTGTCTGCATTTAATTCAGTACTTTTTATAATAATTATGATGGAAATTCAACACAAAAAAAAAAAATAACAGTAAAAAGTTTATTGTATTGTCAGGTATGTCAACGCAAATACAAAGAAAAAAATTAACATGTTTTATTTTATTCATTAAAATATGTTTTTTTTTTTAAATAATAATAATTAAAAAAAACAATGATGTCATATTATAACATTATGGAGTGTTTTAAAACAATGGGAGCAGATTTAAAAAATATTTTATTATATTTTATTTTTTCTAGAAAGCATTGTATTAAATTAAAATAAAAATTGAGGTTAATATAAATTTTATAAGGTTTAGAATTAAATTAATGGTAACAGGATACTCTCTACCTAAGGGTGGTTTAAATGCAGTTAAAAAAAAATTTTTACTGTTTTTGACAAGAGTTTTTTTATTTTAAACCTTTTTGTCAAATTTATTTTGACAGTTATATTCGAAAATGAAATGTGTTTTAAATTTGGTGTTAATGAATGGAAATGCTGAATTGGAAAATAATTTTTCAATCATTATAATTTTTATTTAACCAATAGTAATTAAATGTTTATTTATATAAAATATATCTTTTGATTAGTGGGTTAGCATTTGGCTTAATAACTGAAGGAATGTGGGTTCGATTCCCGGACAGGTCATAAATTTAAAAATCCCTATGGGGACCAAATATATCCAATAATATATAAAATATATGATACAAACAAAATAAATAATATTGCTAATAAAATTAATAAGTTGCTGCCTTAAGGCACGCTTCACTCCCTTTTCACATTGTATGAGGTTAGGGACTGTTTATAAATAAATAAATTCTTTTGGAAATTAAAACATGTAACGACTGATTTTTAAGTTTAAGTTTGAACAAAAGACTCTTTAATTTTTAAACCGTGGAATATTTTTGAAAAAGAATACGCCTTCAAATGTAATGTGATGTGCAATCGCTTTCCAATTAAAACTAAACTGCTTCCATTTACATTCTTGTAAGTTGTTTTAAAACTTAATTGGGAAAATCTAGTTATTCTATTTTAGTCTGGTTATTTGTAAGAAATCAAGTTATGGAGCCCACTGTCATACAAAAATTGAATAACTAATCAATTTGATTAGATTAGCTATAAAAGCGGTCTTTTAAAAAAAGGCTTTTCCAATTTCACACCGGTCCAGGACCTTAATGCACCAACAACTTATCACTAATGAAAAAAATTTATTTTTGATAAATTTTTGTTGCCCTTAAACCATATTTAAATACATTGAAATTTTATAAATAAAAACATTAGCCTATTCAGGAATCAAAATTTGATAAGTGATAAGCGGTTGAGCCAATAGAACCCTGCACTGTGCTCTTTTCCTACTTTCCAAAAATTATTTTTAGTTTGTGTAAGTATTATGTTGTTTAAATAAAATAAACTTAAATCCATATATTATAGGATACTATTTTTAATTTAAGTTTGTCTATCCTCAAATAAATTTGGCCTTTTTTTTAAAAATCTGTATCTTGGACCTATAAGTCGAAATGACATAATTTGAAAAATCTAGTTCTCAAATCTGTAGTTAAAAGTTGAAAAATAAAAAAATTAAGGTAAATCCCAAAAAATGACACCTAATAATTTTTGTGGGCTGTCTTTGAAATTAAACTTTTCCAAGTTTTTGGTGTCTTAAATTTGTACTATAAATTGATAAGTATCTATTTTGAAATATTTTGATCTATTTTGATGATTACTGGATCCCAAGAGACGAAGCTGGTAAAAAAACGATCAATTTTATTAGAAAACTTAGGACTATTTTGGTATATGAAGAAATACATAAATTCATTTGGAAAAGGACAATTTTGTATTTGAAAAGGGACCAAGTTCGCGTGAAAAGAGTGTAATAACTATTTATTTAATTCGTATTTGCTTTCATATCATAATCTAAAATCCATGGGAAAATATCTTCTTAAATTTTATATAATTTTTGGAAAACACATCTTTCTATTTTTTTTTTATAGGAATATAATAAACTCTAAAATATGGGAATGTAATAAGAGAACCAGGCATTTTCTTCATTTTAAATTTTTTTACAGTTGTACCAACAACAAAAAAAAAATAAAAAGAAAAAGCGTATTTGAAAATAAATATAAAAATTTTATTTTATGCAACCACAAATTTCTAATAATTTCAAAAAAAATCGTTTTTTTTCAGGTAAATTGGTAAAATAGTTTACCTGTAACAGTTAATATACACGCAAGTACAGCAAGAGTATGCAAGTGCAGCAAATTTATATGGCAGGAACTAGTATTAAAAGAAAACGAGGAAGAGTGTGGTAGAGTAGACTGTGTCAACTCTGGGATACCCGTATGACCGTTATATAAACATTATATCATTATTATTATAAACATTAATTACTTTTGGCAAAATTTCAAACATACCAGCTTTATTAGGTGTAGTGTAATGCTCATATAAAAGAAGGAGTTGTATGGCAGCTACTCGAACCCTCTGCAGTAGACCAACCAAATTTTGCAGTAACTTTGGCCATTACACTAAACTATTTTTGGCAAAATTTCAGACACCCAACTTCAATAGGTGTAGAGTAAAGCTCAAATAAAATAAGAAGTTGTATGGCAGCTACTCGAACCCACTGCAGTAGACCAACCAAATTTTGCAGAAACTTTGGCCATGAAACTAAACTGGTTTTTAGAAAATTTCAGACACGTAGCTGTTATAGGTACAGAGTAATACTCATATAAAAAAAGAAGTTGTATGGCAGCTACCCGAACCCATGGACCAAAATGGCTGGATTTAAATAGCGATGACGGCTATTGCGAAAAAACGAATTTGTGAAATTTTCAAGATCCTAGCTCCTCTAGTTTTTGAGTTATCGTGGTGACGGACGGACAGACGGACGGACATACATAGCTAAATCGATTTATTTTTCGATTCTGATCCGATCCATACACTTGAGTCTATATGTACCCCCCCTCCTTCTCTGCGTCACAAACGTAATGGCAAATTTATTATACCCTTGGACTATATAGTCATACGGGTATAATGAACTGTAACATTATAAAAAAAAATTTGAAAACAGAAAGTTGCAGGGTTTCAAAAAAATTTTTATATTAGGATAAATGAGAAATTGTTTAAAGGATTCATCAAATTCCATGTGCAGGATATAAGATACATTTTTTCTTTAAATTTTTTTTTTTTTATAATTTTCATTTTTTATGATTTGTTGAAGTGCATTTTGAGAAAAAATTTTGTATTTTTATTGAATTTTTTGATAATGTTATCTGAAAATGATTTATGAAAAAGTTTTCACATACTTTATACACATATTTTGATTGTGCAATGTATGGTTACTAACAGTTTTGGACAAAATATTAATTTTAAAAGGAACTTTGCAAAAAGTATCTGTCAAGAAAAATTAATAAACTCAGGGTGGGCACGAAATCCCTAAGACAAAATCACAAAAGACTCAATTTCGAGTATAAAATCCGAACAAAAAAAAAATCCACAAAATCTTCTGAACTTCTGATAAATTTCAACTTTCGCCAAAAAGTAAGGATATGTTTGTAGATGGGCCATATCGAACAACGGGATCGGGAATCTCCCATACAAAATCACCACGCTTTTCTAGAAATCTCAAGATACAACTAAAAGAATGAGCTCAAATTTGGTACATAAACTATTGATGGGTACCCATGAAGAAACACGGAGAGAAATTCAAGAATATATTTTTCGCATAAGGAATATATTATTCCAAAACCAAGTTCAAAATTGTGCCCAACTTAGCTAAAGAATAATATAGCCTTCGATGAGAATAATGTATTCGCGATTGAAAACTGTGAATATTATTCCTACTTCGGAATAACATTTTCTTATTTTTTTCTTTGTTACTTTAATTTTATTCTTGCAAAAGAATAATAGAAACCTAGTTTATGCATGGAAATGCATATCTTATTCTCATAAGAGAATAATTCTTACAGTTTTAAGGAATAAAGCGCTCTTCACAAAGAATACATTTTTCATTTAAAAGAATATTTCCTGCTTTCAAATGGCATTATTTGTACGGTACATGAATTAATTAATGAATATATTATTCATAGAAAAGAGTATTTTTTATGCTTTTTTGGGAATAATTTATCGGTACAAATAATAAATTTGGTTCTTACATATGGAAATAAAAAGATTTAATATTTTTTAATCCATTTTTTTATTATAAATAAATTATTATAAATTAAAAATCATCCATCTTTCAACAATTTCGTCTACTGAACTGAACTTTTTATCAACTTCTGCCAGTAAAAGTATTTTTCCATTTACATTCGGCTGTATTCCAAGACTAGTATGATGCAATAACCATTCTATATCATCTTTGAATAAGTCATCATTTTCTGTCAATACTTCATAATTTTCTTTATCTATAAAAAATAAATGTAGGAATAAGAGAGTATTTAAAAGGAAGTAAATAATTACAAGATGATTTCGAATTACATTAAACATACCATTTTTCTTATAGGATTTCGATAGTCCTCTATATTTCCTTGTATGGATCTTGAATTTTCACTTGAACTGACTTTCATCTCCATATCGTCATTTGTTAAAACATCAAAAAAATTCTAGTAAACCAAAATGTTAATATTTTGAAGTACTTTAGAAATTAAAAACAGTAATTTATCATACTTACTTATTAAACTTTTTAATTTTTTTGGATCTCAATTGGTAATAACAATATATATAAATATTTTTATTTTTTTGTATAGAAACATAGGTTTTTTATTTTTTAACTATTCAGAAAATATTTTAAATATACACAAAAAAAGTTATAACCGTACTCTTTAAAAATAAATCTTAAAGTGACTATTGACTGTACTAGAATAAAATTCATTGAATACAAAATTCGAATACAGCTGTTGCAACAAAACAAAACAACAAATGTTTTTTATTCTTAACTTGAGAAGAATACATTCATAAGCGACCATAAATTATTCTTAATACGAATATTTTCTAACAGTAAAAAATCATCTTGTTTCAACGTGCTTGATGTTAAAAAATTATTCCTAATACGAATAACGTATTCTTAACAAAATCAAACTTTAATTTTTACAGGGCTAAGTTATTCCTAAAAAGAATATTTTATCCTTTATATATTTTGGTTTTAGTTGATAAAAAGAAAGCTATAATAATTTAGTTTATTCCTTAAAAGAATAATTGATAATTTTTGAACTTAATATTTTGAGATGCACTTTTATTCTTAATAGGAATAATATGTTAGAATTAAGAAATCAATATTCATACTAAGAATAAATTTTACTCTAGTTAAAATAGTTGGTTTTATTCCTAAAAAATGAATGATTTGTGCTATTAAATTTCTCTCTGTGAACATATGATAAAATTTTGTTTATAATTTATTTTCCCGCACTGTACATACACTTTATTATACAATTTTTAATGAACATAGATACTTTACCTACACCATATATAACATTTTCATATATGTATGTGTAAAGTTTTAAAAAAAATTATAAAAAGAAAATTCAATTTTAAAATCAGTGTTATTGGCGTGGTTTTTTTTACTCACTTTTCTTTCAAAACATACTTATACTGTACTTGTGTATATCAGTTTGATTAAGAAGTATTCAATTGGAGAGATTTAACAAAAAACTATTTCAAAAACATAAAAAAATATGGAAAATATACGAAAAATAAATTCTTTTCCCTTCATCATATAATATTTTAAGAGTTGAATAATAGGATTCACTTTTTTTTAGGGTTTTATTGGGTTTCAGTTCAACTTTATAAAATTTAATTGGATTAGAAGCAAAAAGTAAAAAGCCGAATAAGAGTTAATTTTATTTTGGTAGAGTTCAAAATGATTTATTGAAGTTCAACCAAAATAAATGATTCATTAAAGTAGCCAAAAAACTTCTATTAGCACGTTCAATATTGCTTAAATATTGGAAAAACAAATACTAGGATTTCTACTAGGCATCTCCATCTGACTCTATTCCTAACCTTACTACTGAGGCGACCTTATGTTCAGACTCCTTCGAGTTCAACCTCAAACTGGCTCACTATATTCTAATCTCCATCTCACTCTATTCGGAGCAGTTACTACATAGTTATTTTTGATTCCTCCAATAGTTGTCCAGTTGAGGACAGTTAAACTAATATCGTTTGCCTGCAGTTATTATTTAGATTACTTTATGTTCAGATTTCTTCGGATTCAACCCATGACTGGTTATTAGTTGAACAAAATTTGGCAAATAATTATGAAAATCCAAAGCTTCTACACATCTACGTATTTTTTGCTAGCTACATATGAAACTTAACTGAATTTTTTATATTATACAACAGGGAAGGTATTGTAACTATTATAAAAAGTTAACATCATTTCGAAGACCGTTATCATCTCAGACACTGTTAATGTAAAGCCTCTCTTTAGGCCGGTTGTTTGCTTTTTTATAATTTCTCTATTACTTTCATGTCTTGTGACTTTTGAGTTCTGGACATCGAGTATTGATAAAACTTAACACAATCTGTTCAAGAAAGTATGGACCTAAAAGCTACGCTTAAATAAAAGAGTAACCAGTCTTCAAAATTTCAATTTAAATTTTACTATAGCTATCCTAATGTTCTAAAAACCTAAACATATTAATTTTTTTATTTTGCAATTCTTTGAAATTTGTAAATTGAAAATTGCCTAAATTTTTGGTTAAAGATACACTTTATTGAAAGGTAAGAATGTACATAGGTACGTATATTTGTTAAGAATTTATTATTGGAATTTTATTTAGTAACCATTCAAGTTTACCAAAAATTATTTCAATCAAATTTACCCCAACGATTCAAATTTATCAAATTTTATAAAATATGGAGAAAGTTTGCCTAATTTCTGTATTAAATTTGTTCAATGGTAAATAATGGAATAATTGATTTAAATAAGTAGAATGGTAGAACTAAGATGTTCATTAATTAAAATTTTTAAATTTAGGCCAGTAATCTTTGGAAATTTCAACGTAGTTTTTAAAATATAATGTGGTAAAACCAAATTGCATACATTTAGGAGGAGCCTAAAATTCTTTTAATATAAAAATGGTATCAACAAAAAAGAAATGCACACATCTTCAGTTTTTGAACTTAAAATTATTTAGGTATCAATTGGTACAAAGGTTAAAGGGTTTGTGATGGAAGTTAAATTTCAGGATACTGATGATTTTGTGCGCCATCTTTTATCTTATACGAGTTATATTATATTTTTACGAGATCTTCTACTGAAAAGGCAGGCGTCTCAACTACTACCCCATTAGTCACAAATTGATCTTGTTTCATAATTTAGTAAAATTAAAATTTCATTTTTGAAAATTTCCGGGGCTTCTGAAAATTTTTGGTTTTTTGACCTATAGAAGACCTTTGTCGAAGTCAAATATGTTTTTAAAGTTTCATACATTAATAAAAGAATGAACCCTGAGAAAGAAAGGAAATGGAAACCCTTTCTTATTAATTACATTATATTTAACAATTACAATAAAATACATTATTTATTTCAATGATAGTCAAGACTCAAACCTTCGTACACCTGAAATCCACCTTAAATAAATGATTGAAAAACCCAGTATTTTAATATGTACATACAAATTTTGACAATTTTTGTGAAACCCCTCCGCTTTAAAACCATTTTTAAAAAATTTTATTATTTTATTTCTTTTTATAAATAACCATAAAATCCCTGATATATGAACGCGTATCCCTTTACCTTTTAGATAAAAACCTTAATATCGCAATTATTGATTTAATTCAGAAAAATTTCCCTGCGAATTCCATTATTTTAAATCTACAATAATTAGTTTGGATTTCTTTCAACTGTAGAAGATTTAATAATATAATAAAAGATTTTATAATTTATTTTAAATTAATCTGATATTCTCTTTATCTGGCGTTTATTTTATCTATTCCTATCCCTATCTCTTTGATAATCTTTTTTTTATAATTTAATAAAAAATTAATTAGAATTTTACCTTTGGTGATCATTTATTTTCATACCTGGAAAGAAAGCAAAAGCAGAAATTAATAAAAATAATAATATTAAATTCACAAAGTTCTAATCTATTAGTAATAATAATACGTTAATTTTAAAAAATTGTTGGAAAAATAAGGTAGATGAAATTTATGAGAAAGGAATTCTTTTGTATAAAGAAAAAAGAAACCTCTTTTCATTGTTCTATTTTATAGGTTGATTATTGGATCCTTTAGGCTATAAAGGTCTTTTATTTTTCCCAGTATTAATAATATATTTTATCATAACTAAACAATTTTATATTGCTTGTGTTTGTATATTATAATACAATATACAAACACAAGCGTACACCTAATAGGTGGCAGTCAGATAGTCTTCATGGAAATCTGGGTCAAATAGTTTTAAAGTCATCTTAATCCTGAAGTAGTTTTTTGCTTATCATATGTTGTTATTCTCTACTGAAAGATTCAATTAAAGGAAAATCATGATTTTCAGTGTTCTTTAGTGTCTTTAATTCCATAAAAATGCTAATAATGAAATCACGATCTAAAGAACGGTATCAGTTTCAGTAAAAGTAGTCAAACGTGTTTGCTTCAATTGATTATTGATCCCATAAACCATAGAGTTTCCATCCCGGGAAATCCCGGGATGGAATTCCCGGGAAATATGTAATTATTCTTTTCCCGGAATCCCGGGTTTTTATTTTCATTTCCCGGGAAATTTAAGTTCATTAATTTCCAATAAAAATCATATTTCAGACTAATATATTGTCATGTAAAGTTGTCATTTCAATAGTTTTCAAGTCTAAAATTGCGATTTTGTAATATGCATACTTCAAAAAAATGTTTTAAGTGCTGAACTGCTACAAGTATTAAAAACAAGATTAATAGAAAGACGCAACAAAGATTTAGTTTCGCTCTTACAATTTTTGCAAAATCCAAATTCACAAAATTTAAATAATATTTTTTTGGAAAAAAGCAGCAAAGCTTGCATTATAAAGTTGGCAAAAGAATTAATGGTAAAATTATTTACAAAAACTTATCCTGATGCTACTGCAATTGATATTGAGAGTGACGATAGTGAAGTAGTGATGGAAGGTAACATCGATGAATTAAATTTACGGAAGAACTTGGTGAAGAACTGCAGTGAAGAAATGTTTTAAAAGGATGTCAATTAATTAAGATTACACTAATTCTAATAATATTCAAAAAGAAATAAAAATGTATGAATTAACAGGTGAACTGACTGAAAATTTAAAAAAATTATTCTATTGTTTAAAAACAATAAGGCCTACATCAACTGAAAGCGAGCGAGTATTTTCAATAGCTGCCATATTTTCTACCAAAAAAAGATCCTTACTAAGTGGCCATTCACTTAATGTACTTTGCTTCTTGAAAGGTTATTTTATTAAAATATAAAAAGTAAAATAGCATAGCACTTAGCAGTTTAATTATATTTTTATTATTACTATTTTAAATCCAAATGTTTTCTTTTGAATATTACACATTTATTTTTTTGTTTATTTTATTATAGTTTTGTTATATCTTTGAATAAAGACTTGAATTATTATAAAAATGTCTTGTTTTTTGTTTTAAAATGTTATTATTTGTACTTTTCTTTAAATCTTTTCAGATTTCCCGGGATCCCGGGATTTCCCGAAAAATTAAATTTTAAATTTCCCGTATCCCGGGAAATTTAAAAGTGCCGGGAAATGGAAACTCTAATAAACCATAAGCCAACTTATCAACTTTCAAGGCTTTGCTACGAAAAAAGCTTTCGGTATATTTTTCTATGGAAGATTTTTCAGTTCAAATCAAAGAAAATCTACCACCGCTTTCTTTGTGGCTATGGTCTTAACCTAGAGTCTTTGGGAATTTAAGGGAATTTAAAAAATTTCTAAAATAATTAAAAGCTATAATTTATGAAATCTTAACTTTAAAATATCTCATACCTACAACAAAAATTTTTACTTATAGATATAAAATCTTAATTAATGAATGTCCGCCGAATTTAAGAAAAACAAAAGCAGAAAATTTAATTTTTTGGATAAAAATGGAAAATTAATTTATAATTCAAAACAAAAAAAAAACAAAAATATAAGGTTTGCTTAATAAATTTTAAAATAATAATCAGGATTTTAAAAGTAATTCGGGTTTACGTCCGGGTGTATCTTTCGTTGATGCTGTGCGTGCAAATACCTCCAATTCTGCTTCGCATAGTCAAGATGATCTCTTTAAACTGATTATTCGAATGATGAGTAATCAAGAAAAAATACTGAATAAACTTTTTGCAGATGACAGTTAATTGCATTACAGCTCTCAATGTAAATTCTTTGTGCTCGCCTGGTAGGTATCGATTATTTTCAGATTTCATGGAAGAATGTGCTTCAGATATTTTTCTTCTATCTGAAACTAATCTGAAGCCTGATAAATTTTACAGTTTTCCTAATTTTAATATTTTTCGTAGTGATAGAATCGGCCGCAATGGAGGAGGTGTTGCTATACTTTTGCGAAATCACATTCCGTTTCAAAATTTTCGAAAAGTTAGTAACGTGATGTTTGAGGCTGCCTTGATTGATATATTTGTTGATAGTGAATGGCTCACTGTAGTCTCAATTTATATTCCACCTCTGCATAGATTAAGTCCGAATTTTTTTGATTTTTTTCTGAATTTAGGTTCATTGTTTATATGTGGTGGTGATTTCAATGCCAGACTTCCAAACGTTGGCAATTTTTCAACAAATTTTCTTGGTAGCAGTTTTTCTCTATTCTTGTCACAAAATCCGCAGTTTTCTACTTATTTTTCTAGTAATCCTACATGTTTTCGCTCTGTTGAAGGTTCATTTATTGATTTCTTTTTTACTTCTAACACATTTCTTCACAAAAATCCTTTTGTTACACAGCGTTTTACATTCTCTGATCACACTTCCGTTACATTAAATATATCTTTCTCTATTTCTGGTCGTACTCCACCTATTTCTGACTCTATTTATTTATATAATCATACTAATATTTCAGGTTTTAATAAATTCATAACTTCTCAATTTAATAGTTTTCAAATCTCTGCTAATAGCAATATGGCTCCTGACTCCTTGGAAAACATTGCTGTAAGCATTAATAATACTCTTCTTGAAGCTGTTCATCGTTTTGTTCCTGTTATTCCTATTAATTCAGGTAAAATTTTGCTTTCTTTTCAAACTCTTCGTCTAAAACGACAATTGAGATATTACTCTCGTCGGCTTCGAGGAGCAATTCGTACTTCTAATTATCAATCAATTCGTCGTGATTTCAATTTCGTTCGTCAGATGTATGTTAAATCGCTTTGTTTTGATTATCGTAACCATTATGCTAACATTGTTTCAGGAACTGTATGCAATCGTCAATGCTATGATCTTATCAAGCATTGTAAACCTAAACAAAACTGTATTTCTAGTTTGAATTCAATCATTGATGTTGATGATCATACTATTATTAATGATTTATCTCAGATCCCTGAAATTTTTGCAAATCGATTTCAGTCACAACATGAAACCACATTTCAATACCACTCAATGAATGAATCACTGGTTGACGGTTCCATCGATCTCCTAAATAATTTTAATTTCCCTATTAGGTTTTCTAATGAAATATCTGCTTCAATTATAGATAGGGTAAGTCTTCAAAGTCTGAATAACTCATTGTCGAATAATCAAAGAAATCTTCTTACCTGTCGTGACGAAGTTCAAGAAGTTATCAATATACGTATAAATAAGAAGAGTTCCGGTTGTGATCGAACTCCAATTTGTTTATTTAAGTTCTTCTCACCAGAGATAATTTTATTTTTTACAATCTTTTTCAATCAGATCATTTCCTCTGGTTATTTCCCTAAAATTTGGAGAATGGCCATTGTAATACCGATTCCTAAATGTGGGAAGGATAAAAATTTTGTTAATAATTGGCGCCCAATCAGTCAACTAAATTCAATATATAAGCTTTTTGAAAAAATTGTTGACTTAAGGCTTTCTTCTCAGTTGAAATCTATTTTACCACCCTTTCAATTTGGTTTTGTTAATAAAAAATCTACTAATCATCCTTTGTCACGATTTACCTCTGATGTAGCCAAAGGATTGAACAATGGGTGCATAACAACGGCGTTAGCTTTAGACATTCAAAGTGCCTTTGATACTGTATGGCATAAGGGTCTCCTTCATAAATTGGTTAGGTTTGGTGTCAATACACATATAATTAACATTATACGCCATTATCTGACTGATAGAACTTTTGTTGTTGGTCGAAGTAATTCTTCTACCGTTCGTAATTTTGTTGCTGGAGTTCCTCAAGGTTCTGTCTTAGGCCCAAAGTTATTTAATACATATTTGGCTGATATTCCTACTACATTATTACACTACATTATTACACATCTCACACAAAGCACCTTTAGTTACATCTCAGATATTAAATAATTATTTAAATACTTTGATTGATTACTATACTAGTTGGAAGCTTAAAATAAATGTAAGTAAAACTGAGCTTATTAATATCATAGGGGTCAAAGCTGTTTCCCCATCTTTGGTAAAGCGGTTAAAATTAAAACAAAAAATCGTTTTAAATAATATTGTGATCTTACCCAGTAAGCAATTTAAGTATTTAGGTGTTATTTTTTCCTCAAATTTCAAATTTATTTCCCATATTAATAAAATTATATATAAGGTTAATTCCGCTTCTTTTCAAATCTCTAAAGTAATGTTTAGTCAGTTTTTGGAACCTAAATTTCGTTTGTTTATTTATAAAGTCTATATTCGGTCTATTATTCAACACGCTTCTATGGTGTGGCTTAATCCTACTTTAGTTTCAGCTCATCAAGTTGAGAGATTACGCTTACTTGAAAGAAAGATAATTCGTCGTGATGGAGGCTTTCATAGACAGCGTGGCTCTTACTTATATATTAATAATAGTCTACTATATGAACAATCTGGAATCAATAGAATCGATAGATTCTTAACTAAAATTAATCTTAAATTTTTCGCTAATTGTTTTAATCACGAAAATCGTTTTATTCGTGGCTTGATCGAACCTTTTTCTGAAAACGTTAAATATTTTTCGCCTTCATTTATATTTCACTTGTCTAATAATAATTCACTGTTTTCTGATGGTGAACTTTTGTTATACCACCATGGTAGTCACAATCCTGACTTGCTGGTTTACAACACTAACCAGTGATCATTAGTATGTAAGTTAGTTTTAGTTTTTTTATTATTTTTTTCATTAATTTCATTACTAATATTGTTGATAATTGTTTGTAATTTTTTTTTTTTTAATTCTGATTTGTTGTAAGCTGGCTTTAGGGTATAACATGAATTTTGATTTAGTGTTAAGTTTTTGTTCTGCTTATTTGTTAAATTAAAAAAGAACTATAAATAAAAAAAAAAAAAAAAAAAGGATGTTAGGATTAGTCATAAACAAGGTATTTAAATTAAAATAAGCCATTTTAAATGTATAGTATACTTATAGGAGCAAAGTTTTACCGTTAGATACGGTTTTTCTATTATGAAAAATTATTAAGATTTTTTACTGAAAAGTTTTGTGTAAAATATTTACAAATAAAATTCGATTTACCTCAATATAATTTAAAAATAATTATAGTTGTATAAAAATGGTATTTCAGAACAGATTTTTACTTGATTAAAAATAAATCAAAACTACGGTAACAATTTGAAGAATTAAAGGAATTCATTAAAAGAAAAATTTAGTTGCATAAAATTAAAATTTTAATATATAATATTCTTTAAAATATCAAATTTTTTAAAGTTCGTCAAAAAAAAATTTCAGAGATTGTTTTATAAATCTTACTTGTTACATTAAAGGCAACTTCGCGTAATTGTGTGTTTACGTTGGAGCTGCTATAAGTGATAAGAGTTTTGAAAGGAACATAGCGTAGAAAATTATATACATAATTTTTTTGAGGTGTTAATATTGGATCATCACTTTGATCACCATTATACAATATAAAATTTTCTATGCTATGCTTTTATTGACGGTTTTATCACTTACCGCCGCTCCAATATAAACACACACACCATAAGATATTAGAGAATTTTTAATAAATAAATTTTTGGAATTTTATGTAAAATTAATGAAATCTTATACTGCAGTCGCTAATTTCTCAAAAATATGACAAATTAATTAAATACATTTAAAAGTTTTAATGATTAATCATCATTTAATTAATTTAAACTGAATTTGCTAATAATTAGAATTTGAGATTAAACTAGATATTAATGGACAAAAAGATGAATATAAGAAGAACATGTATCTACTTTAATTCACGAAATATTTAGGTTGGTAACTAGATTTTCTTTAAAAATTACTTTAAACTTTTGTGGATGTTCAATATTCAAGTGTTAGCATAAAAAATTTTAAAAGCGTTATTATAAAGATTTAGTAAGCAAAATGAGCTAACCTAGATATTAATAATTAGCAATATAATAATTCTTCTATTTTTGATCCGAATATTCCAGTGTCATTATAGGGACTCTTATTACCCAATAGATATGATCCATAAAGATCCAAGTGAAAATTAAATCGCATAAAAAATCGTACGATTTCCATTATCATCCAACTATTAGCCAACTGTATTTAAAAAAAATGTTTTCCCAGATTTTAAAATTTAACCTCGGCTTTCGTTATCACTTACCACTAACATTTTGTTTTCTATATTTTGTAAATAATTTTTAATTATAGTTGGCTACTTAACATAATATTAATTCAATTTTCAGACCGAATCTGTTTCATTAAAAAGGTGAGAATTAAATTTTACAACTAAAATTATGTTAACCAAGTGTCAATTTCACATCCAATGTCAAAACCACACCAATACAAAAAAATAATAACCACACATTATTATAATTGGACGGCAGCAGTAATAACAAAAACGATATACGAGTAAATAATAATAATAATAATAATAATAATAATAATAATAATAATATAGCTACTATAAAATAAATAATTACTTACATATACTTACAAATTGTCCAAACATGCCATATTGAATTTATAAATAAAAGTCGTCATAATTAAATATAAAGTCAAAATATTTATTTATGAATTTAAAAAAATTGAAAGAACACCATAATATACGGCGATGTTTTTACAATAATATAAAAAGTAGAACTTAAAAATTTTGCAGATTTAAAAAAGGGATAATAAAGTGGCATTTAATTTAAAAAATAAACCAGGAATTAAAAAAACAAATATATTAAATTAAATATAGGATAAAAATATAATTATAATATTATTAATCCTACATTGTCCTTAAATTGAATTCAAGGTTTATATGCGAGGTATTATATAATTATAATCAATCTACACTGGGATTCAAAATAAAAACTATAGGTTTTATTAAAAATTTGCCATAGATTTTATTTAAAAATTTGTATTATTAAATTTTTAAATATCTTATTTTAAATAGTAATAAGTACATTGTTCACACTTAATGTTTTTAACTATAAGTAAACTAGTTTTGAGAAATACATAGTTCATAGCATACAACTAGGTTTTAAATTTTGACATAAATCAAAATATAATTTTATTATTTCTACTAATTTTTTATTTTTATCTCTTTTACTCTAATTATTACAAATATAAAAAAAATACAAATTTATTTAAAAATATGTGTACCTAATAAAATTGTCAATATAAACTGGTTTAAAAGATAATCTAGTTAAAAAATGTCAAATTTATTCATTGGATATTTTCTTGTTGAATAAAAATTGAATTAAGATATCAAATTTCCGTGTAATAAACTTTGTAGCATGCACAAGGTACAAAAGATTCAAAAAAAATTAAACTGAAAGCGATATTTAAAACACATCAGGACCTACCATTGAAATTATTAAGTATTTGGAGTATAATGCTTTGAAATTATCTTACTAGGGCTTTAGAGAAATACCAAAAGAAGTGCAAATCAAATTTAAACATTATTATACATCTCTAAGAAGTCAACCTGGAAAATAATCAATAAGAATTAAATTTTAAATTTGGAAAGAACTAAGTTTTCTAGGAACTAAGTTGACTCGAAACCTACAAAATACCGATAAATAAAATTTACTATTTACCTGAACAGTTAATACACCTAGCTGTCTTTACCATGGATCATGCTGCAGCAATAGGGAAGGTATTGGACACATTATATTCATAGTATAAGATAGAATTAATAGATGCATTCCTATTTGTTAAATATTATAATAAATTTTTTTTTGAAATATATATAGTAATTTTGTATCTGTCAGTTATATAACTGTAATATTTGCTTATATTTTATACTATTATTGTATTCATGTATTTAAATGTAAATGTAGTCTTATGCCAACTACTGTACTTAAAAGATATTGACATCAAAGATACCATGACACCATAGTTCTATTTACACTGTTATGTTATGATTTAAAAAAATTAATTACAACAATTTAAAAGCAATTATTTTTTTTTTGAATTACTGAACATTCGGAGATTACAGGTTGAAACCTGAGATATTCGAAAAAATTTTTCTTTTTTTTTTAATTATATGTATTAATTTATATTTTAGTATAATATACGTACTACATAATATTCATTTACTATTTATGTATGTATGTGTAATATTAATTATGTTGTGTAAGAATATAAATAAAATGTAATTGTTTAAAGAAAAAAAAAGTACAAAATGTTGATATTGAAATAAAGCCTTTTATTTATTTACGATTAATTGAATGATAAATATTTTCCTTTTTTGATGATTTTTAGAAAATGGGCTATTAGTTTTATTCTGTCCGTCCATCTGCCAAAACTTTTACACCGTTTAAAATAACGCAAAGAAATTCATAGAAGAATGTTTTTCTGTAGCCCCAACCGTTACGTAGCTAAACCCTCCATAATCGGAAAATCCCTTATATTTAAATTGTTATAAGAAGAGTTCTATTAGGTCTATTTACCTGAAAACGGTACAAAACAGCTGTTTTTATTAGGTTCATAAATTTTTAATAGGCAAATGCATTAAGGTTGGGACTTCATTTTTATGGTAATTTATAAGTTTTGCAAATCATTTTGAAGTCAAACTTTGGATTTTTATTTAGAAACACAAGATCATACTTAAAATTTTAATTTGAAAGCATTTGGCTAGACCTAGTTCACCATACATGAAACCTCGTGCAGTTCTCCGATGGTTTCTTGGAATATGGTATTTATTATTACTTTTAAGGCTTTAAAAATAATTGAAATGTCTTTTAATTAGTGTAATCTATATATATAAAAGTGAAGGTTTGTTTATTTGTTTGTTTGTTTGTATGTAGCGAATAGACTCCTAAACTGCCCAGCCGATCTTTATGAAAATTTGTGTATAGTTGTTTTTGGGTACGGAAAGAAATCGTAGCCCAAAAATTTGGCTCTAACGGACCGCCTAGTTGGGGATGTGGTGCAAGTATTTAAACTTTTTTGTTCTAAAATGAAAACGGTTTGACCGATTGACTTCAAATTTTGTATACGTGCTCATATGTGAGAATTGAGTTGACACTATTAACAGATTTGGAATTTGTTAACCCATGTCGGCCCGACGGTTGGTCAAAATAATTTTGGAAGCTAATATAGTCAAAATTTACGAAATTCTGCTTTGGCTAAAAAGAAAGCCTCAAAAAAATTTTGTTTAGTTCCATTAACCCATTGCGGCCCAACAGATTTTTATAAAGTTTTTGGTTATACTCTAAATTAGAAACGGTTTAACCGATTTTCTTCAAATTTTGTATATGTGTTCCGTTTTGAGAATAAAAATAACTCTTTTAACAGACTTGCAATTGGTTAACCAATGCCGGCCCGATTTGAAAGCAAATTATGTCCAATTTTGTGCAATACTGCTTTCCCAAAGAGAAAGTGTAGTTCCGTTAACCCATTGCGGCACAGTGGCTATTTATAAATTTGTGCGTTACTTAAGTCTAAATTAGAAACGTTTTGACCAGTTGACTCCAAATTTTTATGTGCTTGAAGCAACTTGAAAATGGAGTTGAGTATGTTAACAGGCTCGGTGTTTGGTAACACATGTCGGTCCTACGATTGGTCAAAAAAAAACTTTTGGAAGTAATTTTGGAAAGTAGTTTGTACTGCTTTGAATTACAAAAAGTTTCAAAAATTACTAGAATAATCGTAGAAAAATCGTTTTAAAAAAATTGCTTTCATACATTTTAATATACACCATGTGCAATTTTTGGGTTACCTTTTTGCAGTAATTTCAACTTCAATTAAACGTCCATGGAGAGGCGCAGCAACGGGCACCGGGTATTAGCTAGTAATATATAAATAAAGGCAACAATATAATAAAATTTTTGGTATATTTTTGCTATCCTGTGTATACAGGATTAAATTTTCCTTATCCTCCTTAGTGTTTTGTATTCATTCCATTTATTTAAAAATTAAAGGTATAATTTAAATATAAAAGTATTAATAATTATGTATAAAAAAAAAAAAAAAAACAAATTATTAAAATTTGTATACTTATCCCCTGTTAATTTTTAGTTGCTGCCCCAAATATACGCCAAGAATTATGTTAATTAGGACAAAATGTTTTCATTATTTATGACATTTAATTTTTATGTTGTTTCTGTAATTTTTCAAAAATTCTTTTTAACTGTCCGAATTTTTTAGCAAATTTATAAAAAATTTGAAAAAAATTTGCAAGTTAATTGTTTCCTTCTATCTGTCTGTCTGTCTGTCCATCTGCTTATAAAATTTTTAAGCCACTTGAAATAAAGAAAATAAATTTTCACAACTGAAAGGTATTCCAAAAAAAAATAATTTCATGAAAAACCGTTTTTCTTTAGCCCTGCCCGTTTTAGATTTACAGCCCCCCATATTCCGAAAAAGTCCTGTTGTAAATTGTTATAATAAGAGTTTCCAAAACGAAAAGCTGACCGATAATTGGGTTTATAAGCTTCATATAAATACATTTAGATACCATATAAATCCCATTAAGGCACCATTAAGAATTGCCATACTGTTCTTCAATTTACAGTTATGCCAAACTCAATTTTTACAAAATTTTTGACCACTTATATTTTCTAATCAGTTTAAGAAGGAATTAAGAGGACTTTGGTCAAATAAAAAAAGTATTACGTAAAGTTGTTCGGTTCTCCATTTAGGAGATGTTAGCTAACTTCATTTAGGAGTTAATAGCTGAAAAAAGCGCCGATCTTATACTTAAACGTCTTCCAACAGAATAATATTTATTATGAAATATTGTTTAATTTTGAAAATGTGTTATATAAAAAACCTTGATTTTTCATTACTTGTTATTATTATTTTGTTTTATTTTTTATTCATTGTTTTTTTTTTTAACGGCAACACTGAATAAAATTTCAAAATAATTATTTAACTTTAAAAGGGACATAACTAGTACAAATTTGTTATATGATTTACATTTGGTGGAAACAAAGGATATGAATTTTAGTATTTCCGGAAAGGTCAGATCAGCTGTTTAAATAAATTTTTTCATTTCATATAAGAATTTTATATATCTATATATATATATATATATTAACTATGTATATTGCGTTGAGTTTTGACTAAATTTTTATTTTTAAATATAATTTAAGTTTGTTTATGGGTTTCCCGGATGTTAGGCTGGTTGCATTTCCGCTTTTAATGTGACACTTCTTTAAGAATAAATTCTTGTAATATAAATTAGCTCAGAATTAATTAAGAACACAGTTTTAAGTTAAAAAATTTATTTTTAAATATTTTAAAATAAAATGAAAGAACCTTTATACTAAATTTAAAACTGGTAAAATAAATTAAAATTATTAAATAAAAACTTCCTTGTTTTTTTAAATATTTATTTAATTAAATAATTTGTTTGGTATTATTTGGATTTAAAATAATTAACAAGCACGAGTAATGTTTTTATATTAAACTATTATTAAATTATATTAATTAAAATCGCTTTGTAAATGCCTGATGAAATTTATTTAAAAAAATTGATTTTAATAGTTTTAAATATGACAAGAGTTAATATTTTTTAATTAAATTTTAATTATTTAATAAAGTTAAATCACAATTTAAAACTTAAAAATGAGAATATTATAATATTTAAAATTAAAATATATGATATAATTAATATGTTAATACAATTGAATGTGGAATTTTTAATTTAATTACAAAATTTAATTAAAAAAAAAAAATTTTATTAATTAATTTTTCAATTTATAAAGTTTTTTTTTCAAGGTTGAAACACAAATAAAGTTTATGAGTTTTTTTGGCACGTGTTTTATATAATTTCCAGGCCAAATCTTTTTAAAATTTTAAAAATGAATTTAAAGATATATTTAATACATTTTAATTTAAAAATAATTTATACATTAATATAACAATATAAACAAATACAAAATGTAAACAAATAATTTAATTGAATAATATAACTCACAGATATAGAATACCATATAACTCAAATGTAAAATTTGACTGTGTCAACTCTGGGATAACCGTATGACCGTTATATAAACATTATATCATTATTATTATAAACATAATTACTTTTGGCAAAATTTCAAACATACCAGCTTTACTAGGTGTAGTGTAATGCTCATATAAAAGAAGGAGTTGTATGGCAGCTACTCGAACCCTCTGCAGTAGACCAACCAAATTTTGCAGTAACTTTGGCCATTACACTAAACTATTTTTGGCAAAATTTCAAAACCCCAACTTCAAAAGGTATAGAGTAATGCTCATATAAAAGAAGGAGTTGTATGGCAGCTACTCGAACCCCTTGCAGTACACCAACCAAATTTTGCAGTAACTTTGGCCATTACACTAAACTATTTTTGGCAAAATTTCAGACACCCAACTTAAATTGGTATAGAGTAATGCTCATATAAAATAAGAAGTTGTATGGCAGCTACTCGAACTCACTGCAACAGACCAACCAAATTTTGCAGAAACTTTGGCCATAAAATAAACTACTTTTGCCAAAATTTCAGACACGTAGTTGTAATAGGTACAGAGAAATACTCATATAAAAAAAAAAGTTGCATGGTAGCTACCCGAACCCATGGACCAAAATAGCTGGATTTATAAAGCGATGACGACTATTGCAAAAAAACAAATTTGTGAAAATTTCAAGATCCTAGCTCCTTTAGTTTTTGAGTTATCGTGCGGACGGACAGACGGACGGACATACATAGCTAAATCGATTTATTTTTCGATTCTGATCCGATCCATACACTTGAGTCTATCAATCAATAATCTACCCCCCCTCCTTCTCTGCGTCACAAACGTAATGGCAAATTTATTATACCCTTTGACTATATAGTCATACGGGTATAAAAATCTGGGATATACCAAAATTTCGAAGAATAAAAATTTCCAAAAAAAAAAATATATGTAAAAAAAAAACTTCTTTTGCCTACATGTGGCTTTTACAAACACAACTATTATAACAGCGTGGACTACAGCGAATTTTGAAGCCAAATCAAAAATCGCACCGAATAATTTATCTGAAAAAAGCGTTTAATCTGGTATATAGTATCCAACTCTTAAGTCTTTTTTTACGAAATATTGAAATTAGGTTTGTTTTTCCGGATTTTCTAATATTTGAGATTTTTTCCACAAAATTTAAATTCGAGATTTTTTTTCGGATTTATTTGTATGCAACCGCAGTATTTTATTCAGATTCAACAATATTGTAACCCGGAAACGGATTAATCCACTTTTACTCGAAAAAAACGTTCTTTTATCTTTATGACTCGTATGCGTTTTCGTATCTAGAAAATCTCTTTTAAAAAAAGACATTAACAATCATAAAAAAGACTGGCTTAGAACTTCCAAAAATGACGTCTGTTACAAAAATTCCACTCACTTCTGAAATTATTAAATGTTAAAGCTGTAAGAATCAGGTCTATTTCATCTTCTTGCTTTAATTTTTTGACGCTTTAAGTAATTTGACGTAAGAGAATTTTTAATTGGTTTTACATGTATTATAATATTTTTTGTATTATAATATAATATGTATTGTATTAAATAAAGTTTTTCTAATTAAATTTTTTGAAATAATTTGTCTTGAAAAATTTCTGTTGAAATTTCTGACAAAATAATTTTATAATTTGTATTTTATTTTGTATTTCATTTTATTTTTCAAATTGTTATAATGATGAAATTTAACAAATTTCAAGGATATTAATAATTCACTAAGGATTTTCCTTATATAATAACATTTTATATAATATGGGAAAAATCATATTTATATGAACGTGTGGTGTAGACAGGGTGTTCTAGAACTCTCAATTGATATGACACATAGCTTTAGAGGAGTTTGAAACAATTGACAGATATCTCAAAAACTGATGGACTATTTTTTATTCGTTTCTGAATTATTTGAACTTCAAATTTAATAATTAATAATCAAGCTTTTGGTGATTTAATCGGTACCAATTGACCCAGATTTAGAATTTATTTCTCATTTCCAAGTATATGTAATGCAACTTCAACTGTAATTCTGGAAATTACAGAATTTCAAAATTAAAGCAAGACTGTCTTATGTTGAATTCCAATTCAAAATTCAATTTTGATTTTAATTCTGCAACACCCTGTGTATTTAATATAATACACATAATAATTATGTACATAATTTAATCTTTTATAACTCATGTTATTATTTTAATTATTTTGAATTCATTATTATTTTCAAGGTTTAATAATTGTTATTTTGTTTTTTTTTAATTTCAATTGTAAAATTAATAATGAAAAGTTTAGTTACAATTCATCCATTCATCATAAAAATAAAATTATAATTTAATTATAAATTAAATAAAAATGACAATTAAAATAATTAAAAATGATGTATTATGTAATATTAAATTCTTTATTGTTTCAATATTAATTATATTCTTGTAATATATATATATGTTTTTTTTAAAGGTTTTAAAATTTTTTGTGTTGGAAAAATTTTGCAAAGAGATGAGTACTTTAAAATAATCTTATTTTAAAATTAATATTTAACTATAAAGGAAGGCGTTATCCTTTAAAATATAATTAAGGATATACTGATAATCCATCGGAAATACGTTCTTGTCTTGAATAAAGGTTCAGTAATAAGAATTTAAATAAATTACTGTTTCTATTGAAAATCTAAAGCGTGCTATAAGGCCCTGTACATGTTGTAAGGCCAATTACAACCTCATGTTTAAGTCGTATGTAGAATTCATTAATGTCGCTTTCAATTGGCAAAAAGAATAAATCTGAATAAAAATCTAGAGTAAAAAAAGTTCTTCTAGATCTACTCCCTAGTGAATTTATTTTCAATATTTCAATATGTATACTCTGAACCAGATAGGTAAACATTTTCTACATTTTGAAAATTATACACCAATACAAACAAAAAAGAATAACCCTAGTTCCATTTTCTTTTGGAATAAAAAAAACACTCTAAATCTCAAAAAACCAAACGAAAGTGACAGAAAATTAATTCTAATAATAATGATATAAATACTATTATCTCCAGTTCCATCATATACCTAAGACTGGGTTATTAGCCTTTCAATAGTTGTCACTTAAAAATACAGCAGTATAGTGATTTTGTAATTATAGTTGGAAAACTAGACTTCCGTTAAGTCGACAGACAAAGTTCCCGACAAATGTTCCAAACAATTTTCCTAAAATTTAGATTGTACTAAATGTCGACTTTCCAAAATACTGACTGAGAAAAAATCGACTCTTCGAATATCGAAAAAAAATATATTTTTACAACTTTGTTCCCTCACTTTGTTCCCAACTTGGATCCCTCCTAATTTTGCTAAATAGGAGGGATCTGGTTTCAAAATCAGGATTATGCTCTTTTTCCTAAATATGTAAGCAATGTTTATATGGGTTTAAAAGCAGGGTTACACAATTTTTACACTATAATTATTTTTTCGGATATGTGAGATTCTGAAATAGGAGGGATCTTAGAATTAGTATTAAAATCTGGGTTATGCCCTTTTTTCAGAATACTTAAGCAATATTTATATAAATTCAAATAGCAGGGTACACGCCTTGTACACAATATTTATTTTTTAAATTATATGAGATTCTGAAATTAGACGGATCTTCGAAGTGGTTGCAAAATCAGGGCTATAAACCGTTTCCCAGAATATGCATGGGTTGAAGAGCAGGGTTATACACCTTGAGATTGAGGTTCTGAATTATGTTTTTGAAATATTACTGTAAGGTTTAGAACCAAATAATGGGATGCATCATGTTCAAATCAAAATAGGAGCTACTTCTTCGGTTATTGCATTAACGGTGAGATCTGTTTGAAAATTGTATTTTAAATATTATTATTTTGTTTCACTTAACAAAGTATTTTATTTATTTATTTATTTGTAGTACCGAACAATAGAAAATAATGCCTGTTAATAATAATTCTTTGCCTATTTGAAATTTGGACTTCTTACTTTTTTAATAAAAACTATATTATTTTACTAGAAATGATCCGACAAGGCTTTTACCCCGAGACTTTTCCATTAAAAAGCTGCCACTTTAACAATTGAGCTATCTGTCAGATGAAAAGTATTTTAATATAAGTACTGAATAATATCCACGCTATTACTAAGTAGTATGTTTGCTTTCAAATATTTTTGCAGTGCAAAACGTGTTATTCAACCTATTGAAAAACAGATCTTAAATTTAAATGATCCATATTTTAAAAAGTTTTTACATACAAAACTTTTGATTTCGAGAAACATATTTTCTATACTTTTAAAAATTTATATTAAAATTCTAAAACCAAAAAATATGTCTCAATTTTTTATTCCACTCTATTTTGACATTATTTATTTTTTATTATTCTTTCATGTTCATTCATGTTCATTATTATCAATTTGGTTTTATTGGAAGAGTGATGCAATATTTATTTTTGTTATTTATTAAGCCCGAGGTTATTTTTTAAACAAGAGTGTAATTTCTTTGAAAAAAAAAATTCTTTTTTATACACAACAATCATAATAATATTGTAAAAGCATTCCATCTCTTTCAATTTTTTTTGTATTTTCAATATTTTATTGTTCAAAAATACTTTTAAAACATATTTTCCATTTTTCTTTTTTTACTTACAAACTTTAAATGAATTTTTGAAAATAAAAAAAAAACAACAACAAAACAAAAAATATATTTCAAATTTTAAATGTCTTCACCACACTACACTTTACACCTCTTTATATTTCCTTAAGTGTAGGTATATAGTTGACAATCAAAACAATAATGGTGAATTTCATTTTTGTTTTGTTTTTGTTTTTTATACCGAAATTTTTGATTTGATTCACCTGAGCTCGTTAATTTTTTTTCTCTTATTTATTTAATATTTTATTGTTACCGTTATTTTTATTTTTGAAACCTGTAAAAAGTGACATAAGTGATCACGTCACTTTAAAAAAAATTGTTGTTGTTTATAAGTTCGTTTTGTTTTTTATTCACTTGAGTCAAGAGACATCTTTATTTTTAGAGTGCCCCAATGTGATGGAAAATAAATAGAAAACTGACTACTTTTAAAATATTAGAAAAGTTGTGTTTAGTTCAAGGGCGGGGCGGAATAAGAGAAATCAAATTGTTGTCCTGTTTTATTTTCTGGTGTTTTTCGAATAAAAAAAAAATTGTCCTCATATAATTTGTTTCACCTTTATTTTTCTATTCGTATTTTTTCTTTTTCATTTTCTTAAGAAAGAGATGGAACATTTTTGTAATATTTTCTTCAGGTGATAAATTTTTCTTTACTGTGCATTTGGTTGTTGTTGTTTTATTTTTTGAAAGTTTGATTAAAAACTCTTGTTAAGAAAATTGTAAAGATATCCTTCCTATAGCTGTTATTCTTACATGGATACAAAATCACAAAAAAATAAAATGCTGGAAAGAGATAGAGAATGTTTATAAAATTTTTTATTTAAAAAACAAAAATTTCAATTTTTTATATAAAAGAAAATAAACAAAAAAAAAATCAATGCCATATGTTTGAGCAAAAAAAATTAAGTAATGAGAAAATTAAAGGTGTTTTAGAAAAACAAACTTAGGCATAAACTCTTTCCTCAGAATACGACTGTTTCTAATTTCGAATTCGTTTTTATTTTCAAAATATTTATTAAATATATTGAAACAAATTGGAGATTTTATAAAGCAGACTTCCATTTACAAATCTTAAGGTAAAAACCCAATGAACGCTTTGCATGCTTCGCTTGCTTCTTACGCTTTGACGTTTGCAATTAAATACATTATTTCATATGCATCTGCAAAAATAATCATGAGAAGAAACCAAAGCACCTTATGCATATGCAAAAATAATCATGCAAAGCAAGCAAAGCGTTTATTGGGTTTTTAATGTTTTGGAACTTGTGTTCCTACTAAGCTGCAGCTTTCCAAAACAGAATTTTGGAAAGCTGCAGCTTAGTAGGGAATTGGACTACAAAAACAGATTTACTTCCTTCATTTTTACACAGTAGCTCTGTAATTATATCTGCAGTTAAAATTTAGAAAATTGTAAAAGTTTTTACTGAATTGTAGAAATCAGGAGCAATGGATAGACGGATAAATTGAATTTAATCATTAGGTATATGTTTTGAAATTTTTATATTCTAGACCGATGTAAGAGGAATTTTCTTGTTTTAAAGTTTCAATTTTCCATTTCGATCCTTTCTTTTCTTAAATGTGTTGGTTTTTCCTTTTTAGTTTTGATATTTATCATCAAATAGGGGTTTCCTCAGTGTTTTTTTTCTCTAAATATTTGATTTTTGAAATTTTTTTAGAAATAAGATTTAGATTATGGATATAATTGATCCATTTTAACGTTTATAAATATTAGCAGGGTTTTTTCAAGCACGTTAAGTGGAAAACCCATGCCAGGAAAACTCAGGTAAAAGAACTTATACACTTTGTCATAAAAATTCAAGTGCATTGGGAAAATCTAATTCCAGAATTCTTATAAAATATAAAGCGATTCAAACCTTTTTCAGCGACTAAGCTAACGAAATGTTTTAATTAAAGATATCCAGCATGATATCTTAGCTAATCTTTGAAGCCTTCCTCTTTGCTCTTCACGAAGATTGGTGTAAAACAAAAAAGTTATCTAGAATGCATGACATTCGTTGTGCTGTTGAACAACTTTATTCAACCAAAGCCGCTCCTATTTCCAAGTCAAATTTTATGATTAGTTCTTTAATATAAAAGCAGGAGAGTTAAGGAAGCTTATGAAGTCGGAATATAGAAATATGGTTTAAAATTAAGTTGAAAATTCGTGAGGATGTGATGAAGAAAGATGTTGATGTACTTCTTAAACTTTAAAAGATCTTACATATACGAATTTTCAAACTTTAGGGAAGCCTTTAGGGAAGCCGATATAATCTGTTCCAGAATGCAGAATTTATTTCATATTTCACAACTCAAGATTCGAATCCATTCTATATTTAGTAATTTAATTACAAACACATTTTGATATATAGGCAATTACGACTTAATACCATCTAGTGGTTGCTGGTTCTTCACTTTTTTTCTAAACGACTTTTGAAGTGATTTTAAAGTTTCTTAAATGTTCCAGAAACTCACAATATGCATTGTTTCAATTTTCTCACATCACCTTGCAGTGTTTTAGAATGACTATTAAATTTTTTAATAATTTTATTCTCCATTTTCTTAGAAATTAAATTTTCAACCATCGAAATTTATTTTTGCAAAAATAAAAAAACCATGAGTAAATGAGGAAAATTGAGAAATTATTTTGTTGAAAAATTTCCACGTCCAAAATAATCCTCCCATGGAGAGTACAACTCCTATTTGGTGTAGAATAATAAAAAAAATTATAGAAAAAAAAAAACACTTTTAAGTTTTTTTTTTATTTTAACTCATTTATTTGAAAATAAAAAATTTGCCATTTTTTTGTCAGTAGGAGAAGGTTTTTATTTTTAGGGAACAATCATTGATAGGAATGAGTAATATGTTAACATATTTACTGTCATCCCTTGGGGGCATCAATCTTCCTCGGTTTAAGTTTTTTTCATTATTTTTTTAAAATATCATTCTATCTCTTTTTTTTACAAAGACTTTAAAAGTGTTGTTGGAGATTGTAGATTACATTGGTAACTTTTTATTTAAAAATGATCCGAAGATCCAAAAAAGGAAAACAGAAATGAGGAACCAAAAGTATTCTAGACAAGGATATGTGAAATTAGGTTTTGAACAGAAAGTAATTTTGTTGAAGAAAATTGATATTTTTTTTTTATTCTTTCGTTCTCCCACAGGTTCTTGTTTTTTGTTTTGTATCACAATTTATAACTGGTAAAGGTAATTAGAAGTGTGAAATTGCTTAAAATAAATACATGAAGGCTGTTAGAGACATGTATGTATTAAATTAAAATGTGTGTTAGTGAGTGGAATATAAATTAGAGCATTCTTAAATAAAATTATGTAGTATATAATTCTTATTATTGTGTCAATTTTAAAAATATTTTAAACACATGTTATAGATTCTTTAAATTAATGTGAGAAGTTTTTTGAATAATGATTTTGAAGAAATGATAAGTTGGACAAAGAAAGTTTTTAAGAATTGGAGTATTTACTAATAAGTACTAGAAATAAAAGTTTCTAATTAAGTTTCCTGCACCATAAAATTTGGTGCTCATTCCTCATTTAAGTGCTAGCTCACGCTTCAATTGTTAGACTAATAAATCTATATAGATATCTTGCTTTCTTTTTCAGCCTGTAGACTAGGTAGGTAGATACTACAAAGGGAAGGAAGGTATCGGACATATTATATTCTTATTACTAGGATTGATCTTTATTAATTCCAAATACTATTAATACTTGAAATAGTCCTTAGTGCCTTTTAACACGTAGAAGCGCCTTATTTCTGTATCTGTGAGTTATATTATTCAATTAAATTATTTGTTTATATTTTGTATTACTCCATATTTTTAAATAAATGTAATTTTTACTATTGATATAGATCTATTAATTATTGATTGATGACATTAATTTGAACCGAATGGTAAACGATAGCTTATAGTTAAATAGAAAACCAGATTAGTTATTTTTTCACTTTAAGTGGGACTGTAGTCCGGACTAGAGTGGGATTTTGTTAGGTATCTAGCTTAAGCCATTCAGAAGATGAGTGGTAAGAAATTTTTCAAAAATTGAGTTTTGCAGAACGGATAAATTTTAGTATCGTATGGCAACCCTATGCATTTGTTTTGTATAAATTTATAAACCTCAAATCAGCAATCTGTTACCGTTTACCGATTAAACCTATATCTTATTAAAATCTTGTTATAACAGTGTAATATTGGGCTTTTTCCGACTTTGGGGAGCAGCTGCTCCATAACGAGTGGGGCAACAGAAAAAGTTTTTCCATTAAATAAATTTTTGGCCTAATTTCCATTGGTACCTAAAATTTCGTTTCTTTATTTCAAACAGTGCAGAAATTTTGTAAACATACGGATGGACAAACGGACGGACTAAGTGAAACAAAAAAGGCACAATATTTCCAGAATTTGTCTACGTTTGAAAATGGGCTAAGAAAGGCTCACCCAGTAAACTTAAATAAGAATTAATTTTGATCAAATAAAAAATACCCGTGAATTTCATCTTAATTAACTGCTCGACATTGTCTTTTGAATTGTAGTCTCTTGTTACCATAGTTACCTATCTTAATTTTCATTCTATTCCTTAAACAATCTCTTCATTATGAAGTTAATCAGGTTTCTGCTTCATATAAATTTTGTATTTTCAAAACCTCATTCTCATTTCTGACTAAATTACTTTCTATTCTATACATTTAATTTGGAGATATTAAGAATTTCTTTTATATATTATATGTCCCTTTTACTGTTATAACTCTTATTATATTTTTAATTAAATTATAATATGTAACAAAATGTTATTAAAAATTAATTTAACATTTAAACTTAATTAATTTAAATTAAATTAGAAATGTTTCTTACTTTGAAAACATAAAATCAAATTTTTTCAAGTCAAGTCTTTCGAGGCTCTGAGGTTATATCCTCATCTTCTACTGCTCGTTATTCTTTTGTTTTTAATAATTCTGTACCTTAATTAAATAATTAAATGTCCTTAGAGATTTTAGTTAAAATTTTTTAAATTTTGTATGTATTTTGACCCTTCAAAAATACTTTGGACTTTAAAATTTTCTATTTTAAAACTTAAAAGTCAGATAATCATTAGAATATGAAAACATTTTGAGGCAATGCAACTAAGGATATATGTGTTTATTTCTAGATACCTATAAAGGTATAGAGAATGCCTTAGGAATATCATAATTTCATCCTTATTATACAAATTTTAGAAAGGACATTCTGATATATAATCATATTGTATAATATATCACATGATACATATTATAATTATTATATTATTTTAAGAAATACAAATGTATTCTATTTTGGATTTCAAATTAAGGGATTGATGATAGAAATTTGTGGCGAATGGGGATTATTAAAAAAAAACTTGAATTATAACACTTATTAAAATATTTGATTAACTATCAGAATAAAATTGTAATTAAATTTTAAAAATAGACTACAGTAGAAAACGAGGAAGAGTGTAGTAGAGTAGACTGTGTTAACTACGACTCGATTCTGATCGCATCCATACACTTGAGTCTATATCTACGCCCCTCCTTGTCTGCGTCACAAACGCAATTGCAAATTTAATATACCCTTTTGACTAATAGTCTTTCAGGTAAAACTAATTAGCCTGATTAGTATATGCTACAGATTTTTGAGGAGGAATTGAAATAGTGAGAGTGCTGAATTTGGAGTGACATATAGGTATTAAATGGAGTTTTCTCTTGCAAATGGCTCAAATTGTGCTCATACCACCATTTCTTCTAAAATGAAAGGACAAGATAATCAAATTTGAGAAAGGTCGACACATATGTATGAAATTTTCAGATATATATTGCTTTTATTATTCTAATATTAATTTAAAATTCTTTAAATCACTCCTTTTAGCTGGGATTAATTAGCAATATAATTATTTTAAGGATTTGATAAATTAAATAAGCTGAGCTTACAAGTTTTCATAATATTAAATACTTCAACTTACTAGAAAGGTTCAATTCAAGTTGATTTGATTCTGTGTCAATCCTTTTAAAAATCTAACAGTTATTTCGATTTTTTATTCGACCGGTAGTGTAGTGGTTAGGATGTCGACCTTTTATTTGAAGGGCCTCGGATTCAAAATCTGGTCGGATCATATCTAATTAAAAAATATAATTCATATCGTAATATAAAATGAATATACAGCCACACCTAAAAAGGGGTGGCTAACTTACTCATTTATCACATTATATGTAGCAGAAAATTGAATTTGAATGGCTATGGCTCCAGAAAAGCTTGTCTTACAATGGACCCCAGAGAGGACAAAACGAAATGATATATGAACCAAACCAAACATCAGCTGACGCAAAATAATTCACAAAGAACGTGCAACATGTTACATCTCTGGAGGACAAAAACCAAGCTAAACCTTGTGAGTTAAAGTGACCAGTAGAAACCTTAAGATCCCAATAGATGTAACTATGAAAAAACAAATATTACTAAAGGTCTTATACTATTAAAGATCTATTCCACACTTCTGGTTCAACATATGTCAATAATATGAGTTGCAACAGTTCTTAGTGTTGAGAGAACGTAAATAAAACTTTTAATAAAATTTGGAGGATCCGACTGATAGTGAAGTGGTTAGAACATTAGTCTGTCAAACGAAGCGTCTCTGGTTCAAAACCCAGCTTTGATCTAATAAAAAAATATAAATTATAATTTATATCATAATAGCACACAGCATTTCAAATTGGATAGAGGAGTAGCAGCTACATGGTCCATTCATGTGTAACACATGGTATAATAAAATATTTAAATAAATAAAACTTAGTTACTTCATTTTGGGTTTGATGTAAGTTACCTATTTATTCAGGTTATCATTTGCTTCTTCTATAAAAAAAAATAATCCATAGAGATCCCATGTTTGATGATAAAAATAAAAATAAAAACCAAAACTTTTTGTTCATTATTTAATTACCCTTTTCATTTTAAAACCTACTACTAGCCAACAGATACTTTACAAAATATACTTGATTATGATGATGTTTATATAATGAAATAGTAGTTATGAATATTTAGAGTAATATAATTATTATCAATTAAAACGGCAACTCCTTTTTACTACAAATACCCCTACAACACTATTACTATACTAATTTATAGGAAAGTTTTATTTATAAATTACTAAGTAATGGGCAATTTTGTGTGTTAGATTTGCGTAGAAATTATGGTTAAACATTAATTGATTAAGGGATTTTAAATTGTTTATAATATTTGTATACGTATAATGTCTTCATTTATGTTTTCAACATAATTTCAAATGCTGTAAATTATGAAAAAAATTATTATAATATATAATAAATGAAATTTGTTAATTATATTACAAAAACCCTTTTGAACTTTTGTAAAATATAAAGTAATTAAAGGTAAAAATTTGAATAGAGAATAGAGATTTGAGTGTGTGAAAATTATATTTCAAAATAGTAATGAATGGAAATAAAGAAACTTTAAATTAAATTTAAAATATCATTGGGAAAATTTTCAAATCAATTAACAGGGGAGAAGTTTTCGGAGTAATCCATCGTAATTTTTTTGACTGAATCTCTACTCCCTGTTTTCAAAAAGGAATGTTTCTGAAAAGATTGTTCTTAGGAGAGCTTCACATCAAAGTGCATTGAAGGGGAATAATCTATTAAATGTATTACTAATTTTACATATTTATTTTTTAATTTCAGCCCTTCTGAAGGGCGTTTGTTGAATTCCGTGTAAGACCAAAGATAGTTGGTATTACCAGCTCCCAAAAAATATATATATATCCTTAATGGCGCATATTATCTATGCTTTAAGGTCGAAAAAAACACTTAAATGTACCCTTAATGTTTTGGACGTTTTGTATATAAACTGTAATAATTAATTATTTGTTCGGTATATATTATATTCAATTCTGCCGATGGCGATGGTGGTTGTGGCGCCATGGCCTTTCATGGTCATGGTCCCGGATTCGATATCTAGCTTGTTAAACTCAATAAACAGTATATAATGTAAAATTGAATAAAAATAAGTTTTAATTAAAATAATAGCTTAAAAAAAAAAAAAATAGAAAAATAATAATTAATAAACAAATAAAATCCAAAATATTACTTATAATCGTGTTCCGGAAATAACCTACATTTATTTTTGACGACAGGTGCTGCCATCCTGAAGAAATTGTAGTTCAAAGTTGAAAAATTTAAATCCATAACATCTTTCTTAAAAAGTCAAATATCTCTAAATTTTTCCTAGAAAACCCCTGAACAGTTTTGTATGCTAAAAAGCTATTGCTTCTTTCTATAAACTGTGCATACATATATAATGTACTACATCAAAGCATTTAGAAGATATAAGCTGGCAATACCATCAACAATGTTTGAGATATAGTTATTTGATTCTATTCGGATATAACACACCTTCAGAATTCCAATTTTTCAGAATTTTATATATTTTTTGAATATGTTAATAAATTTAATTAAAAGAAACATTTTAATTAACTTGACTACCAAAAAAAAAAAAAATTAGAAAAAAACATTGACCCGGTAATTTTAAAAAACTTTGAAATTTGATTCAAAATACTACCATTATTTCTTCCTTTTCTTTTAAAGACACCCACTCTCCTTTATTAATTTAATTCTTTCATTATCTCATTAAATTATCGGACGCCTCTCTAATTATACCCGTGCATACATATATGAACATCGGGTATATTAAAATTACTCCTCCGTTTGTAACGCATCGATCTAGACGAGCTAGATATAGTGTCAAGGGTACGTATCGAATCAGCATCGAAAAGTGAATCGATCTAGCTATGTGTGTCCGTCCGTCCGTCCGTCAGCACGATAACTCAAAAACTAAAAGGGCTAGAGTCTTGAATTTCACACAAAGTCATTTTTAGACAATTTCTAGGTTTCCTATTGTTTTTGGTTAAAATCGGACCAAGGCTTCGGGGAGCTGCCATACAACTTTTTTGCACCAATATGAATTTCTTCAAAACTATTTATACTACGGGGATGAAAATTACACACGGTTAGTTTTATAATGACTCCGGCACTTATATGAAGTTTCAAAATGTTAGGGCCCCATTTTCGGGGGGCTGCCATACAACTTCTTTGCACCAATATGAATTTCTTCAAAACTAATTATACTACGCGGATGAAAATTACACACGGTTAGTTATATAATGAATCGAGCACTTATATGAAGTTTCAAAATGTTAGGGCTCCATTTTCGGGGGGCTGCCATACAACTTCTTTGCACCAATATGAATTTCTTCAAAACTAATTGTACTACGAGGCTGAAAATTACACACGGTTAGTTATATAATGAATCGAGCACTTATATGAAGTTTCAAAATGTTAGGGCCCCATTTTCGGGGGGCTGCCATACAAAGTTTTCAATTCAATAACTTTGAATCTAATGAAGCTACAAGGTTAAAATTAAAATTGGGCAGATAAATTAATAGGGCAAGTTACTTGGCAAAGTTGGACATCACTCGGACCTTCGGACTTTTAGAGTGGGCCAATTTTTTTTTTTATTGTTTTTTTTTTTTTTATTTTTTTTTTTTTTTTTTTTAAGCTTAAGTTATGGGACAATGAATGAAAATTTTGTTTTTTTTTTTTGTGATTTTTTTTTTTTGTTAATTTTTTTTTTTTTTTTACGTCAAAATTATGGGGTAATGAGTTAAATGTATAAGGGAAGTAAATTACGGTTTATTTTATACACCATAGTGGGTATGCACGGGTATCTAAAAGTTGACAAGGGCAACTATAATCTTCCTCGTTTTTTTTATAAAAAAAAAAACTTGGCAAAATATCTATTGAAAGGACCTCGAATATTTTTAGAAAAAAAAACACAATAAAGGACGAAGGATATACGAGGAACCAAAAACCAATAAATTCTTCAACACAATAAAATAAAAAAAAAACAAATTATGAGCCTATAGGGTCTTAAAAGTCATTTATATAAATTATCTTAAATGACATTATAATAATTATATATGTATATATTTATAAATATGCAGTTATTTAATATAAATTGTATAAAATAATAATGAACCATAAAATAATCTCCAACGACGAGAAATCCAGAAATTTAAAAAAATTTAAAAAAGTGTCTATATTAATATAAATCTTTTTTTTTTGTCTCCTTCACCTAATTATTGTCATCCTTTTCTTTTTCACTTACTTTTTCTTGTAATTCATTTAATTTTTAGGATTTTTTTTAGGGGTTATGCATTGGATCATGAACTTTAGACTCTTGGCAAGTAGTTGTTTTGTTATCTCTTCTTAAGACACATTTTTTCTTAAAAATAGGAAATTGTGTTTTTAACTTAAGGCCTAAGGGTTAATTTAACATGAAAGTGTTGAAAAAAATTATTGTGGTGAATATAATACTTTCTTACATACATATACAAAGACACCAAAACAGAATAAAGATATTAAGAAATAAGGAATTTATTACATCAGTACTAAACTGACCAATTTCCAACCGTATAATAAAATCCAATTTACAAAAATTAATATATTAATTGTGAATTTCCTGGAAATTTTGTGTGTCCTTGCATTTAATATTTATGATATCAATTTGTTATAGCTGTTTTATTTAATTTGTTAATTTAAAATTGTATTTAAAGTTCAAGGATAAATAATACATTAAAAAATAATAGATTTACATAATTAATTTTTATGGATATTGTATAGATTTGTTAAAGCATGTAGAAAGAGACTTATACATTGCTGGAAAAATTATTTTGTAAATGAGGATGTGTCTTTTTTCTTTTTCCAGTGTTCCAATTTTACACCAACTGTTTATCACTTAGACAAGGTGAACTAAAAATCACGCCTATGTATTGAATAACTTTTTTGGTTTTTCTTGTTTTTGTTTTTTAAATACAATATGAACTCCTTATAATTTAAATTTTAATTATGAAAAATAATGTCAGATAAATAACCACAATTTTCATCAATAGGCTATTGCACTTTTAGGCGGCCCTATTGCCCTGATCATAGTTTTAATGTTGTGCTTTAGCTGCTCTATAGGTTGGGGCTTATTCACATATGCACGTACTGTGAGTTAACCCTATTGGAAATAAAATTTAATTCTGAATTTCTTGACAAAATTTGGTAATCAGAAATTTGACTTAGAAGAGTAATTGTGACACGGGCCGTGAAGTTTTTCTACTTCAAATCCTTTGAAGGGAGTAGAAAAATTTTATTTCCGATCAGATAATTTAACCATAAAAACTTTTTCTTTATAACCGTTGCATAACACTTTATCAGGTTAAAGTTTTAAAAAAAATGTGCGCCCAAAAGATAAAGTATCCTAAATTTTGAATTTTGTAGGAAAAACAAATATTTAAAATTTAAGATATGTTTTGGAATTTCAACTGAATTTGAAGTCAAATCATAATTAGGATCATAAAAGAGTTTATAATCGGTCAAATTGTTTCTAATTAAGAGTAAAGACACTAAAAAACCTATAAAAATCTGTTGGACCGGAATGGGTTAATGGAACTCAAGAAAAAATTTTTTGAGGCTTTATTTTTAGCCAAGACAGTACTTCGTAAAAATTGGAAAAAATTTGCTTCAAACATTTTTTTTGGGCAAACTTTGGGAATGGATTAGTAAATTCCTAATCTGTTCATATTAGAACAAAACAAATTAAATACATATTTTTAGCCCAGGATTTCCTTCTGTACTTACCCAAAAACCTCTACATACAAAGTTTCATGATAATCGGCTGAGCACTTTAGGCGCGTCTATTGGCTACATACAAACAAACAAACTTTCGTTTTATATAAATAATCCGAAGAGGATTTGAACCCGAGACCCTTCGATTGAAAGGCCGATGTCCTAACCACTGATTGGATTTTATAAATTATACGAATTATACGACGAACTTATGACTTCTTGTAGAGGTTCCAAAAATATTAAAAACTTGACTGGAAATCACTACAGCTAAACTACTTACACGGAAGGACACTTATATATTTTTAAGTTTCTAAATTTCGTTCTATTTTATATTTACACTACAAGTTAATTGAGCTATTCTTTTTTTACACCCTGCAATTACAATAACGGTTAAAATTTTACTTATTCATATTTGAAAACTAAAAATAACATATTCTGTTGTATACTGGACATAAGTTCGTACACAAGTGAATAAGTACGAATTAATAATAATATACACCTGTTCATCGAATGTCGAATGCTCATTTAAAATTAATGTACGATGAGTTGTAGAACAAAAACAACTACAATAAAAACCATAAAAAAAAAGTTTTTCATCCATTTCCGGAATTTTAAGAAGAAAATAGAAATGAGAGTTGGAAAGGAGAATTTTTATTTTTATTTTATTTCATGAAACATCAGAGGTCCTTCTTAATAGATACTACAGGAAAATCTTTATAAATTATTCGTGAGAATATGTCAGCTTCAACTATTTACACTTTACATTAATTTTAGATGAACTATTCGTTTTAGGTATGTTTGTCTGTATGTTTGTATGTATTTTGGAGAAAACACATTGATTAGATTTTTAATAATAAATCATAGTTCAAGTGGATGTAGTCAAATTGTTTTGTATTGTTGTTTTTCGGGGTTTTTTTTTCAAATAGATTTGGAAATTTCTATGGATTTTTATGGGATGTGGATTAGGTTTAACGAAGAGGAAACACTTATTAAAAACTTAGAGTAAACGGAAGGACGATGATAATACCGGTCTCAAACAAAGAAAATTTGATTCCGGAAGTTCCATAGAATTGTTTTTATAATATAATGCTTTATATGATTGAACAATCCAATCTCAGAAGAAATCCTAGAGGAAAATTTATTAAATGGAAGTTATGAAAAGTTGAATTGCTTTTAAAACACTAGAGTTTCTAGAATTTTAAGAAAATTTTTAGATTTTGAAGTTCTTAATTCTTCAAATCAATATATAATTTAGCTCAAAGCATTTGTTCTAGTGTTAAAATTTTATTAACTGATGTGTGCCTAGATTTTAGAAATTTTAAGCCATCTGTATTTAAATTCCTTAACAAAACTTAAGGTTTGCTGAAATTCTGTAATTATAATATATTATTGCTAACGGCGATATGATAAGGCTTCCGGAGTCAAAACTCCTCTGGGGACTTATAACTCAAATAATATGCCAAAAGTCCTCGAGGAATTATGACTCCGATGAGTGAGCTATAAGATCCCTTAAAAATTAAAAATAAAAAGCTCATTAAATATTTCGCCTAAATTTAAAAATATCAGCTTATTAATTTACAAGTGCCTGGCGGACTTTTAGCCGATTCATAATAATAATTCGTGGGTAATAATTCGCTTTAACTTGAGGCTAATTTTTTTTGTGACTTTTTACTCCGAGACTTTTGTCGCTACGTTGTTACTAACATTGGGCCGAACTCAATTGTCGTTCTTTTCATATTGCAAACGTTCTTTTGAATGTGAATCATGCCGATTTTGTTTTCTAGTCGGAAATTCTTCCGTCTTCGCAAGTGGAGTTGTCTAATACAGTTGTTGTCTAAATACTTGTTTAGACACAAATAGACTAGACTCAATAATCAAGCTAATATATGAAAAAGATAAAACTTTCGAACCTGAGTCTATTTAGAAGGAATTAAGAAGCAAACTCTTAAAGTATTGAATAATTTATAATGAAAATTTAACATTCTTTGAATTTCAGCTTAAATTTTTAATGCTAAATTTAATTTAAAAAATGTTTTTATTAAAGTAAAATCTAGAGCTAAATTAAGAGACCTACTAATGATTATTCTGTATTCAGTAATCGTTTCTGTACTCGTGTATAGATTATAATATTTTTTCAGTGTCTCATTAATTTTCCTTCTATATTTTTGTTTCGTTTTCTTTTTTTCTAGTTTTTACACAAGCATTTGATGATTAATTTATTTTTTGGCTTACCACATGCTTGTGTGACATGTATTTGTGTATATTTTCCAATATTTTTCATTTGAAAATTGTTTTTCACCACCCAATTCTATAGCAATTTAACCACATCACATTTAATTTTCTCGTATTTGTTTTATGAATGTATTTAAAAAGAAAATTTTCTATTAAATATTTGTTTGTATTTTTCTTGAGGAAAATCCTCTATAAAGAAATTAAAAAAACAAAATACGGGTTTTTCTTATAATATAAGGAAAAATTGCTAAAAATAAAATAAATATCTTAAAAACTTGAAAACACACGATTTAGTCATTATCAACAATTATGTTGCAATATTTGACCGCTAGAGTTTCAAGTTACAATAAAAAAAAAAACAGAGCCACCCAGAGTCTTTTTCTCATATGAAATAACACCGTAGAATTTGAGGAACATGATCTCGGGGTGTTATATCTCTTTTAATGCAGCTTTCGACTTTACGGAAATAAGACCTCGGGGTATTGTTTTTCAAGAACTCTTTTTTGGAAGAGAAATAACAAAATGGAGTCTTATGTTTTATACCTTTGTAGAAGTCTTCTACATATGAAAGTTTTTACTTTAGGATTTACATTAGAATCCCTCTTCCAGATTATTAATATACATATTATGTGTAGGGTGAGATGCTTATATTAACATAGATTTGCAATTTTTAGTTGCATTCAAATTTCTGAAAAGAGGAATATCTACTCTGTTATTGAATCTAGCTCTAAGAACTCTACAAAAATCATCTGCATATGAGAATTAACATTCTGGGGCTTTGTTTCTAAAGAGATCGGAAATTAGATTGAAAGTAAAATATTTTTCTGGGGAGTTATTCCTCAAGGAGTCAAAGATTAAATTGAAAGAATATAAGACTCCGGTAATACGAAAAATAACACCCTGGGGTTTGATTTCGTTGGACCTTACTTCATGCCTCCTATAAATATCTTAAAATCTTATTGAAAAAAATGTTGCATAACTATTGTTGATATTTTGTGTAAAATAGAAAAAATATTAACTCGAATTTAATCCTGTTTTTACTTAAAATAGTATACCACCGGCTTACAAGCATGTGTTTAGGCTTTATAGTAGCTTAACACAATTTTAATAGTAGTAACTTTTTGAATTTTTTTAGGGGCGTGTCTTAAAAAATCCTAGAATTTCTAAAATTATTTTGATAACTTACAAGCAAGGAAAGCATTCTGTTGTTGTTTATATTGAAGAATTTAAAGAGAACTCGAATAGGTGTCTTGTGATTAATGATAAGCAATTTTTTTTTTTGTTTTTTAAATTTAAAACGGAAATAACTAAAAATACACACATAAACAAAATCTAAATCCTTCTAGGAACGTCACATGAATAAGGTATACACTTACGCCCGGACACAAACAAATTTAAATGACATTTAAAGCAAATTGAAAATAAAAAAAAATAAATAAAATATTTTCTAAATGTCCGGTTAAAGAGATTTTTTTTCCAAGTGTTAAAAAAGGGTTGCCAATGGTAATTTTTTCTAGGCAATATTTTAAATATTATTAATTCAGTTTTTGGAATTTTTTTTTTTTTTCTGAGTATATTATGCTTAATATCGTTTAGCTCCATTCAGATCGGGTACATATGAATTTAGATGGAAGTCCTTAGGATTACATTCGTGGCATAGTCTTGCTTTTGAACTTTTAAGAAACAAATTTATATCAATTATTTAATTGCACAGTATAATAAAATAATAGTATTAGTTAATAGCAAAAATAAAGCTTTATCGAATTAAAACTTGAAATTTAAAGCTTCAAAATAATTATTTGCTTGTTAATGTGATATAAATGTAAAACGTATCTCAATTGACATTTATAATAAGTAAAACTCTTGCAAAATTGGAAAAAAATCTTATAAGACTCTTATAACACTCTTGAGGAGTTATGAGAATTAAGTGAGTTTCATAGCATTCTTGACACAACATAATCACTACACATTTGTTGCCTGCTTGAAAAATTAACAAGTGGGTGCATGTTTAATGAAAGAAGTTCTACTAAAGTGATTTCAGCGACGATTTTAACTTTGAAATTAATTTTCGAAATAAACCAGCGGAGCAATAAAATTAAAAGCAGCTGGCTATACTAATAATAAAATACTTTATCCAGCTAACTCATAAAGTTCATTTTAAATGTGATTCGTGTATGAGGACACTACATACTCATACATATACATTTATATAGGATTGTTTAACACAAATATCCTGCTGATAGGTTTACATATATGTATGTATGTACATGATATGTGTACCAAACACTAAAAATGTGGGTGAGTGAATCAGAATAATAAATGAGAATTTATTTTTTGGAAGAAAAATGGTTTTAAGTGATAAAAAATTTAAACGAAAAAATAAAGAAAAAGAAAAAAAAAATTTGTGTCTGAGAAGGAAAGAGAGTAAAAATGTAAGACAGAACAAAAGAAGTTTTAATTAATTTTTGAGATGTTTTTTTTATTGTTGCGGAAAACTTTTATTTTAACTTGTTCTTTATGAGTGTAATATATTTATTTATATATATATATATATATATATATATATATATATATTTATGATTATGCATATATATTTCGTATGTTTCATATGTTATCATAAACGTATGAATATAGAAAATATAACGGTATATATCACATTAATTATTAACAAAAATCTCAACAAATAATAATAATAAAAGAAATAACGGTTAAATTTCTATATTTCTATACATATTTGTTTTTTGTTTCATTTTTATTGTTTTTTGGGAAACAAAATTTTTGCCGAAACAAAGGGACGTGCAGAAGTGAAACATGAAATTCTGAAGAACTTAATATTTGCGAAATAAAATTTGTTTGCTTTTTTTAATTGTTTTGTTTTTCTTGTTATTATTTTTAATTTTAACTTTAAGAATTTTAGCAATTAAGGAAAATTTTTCTTTATTTTGATTTTGTTACATTTAATTTTTTTTTTCCAATGTTGTATTTTTAATAATTATTTTTAAATATATTTACATTGAAGTTGCCTTAAAAATGTTTTAAAGATCATACATACATAATAAAAACTTACATTCTTTACGGAACTAAATTTAATTCTAATAGAAACGTATGTATTGATAAACATAATAGGGTTAGCAGGAGGAGTTTAAATGGTATCTTCATTCTCAGGAGCCGAAAATATTTCCTTTAATTCCTAAACCTTCTTTACAAAAACCCAGAGTTAAAAAAAGGAAGGAAGGTGGACGATATCTCGGTTCTTAAACCTTTTTTGCTTAAATCTCGAATATTAAAATGTTAAAATATACAAAATTTCGTTATTATAAAATTTCGAAAAAATGTGTTTTTTTTAATTTCGAAAATCCAACTCTGGTTTTTCAAAATTTTTTGTTGCAAAAATTTCGAACATTTTTGTGCTAACTGTTCAACTGTTAGGATAATAAGCCTGTGTAGACAGGTATAGATAGGTATATTTTGGAACAGGGGGTCGTATTTTAGTTAAAAATCGAGATTTTGATTTTCGAAATTTTAAAAAACGTGATTTTGATTTACAAGATTTTAAAAGACGAGATAGAGTACCCGACTCTTTAATATACGTACAGGTTTTTAGAAATAGCAAATGCAATATTCGAACAGTCCAAATGCCAGTGCATTGTATGTATATTTTATAATTTTTAGTTTTTAGGAAATATATATGAGAGCGAGAGCGTATATAATGTAATATTATTACAAAATGTATTAATTAAATACTTTTATTTATTAAGTAAACAGTGTTTTTTCTAAATTCTAAGACTGAATTAGTTCTAATATAATAATTCGAAGAAGGGTGAAAATATTAGCACTTATTATGTGAGAGAAGAATAAGCCATATTCAGAAAAACTCGAGGATGTATTGACCAATCCAATACACTAACAATAATATGACGGTCTATAAGAAGTAAGAGAATTCCTCAAAAAATAATAACACTAATTAAGGCCATGTACGAAAATTCGGAAACACCAATCCTCAATAACGCTTAATTAAGTAGCACCATAAAGCCTATATTGGAAGTAAAATAAGGATTTATACTATCCCATCTCCTTTTCAACCCCGGGACACAAGACGGCGTAGTCAAGTCCCGAAATAGATACAAGTTACCCGGAATAGGATTATATCGAAGAGTTTTGTGAAATTAAAAATATTATTATGAGATTCCTCAGTTATTATGTAAGTATTTCTAACTGATTATTGAATTTAGTGCACCACTATACTTTTTAACATAACATTTAGGGTTAAATAATCATACCTATTGCTTATTACATTTTTATTCAAATTAGATACATAACCAACTTAATTCCAATTTGATTCTTTAAAAACCCTTGACTTATATTAAAATTTAGAATTTATGTTATGTTAGAATTCAACACAAAGTGATTTTCATTAACATTTCATCCTACTGAATCATTTTCTTTGTTTTAATTAAATTTGTACTTGAACTTGTAATTGAGTTATTAGTGACGCCTTTCTTAAATTAAATAATATGGCAGCAGATGGCTATTATATATCTATATATTATATAAATAATATATATTTTATTTTATTCTTGTTATAAGTTTTGTAGGAGTCAATAATGGGTTTATAATTGGCAAGACCTCAATGTAATAACTATAGAACAAAACGAGGAAGAGTGTAGTAGAGTAGACTGTGTCAACTCTGGGATACCCGTATGACCGTAACATATACATTATATCATCCGGTTAATTACTTTTGGCAAAATTTCAAACATACAGCTTTTTTAAGTTTAATGGAATACTCATATAAAAGAAGGAGTTGTATATGGCAGCTACTCGAACCCTCTGCAATAGACCAATCAAATTTTGCTGTAACTTTGGCCATTACACTAAACTATTTTTGGCAAAATTTCAGACACCCAGCGTCATTAGGTGGAGAGTAATGCTCATATAAAATAAGAAGTTGTATGGCAGCTACTCGAACCCACGGCAGTAGACCAACCAAATTTTGCAGAAACTTTGGCCATTATACAAAACTATTTTTAGCAAAATTTCAGACACCCAGCTTCAATAGGTACAGAGTAATTCTCATAAAAAGAAAGAAGTTGTATGGCAGCTACCCGAACCAATGGACCAAAATGGCTGGATTTAAATAGCGATGACGGCTATTGCAAAAAAACGGATATTCGAAAACTTCAAGATCCTAGCTCCTTTAGTTTTTGAGTTATCGTGCGGACGGACGGACGGACGGACGGACGAACGGACAGACGGACGGACGGACGGACGGACGGACATACATAGCTTAATCAATTTATTTTTCGATTCTGATCCGATCCATACACTTGAGTCTATATCTACCCCCCCTCCTTCTCTGCGTTACAAACGTAATGGCAAATTTATTACACCCTTTGCCTATATAGTCATACGGGTATAAATAGTAAATGAGCATGAATACCAGAACTAATGAAATATTAATTATGTTTTTTTGAAGACATTTCGTGAACCAAATAATGGGTTTTTGTTTTAACAAGTAGAATAATAGTATTTGTAATGAGCTTTGTTGATTATGAATAAGTGTTAGAAATTATGAATTGTAATTTTCTGCCAAAATGAAAACAAAAATGTTGAATAATACAATATTCATAATAATAATACAATTATGTATTTCTGTAGAATCATTATCATGATAAGTTTCGTCCTTCGAATAGGAGTTTTTTTTTTGTTTTTTACTATTTTTATAATTATAATTATCATTGTTTTTGTTGTTAATTGAGCAATTGTGTGTTGAAGAATAAGCCTTTAACTACTTTTTTTCAAAGTCATTATATTTATTTGGGAAAAAGTTAAGTTATACAAGTTTTCTCTTATGTTGATTGATTAATGTGTTAGTTGGTCATGTGTTATTACCTCAACTTTTTCTTTCTTTCTTGAAAAAGTATTGATAAGTTTTATTAAGTAATTGAAACCATATTGTGTCCTATATAGTTAGACTGATTAAACTTTTTATTTGAACATTTTTGACACATGTTACTTAAACCTTGGAAAATATAAATTACAAAAGTTACCAAAAACTAATTAAAATAATGAAACGAAATTCATAAAATTTGACAATCCGATAATTTGGAGTCGAAATATTGTAAAAGCCTATAATTTAATCAAAATATTGAGTAATTAAAGAGTTTATTACAAAAAAAATCAAAGACAATTTTAACAGTTTTGTCAAACTCTCACTTGCTAATATTTATTAAATGAGTATCATGTAAATATGCCTTGAGCAAGTTTTTAAATAGAATTTAAATTCTAAGAAGTATTCTTACTATATATTTAAAAAATTGGATGGTAGATAGTAACACTAATGTTGAGCGCATATTGCTTTAACTGTCATAATTGGCAGAACATATATTTAAGTCAGCCATATTGAATTGTTAGAAAATATCTAATTGTAAAATATTTATGATCTCAATAAAAAAAAAAAAAAAAACACCAAATTTAATGAGTATCGACTAGCTATTCTTAAAAATTTAATTTGACAGATATTACAAACTAGACAATGATTTAATGGCAGTTTCTCGAATGTGGACTAAATAAATTCAAGAACTGACATATAACTTTGACAAAATTGAAGCAAATTTAAATACTTCCAACTAAGTGTCATCAAATACTTATCAATGGCAACGCTGACATTTCAAAACATAATTATCTTTTAATTTCCAATCAAATGCACAATTAAAAAAATATGTTCTAGTTTGAAAATTTTTAAAATTCTTCACAATTTTCCAGGAACTTTCAAAATCTTTTTTTACAAATCTGTACTCTTCATTTCCATATCACAGGATTATAATAACTTCCAACTATCAAATAAAAGGATTTCAGAAAATCCCAATTAAATAATGAAAACAAGAAGCAAAACATAATCAAATACATTCGTATTTGTATTTTGCATATTTTTCGGCGGATTTTAAATAAATAAAACAACTAAAGACGAAATTAGGTTATGAACGACAATCAAGTGTCAAGAAAAGCTGAACTCTTATTAATGCTAACAATTTCTAAACAAAATTTCAAACATTAATTAAGAAAATAAATTAGGCACTATGATATCAAACGCTAAGCATTTTATTTTTAATTAACGAAAGCTTGTTATTTCTTTTGACACTTGCAAGCATTTGTTTTGTTTTGAATATAAAAAAAAGTTTCTTTAAATATTTGGCTTTGAATAAACTATTACGTACGAAGTTTTAAAGATGTCACGGAAACTGTCACATTAACAAACAAAAAAAAAACAATTTTTATAACAATTAAAATATAAAGAAAAACTTTAAAATGTCAACACCAAAAACAGGTGACATTAAAAAAATAACTGTTTTATTTTTCCTTTGTGCGATAGCAATATTTTTAAAAAGAAACGAATACATGCTAATCATTTATATTACAGAATGTCACACTAGCGTTATCAAATTAAAATTGTTTTTTAAAATGCTAAATTTTTTACCCAAACTAACAATTCGAATATTTAAGCATTTTTGGAACCAACTTAATTTAAGAAACAAGCTAACGGAACACCTTGTACATTTGAAGTTGTTATTTATCTAAATATAACTAAAATATTCTTTGATGTACTACTAAGAATTTAGAAGACAGTTTTGAATATAAATATTAATAAACAAAATTGCAGTTAGTGCGAAAGTACAGTTATAATTTTACAAATAGAAAAATTATAATTGTAAAGTTTAAAAAAAACTTCTGAAAATCTGCAATTCGGGTCAAAGTAAATTATTTTGACTTTGTAAATTATATGTTTTGTTTTTCTTTTTGTTTTTCTCTGCACAATTTGTATTTTGCTGTTTGTTTTAAATGAAACTTAGATTGGCGTCAGACAAATCTAAAAGTGACAAGAGTAACATAAAGGAACGGAACTAAAGAAAACTATACGAAGAATGTGATAATAATAATTGACATTTTAATTTATAAGAACCAAAAATAGAAATGAAGAATGGAAAAGTTTTCTAACTAAACGTTATTTTGATAATTGCCATGAATTGTAATTGACTTGAATATAATTTAATAAAAAAAAAATATTAAATGAAAATTAAATTCATAAAATAGTGATGTCAATACTGCAAAATGAATATTATTGCATTTTAGTTTTAAGATCAAAAATTGTTTTATATTTGAATTTTTGCTGACACTTTGCTGTTAGTGCTTTGTCAATGCTATAACTATATAAACATAAGTGATTTTTTAACAGTTATATAATGTTTGATAGAACGTACAAAATATACTGTATCCACAACAGAACGCCGCTCTTACAGAAAAATCATAATGTAAAATATTTTTTCGCAGATTTTTTACCAGGTATTGCACACGTAAAAATATTTGTGCAATTTACACGAAATTTATTATGTTACCAGACATAACTTTATCTAAGCTGTTTATTAATTTACGATAAAGAAACTTTTCATTTTAAAGTCTTGATCATTTTCAACAAGATTTTTGAAAGTTCCAATACATACACACAGAAATTATTTTATCTGTCAGACGTTAATTTTTTCCATCTTGAATTTGGCAATGCGTCAGCAACAACGCGTCATTACATAAAAATCTAAAAATTTTAATACATGGAAATAACGTAAAAACTGTATACATATTAATTTTTTTTTTTAAACGCTAACTTTTGAACTGTTAGGCTGATAAGCCTGTCTATTCCATAGGTACATGTTGGACCGGAGGGGGGGGGGGTCATATTATATGAGTGTTATTAGAATTGATCTTAACATGTAGAAACGTCCTAGATTTTCAATAGATACAATTCAATTTTTATTTATATTGTAATATTTTGTTTTAGAATTATATGGTATTCTATATCTGTGAGTTTTATTATTCAATTAAATTATTTGTTTATATTGTTATATTAGCGAATTTTTTATTAAGGATATATAATTATTAATTATTGATTAAGCCATTAATTTGAACCCAATGGCGAATGGTAGCTTAGTAGAGTCGAAAACCAGGAAAGTTTTTCAGTTTCACTAGGATTCGAACTCGGAAATTTAAGGGTCCCATTTTTGATGCAAAAACAATACCTACACCGCTTATTATGTTTCATATACGCGGTTGGTTAAAAGCATTATCTTATTAGAAACTTTAGAAATAACCTAATTATTATACCATACCATGGAATAATAAGGAAAATTTCTATATTTTTAAATTTATTTTTTGATCTTTTCTTAATATAATTTTGCTTTTTTCTACCAAAAACCAGAACAACTTTAAACAATTTCAAAGAGTTCTGTTATTCTTTTACTTTAACCGTTAGATGTACTTTTGGATTTTATTTGACTGCAAAATAAAATTTAAAGTGTTTTGAACTTCAAAACATTTTAAATTAAATAACTTGTAAAGTAAAAGCCGAATTAAAATCTAAAAATTAATGTTGCATTTTAATGTTTTTAAATAAGCACCCACCAATTTTCAAACAAATGGTAATTAAAGTAATTATTTTATGAAAGAAGAAAGAAAGGTGTAAAGTGAAAGAGGTTCCCCTAAAGAGGAACTAAAACTCTTTGACTATAAGGAAATTATATATTATAAAAAAATATTTCATTATTGTTTAAAAGAGTTTTGTTTTTGAATTATAGTTAAAATTTAAATTAGTACTCACTTTGTTAATTCATTTATTAAGGTTTTTTGGGATTTGATTAAAAGCTGTGCCATTTACCTGAAAGAAATTTAGAAAATATTATAATGATGGCCTTTAAGATTTTCTAAAACAAAATGAGGTTTTAGAAAACATTGGTTTATATTATTTAAAATTTTTTGTAAATATTACAATGGCCTCAATTCTAATGTTTATTCTAATGACAATTCTAATTTGTCACTTGAAGGCCGCAGTATTAATTTTATCGAGATAATAATATTATTTTTTTTTAAGTTATCATGTTTTCGGATATTTGCACCTACGCTTTTAATCCGAGCAGAGGTTCCCAAAATCCTAAGTCATGGTCCGATGCTTCCCATTTTCGATCCCCGCCGTACTTTTGTCATTAGAAACCTACAGAATAAATTCCTCGTTATTTTTTGAGTTATTGTGTATACGGACTGTCGAACATCGCTAAATCGACTTAGGAGGTTCGTAAATTTATAATGCAAAACAAAGATTTTTATTTACAGGGTAATAACGAAGTTACAAAAATCACCAATTATAAATTACTAAATAAAATTATTTTAATATCCAATCATTTTGATTTATAAAAGCTGTAAATCAATTCTAAAAAGTTTTTATGTGTAAGGTGCTAAATAATTTCATAAAAAATATTTAAAAATAAATAAATTGTATATCTAACAATTTGATTCTAAAATTTTTGTGGAAAGAAAACTTTGAGAAAATCCAAAAAAGAATTTTAGTACAAAAGGAAAAGGAAAACCAATTTTTATTAAATCATCATCAACGAAAAATTTGTATTATTCTAGCATTTTAATAAATTGTTTTGAAATTTTATGAACCCAAAAGGACATGGGAAAATAAGGCATAGAGAAATAAAGCCCAATAGGCACTATTTCACTTTTCAATGAGAAATAAAACCTAAACCGCGAAATTTTTTGAATTAGATCTTATATTTCTCATTCACAGTGAAATAAGACCTAATTAGTTTTTTTTATGAAGGTCTAGTTCGTGGTAGCAGAAGCAGCAGCTGTCATTCCCACAAAAGAAGCACGGAAGAAGTTGTGAAGGAAAATGTTAAGAGAGGGACGAAATGTAACTCGATGAGAAGAACACAAAAGCCACGGGACCAGAACATAGACAGTTGTATAAAATCTGTTGAAAACATTCGAATTTTACAGTCGTCTACATATTTGGAAGCTGAATAATATTATAATAATATAATATTTTTAAATTGAAATGAAATCTATAGGCAATGAAATGAAAAATAAGGCCTACCGTTAAATTTCCCAAAGTAGGCCTTATTTCTCAACCCAACTGTGAAATAAAACCAATAAGACCTTATTTCGCTCAGTCTCATTACCCCCCGCCACCTAAAAGTACTTGATATATTTATATAAATTCCAAAATATACAAAATACGATAGACAATCTTTCAATTCGTCTTGTATGTTTCTATATTTAAAATATGTAAAAACAGAAGACTATCTTGTTGAAGAAATAAAATTTGTTGTACGAAAACAACAAATTGCCATAAAAACAAAAGGGAGAAGACAAAAAAAGTATTGTCTTTTATTTTGAAAATTGCTTATAAAAAAGCCCAAGTTTTGTATAAATAGATTTTTTAGGAAATTGAAAAAAATTATTATTTTTATGCCCAATTATGATGATTATATTATGGTGATGGTTATGTTAATAATGATGAAAGGAAGCTTTTGGTTGTTTGTGTTGTTGTAATGTCAAATGTGTTACTCAAAATGAGTAATATATAGGTGTACGATGAAGAAAAATTTAAGAAGAACAGTTAATATTCCATCCAATATTTTTCCATCCCTCATAATCGCAGAATCCTGTATTTCTAAAACCCATTCCCTTTGTTTTCATTTCTCATTTCGTTTGGCTTAAAAGGGGTGGGGCTTTGGTGTGATAAAATTTCACACTTTTTAAGGTACCTAACACAGCTTCAATAGATAGCTTTCAAAGCCTTCCATGTCCCTCATTAAAAAAAAAACAAACATTTAACAATTTCAGCTTATTAATAAAATCAACTACGTTCCTCCAAGACAATGACGAATTCTTTGAATTTATATCATAATTTTATAGCAACATTGCACAATCAAATAAAGCAATTTTTAATAAAAGGTCGTAAAAAATTTCATTAGGTTAAAGGTTTTCTAATATCTTTTTTTTTGTCTTTATTTTTCGCTTAATGGCTCGTAAATTTTTAATGACTATAAAATCAATAAATTTCCAATTAGAAAATAAGTTTTTATAATTTTTTTTTTTATTTTAGCGTCGTTTTTTATCTTCGTTCTTTACAATCTGCAGGTGAAACAATACTACCTCCATTTTATAAAATAATAGAATGTCCTGGTGGTTTTTTACGATTTTTTACGAAGTCCTTGTACTTTTGATGTTTAAAGCTAAAGAAGGGGATGTTTGAGGCTAAAGAAGGGGATTTTGTACTTTTGAAATGAGTGATTCAAAACAAATTAGAGATTATGAATTCTAAAGAAATAAAAGAATGAATGAATGCAGAGCTCGTTAAATTTTAATGTACAATTAAATTGAAGTAGAAAGGTTATGAATTACTTTAAGCATTATAGCAATATTAAAATTACTTTTTTTCTTATTTACTGGACATTTTATCATATCTTTTCAAAATTTAATAATTTTATTAGAATTCGTAAAATGACTGGATTGTAGATTAGTTTATTTTAAGGGATTGGGTCGGGATATTTAGCTAAAATCAACAGCCTGTCATTTAAAATAGAGTTTAATATTTATTAAATTAATTTTGTTCTTAGGATTAAAAAGTTAAAATTAAATTTTCCTTATCATAAAACTTTATTAATTTTCACACATTAATTTTAAAACTAGGCGACGGGAAAAAAACCCAGAGCAATAAGACCCAAAAGGTCTTATTTCACAATTGAGTTTAAAAATATCGGTTAATATACAAATTTTCGCAGTTGGCCTTATTTCTCATTCCAACGAGAATTAAACCTTATATAGCTTTATTTTACTAAGGAAATATTGTATTATTAGGTATATTATTTCAATTCAAAATTTGTAGCTGACTTATACTATATTTTTTTATTGTAGGTACTATAGGTACAAGGAATTGTTATCCAAATATTTTCTATATTCCAGTCTGCCTTCAAGTTTTCCCTTAGTATGCTTTAACTCCTCCATTTTTTTAAAAATATAAATATAGACCTTATATCACTATGGAATGAGCAAACATGTGTAATACGCGCAATTTCAAGTTTTTGCTTCATTTTTCTTTTAAAGTGAAGTATTATCTATTAGGATTTATTGTCCAAGGTTTTAATTCCCCTTGCCAATTTAATTTTTAAGGATTATAGTTCTCAATTATTTATTCTTGCCTTAAAGTATGCAATATTTGGAATTTTTTGAACTTACATAAAATGATTTTAAAAACTACGGAAGGTTTGGGTGGTATGGTGGTTAAGTAGCTGGCGTATTAAACGAGTGAGTGTGGTGTCCACTCTCTCAAAATTACTGAAAAAAGTGATTTCCATTACAATTTCCCCTTAAGATCAAATATAAAGATAGTTTAATTATAATTAAACAAATGTAAAATATAGTATTGGTATAATATTTAAATATTGTCCTAGCCTATAATGGTCTCAACCACCGGTGGACTTAAAATATTTTATTACCATTTTTGATATGTAATATAAATAAATAACTTTCTTAAAACTCCTTGAATTAATCGCTTTTTAATAAATTATAAAAACAAAATAAATAATATTATTAGTAAAAGTTAAGAGTACTATATAGAACCCTGGATGTACTAAACAATGGGTGTTAGTATAGTCATAACAAAAACTTGTGACATATTATTAGTAGAACTTAATTAATAAACATTTGGGTCACACTAATATTGCTTTCATTCAGTGTAAATTTAATTAAATTTAATTAAAGTTCAAAGTGTAATTTAGGATTTTAAATCTAATAAAACTTAATTTAACCTTCAGGTTGATTTTAATTGCTAAGATTATAATAAGATCTATTAGATAATTAATTCTTATATAATTTCCATATATTTAATTTTTTCTGAACAAATAAATCATCATTATTAGGAACGCATGCCATCATAAGAAATCAATTCATCATATTTTTATTATTTCATAAAAAATAATTGTAAAATAAATTTTTCTCAGAAAATTTTGATTAATTAGTGAAAAAATATAAAAAAAATTCTTGGAAAAAGTATTACAGAAATTGAAAAAAAAGTATATTTTCAATCAAATTTACTACAAAGAAAAGAAAAGTGTTATACTGTATATTTGTTGGTCCGTAAGGTAATAAAAAATGTCCTGACATTTTCAAAGCTTTTTTTTAAAGAAGAAAAATTGGTAGGTATTGTATTATCATTAATATAATATATAAAATATACTCTTTTCACATGAACTTGGCTCTTTTGCACCAAAAATTTGTCTACTTTCTTTTTTATACCTTATAGCTAAAATTGGTGTTTATTACGTTGATGAGGTGTTTGAAACCATCGGAATAGGGCAAACTAGATATTAAAAATTACATTTCTAATCAGCATCACCTCCTGTGTCGATTTCACAAAGTCTGTCCATACGTCATATAGTGATGATATATAGTGTAGGGCAGAAAACTGAGGACGAGAGAATGGCTGCAATTGCAAGTAGGCGGAATCGGAGGCTGGGTTTTGATTCTGAAAGCTTTCGATCGAACGAAGGCCAAACGACCATAATAAAGAAACTATGAAGTGATGGATTGGGTACTTTCAACAGACCACTGCAACTTAAAGGCTTTTCTTCGAAATCAAAACAGATAGTAATTTCAAATTTTAATTTTGAAACATGGATTGCTTTTTTCCTATTTATCTGGCATTTCTGAAATTTTTGATCAATTGGAGTGTGGGTTTGGGTATGTCCTACAGAATAATAGACTTGAAATTTGTCAGATAGCAGCTGCAATTTATAAAAGTATGTACACAATATTTGCTTTCATTAATGTTCCTACAACCTAAGATGACTTGAAGTGATAGTTAGTGTAACTATTACGTGCCTCCCAATAATTATAAAAACTTATATGTTTTAATTTTTTGTCTTTCAAGAAGTTCGATTCTCAAGCCTACCTTAAAACGTAGCTCCCAAGAATTTAGATGTAATTTTTTGAGACTTATCTTAGATATTTTTTCGGAATACAGAACAGAATCGGCGACTCAGTTCTTTTTATAATGTTAATTTGAATTGTCGGTCCTAAGATGCTGGTATCTTATTTGATTAAGAAAAAAACAAATTTCATGGGAAAATGGACCAAGTTCAGGTGAAAAGAGTGTATATAAATATGTTTTTTTTCCTTGGTACAAAAAGAAAAACTTTGAAATTTTAATTAATTTATTTTTTCTTAGAAAATTTTCAAATGAACACACTGTGATTGATTGAAATTCATCTGCAGTAGATTATTATGATGAATTGAAATTAGAACTGGAATAGAAATGTAGATAATATACACATTTGTTCTATTTAAAAAATATTTTTTCCAATTCTAAAAAATGCGTTTGTTTTTTGTTTAATTTAGAAATAGAAAAGATTTTAAAAATATAATAATTTATTTTAAAATATGATTTGGAAGTAAGTTTTTTTGTTGTCTAACCAAGAATCCCTAATCAAAAGCCTGTGATTGAATTGAAAATATCATTTATATCCTTTAAAAATTTTTAAAAATATTTCATTAGATACTTAGATTTTTCTTGCAGTAAATATTTTCCGGGAACCATCCAGTTGAGTTTCAAAAGAATTTCAAATTGAAGATAGGTATTTGACTAGCTTCACAGTAGAATCTTAAGTGAACTGATTATTATTAAAGAATGTGTAAAACAATGTTGTCCTCTTCTCCTCTGTAATATAGAAGAAATTTCAAGTACACCGAGAGGAATAAAATTGCAATATAACTGCCGTTGCAATACGACGTCCCGCGCCTTACGTTATTCTTCCTCCTCGGCCTAGCTAATATTTCTTTCATTATATTTCACCCCGTTACTTATGTGTGTGAATATTTTAACTTCTGCCAAACAAGTCAGTTATGATTAAAAATTTTTAAATATATTATGGTAAAAAAAAAGTTTAACAAAGTTGACCTTCATTGGAATAAGTTAACCCGACATGTTGGTGTACCGAACTACTGTAGCTTAAATTGAGCTGTGACTAAGACTGGGTTCTGAAAACTGTTTAGTAAAAATAAAATACTAGAAATTGTTTCTCTTATATTATAGTTTTATTGAGTTTGAACAAAATCATTCGTAAAAAAATCTTAAGTAAACATTTTAGCAGAAGTTTGATGCTTTAAGTGTGCTGCGCTAGCATTAAGTACTTTGCGCAACGCAAAGTCAACTACAAAATACATATCAATGTTCTTCACAATTTTACCAGTACGAGTTTTTATAGATACCTTATAAATATATAACATAAATCAGTTTTTAAAATAAATTATAATTTTCAAGAAATTGTTGCCACACAACTTTTTGTAGATTCGGGATGTTATTAAGAGTATTAAGATTAAGATTCGAAAAGAATCTAGATACATAACTTGTTTCATTTATCAAATATTTTATTACAGTTTTCAAGACATTTGCTTTTTTTTTGTAATTCCTTAACAAAATAATCTTAGCTTAAATAAGGTATTAGGTATAGCTAGGCATATATTTTATTATTATATTAACACTCTATGGATTTAAGGTCATTATATAATAATAAAATTGTATTCACATTATGACCTAGTGGACTTTGTAAATAAAATGAAAAAGTTTTTCTAAATTTGTTTTTAGCTGAAAGTTTTTTTGGGATATGCTTGGAAAGTTTTTTTCAGACAAAAAATCAAGAAAAAATCAGCTAATCATAAACAAGGAAAAAAGTAGAGAAAACTGTGTCAACTATGGGATACTCATCCGAACGTTATATTAACTTAACTTTATAATGGGTAATGGGTAAAACATTAACATTTAGATGGTAGCTCTACCTACTTTAAATGTAAATTTTATAGAAGTAAAGAAAAACCTCAAATTTTGCAAAGCTTTTTGTATATAACCCGATGATGTGAACTATGAGCTCTAAGTAGAACATGGTCAATTGAGAATAATCAAAGTGAGTACGACAGAAGTTGTTGAAATGAAGTTTAAATTGTTCTAAGAATACTTTAGACATCCTAATAACATTCCGAATTATCTACAAAAAGTTGTGTGCCAACAATTTGAACTCTTGCACTGGAGGAATTAAATTTTGTTAAAACTTTAGATAAATAGATAAATAGGTTAACCCCTGTTGTCAAATTTTAATATTAAGGACAGGCATCTTTCGTCTCTTTTTAACATCACAATCGTAACTGGAAATTATGCATACCTTTACATATTATACCTTTACAACTTTGTTCGGATATAAAAAAATATTAGAAAATAAAAGTTTTCTTTTTATAGTTTTTTATTTCAAAGGTCGTAAAAAACGATGGAGATCAGTATTAATGACAAAAATAACATAAACAACAACAAACAAAGTAATAAAACTTTGTAGTATACAAAGAGAAAACAAGTGAGGAAACAAACGAGGGTTTTTAAAACAGCACATTTTCAAAATCATTATAGTGTTTCATACTGTATATATATATATGTTTCATACTGTATATATTATAGTAAGTATAACTTACTCACCCTCGTTAAACTCATTTATAAAAATCGGAAATTTTGAAGTCCTAACAGCCTTTTAATAAGGAAGGTTCTGAAATTGTTGCTATGCGAACTTAAAATGATTCTAAAGGATCTAACCCCATCTCCCACTGCCAAAATTTTCAGGTTTTAGAAATTAAATTGCGACTTGAATTTTGCAAAAATTGAGTTTTGCATAACGGTAAATTTTTGTACCGTATGGCAACTCTATGAGTTTGCGTTTCAAAAATTTACAAAACTTATAAAAGCAGCTTGACAATAAAATCTAATGGAACTCTTTGTTATATCAATTTAAATATAGGACTTTTCAGACTTTGGGGGCTGTAACTCTATAACGAGTGGGGCTACAGAAATAAGTTCTTCTGTGAAATTTTTTTTTGCAATACATAGGTACCCGTAGTTAACATTTTTTCTCTCCATTTGCAACATTGTAAAAGTTTTTGTAAACATACGAAAAGACAGACGGACGGACCAACAGAGTGAAACTAATATAGCAACATTTTTATAAAATATTTTGAATTTGTGCTAAAAAACCAACAACTTATTTTTTTGTCCATATAATTCATATGAATTTATTAAAAATCTTTGATGATAACATCTGATCTGAATATTTAGACCTGCGAATGTTTAGTGTATTTATTCTGTCCTAGATTTAAAGAAACTTTAGATATTTTTTTTTGGATATGAGAAACAAAAAAAACATTTTTATTTATTGCATATTAGTTTATTGTCACCAATTTTCATTTTCAATTTTAGTTTTACTGATTTCTAACTTTTTGATTAATTTTTGATTGAATATCTGATAAAAAAAAGTACTAAGCTAATTTATACTTATCTTAATGTCTTCGTTATAGTTAGAGTGAATGAAACTACGTCAACGTATCAATAGGTATTTAAGATAAAGTTTTTATAAATAGGGAAAGCCTAAAATATGGATCTGAAGTAATTATATACTTTTTTTTAAAATTACCTTTCAGAACTTACTATGTTTTTTTAAGTAAATGGTTTTTAGTAAGCCTCACGTTTCAAGGTTTTCTAATTTGAATTTGATAGGTTTGTTTGATTTTTTTGAATCCTCACTATTTATTAGGGTCTAGTCCATTTTTTCAGGTTTAATTTATTCTAAGATGAAGATGAAATTAATTTCACATTGAAAACTTCCAAATATGAAAGTAGAGAAAAGCTAACTATTAGTAGAAAAGGCTAACGACTGGTTTGAAACACGGAAATTTACTGTGTAAATGTAATCCAGTTATATTATATATAACTTATTTTTATAAAAAGGGCTTAAAAATCCTCGCAATAACTTGGATCTCAGAACCTTAAGGAGTTGACGCATAATGTGCCTCAAACCAAAGTAGTACAGCTCGTCAAAATCTTTGCAATAACATCCGAAATGAAGATATTGAACATATAAAAAGCAAAAATTTTTATAATAGCCTGCAAAGAGCTAAAAGAGCCATTTTCTGGAAAATTTTAATTTTAGGTGTTCGATGGATGCTCCTTATTCAAATTTCTGTAATTTTTCTTTCTTAGCCGAATTTCTAAAAAACGGCCTTCGGAACTTTTGTATTTGACAAAGCATATTTTTTATTCGAATTGGACTTCAAAAATAATATGGCTCTTACTATTAAAAAAAAAAACAGTCGATTTCACAATTTTAGCTCATCTATACGTCAACACAATAGAAATTTAACCTTAGGATGCATGCGGAGAAACGTCCAAGTTATGAGTACGCATTAGCAATGCTCATATAAAAAAAGAAATTGTAGTAAACTGGCTGAATTCCAATAGCTCAATTAACAATTCTAGTTCTGTTATTTTTTGAGTTATGGTGAGGGCGGAAGGATTCAGTTTATATCTGACTTCCTCCCCCCCCCCCCTGGCATCACAAATGGAATGGAAAATTTAGTATACCCTTGCGACCTAAAGTTATACGGGTATAAAAATGTTATTTAAATGTTTAGAAGGTCATCAAGCTTTAAGTTTTTTTTAAAATTTGATTATCATCAGATAAAAAAACCTTAAAATGTCATTAACTTTATTTTTGCCTCTTTCATATGCGATAAAATCAAAAAGAATCTTTTATAAAAACTGCATCCCCTATTAAGATCTCCAAAATTTAACTAAAGATTTGATTATATAACATTATAATAAAGGAAACAAATTTTTTTAAATCTGTCAATTTTATAAACATAGGACCAAATAACCATTAAAATTTCATTCTGATAATTCAAAACACAAAAAAAAAAAGAATTTTAAACAATAAATCCTATTCTGTAACTACTTCTGAAGAATTAAACACATCCACATACAAAAATTTATATAAATAAAAATATTTAGGCAAAATATTAAAATCAAATCATTATAACATTCACAGATTTTCCAAGAAATGAAACTAAAGCTCTAATGAAAAATTTTAAGAAAATATTTATTTTGGAGTGAACTACACCTTAAATGGGTAGTAAAATTAAGTCATTTATGTGCGTTACAATGTAGTACAAATTTCGGACATTGGTAAAAAGAGGACCTGTTCAAACCAGAACTGTTAATTTTCCAGTGAAAGTAAATCTCAGTATTTTGAACTTACTGGAAATTTCATAAGTTCCAATATCAGCATAATTTACTGGTACTTAAAATTACCTGCAATTACCTGTAAAAATTATTGTACTGGACATAATGGTATTTTTTAGTATAGTACAAGTAAATAACAGCACCATCAGTAAAAATCGGTAAAATTAGAAAAAATCAATACGACTATTAAAAAAATTACCAGTAAATTAGAAAATTTTTGTGCAGTAAGTATTCTTCTCATATTTTTAAGGTATCTTAGACCGCAATTAATTTTGAATGTATAATTTTTAGAGAATATTAAATTTTATAACCATTTTTAATTTTTATTCAGCCTTCATCAATAAAAAAGAAGTGTTTGTTCAGTAAAAATACTTTACTGATACTGGGAACCTAAAATACTGCAATATGAACTACTGTTTGTATGATAAGGCTATTTTGAGTAATGTTTTGAAAATTCTCAAAACTAATACATAAACATACTCAGTTTTCAAGAATAATGTCCTTTTATTTTTGATCATTGTCTTCGGAGCTTAAGGGTTCCTTAAATTTCCTTACAGTTTTATAAAATGTGGGGTAAGATACTGAAAATGCATGAATGGTTTAATGTTTATATCTTTTAAAACAATTTAGCGACCCTTGTTCAAAAATTATTTCAAATTTTCATAAAGGATACGTAAAGTTTATTCACAGTTACTTCCCATCCCTAAAAAATAATATCGAACTGAAGTTTTGTACAAATGGTCACTCTACTTAAAGGAAGTTTAAATAAAAATTTAAACAAAAAAAGATTAAATACATATATAAATTGTATCCTTAAAATCCTTTTAATATCCTTGTTATAATATAGATGTCTTTTTTTTGTATTCTGCTGTTTATTAGGTACCTACCAAAAAAACTAAATTTTTCCAAAAAATGGAAAATGAAGAAAATTCATTTTTTTGTATTGTTTTATTTTGATTTTGTTGAATTGAATTGGATTGATAAAAACCTCTTTTGACCTTAAATACATTTTATTATTGTTGTTTATGAATATGTATATGTAAGTATATATTTTATCATTTGGCCCTTATTTCGATTATTTGAAATTTGTCTTTGCCTACTTGATTGGATGTTAATACTTTTATTTATTATAGTATTCCTCTTGGTATTTGGGTCGACAAATTTTCAATAGTCTTTAAGTTGTTAAAGGCGATTTTTCAAATTTTTTTTTTGGTTTTCCATAGAGGAAAATTTCATTCTCTAAGGACATTTTGGGTATGATGAAGGATCCATTTGGAATTTTATTCTAAGGAGGAACATGACAAACTAATTGAAATGAGTAAGTTTCCTTTGTTAGTTTCTAAGAATTGGATTCGCATACAATGTATTTGTAGAAAACTGTTTTATTGGAAATATTTAAAATTGACGATTACACAGTTCCATTTTCAAGGGGAATATGTGAAATAAAGTTGAAGGAAATTAAGCTGATTCTATTTAACCAAAAACATTAAGGTCGAATTAACCATTCTATATTATTCCCAAAACAAAATTGTTCCAAAATAAAGTAGAATGGAAAAAAAGGAATTGAAGTCGATCTGACTTTATTACCAAAAATAAAAGAAATGAAGTCGAATTAGAAACTCTTTCTCATTTCTAATAAAAATTGTCCAAAATCAAACAAATATTTCAAAAAATAAATTAAAGGGACAAAGAGCTATTAATTATGAATCCAACTCCTATACCCCTCCTAATTACAAACCACGTATAATTATTCGGGAAAAGTAAATATCTTGATTTTGTATTCAACTTTTAAATTATTGATAAATTTAATTGTATATCAGATTTTGAATTGGGAGGCATTTTGTAGTTGGTTATTAAATAAGGGTATAATCCTTTCCCCGAACTTTTTTTAAAATTTTTTTAGAAAATATACTATAGATTTGCATATTAGGCTTTATTAGTACATAATTAATATTATAATTTGGTTATAAAGGTGAATCAACTTTATTTCGTTGGGCTTAATTACAACCACCCCAATTTACTTCCGTTTTGTATGTTAAAATTGTTTTGTTAAAATATCTTTAAGTTAATTATGAGACTTGTAGTTGAACTGTATACAGATTGTTATACCCGTATGACTATATAGTCAAAGGGTATAATAAATTTGCCATTACGTTTGTGACGCAGAGAGGGAGACAGGGGGGGGGGGGGTAGACATACACTCAAGTGTATGGATCGGATCAGAATCGAAAAATAAATCGATTTAGCTATGTATGTCCGTCCGTCCGTCATTACGATAACTCAAAAAGTAAAGGAGCTAGGATAATGAAATTTTCGCAAATTCGTTTTTTTTTTGCAATAGCCGTCATCGCTATTTAAATCCAGCCATTTTGGTCCATGGGTTCGGGTAGCTGCCATACAACTTCTTTTTTTATATGAGTACTAGCTAATACCCGGTGCGCGTTGCTGCGCCTCTCAATTGAGGTTTAATTGAAATTGATGTTACTGAACAAAGTTAACACAAAAATTACACACGGTTTACACATGTAAATTTTAAAATGTATGAAAGCAATCTTTTTAAAACGATTTTTCTAGGATTATTCTGGTAATTTTTGAAACTTTCTGTAATTCAAAGCAGTACAAACTACTTTCCAAAATTTGACGTAATTTACTTCCAAAAAAATTTTTTTGACTAATCGTAGGACCGACTGTTAACAGACTCAACTCCATTTTCAAGTCGCTTCATACATATAAAATTTGAGGTCAACCGATCAAATCGTTTCTAATTTAGAGTTAAGTATAACGCAAAAATCTATTAAAAGCCACTGTGCCCCATTGGGATAACAGAACTACACTTTCTCTTTGGGCAAAGCAGTATTGCGCAAAATGGGACGTAATTTGCTTCCAAATCTTTTTTTTGTCAATCGTCGGGCCGGCATGGGTTAACCAATTGCAAGTCTGTTAAAAGAGTTACTTTCGTTCTCAAAACGGAACACATACAAAATTTGAAGAAAATCGGTTAAACCGTTTCTAATTTAGAGTAAAGTAACCAAAAAATTTATAAAAAGTTGTTGGGCCGCAATGGGTTAATGGAACTCAAATTTTTTTGAGGCTTTCTTTTTAACCAAAGCAGAATTTCGTAAAATCGGACAAAATTTCGACCTAAAATTTTTTTTGACCACCCGTCGGTCCGACATGGGTTAACCAATTCCAAAACTATTAAAAGTGTCAACTCAATTCTCAAGGAGCATCACGTATACAAAATTTGAAGTCAATCGGTCAAACCGTTTTCATTTTAGAATAAAGAACTTTAAATACTTGCACCACAGCCCCAACTTGCTGGTCCGTTAGAGCAAAATTTTTGGGCCACGATTTCTTTCCGTACCCAAAAACCGCTATATATAAATTTTCATGAAAATCGGCTGGGCAGTTTAGGAGTCTATTCGCTATTACAAACAAACAAACAAACATACAAACAAACTTTCGCTTTTAGATATATAGATTTGTCTGTACCTATTACAGCTACGTGTCTGAAATTTTGGCAAAAGTAGTTTAGTTTTATGGCCAAAGTTTCTGCAAAATTTGGTTGGTCTGTTGCAGTGAGTTCGAGTAGCTGCCATACAACTCCTTCTATTATATGAGCATTACTCTATACCTATTAAAGCTGGGTGTCTGAAATTTTGCCAATAGTTTAGTGTAATGACCAAAGTTACTGCAAAATTTGGTTGGTCTACTGCAGAGGGTTCGAGTAGCTGCCATACAACTCCTTCTTTTATATGAGCATTATATTTCACCTAATAAAGCTGGTATGTTTGAAATTTTGCCAAAAGTTATTAATGTTTATTATAATAATGATATAATGTTTATATAACGGTCATACGGGTATCCCAGAGTTGACACAGTATACTCTACTACACTCTTCCTCGTTATAAATTAAATACATTAGAACAGAACTCCTAATATCGTTGCAAGTTAATGGTTATAAGAATGTCTAATGCTAAACATTATACACTGAACAAATTGTCTTTAAATAAGTTCAACTTAAAAAAGTTTAAAATGAGTTCCAAAATTAAATGAGACATTAAAGCTTCTTAATAATTATATTCTAAGATAAAAACTTCTATTCAGGATATCTTGTTAACTACTATGTGAAATATTTTTTGAAAATTGCCGAAGAATTAATAGCTATTTTAAGTGGTGGCTATTTACACTCTTAAAAAATTTTTAAATGTGGTCATATAATCGTAAGAATTTTTTTAGCCTAATTATGGATTTAGTAAAATTTAACAAGACTATAATAAAGATCATTCCTTTATAGTTTCCTACTATACCTCAAGAGGATAATTTCTTGTATATAATATCTACAGTTCTGGGTCTATCTTTGAATTATAAAACTATTTACATAAATCACAAATACATACACTCTGTTTCAAATAACAAATACATACAAAAGCTGTGTTCTAATTTAGAGCGTTATTTAGATTCATATATTATATTAAATATATTACAATTATTAAATATCTTTGTGTTTAAAGTTGTTTCAAGATACTTATACGAAACAAAAAAATCCATGCAAAATTCAATAATAAATTTCTTAAAAAAAAAAAAACTCCGATTTTCAAAGAAAAAACGAAAGTATTTTTGGGTTCATAACTAAAAAACTGTGCTAAACTAAGAAAGTGGCTTTTTTTTAATATCATATATAAGATCCTTACTATCCTTAAACTCAAATAACTTTTATCTATAATCCTGAAAACGTAGAACCCAAAAAGTATAAAAGAAAAAAAAAACAAGTTGTAAGAAAAAAAACGAGATTTTTACAAGTTTTGGAAGGAAACTCCTGTCAAGATTTATGATAAGATTAACATTAATTTTATGAGCATGAAGGTTGATAAAAGTGTCAAAGTTCCTTTTATAATAAATTATAATAAAAAAAATGAATAAAAAAAAAATAAATAAGAAACTAATTTAAATTTGAAAATAAAAATATTATCATTTTTAGTTTAAATTTCAGAGGAACATATCTATCACTTAGTCATCGCATATCTTTCGCGTAAATAGATATCTATCTTGGAAAACTATTGAAATATAAGTGCCAGTAAGCTTTCTGTAAAAGTTTGTTGGAAAAATTTAGAAGTTAAGGGCCTCTGGTACTGTGTCAGTTACTAAATACAAATTTATACTTAAATATCGAACAACGCTGGACCTTTAAATTGACTACATTATAAAATAAAAAATATTGCATATATTAAGGGGCAAAAAAATAATGAAATATTGGAAAGTAATTATAGTTTTTAAACCTGGAGTTATCAAAGTTTTATCAAACTTGAACAAATCAAACTTTAAAAAATAATTGATTATTAATCTATTTAAAGAGTCTCATCTTTATAACTTTGCTCAGGCTCTCTTGATAAGATGGTTAAACTGAAGTTGGTTTGCAATACCTCATTTCTTTGTGTCTGTTTACATACAATACAGACTGACAAATTTTTCTCTATGAAAATTTTCTAAAGTTTTCTAATATTAAAAAAAGTTGAGGTATAATAAGCAATACAAAAAGTACAAAAACACAAATGGAGACATAAAGTCGTGATGGAATAACAAACTTTAATAACAAACCGTATAGAATGTGGCAAATTTTAGTCTTAAAGCCTCATTCTATTTTTGTTTGTTCCTTCAAAAGATTTTGTTAAAATGTGCCTATAAAATTTCACTCTGTTCGTCCATCTACAGGGCCGAGAAATAAAATTTTGATATTTTTAAGCAACTGTTACTTAAATACCCGTTCAAACTTTTTTTTTAATAATATGCAAAATTTAAAGCTTCAACATCATAATTTTAACATATTATATTAAAGGTTTTCCTTATATTTAAAGGCGGTCGTTAAAATTGAATATAGTATGTGCCTTAGTGTTAATAATTTTTGTTTAGACAATAAAATTCTAAGAAAACTCAAAATTTTAGAAGAAGTCACAATTTAATTCCTAAAATCTAAAAATTTTAGAAGGAGGTAGGTAGGTAGGGTAAGATTCTCGGAAATCAAATTTGGGTAAAAATTTGGGTTTGAAGGGCTATTAGGGCTTAAAAATTTCCCATTTTTATAAATCAGTAACTTATTCACCATATCATATGTTCCCAAAATGAAATTCAATATGAAACACTATAGAATTTCGGAAATGTGCTGTTTTAAAAACCATTGGTTTTTTTCATTACTTTTGTTTTTTTTTATTACAAAATATCGACTTTCCAGAGTAATTAAGTCAGTAAATATGGAAATATGTTTAAATATTTTCTTATCGTTTTTCTTTAGTTTTTCTTCATATTCAAAATAAAAAATAAAAATAAAACCAAAATGATTTACAATTTTCCGATACCATCATATGGTATACGTATGGATGGACTTTGTTTTTGCATTAAAAATTAGTTGGTTGATTCTTTTCTTTATTTAAATATAATGGGAGTAATAAGTCGTAATGTACAAGTAGTTGTTGGCTAATTGAGACAAATAAATCATTTAGATTTTGTAAATGAAAAGATAATTAAACGTATATTTATTTTAATTGTATCTGGGTGATCAACGATTCTATAATAGATGCCAATAACGCCTTTTTAATTTGTAAAATCGTGTGGAAATATTACGAAGACTATAAGGAATGATAGATTTTTATAAGGAAATTGCATACATTAATACTGGTTCTATTGTAGGTGTTCAAAAAGTTTTTTTAAAGTAAAACCTATATGATAAATTTTGATAATTGGAATTTGTCAGAAAAATTCATCAAAATGCTTAATTATAATCTACAAAATTTTTCAAAAAACGCTTATTTCTATAATAACAATTCATATGTTGTACCTATTGTACTAAATCCTTTTCAAACGATTGTACTGTATATTAAAGTACAGCAAAATAGGTGTCACAAATTCAGTTACTTAAGAGAGACTGTTGTTAAATTTTTAGTTTCAATCATACTAAAATGAAGTTAGCAAACGTATAAAACACACTGCTATTTGGTAAGACTGATTTGTCATCATTAAAGTGCAATTTTTTGACAATTAAAAAATACAATTGTACTATTCTTAAAAAAAGTGGAGTTGTTAGTGGAGATGAATTAAAGAAATTTAAATAATTATTGTTTTAAAATCAAAATAAATTTTGTCAATTGAAGATGGACAAAATCAATGTTAAAATTATTTAAGAATAATAAATTTATGCAGAAATTTTTTTCTTGAAATAAAATTTGGTGTATACTATAAAAAGTAGAACCTGATAAAATGTATACAAAACTTTATATATTTTGGAACATGAATCATAAAGATGTTTTTTTTTAGAAAAATTTATTTGAAAAGCCTGTAAGAAGCAATTGAAAGTCTAATTGAGGAAATAAAGGAGAAAACACCCTTGTACTAAATTTGAAGGTTCTATATTTATAGGTTTTGGAAATATGCTCGTTTCGCCTTGATTTGATTAAAAGCTTCCAGACTGCGAACACATTATCCGATTTCGTTCATTTTCCACCTTCGCCGTTCTTTTATCATTAGTTACCTAAGGTATAAATTTCATCAAGATAGTATAATTTTTTTCTGATTTATCGTGTTTACGGACGGTCGGACATCGTTAAATCGATTCAGGAGGTGAATCCGAGCTAAAAATAATAAATATTTTACCATATCTAGGTAATTTCTTTTTGGCGGTTCACACACCATATCGAAGTTCCTTATTTTATAAGTCGAGACGTCTTATAAATTAAACACTAAAGTTTTCTTTCTAAAATTTGTAATTTTGATCTTATTATAAAATTATAATTTTTATCTCCAAACTTTGATTGTACTATTTATAGTACGGATTGTATTTCAAAAACTATGGAATCCACTGCCTTAAAATTTTACACTTTTTAATCTAGTTTCTAAACTATAGGACTCTGCAAAAACTGCCAATATTGCACAAGGGTAAGTGTTAGCCGGGGATAATGAGTTAATTCAGCTTCAAGAAATTAAATTATGTGATTTACATCAAATTTTGGAGATTTTTTTAGAATTGTATAATAAAATCAAATATTGTTCAAAACCAGGAGACTAGGAAACTCCTTCTTACTAAAATCTGTTAACACACATTGCGTAATGTTATATGGCTTTAATTTTTGTAGATTATTTCTAAGTATACAAGAAAGAAGTTTTGGAGGAGAGGAGAAGTCTTAAATAAAAAGTAATACAAAACATATTTTCTTAAAAGACTCATATTAATTTTCAATAATCTAATTTCTCTAAAAATTTCAAGGATCTAATTGAGATTCACATAACGGTAAATGCAGGTACCATATACAAGCCTTATATATTTGCTCACATGCAGGATGTCCGAAATTTTAAGGTCACGATGAAGGAAGAAGACAGAGAGGCCATAACCAGGGAAAAATTATTCTTGAGGAAGAAAGGTTTCTTCAGAATCAACGGCTGAATATGCTGCAACGGAATAATAATTCAAGAAATTAAAGTTTATTTCGAATTTAAAGTTCCATCTACTCTTTATAGTAGTTCAAGGAAGACATAAAAAATATAAGTATAACATTCTCTGTCTACCAACATCATCATTACTTTAAATTATTTTTAACATTTCTTTGTCATTAATCCATGGACTAAAATCAAATACTTAGATAAATATTAAATTTAATATTTTTATTTGTTATCCTTTGTAGTTATAAAATAATTATCTTTTATTATTATCTTATAAATATCCTCTCATGTACAATAAAAAAACCTAGTAACTTTAGATACTATGTTCTTTTTTTATTGGTTTATTTTATTCTAAATAAAATTATCTTTCTTTTACAAAAATCCGTTTTCTGGTATCTTTATCCTAAATACGTCATTTGAAAGATTAGTTTCTAGTAACTCAATCAAAAACTTCAAAATACAATAAAAAAACATAGTATGTTTTTGAAACTCGTACAAATCATACAACAAAATAAACTAGTATCTAAAAGAATTCTGAAAAAATTCGTTTAATCACCGTTATATTTGCTGCTATTATATTTTCTTACAATAGAGGCAATGTTTGCACATGTTTTTAATTATTTCGTATTTAGTTTTATTCTACATTCAAATGAGTAAAGGCAGAATATTAGAATTTAAAATGTTGTCAAGAGGTCAACAGCTTGTTAAACTTGCACAGCAAAATCGGTAAGTATTTTAACATAAAACATAGTATGTATAGTTACTAGGTTTTTTAGAATAAAAAATTTAAATATTGCGTTATAAATATTTTTGTTTATACATAAATAAACATAGCAACTCTAGATACTAAAATATGCTTATTATATATACGTAGTTCGCATTTGAACTTATTTAGTTTTAAATTTTAATACAGTAACCCGAATGATGATCCAGTTTTTAAGAATCAATTATCTGCTACTAATTCGATTGAAGAGCAAGAAAATATAGGTAGTGAGACTCAAGTAAGTTGCAGTTATTTTAGATTAGTTTTCATATTTCCGTTTGACTAACAAATTAACATAATAAATCGAAATAATTATTCTAGTTCAGAGAAATAACTACAAATAACAATCAGGACGATGAACTTTTTCCTGAATGCGATGATTTAATTCTGGATCCAAATTATACACCCAGTAATTCCAGTTATGATGAGACTTTTAAAGTGTATGTCAAAGGAACTACTGAGGTCGAGGTAAATGATACATTTTCTGCAGAAGTCACATCAGAGCCAATACAAGCTGAGGGTTTAATGCCTAATTTCCAAAAAGGAAAACGTAAAAGAGAAAAAGACAAATTGCTATCACCATGCAATAATTGCAAAAAAAAATGCTTTGTCAGCGAAATTGAAAGAAAACGCATATTTGATCGTTTTCAACTATTTAAATTTAGTGAAAGGAGACTGTTCTTGGACAAACACATAAAATCTACGGATGTTAAAGTAAAAACAGTAAAAAGTACTAAACGAAACAAATCATTATCTTATTATTTACCAACTGAGAGGGACAACCACTCGACTAGCCTAACGCATGTATGTAAAACAATGTTCCTTCATACAATTGGAAAAAAAACTGATGGTATTGTTACACAGTACTTTAGCAGTAAGAAATCCGGAGTAGTGAATATCAAAGATAAAAGGGGCCATAAAATTGCCGTTAAGAAAACCGAAACTAAAACCATTTTAGATGCAAAAATTTTAAAACACATCAATGAATTCAAACCCATCCAATCTCACTACACATTAATGAATGCCCCTAATCGAAGATATTTACCATCCGAACTTACTATTAAAGACATGCACGCAGATTTTAATTCAAAATTTGAAAAGATCACTTATGAGACATACCGAAAAATATTTTCATCAGCCAATATTGGTTTTTCTAGTCCAGGACAGGATGATTGCCCCACTTGCTCTAAACATAAAGAACATCTCAGAAATGAACACCAAACAATTACTGATAAGAACCAGCCATCAACATCAGCTTCCGAATCACACCCTGACTTTGGAAATTGTGAAGAATGCAAAAATTACGAAATTCATAAACAGCGATACACGATTGCACGAATTTGTTATAGCGACGATAAAGCACGTGAATGCAATTTGGATGAGAACATTTATACTGTAGACATGCAAAAAATTTTTATTATACCAAAAATGACAATAAAAAATAGCTATTTTGTAAGTAGATTAATAGTTATGAATGAAACATTCGCTCCTCTGCACAAGGATAAAAATAAATGCATTTTATGGCATGAAGCTTTAAATGGCCGTTCTGCTGCACAAATTGCATCTACCTATTTTAAAATAATTAAGATTTCAAAGCCAGAGGTACAAAATTTCACTTTTTGGGCAGACAACTGCGCTGCCCAAAACAAAAATTTTACTTTAATAACAGCATGCATCATATTCGTTAATAATGATTGGGGTCCACAGCTTCTTACCATAAAATTATTTGAGCCAGGCCACTCTTTCATGAAAGCTGATGCGGTTCACGGAAATATTGGCAAAGAATGGAATCGCCGAAATGAGATTTTAAATATGGATGACGTTGTAGATTGTGTGCGTAAGGCTGAATCTAGTAATGAAGTAATTTCTATGGCTATTACTGATTTTTTAAATTTTGTGGATGGCTCTAGAAAAAGGTCGAAAAAGGATAAAGAGAATTTTATTATACCTTTACTAAAAAATGTTCGCATATTGCAATTCAGAAAAGGATTTCGCAATTTTTTTTATGGAGAAAATGTTAATGAAACTGTATTAAAAGAATGTAATTTTTTAAAAAAAGATTTTGTTTTAGAATTACCGTCGCATCAAACTGAAGAGAGAGGAATCAATGCGAAAAAATTTGAGACAATTGAAAAATCGTTGTTACCCCATATGCCAGCTCGAAAAAGAATATTTTGGCAAGAAATGAAAGTAAATGAAAACATTGCAGACATGTGCAATTTTTCAAATAATTAATAATAATTTATCTCATTTTTATAAGAAATTAATCTATCGGTAGTAAGCGCACAATAATTTAATTTTCATTTTCATTTTTTTTATTGTTATTTAACCGAGAATTTTGAACTTAATTTAATTTATATTTTTTTTGTATAAGTATTATGTACTAAATTAAGTACAGATAAAAAATATATACCTTTATAAGGTGCTAACTTAAATTTTACTCTTTTCATTTTAAATTTAAATCATAAAAATTTATTTAAGCCTCTTAGGTATGTTTATGAAAATAACTTACTATCTTTTTTACATAAATAATTTTTAGGGAAAAAATACCAAGAAATCTAGTATCTATTATTACTAGATTTTTGCCAAAACTTTATACTATACACTCATTTATCACAATAACATAGCAACTATAGTTACTAGGTTTTTTTGTTGTTTTTCTTCTAACTTTTTATTTTTGGTACCTGTTAAAGAAGCTAATTTGTTTAGTAAAACTCAAAGCGAAAACCTAAATAAAATAATAATAATAGTAAGTTGTAAAGCACATTTTTCTTGTTACTTTTGTAGAACAGGTTAAGTTTCCACAGAGCTTTGTTAAAAAATGGCAGTTGAAATTAACAAAAACTGCATTTACTTAAAACTATTAAAACCGAGTTACTGCGTTCTTTTATTGCACATGAGTCCTTATATATTACATTACTATCCTTGTCAAAGGATAAAATTATTCTGTATATATTTTTATACAATTTCCAAGAGTTGATGGTCACTTTTTTATAAAAATCACCAAAAAACAGCCACGAATCCACAATAAATATTAAATAAAGCTATTTTAAGAAAGGGTACACACCATTTTTTTTAATGTTCCAACACAAAAAAAATTGTATTCAAGGATTAATGTATATTAAACACATTCCGTGTAATCTAGAAAACCACTAGAACCACTAGAATTAAAAAAATATATATATAATTCAACTTTTCTACAAATTTGGTGCCAAATTTCTGCGTCATAAATAAAAATCCTTCAAATCACACTAGACATACATGTATGCGAGGATATATAAACCCTATTTAATTTAAGAAGTATAAAATTATATTGTCATGTCGGCTGTGTTCAAAAACAAAAGAATAAAATTTTTAAACCTAAAATCATCATCAGTGACAATCTAAAACCATATAAAAGATATAAAAGTCCAAAAATGGAATTAATTATGTCCAGACACAAAGCCCACAATATGTCTTCCATGCTAGTGGGGTTTTTTTTTCATTGTGAACATAAATATTTTGTGTGCTGGTAGTAGTGATAGTCGTGGTGGTAAAATAGTTTTTAGATTTTTGCAAAAATTATTAAATTCATGTATCTACGATAAATATGTAGGCATGTGCATATAAAAATATTTATTTATGTAAATAATATATATATATATATACACATATGTATATTAAAAAAATTATAAATAAATTTATAATAATTGAAGTGTAGGAAAAGGATTAAAAAAGGGTATTTAAAGGGAATAAAAAGCTTTCACTGGTACTTTATATCCTAAAACCTATAAATCCGGTATTTTTTGTACTTTAATTTACGGTATTTTGTTGTTCATTATTCATTTAGGTTAGGTTCTATCTTACCTTAAGCTTTCGTGAAATATTTGAATTTACCACAATTTAAAGACTTAAAAAAAATTAAGTAAGTGATAAATAAGAGTTGCCAAATGAAAATAGTTTCTGAATAATCAAATCAAGAGTTGCCAAATGAAAAAATTTTTAGGATTTAACAATTAAAAAATTTTGAATCAAACCTCTCTTAATTAAAACCCATAGAAGGGCTAGTAATAATCCTGCTTGTAGGTGTAATTTTCTAATCCATTTTCTAAAATGGCAATTTGCATTACGTTACATTTTTTCTTTCATTAAGGACCCTAATTTCATTTTTAAGGATGTGAGAACTGATATCAGCCCGCAAATTAACCATTTAAAGTGTGCCGAGATATTATTATAGTTGCAGCTAAAATATAAGCCCTTGCCTTCTTTTACAAGATGCACTCCTAGTTTAATTATTTTATTAACTGTAATCCATGACCACTCTCTGTGAGGCATATTTCAAATATGTATTGTTTTTTTTCACAATATCTCAACATGGTATTGTTTGATTAAACCGAGGGCGTAGTGGTGTAGTGTCGGGATCGAACTTTGGTCGGATATATAATTTATATCATAATTTAAAGTATATGAAAAAGGAAGGTTGAATCATTCGCTTATCACATTGTACGTGGTTGGGGATTGTTAGGGGATAAATAAACAACTAACTTTGGTATCAAGCTAAAATCTAAAATTAACAGATCAAACTAATAAAATGTAATTAAAAAATAAAGATGCTTATTTTCTTTAATTTAATAAATTTGGTACACTTATACAATATTCACGAACTCTTTAAATTTAATTTTGATTTACTATCCTACTATTTTCTTAATTCAAGTTTATTCTGTTTTTTCGTATTTAATTTTTCATTAAATTTTCTTTTAATATTAATTTATTTATTAACAGTTATTTCATTATTTTTTTCTTTTATTACCAGCCATAAGCTTTTGTCCTATACAAGGTCAAAATTAAAGTGAATACAATTTTATGTTCAAAATGGAGATTGTTTTTGTATTCATATGTATATAAAATTAATATTTGTTTTTGAACACATTTTCATATGAATTTATAAGACTTTATGCTCCTTGATTAATTTTTCCAGGAAAATTTTGTATAAATATCTTTAAATTTGCAAGATATCTGAAGATAAACGAACCATATATGAATATGCTAAGAAATTTTTATAGCAAAATTAAAGCAAAGTTTTTATTACTTTTATGTCACCTTACATTAATTTTGTATTTCTAGGTCATTTTACCATATCTGTAGAAACTGTGCATATTTTTATCATATATTAAAGTTTACAGGTTATTTAAAGCATCACTTATTAAACTTTAGTGGATTTAAAATAGAAAAAAAATTTATAGAATTCGATAATTTAAGTGTTAATAATATAACACGTGTTTCATAAATAAATATGTAATAAGAAATTAAAAATAAATTTGTTTAGTGACCTGGATAATCTAATATATAAAGAAGAAAATTTGTTTGTTTATTTGTTTGTTTGTTTGTTTATTTGTTTGTTTGTTTGTTTGTTTGTTTGTCCAGGATTCACGTGAAAACCACTGGTCCGATTGACACCAACTTTTAGAGGAATAATTTTGGGAGTCCGGGGGTGACATAGGCTATGTCGCATTTTTATAAGTCAGCAGGTTGCGGCTCCAGAGCCGTTTTAAGCTTTTTCGTTTTTTTGATGTCGAGTCGAAACGGTTTGACCGATTCACTTGAAATTTTGCACGAATGTTCTTCTTATTAAACGGAATTAATGGTATAAAGTTGGTTGGAATAAATTAACCCCTTTCGGCCCGGCGGGCTTCCAAAAAATTTTGTGTTTCCGATTTGTGTCCAATTTTACAGGGTGGTTTTGCAGTCAAAAAGAGAGGCTGGCACAAATTTTTGTTGGGTTCGGTTTACCCGTTTGGGCACGAGGGCGCAATGAAGCTTTTTCAATGTTTTTGATGTCGAGCCGAAACAGTTTGACCGATTGACTTGAAATTTTGCACAAATCTTCCTCTTAGCAAACGGAATTAGTTGTATAAAGATGGTTCGAAAATATTAACCCATTTCGGTCCGGCGGGCTTCCAAAAAATTATTTGTTTCCGATTTGTGTCCAATTTTACAGGGTGGTTTTGCAGTCGAAAAGAAAGGCTGGCACAAATTTTTGTTGGGTTTGGTTAACCCGTTTGGGCACGATAGCCCAATGAAGCTTTTTCAATGTTTTTGATGTCGAGTCAAAACGGTTTGACTGATTGACTTGAAATTTTGTACAAATGTTCCTCTTAGCAACCGCAATTAGTTGTATAAATTTGGTTGGAATAATTTAACCCATTTCGACGTGGCGGGCTTCCAAAAAATTTTGTATTTCCGATTTGTGTCCAATTTTACAAGGTGGTTTCGCAGTCGACAATAGAGTCTGGCACAAATTTTTGTTGAGTTCGGTTAACCCGTTTGGGCACGAGGGCGCAAAAAAGCTTTTTCAATGTTTTTGATTTCGAGTCAAAACCGTTTGATAAATTGACTTGTAATTTTGCACAAATGTTCCTCTTAGCAACCGCAATTAGTTGTATAAATTTGGTTGGAATAATTTAACCCATTTCGGCCTGGCGGACTTTCAAAAAATTTTGTGTTTTCGATTTGTGTCCAATTTTACAGGTTGATTTTGCAGTCTAAAGAGAGGCTGCAAAAAGTTTTAGTTAATTCGATTAACCCGTTTTCCACGACGACGCCATGAAGTTTTCTATAAATTTTATTTTCTTATACGATTAAAAGTATTTTATTGAAAATTTTGTACCAACATTTTAATTAAAACCCACATGGTTAATTTGGTTTTGACCTGTTTGTGCGTTTTGAACAAAGATTCAATGAAATTTTCAGTTTTCTTCAAATGAAATCTAAAAATCAAAAAATTCAATTTCTTATGTATAATGCTTAAAAACATAGTATTTTAAAACAGTTTTTCCAAAAAATAAGCCTACATTTCTCTCATCAAATCATAAAAAAACGAGGAAGAGCGTATTACAACTTTCAGGTGAGTACTAAACAAAATACAGGTTGAAAAGCAAATTTTTAAATCTTTTCTAAACCATCGACTATATTTTATTCAAACGTTGGCAATTCAAGATAACTACTATTGACATAGTATAATGACATAATGGCAAACTTAGTATCCCCATTTGACCAATAGTCATTTTAATTCAGTTAACATTATTCGCCGGGAACCTAACATCCTCAACTCTATCGTCAAGGAGCACCAAATTCTCAAGAAGCACCATGTATAGAAAAATTAGAGATAATCGTTCAAACTGTTTTTTAAAGTTTTTGTTTCGCAATCGGTTAAAAGAACTGGACAAAACATTTTTTTAAGCATTCCCCTAATTCAAAGAAGTTGTACCTACTTTCAGAAATTGGACGTAATTTACTTACAAATTTTTTTTTGAACAATCGTCGGGTCGACAGGGGTTAACAATTTCCAAGTCTGTTAGTAAATTGAACTTCATTTTCAAAGAAGAACACATATACAAAATTTGAAGTTAATCGGTTAAATAATTTCTAATATATATAACAAAGCAACGAAAAAACCTATAAAAAGCTATTGGGCCACGATGGGTTAACGGAACTCTACAAATATTTTTTGTGGCTTCATTTATAAGCAAAGTAGTATTTCAAAAAATTGGCTGAAGCTTGCGTTTTTACAATTTGCAAGCTTCCGGGCAACGCCGGGTAAATCTGCTAGTAATATATATTTGAAAAGACTTTAATATTCAATAAAAAAAATATTTAGTAGTTATTTTAAGCATTAAATTCTTAAATGGGTATGTTTAAATTAGTATCTTATATTTGGTAAAACCATGTACTCGTATATCTAAAAAGATGTAATAATCTGGGGCTACAAAACTGAAGGATAAAGTATTATTAATGTACTTCTCATTCAAGCAAAATATATGTGATATTAAACCATTTTCTGGAGTTTTTAATGCTCTATTTTATAAAGACTACTAATTAATTTTAAAATATTTTTATGACTTTTTCTTCCTTGTATAAACTCTTGTTAAAATAGGAACGTTTGTAGTAGGATTTAAACATTTTAATTTCTACATTTCTGAATACAAACTCTTATGTCCTTTTTTCGAACTTTCTCAATTTATCCATGAAGCTAACACTAGTGTTTAACAATATAACATTTATTTATTAATTTATTCGAATATTACGCATTACAATAACAATGCAATATTGGTAAAACCCTCGGCTGCCCGGGCCATTGTGATGTGATTCTTATTTATCTTTCCATTTTAGCATCTTTTTTTAAACATGTATCTTAAAACTTTTTTTATAATTATCTCAATTAAGCAATATGCTTATTTAAAGTTATACCATATTACATAAATTCTTTAATTCAAAATTTAAAACCCAATTTAATTTGCATATTTTTAGGTTTTTTATTCAAATTTTTTTTTAATTTTCACTCTTTTTTACAAGTTTTGAAAAAAACCATTATTCTTTCACTTCTCAAATGATAAATTTACCAAGTTTTTTATAACATTTTTAACAGATGACCTTATTTTAAATACATAAATCTTTTTTTTTTTTAACACATTAATCTTTTGACGTATAATCATTACCAACGATTTATTTTTAAAGTTTTTTGGTCATGCCTTTTTTCAAATATTTATTTAAGACTTTTTCATTTGTCTGAATTAAGACGAAAAATAAATTTTTAAATTTTAATTAGATATTTGAAACTATAAATTGAATGAAAAAACTTGATAATTTTTTTATTTTTTTAATGGAAAACAAAAGAAAATTTTACTTTAAAACTTTAAATTTATTACAGATTTTTATCAAGATTTTTACAAAAATAAAACAAAATCAAATATGCCCTATGATAAAAGCTGCCGAAGTAAACAAATAAAACTTCCATTTCTTAATAGTAGACGATTAAAAAAATGCAGACATAGAACCAACTGAAAATCCTATAAAGTCAAAATTAAAAAAAAATACACCCACACTATTAAAAATTTCTATTATTTTCAATTCATTTCTTTTGAAGTTTTGCAATGCAATTCAAAAACTGTTTTTTCATAACAAAAAACGAGGAAGAGTTTAGTAGAGTAGACTGTGTCAACCCTGGGATACCCGTATGACCGTAACATATACATTATATCATCCGGTTAATTACTTTTGGCAAAATTTCAGACACCCAGCTTCATTAGGTGAAGTGTAAAGCTCGCATAAAAGAAGGAGTTGTATGGCAGCTACTCGAACCCACTGCAGTAGACCAACCAAATTTTGCAGAAACTTTGGCCATTATACTAAACTATTTTTGGCAAAATTTCAGACACGCAGCTTCCATAGGTATAGAGTAATGCTCATATACAACTATTGGTTGTATGGCAGGTACTCGAGTATCAAGTTGTATGGCAGGTACTCGAACCCGTAGACCAAAATGGCCTGATTTAAATAGCGCTTCCGGTTTTTGCATAAAAACAAATTTGTGAAAATTTCATAATCCTAGGTCCTTTACTTTTTGAGTTATCGTGATGACGGACATACATCGCTAAATCGATTTATTTTTCGATTCTGATCCGATCCATACACTTGAGTCTATATCTACCCCCCCCCCCCCTCCTTCTCTGCGTCACAAACGTAATAGCAAATTTATTATACCCTTGGACTATATAGTCATACGGGTATAAAAACAACCGTTATATATAGATAATACGAATAATGTCAATTATACATATGAGACGATTTTATCAATAAAAATCACATAGAACCCTCTTTATTTAAAATAGCAAAGGAATGTTTTTGTATACACACACCAACGCACAAAAATGTATTTTTAACACAAAAATGATTTTAAATATTTAAAAAAAAAAAATCTCTTAAATTTTCTATATTTTTTCATTAACATATTAACCTTGACCAACTGTTTTTTGTTTTTCCGTTATATTTAATTTACCTGTACATAATTGTAAACAGAGAGAAAAAGCTTTGGAAATAATACGGTATTTGTTTTTATTAATATGAAAAGTTTTAATAACTGGGTAAGTAAAAGTTATTTTACCTAAGGACAGTAAATTGAGAATACCTAATAAATAACGGTATTGGTAACAGGATAAATACAGGATTAATTTAATATAAAATAAAAAGAAACAAAAAGCTAAAGAAAAAAAAGTACAATAAAAATAACTATATACACTATTATAGTGTCAGATGTTCCATAGGTGGTATTGAAGGAATATGATACTGATTATTGGATAGAAGAAATTTTAAGGCAACAGAAAAGCATTTTATTTTGGAACTTTTTTAGAAGTGTTATGAAATTTTTAACCAGGAAAAATGGCTTTTAACACATTCGGCCACTTTTAATTTTTAGCAAACCTATTGACAAAATCACTCAATTTTTTCATCCATACAAATGATAGCGGAAATCGCCGCAGTAATTTTTTTGACGGGAATTCCTGCAATTAAGCCGAAAGTGTTATATATAATATTGCGCAGCTATACCATGAAACCTAATATACGACGATTGTACAGTAGAATAACTTACAAGTACAGGAACGCCTTCTAGGTACAGAAACGCCTAAGGTACAGTAGACTAAGTTAAATATTTTAACAGAAACGCCATCTTCGAAACGAAAACTCGTTTTTTTGGGTGAATTTTTATTAATAAATTTTCTTAAGTTAAACTTTATAAATCAACTGTATTGCGTTACTGTATAAACCTAAGTCCGTTTTTATTAGGGTGCGTTTATGTTGGAGCTGCGATAAGTGATAAGAGCGTCGATAAGAGCATCGATACGAGCATAGAAAAAGCTATGCTCTTTAGCAGTGTTTATATTGGAGCTTCGATATAAGCGATGTAGAATAAAAAAATAATATTATTTATGGTTGTTTTAGATTAATCTGGTAAAATTTAAAAAAAAAAAAAGAAAAAGAAAATTAAAATAAAACGTTTTTAAAAGCATACTTATAATTGTTTATTTATTGGATCTTTTATTTGGGATCTTATTTAATATGAAACAAGCCCAAAAAAAAACAAAATAATTTAAGAAGTGAAAAAACCTCTCAAAACTGGTGCAAGTAATAATAAAAAAATATTTAATATTTAATTTAATTCTTAATTATATATTTTAAAAGTTATTTTAAAATGATAAAATCTTAAAAAAAAAATTTTAGAAAAAATTAACAATAAAAAAAAATTTTTTTATTTTACCTATTACATTATTAAATGTATAATTGCACATCGTTGAGAGTTTGTATTAAAAAAAAAAATAAACAAACGAAAATAACATTTATTTAAAAAATTACAATAACAAAAACGAGAGCAAAACATTAATTTAAAAATTTTGATCATCGATAAGAGCGTAGAAAACTGAATAAAGAGTTTTCTATGCTCTTATCGCTTATCGATGATCAAAGCGATGCTCCAACATAAACACTTCTATTTAAAACATGTATATAGTTTTCTTCGCTATGCTCTTATCGACGCTCTTATCACTTATCGCAGCTCCAACATAAACGCACCCTTAGAATTTGAAATAATGCGATTTGGAAAACTTTTTCAATTCTCTTTTTACGTGATTGAATTTGAAATAACGCGATTTAAAAAACATGAATCAATACAATTTTCATGCCGTATTCTTTTTAAGCGTATTTTCGCCAAACGTATATATCTCGCAAATGGACAATTATGTGTATTTAATTTTAGCTTTATCATGGAGTGTCAATCAAAGCAACTAGTCCTCTGACACAAATCATAATCTTAAACATACTATGGCTATTAAAATAATTTTAAATATTAACACGATGTTAGAATAGGTCGCATTTAGTGTGCATGTGTGAAAAATATTCCAAGGGTTCTTTTACAAAAACATTGCTTTTGTAAAAGTTTTACCCCAAATTTCACAAAGTCCTTCAATTGGTTAAAGTTATGCACTTAGTTAAATTTATGTGTACACATATTACAAAATTTTTTTCTTTTTTTCTTTACTTTATGTTTTACATACACATTTATATATGTATATATTTGTATATCTTATATAAACAAATAAAAATTCTTCTATTGTTATACAAAGGAAATAAATTTTTTTTATTCAGTATTTTTAATTCGTTTCGATCCTATAAGACTATTTAATAAGCCTATAAGAATTAGGTAAGCCTTTTCTTTACCCACCAATTTTCTTATACAATATATTAAGTTATTTGTTTTTTTTTAATATACAGGTGTATGTTTATATTAATATATTTATTAAAAATAACGTAACTTTATTTTTATTTACTTTTTTTATTGTTAAATTTCGGTTTTCTTATTATTTTCTGAATGGAATTGGTGCCATAGAATCTTTTATGTAGAAAACTTAGTTACTATACTTTTTTCCAAAAAAATTAAATAAAAAGTTTGAATACATTTTTCTTTGTCCTGGATTATGGAACGAATTTTAAGGATATTGCCCTATTAAGTATAAGGTAAATGTAAATTTAAAGAATATTTTAAAGCTTTAAGTCTACCAACCATTTAATAAATGTGATTACTTTTCTTGATTAATTCAGTAGAGCTTTCAAGTACTGGTGCTGGTAAAATTTAAGTTGAAATTTCTCCATAAATTTAAATTATAAATATCTGAGTAAATTTACACCTACATCAAAATAATAAACATGGTTTGAGAATACATGGAATACAGAGCTGATTACTTTTAAGTACCAGGACCAGTTAAGTACAAGTAACAATACTCGAAAAAATTCTTAGAATTATTTAAATACATGCTCCAGTACTTTAAAAAATATAAGTACTAGTACAAAAACTGGTACTAGTACCCGACTCCAGTATTTTTTCAGTATTAACCATTACTTACTGGAAAACAAAAGTTAAAGGTCTTACTTATATCATAGAGTACTTATTAGTATTAACCAGTAATTACTTGTATAAACCAGCTATTTACGAGTATAAGTATAAGTAATAATGAATATAACAGTATTTACAAGTATTTGTAATAGAGAAATATTGTAAAAGTGCAAATACTATTTTTTAACTATTTCAATTACCGGATTTTAGAATGTAATACTACGGTAAATACTCGTACTTATTGGTTGTTATTAATTATTTTATATATAAATACTGATTTATATTATTAATTACTATACCAGTATTTTGGCTGGTACTTGAAATTTATACAGTATACCAGTAGTAATATTTGATTTTACTGCATATGACCGCAGTACTGGTACTGTTACTCTTTTGTTTATAATCAAGTACCAAATACTTTACAATCGACAGTGGCATTAAAAGAACTAAAGGTTAAAAACTTTAAAAATTCGATATAATTTTACAATCGGTTTTAAAAGCGTCAATTGGTACTTATAATTATTTTTTAAAATAACATACAACAGTTTAAAGGCATTTGGCTTATTTTAAAATTTAACGGTAAATTAGTTTGAAGTAAGATATCCAAGTTGTATTTTACTACATTATACCTTAATTTACAATACAAAATTTTACATCAAGCTCTTGAGCAAAAACATTTTAATAACAACTAACAAATTCTATTTAAAACTATTAATCAGACTTGATTTTCGAATTTCTTTACCGTTATATTTCTTTATTATGTTTTTTTTTTCATTTTATTGTTGCAAATTTTTTTTTCTTTTTATTTGTCTTTCATGACTTAATTGTTTTTTGTGTTTATAAATAAATAACTGTATATTATATACTAGTAAATAAAAGTATAAAACAACCAAAATATAACACCTAATTTTATAAACAAAATATAAAAAAAAAAAAAAACACAAGACCTCCAAAAAAAATTAATTACACCCTTAAACCAAAAAATGGTTTCAAAAAAATAAAAATTAGAAATATTTCGAAAGGTCTTTCATAAGTTAAAAAATGTGTGGTTGTGTGTGTTTACATAATATTTATACAAAAATTCATGTGTAAAGGTGTCAATAAAATAATAAGTAGATATTTTATACATATAAATTTTTTAACATATTTGTACATGAATATGCGAATGTTTTATAATAAGGTTCGCTAGTAAGAGGTTAAAAAACTTTATATTTTTAATTATTATGTTACTAATTTTTAAATTGTAGATTTTTTCTAATAAACTTTACCTATACATAACATGTTTTATTTTAAAAATTTTTATTATTTCGAAAAATGTGAAATAACACAATGGCCCTGCATCTAGCTTCAACTGAAAAAAATATGCAATACGGAATTAAAAAAAATTGAAATGCCAATGGCTACTTGCTTTCTATTTATTCCAGAAAGAGATGAAGTCATACTATAGGTAATGAAGGACTACTTTTAAACCACATTGAAAAATCTCTGAAGCATTTATTACCTGAGGATGAAATAAATAAATTTTAAAGGATATTTTAAGAGAAGGCTTGAAGAGTAGACTTAATTTATTGCAAAAACTTTTCATAATATCCCTTAAATACCTGTGTACTTCTAACAGTGTTATAAGATTAATTAAATAAATAAATACGTATTTTATTGTTCGTCACTGTAATTAATTGCAAAAATTTTAAACTTAATTTATAATATAGATGGTGTGGGCTTATATATGGGTTAAGTATAAAATTTAAAAATTATACTACTTTTTTATTTCCTGTAAGATTTTTAAGGCTTTCCATAAAGAAGTATAGGACATTCACCAATTCTATTTAGACTAGGCTTCAGTTTCTTTAATCATTATATTCATTAAGCTGTTGATTACTCGGCTGTAGTTATTGTATAACACTATGAATACACAAATGTTAGTTTTGTGCACCATCTATTATCTTACACAAGAGTATTTATATATTTTTATTCATTAAATATTATTTTATATAAACTATTATACAATATACAATAGACTTTTTACATGACAGGCGGCGTCTTTACTACTACGGTATTGGTCAGATATATGGAGCTTAATACAAATATGTTATTGTCGAATTAAAATCATAAAAGCTTAGAACTAATGGGATGAATATATTGAAAAAAATTTTCGAAACCTTATTTTTAAGCCTGATACCCATACAATTAAACATAATATTTATAAGATACTATAATTATAATATTCATTTAATACAATGATTATCAATACCTAAACACTACTACCAAAATAATGAAATGTATTAAGAATAAAAGTTTGAATTACTTTTAATAATTCAAAAAAAATTAAAATAAAATATTCTGATTTTCTCATTAGGGGGATAGGACATTGAGTCTTATTAAGTAACTTTATCTATAAAAGTTTTTTTTTGTAATGAAAGCAAATTTTTCAAAATAATAAATAAAGAATTACAAAACTTCGAAAAACAAAACAATTTAAAGTCATAAAAATTATTTTAATATTTAAATATTGGTTACAATTGCTATGTTATAAGTACAAAAATAAATTGTCAAATTAACCACATGTAAAAAAACTATTTTAATAATAATGTCACATAAATTCATTATTTTTTTTAAAAAATTTTGCAAATTGATTAATTTTTCAACCCAAAACCACAGATATATGATTTCAATTTCAAAAGTAGGTACTCGGTATATTTTTTTCAGTTAAATAATAATCTTTTGTAAAGTGGTTTACGAGCATATTCAATTCAGGTCAGGTGCTGTACTAATTTACGAGAACAGGCTTTAAGAATTTATAATTAATTCACACAATCATAGTTTAAGTATTTTTAGTTTTTACTTAGTGAATTCGGTTTATTTAAGGTCTTCTAACTTATTCGGAAGTCTTTAAAAGTTCAAAATCTTCCAAATTTTGGTGGAATTCATAATTTAATTCCTAGAACCTAAAGAAATTGTGGGCAAGAAGCAGGGAGGTGGAGACAGATCCTCAAGGATCTTCATAAGTTTTGGTAATTTTCCCTTTGAAGGGCTATTGCGACTTAAAAATTATTCTTTCCTTTTTTTATAAATCAGTAACTTATTCACCAGTGTATATTTTTCCAAAATTAAACGTTAATTCCAACATAATATGTCGCACTTGTTAACAGGTTTTCTTGAGTGCATTGGGTTTATATTCTAAGTATTGATTTCACTATTATTCATAATTAATAATAAATTGATGAAAAAACTAAATTATACAATTATCATAAAATACTTATTTATTAATGATATTAATTATAATATCACATAAAATACTCAGCTATATAATTTTGAAAATGTGCTTATTAAAAACCCTTAGTTTTTTTCATCTCTTGATTAATTTAATCGGAGAATTTACTAATACTTTCAAATTATTAATATTGCATGCTTACCTTCTAGCTTTATAGTTAGTTGTATATTGGTTTAAGAACGAATCATTCTAAAAATGCAAAATTATAAAAATTTATTTTACAACCTTACATATCTTAACCTTATAAGGTATCACCTTAATAAAGGCATATGAAAAAATCTTTACTATTTATAGAATTTAAAAAAATAATAAATTTAAATTTGCATTCCACAAATTTTACCCTTATCACTCTTCCCCACGATTCTTCCCGATCATTAGTTACCACAAAAGGACTGGAAACAAAAGATGAAAAATAAATGAAGATTTGAATTAAAATGTGCGAAAAAATCCATCACCTATATCTTGGTTTTGTTTTCAAGGAAAAAGTATGTACAGTATGTACATACTTACATAGCAAAGATAGAACACAATGGAAAAACAGAAAATTGGTTTTCTTTTCTGCAAAGTAAGTTACCTTGTATTTCTATCTCTTTCTTTAAAAATAGGGTCTCCAATATGGTTTATTCTTAACTTTCATATAACATAGATAAGACGGCAATAATTGTTTCCATTTCAGTTTTTTATAACTTATTATAATTAAATAAGGTCACAGATATATTAAAATTGCTCCTCCGTTTGTAACGCATTGACCTAAACTTCCTAGATATAGATTGAAAGGTATGGATCGGATTAGAATATCGGAAAGCAAATTGATTGAGTGTATCCGTCCGTCCGTCCATGTATCTGCACAATAACTCAAAAACTCGAAAAAAGCTAGATTTTTTAAATTAAGGCAAAGCATGTTTTTACAATTATGTTCTAGGTTCACATTTGCTTTTAGTTCAAATTGGTCCAAGGCTTTGACTTGCTGCCTTACAAAGTCTTGACCCTATTACAAATTTCTTAAAAACTGTCTATACTTATAGAATGGAAATTACATCCGTTAAGCTATAGGGCAAACACTTCTATGAAGTTTCAAAATTTTAGGACTTCATTTTTAAGAAGCTGTCATACAAAATATATTTTGAACCTTGCTTTAATATTCTCAGAAGTATTTACAGTACGAAGTCAAAGTTAAAAATAGACTAAAATAATATGAAAAGCAATTTTCCAAAATTTTGAAATATTTGGATGTCATTTTAATGGGATGATGCCATACAAAGTTTTCATTTCAACAATTTTCAACATAATGAAAGCTTTGCAAAAAGTTAATTTTAAGTTTATTAAAGTTGTTACATTTCACTTTTATTTATAACCTTGAAGAGTCCTTTTAAAAGTAAAATGCAATAATTGAAACTATCAACAATAAGATTTATTATTTTCAACTTTTAATTAATGACGTGTAAATATAATTAAGGTTTTACAATGATATGTAAAGTTCATAATATATGTATGTGTTTGTGATGTAAATACATTTTTTGTGTATACAGAAACATGTGTAATTGAAAATTATTAACAGATAATTGTTTTCAAATTAAAATGACATAAAATGAACAATTTATATATATATATACATATATATAAATTGCTTACATTATTTTTAATTAATATACTGTATTTGTATTTGTTAAAGTTGTAAATTGCATGTTTAAAGGGAAAGGTAAAATAATTAACTTATAATAAAAAAAAAAATATATGTATATACTCGTATTTATACATATTTGCATAAATCCTTTAATAATTATGTTTAAACATTACATATAGGTATACATAATTGCTTATTCGGTATTTAATGTTATTCAAATGACCTAATTTTGAAGATGAAACTGAAAATCGATTTTTGTAGAAATTTTTTTAATAAAATTCTTAAAAGGTTAAAATGTAAAGAGTTTAAAAAGAAAATAAAATAAAATAAAAAAAAAAATTATTTTTTTTCAATATACACTTTTATTAAAGGAAAACTAGCCCCCTAAAATATATAAAATAAATAAAAATATAGTAGGTAGATCTAGGGAATTTGTTACTGCGTTAATTAAACAGTAAATTGCTGGTATAAGAAATAGGTCTTTTAATGCTTGAAAAATTTTAAGATAAAAATATTGAAATTTTCTGGAATCAAAAATTGATACCTTGTAGATCTTTTGAATTTAAAAGTGTTTAAATATAGAAGTAAATCGCTGGATAAAAGTTAGGTAAATTAAAAGAACAAATGAAAATTTTCAATATTTAAAGCTTAAAATTTAAAAAAAAACCAAAAATCTTTGTCTTTTAACGAGAATCGAACTCACATCTTTTTACACCAGAAGCCACTTCGCCGACCACCGTACTATACAATTCATATGAATTTATGGTCCGATTTCAAATTTTTAATGAATCACTAAGTTACAGAATGAAAAATAAACCCAGAGGCACAGGCAAGTTAATATAAAAGTATACACTAAGAGTTAATATAAAAGTATATTTTATAGAGTTTTTGACTTTCATCATATATCCAAAACACTAAAATTTACAAACTTTAACTTGGAAAGAAATTTTTGAGATCTTCTTCCTCCTCGTTCAAGAACCAGCAGGATAAATAGGAAATTTATAAATTTTATTTGGAGATCAAGACCTGGCTAATGATTTGTCTTAATTATATAAAGATTAGGGTAAAACTTCAGTCATTTTTAGCACATTTTCAAAAAATTTTGTAAAAATGTGCCTATATAGCTTCACTCTGTCCGTCCGTATGTTTACAAAAACTTTTACACCGTTTGAAATAGAGTAAAGAAATTTTAACCATGGATAGTTTTTGCAAAAAAAATAATTTCGTAGAAGAATTTTTTTCTGTAGCCCCACCTGTTACGGGGCTACAGCCCCCCAAAGTTGGAAAAAGCCCTATATTTAAATGGTTATAACAAGAGTTCTGTTAGAAATATTTTCAATCTGAAAAAGGTAAACGATAGCTGATTTCATAAACTTTATAAATTTTTTACAGCTAAATGTTTAGGGTTACCAGACAGTACTAAAATTTAAAGGTGGGGCTTCAAATAAAATATTTACTTTTTTTATAAGTAAGCAGTAACTTAGTCACCAACGTATATATTTCCTTAAACGTTAATATTGAAGCTTGAACATTATATTCCGATAAAGTACTTAGTTTTTAACACTATATTATTTTGAAAATGTGCTTTTTTAAAAACCCTTGGTTTTTTATCATTACTTGTTTAGAATTTTTTTCAGTTAAGCTTTTTGAGAATCAGTTGTTGATAAGCTTTAGCTCTATATGGGTTGGAGTTGCATAAAAATGTTTTTCCATGAATTAATTACTGTGGTATATCACGCCGTTGTTATAATTCAATTTCTTTATTTTATTTCAAACTTTTTAGAAGTTTTGTAAACGCACAATAGGACGGAAAGAGTGAAACCATATAAACACAATTTTTCAAAATTTGTCTAAATTTTTTAACAATTTCTCAATACCCAGATCTACACAATCTGAACAAATATTTAACAATACTTTAAATTTTGAAATGATAAGTTTTTAATTAGCTGAAGGTTTGAAACCCCTTTAATAAATTAGAAAGTCATTAAAATAATGCATTTTAATTATGGTAATAATAATTTTACTGTTATCTTTCAATACAAATGAAAAATATGAAAAAATTCTATTCAAGGAACTTGTTATTTTCAATTTTAAATTTAACTTCTGACAAAAACTGCAGACAATTAAACTGTTCTATTTTAACATTATAACCTAATCATTATCCCACAACTATAACAAAATATTCAAAATGTCAACATGACAACTGTTTGTCATCATTTTCATTTTAACTGTGAATTTAAAATTAAAAATAAAATCAGAAAATATTTTTTGACAGAAACAAGACATTTTAATAACCATTAATGCAATAATGTCAGTTGGGAACCTTAGGAAAAATAAAAAACTAAATAACAATTTTATTGCAACTTTCATTCTTTGTTCATGTTCCAGACAGGAGTCGCAGCAAATGGAAAAATAAAAGCAAGAATGAAAAATTCCTTTTTTTTTTATTTTAATTTACCATTTATATACCGTTATGTTATGTTTTTTTTCTATATAATAAGTACAATACCTAATTCCAGGGTTGGGAAAAAAATGTTTACGAAAGAAATGCAAAAAAAAAATTTTACTAAAAGTAAAGAAGGAGTCGCATACATTTGAAATGTTAACTGTCAGGTAGTTTTTTTTTTCATTTTAATTATTTCATTGTCAACTTTACGTTTGTGTTTTTTTTTCATTTATTTTTTATTTTAGTTGTAAGAAATGTAAAAATCATAAGTAATGTAGCAGGTCAAGTAATTGAAGGGATAGTTGAAAATTATGACATTTTAATGAAAACTAATACAACAATTTAATTTATTTACTTACTCCCTTACCAGATCCGTTTAATTCATAAAAATAAAGTAGTTGTAATGCATTTTACTAATTAGTTATATTTTTCATTTTGATTGTAATTGTAATTTGCAACAGTAAATCCATGACAGTAATGTCTGAAAAATAATTATGTACTCTTAGATTTTTTCAGTAACAACTATAGAAGAAACCGTTATAAATCGTTGAGTTTCTTGTGTTTTCGTATGTGTGTGTGTTTCTGTGAGAACGACATCTCTTGTAAATTTCAACCGATTTTAATGAAATTTAGTATGAAAACTTTCTTCGGCAACAGCAAGAATTAAGTTCATAAATAAGCTTAATCGGATCACGGAACCGGGAAGCTCACACACAAAAAATTCAGATTTTTCGAGAAACCTCGATTTCTAAATAGCGGAATAAGTTTCAAATTTGTGCATAGACTATTTGAATAGCTTTCATAAATTGGTTCAGTATGATGGAGTTTAGATGGAGTTTTTAGGAGTTTCGGAAATGTAAAGTTGTAATAAATCATCAAAATCTAAAACAATTTTAATGATTTTGGAATAAATGCTGGTTTTGCTAAAAGAAAGAACGACGTCCAAATTTGGCCACGGGATCGGAAGGGCTTCTATGTAAAATATTCGCTCTTTAAAAAAAATACCAAATTATGCAAGAAGAAAAGTTCATCCAATCCATCTTTAATTTATTTCCATATGTTTTTTTTAAGTTTGAATATTAATTACTTATTAAAAATACTAATTTTATATTATATTTATAAATATTTATTTCTATTTATATTATGTTTCTAACCACATTCTCAAAAAGAGTCTTAGATGTTGTCTTAGATGTTTTACTTTATGTATATCATGTTTTTCTATTAATTTTAATTTAAAGGCTAGATGCATTAAAATTTACTACTTTTTTAACTGAGTTTTTCTTTATTGTAAATAGGTCTAACAGTTTTTCTAAACTAAATCTTGTTAATGACTTAGTTGCACTTCATAATGTTATATACAATAGTCACAGTAATAATAAAATAATATAAAAACGAGGAAAAGTGTAATAAAGTAGACTGTGTAAGTTCTGGGCACCCGATGACCGTAATTCAAAAATTATATCATCCAATTAATTACTTTTGGCAAAATTTTAAACATACAGCTACGTTAGGTGTACAGTAATGCTCATATAAAAGTAGAAGTTGTATGGCAGCTACTCGAATCAACCGCAGTAGACCAACCAAATTTTGCAGAAACTTTGGCCATAAACCTAAACTACTTTTGGCAAAATTTCAAACATCCAGCTTTAAAAAGAACAGAGTAATGCTCATATCAAAAAAGAAGTTGTATGGCAGGTACTCGGACCCGTGGACCAAAATGGCTGGATTTAAATAGCGATGACGGCTATCGCATAAAAACGAATTTGTGAAAATTTCAAAATCCTAACTCCTTTATTTTTTGAGTTATCGTGCTGACGGACGGACGGACATACATAGCTAAAACGATTTATTTTTAGATTCTGATCCGATCCATACACTTGAGTCTATATCTACCCCCTCTCCTTATCTGCGTCACAAATGTAATGGCAAATTTATTATACCCTTTTGACTAATAGTCATTCGGGTATAAAAATTAAATTTTTAAATAATAAAGACGTATATGCAGGTTTGAAAAATGTGATGTATTATATATGATATATATTATATATACATATCAAGAAAGTAAACTTTTCAATTAACGATATCATAATTTAAAATTCATTATCCAAAAGTAATCAATGGATTGCTTTTAAAAATCAAGTTATAAAAAGTGCAATAAACCAATTTGATTCGTCATAAAAAAAACTCTAACCCGTCAAATGAAATTTGAATCAGTTAAAATAACTTCGATTGTGTTAAGGTTTTAATATAACTGTAAAAAATATTCCTCCTTTCCTGCCGTTGTATATATACACATTCGTTGTTCCAAGTAGTTTTTTTCCCAGTTTTCCGTTTCGTTAAATTTTGTGAAAAATATACGAAATCGCGATATTTAAAAAAATGAAAATCATTTAAAATAAAATTTATTTTTATTATTAAAATAGAAAGACTAAGAATGAGTCCAACAAATAAAATATGGAGTAAATATATAGTTGAAATAAAAAAGAACCTGCAAAACGGTTCCACAGATTGATTTCATTTGCTTCAAATGTGGATGGATTGCCTGTCCTCATGTTGGAAGTTGGGAAATAGTTGATTAATTTTAAGTTTGAATTATTTTAATAATTATTAGATTTTTTTTAAAAATCTATCAGCACTGATAATGCGGTAAATTAAAAAAATACTTCCAAGCTAAGGAAATTTCTTAGACAGTTTTCAATCTTCAATACTGTAGAGTACTGATTGTAAAGTAATAGTATAAAATGAGGAAGATATTCAGAGAAGATTTATTGAATAAAATTCGTTCGCCAAATGAAACTGTATTAATCCTAAATTCCTTGAAGCTTTAATTCAGCCTATAAAAATAGCGACCTGATTGTAATTCTTAAAAAGTGATCTGTGAATTGAATACTTTAAAGAAATTTATTTAACCTTTGACTTTTTTCAGTCCATTTTTTCTTTGTTTAACTCTTTGTTTTTTAAAATTAGTAATTGAAAGTGCGGAAGAAAGACTATGAAATCAAAAATATTTACTTTATTTAAGGCTGGTTTTACATAATCCTTTTTTTGTAACTTTGAGACACTCGATCGGTGTGAGGTTAGAAAACCCAAATTCCACAAAGAAAATTATAAAAGTTCGAATCTTAAGCCCTCATCAACAAAATGCCCTCAAAAATTATGGTGCCACTTTTTAAAACTTTTCCAAATCTCTTTTGGTTTTTAGTGTCTACTACAAAATGGGAAACTAGGTTTCTTAGATCTAGTTGGTCTGACTTCTGAATCCCAAGCTACGGGGGCTGGAACTTTATTTCAATTTTGAATCTCCGAAGAATTTTAATCCAATATCGTCGTTCTGGACCCCTCGTCTTAACTAATTACTTTAACCCAAATTAATTTGAAACTAAGGTTATACAAAATATTTCAAAAATGTTAGTTGACTGTCCCTAATAAAGAATCCTTAAAATTCTGGTTTTGTAATAAAGCCAAAGAAAGCTTTTGAAAATGTTTAATTAATAAGATATACTTTACATCAAAGAGTAACAACTCCATATCCAACTCTCAATCCTAAATATTTACAGTAATGTTTGTTTCTACAATCAATAACAAAAGAAAAACCGTGGCATAGAATGAACACTCAGTATGTAAAGTTTTATTTTGGACAATCATGAAATTTAATACAATTTTTTAAAAGCCAATTCTTGTTAAATTAAAATTATTTTTCATTTTATTTTCGTCCTTTTTAATAATCGAACGAAAAAAAGTTTTAAAGTAATGAAATTTTTATTAAATAATATTTTGAATCATGAAGATGCATTTTTCTTTTATTAATTTCATTTGAAAAAATAAAACGGTTTTGAAAAACACATCCTATAGAATTTTAAGTCATTAAAAATAGGTACATTTGAAAATTTCAAATTAATCGGCAATATTTACTTTTTCAATATTACCTGAGGTCAGTTTACTGTAAAACCTTTTTTTGAATTTGAAGATGTGATTTACCTGAAAGAAAAATTTAAAATAGTATTATTTAGTACACCTAATATGGTAAAATATTTATTATACATGTATACTATAAGTCAAATCAAGATTTCGGAACGAAACGAAATAAAATGAGAAGTTCGAAGCAATAATTAAAGGCCGCTCCAACAATCAGCCATCTAGGATCAGAACCGAAAAATAAATAGTAAGAAGAGCTGGCTTTCAACTTATACTTTATTTTCTGCGTAACTGAAAGCTTAACAAGTTATGCATTCAAAATTTTGTCAAAAGTAATTAACCAGATGATATAATGACGATATTATTGTCTTACAGTTATCCCATAGTTGGCACAGTCTTCCCTACTACACTCTTCCTCGTTGATTATTAAATTTATTCAACTTAGTCGACACATTACTAAAATTAAAGGAATTTGAATCGAATAGTTTTGAGCCTTTAATAACTCACTTATCATCTTAATCACTATAAAAGACTTATGTATTTTCTAAAGAGGCGAATTGAATTTCAATATTTTGCTAGCTCTAAATTTCCACAACAGTATTTTTACGCCTTAAGGTAGGTCTTAATATTGATAGTTTTCCATAATGTGCCCCAAAAATTTCCTTAGTTTATAATACATAGCTCTTAATCCTAGGTTAACAATCTTGCTTACCTAATCATAGTTTTCAATCAAACTGTACATATATAGTAAAGGTTCAATTCTTAATTTAATTTTGAATAGAGATGGTGCTGTTTACTTAGAAACTGCAAAAAATACTCGGATAAATCTTTTCAGAATGTGATTTAATTTTTTTCAACACCCGCAGTAGCTTCGTTATAACAAAATTCGCAGTCCATTAAACTTCCAACTCTTTTTTTTTATTTTTTGCCGTTCGAGTATCTTTTGCTCTATACAGGTAATTTTTGGATCATTACGTTCAATTCAATTGCAGTTAAATGTACATTGATTGCATCAAATTATTGATTGATATGAATTTTAATTTTTACCGAAACAATAAAATTAGTTAAAGTTTTCTACGTGATGAACCTATTATTAAAATCAAGAGAATGAGAGGGAGTGAAGGATTAAAAATACAAAAAGAAACCAAAGTCTGCAATCGTAAACCTCATCTGAATTTTTCAAATAAAAATTAAAAACTATTGCATGTGGAGCGGAATAAAAAATTAAAACAAATTAATGAGAAACAGGACCAAGGAGAAATCAAATTTTGAATTAGGTATAGTTTTTAGAACAAAATGATTCTCTGGATTCGTTTGTTTTATTTTCAATTGATGGACAACTGATCTAGAATGGATTGAAATGATTAATATGGAATTTTATTTGCGTATTGGTTAAATGTTTTGATATTTATTTTTTTAGGGTCTATGACACTTTACTGAAAAAAAAACCAGAATTATGAAAAAATCCCGAAAGTTAAAAAAAAAAAAAATTCGAAAAATATCAAAATCCCGAGTTACGTAACCTTATTCAGGTTGGATACGAAGTTCTAAAACACCTTCCATTTAAATATACATACACATTTAATAAAAGGCAAATATAAATACTTTGAAAAAGAAGCATTCCTGATTTTATATTCAACTCTGAAATGTTTCATGTTTCAGCATTTGGAACATTCGGGATTTGTTTTACTGAATTAAAACAATTCGAGATTTTTTCTTTTCGGAAATTTTTAGTCGGGAGTTTTTGATTCGTTTTTTTTTCACTAAAATGTCATGCACCCTTTTTTTATAAGATTGTGATGATCATGGATGATAAGATATAAGTAATACTTTGGTTTGTTATAACAGATTAATTGAAAAAGAGTTATTGCACCTTTTTCAATTATCATTGGGTACAAATTATTCTAATAGACAAAAGATATGTTAATAAGATACTTTTATTTACAATATAATAAAATATCTATTATTAAACATAAAATTTTAATAATAAATTAAAGAAAATTTGTATAGGCTTTTAAAGGCTAATCAGAATATTCTGGTTCTTACAATTCAAAATATATAAAATGAATACAAAGATTTTGGAAACTTCATTGGATTTAGGGAAATTTTTTTAAGAAACGATTAATTTATTTGGAAAACTTTTATGATAAAACAATGGTAATGGCAGAATAAGAGAAAATAAGAGGTATATGTATATATAAGTGAGAATTGGAAATTTAATATTGATTAGTCTTTACAACTGCTACTTATTAACAATCTTTCTTTGCTGTTTGTTCGGTACAATTTTGCAATCGATTTCAATCTAGCTTCAAGTTTAATTAATTAATTTATTTATTTATTTGAATATTACGTAATACCAGTATTATATGGTAGAGCCCTTGGCTGTCAGGGCCGTTGTGGATTTGTTTTAATATAGAATTTATCAATAAGCATTTCAATTCTTAGATTTTGCATAATTTTAGGATGAATTTTGTTAATATTATAAAATTTAGAATGAACCGTGTAATAAACGTATAATTAATAATATTAAGAGCAGGATATTGGAAAGCAAACAAAGTTCAGGACAATCATTTGGATCACATACTGGTTAGAATGCCGAATATTTTAAAGATTTTTAAAGTAAAAGTGAAAAACTGAAAAACTTTTTATTTGGTTTTTTCACTCAGTCCCGTTGTTATTTGACTCCAACCAGTGGTTGATGGGTAATCAATAATTACCTAATAAAGCTATATCTAAAAAAATTTTAAGATTATCTACAAACAAGTGTAAAATAATAATTAATTGAAACAAATAATTTAATTGAATAATATAACTCACAGACGCAGAAGTTCACTTATTATAATTCAAATATAAAATTATTACGATGTGTAACGAACAGAATTGTCTCTATTCAGAATCTAAGAATTTTTTACATTTTCTAAAGGGCTACTTTTTTTGTAGAAAAACTGTATGTGTGATGCATTAAGATCAATCCTAATAAAAGGAATATAATACTTCTCTCCTGTTTTAAGAATTCATCTGAATTAAATAATTGATATATTATTGACATATTATTCGAAATGACTTTACTCATAAATACTTATATTAAATGTAAATGTTAAACTTTAAATAAAAACATTTTCTTTAAAAAACTTAAGTTTTATGAAGCCTATATTGATTTCCAAGTTGAACGGAACCCTTTTTTTCGTATTGTCAAAGGAAAAATTTTACTTTTTAAAATTAAAATTTTCTTTTCCCTATATTTTGTAATACTTCCAAAAACAAGGCGTTCACAAAACAAAATATATTAAACTTATAAAAAGCAGGAGTGATTACGAAAGTTTTGGGTGAATTTTTTTTCTTGCCTTACTTTTTAAAAAACTTTCCATTTTCAAGTTGGAAAATAGGTTTAAAAAACTTTTTATATACATATTAGGTAAATATAGTGTATGTGACATCACATTTTCTTTTCTTTAACAATTTTTTCTTATAGTATCTGAAGTTTTTTAAGTTAATAGTATTATGAAAAAAGTGGGACCTTAAGTATTTGAGTTTCAACAAACTAATTTTTTAAATTTTTTTTTCTGATTTTTTTCTCTTATTTTTTTTTTGTTTTTTTATTTAAAAGAAATGTGAAACTATATGATAATGATATTGAATCGATTATTTCCAGATACTATTTCTTTTTAGTATTATACCAAGGAAAAGGGATTCAAGTTTTCCTATGTATTTGTTTGTTTTAAAATAAAAATACGAAGTGTAAACTTATATAATTTTGATTTGAATGCAGTGATAAGAACTGTTTAGTTTTAAAAGATGTTAGACAAGATACATTGTTTGGATAAAATTTACATAAAAATTCTAATTTTAAAATAATATTTTAAAGTTATTTTTGATTATATTAAATTTGAATTTAATAAATTTAGCAAAAAGAGCCTGGATATTTCCTACAAAATAAGTTAAAATAAAATTGTGAATGATATTTAAAAATTTAAAGTTAGCTAGTTCAGATGCTTTAATTTAAGAAGAATTAAAATAATTAATATTTATTTTAAAAATTTGTTGAAAAAAAAAGTAAAATGTTTGAAAACTAAGAACAGAAAACCTAAAAGTATGCAATTGACTGTCAAATTTAAAAATATTGGAAACCCCAATGGCTTGTCTAGTCGCAAAACTTTACTGATTTTGTGACAATTTATTTGACAATATTATATTTAAAAGTTTTACATTACTTTCTGTAAGATAACCTAAAAGTATGCAATTGTTTTTTTTATGAATATTGAATTGAAGTCATCAGCCCACAATGGCCCTGGCAACCGAGGGCTTTACCAATATTGCGTAGTTATTGTAATGCGTAATATTCGAATAAATAAATAAAAAAATAAATGAATTGAAGTCAAAATGACCTATATGCAACCATGGATTAATGGTACTAATTTCGAGTGAAATTTTAATTTATTGCATATTAAGTTGTTTACTCCTGAAGGAGCATAGGGCTTCCACAAAGCTTTCTGATTTCGAGTCTCTGTTTCCGTTTCGTTAATCGTTTTGTTCACTAAGCTAGATGATTGGTCTGCTGTAGTTATTCCACATGATTTTCAATCTCACGCTTTGTGGAAAAGACGACGCCGGATTTTTGCGCAATGTCACAGCGATTTTGCATTCACCGACTCCTGATCTCTTGAGACGCATATTAAGCATTAAATTTAAGAAAGTTATCGAAAAAAAATTACTTAAATCCCCTAAAGTTTAGATAGAATAACAATTATTTCTAGATAGGTATAAGATTCTTTAACTACTTATATTAATTTTTTTCCCTATTTTTATGTATTTTTATAAAAACTTATTTATTGTATTCCAATTTTCTAAATTTATTTTAAACAGTAGATTTCTAATATGTTTTTTTAGATTGATTAAATCATTTTTTTTAATTTCCTTTAATTTATATTTGTACAATATTCTATTTATTTCCTTGAAATTATTTTTAATCATATCATAAAACAAAATAAAAAAATTTTATTATTTGGAATTAAAAGAAGACACTGAAAACAGAAGAAAATTAAGAAAGAAAGAGTTATTAGAAAATTCTTAGAATTTAATTTTCCGATTTATTTCTTTTATGTTCTTTTATCTTTTATCATAATATTAAATTATTTTCCAAAGTTTTCTTTAATTTCTTTATAACTTATTGTTTTATTTTTACGTTTTAGACCTTTTACAAATCTGATAAGTTGCTAAAAAAAATATAAATAAGAATAATAAATAATATAGGTACTATAAATTAAATATAAAAATTTTGAAATATGTTATTGTTGTCCATTCCATCGTATCATTGTTATCTATCATTTCTTTTATCTTTATTTTTATATTCTGAAAATATCAGTGTGATGGAGTCAAGACTAGGAGCGTACTTTTGCTGTTTTTATGTTGTATAAAATATTTTTGTGTAATAAGCATTTAAAGTAGGAAATGTAAACTAAGTTGTAATAACTAACTGTGTTCGTTAAGGCCGTATGTTCGTTTGTTTAGTTTTTATAAATAATTAAATTCAAAGCCTTGGGATTTTACCGTTATATTTAAAAACCCTAAGGTTTTGAAGTTATATTTTAAAACATTAAGCTTTAAGAGTTATATTTAAAAACCTTGGGGTTTTACAGTTATATTTTTAGACTTTGAGGTTTTACCGTTATATTTTAAAATCTTGGGGTTTTACAGTTATATTTTAAAATCTTGAGGTTTTACAGTTATATTTTAAATTCTTGGGATATTATATTTAGACAAATGATAATTTTTGAGAAAAAAAAACATATAAGTTCTAGCGAAAAGCCGCTGAAGGTTAGGAATCAATATAATGAATATATTAACTGCACTGGCAATAGCAAATAAAAAATTATCAAATATGGAAAATAGTATACAATAATAAAGAAATAATAAGTTCGAAAGATATGTAAATTAAGAAATACTACATAATATAATTATAAAGGGAACCAATTACTAAACATACCTTGAAATCTGATTACTAGGAATGTAGTACCAATATGTTTTGTAACGGTAACGTTGTAAATGTCGATTTAGAAAATGTCGAATGGGTGAAAATATCGACTGTAAAAAAAATACCGACTGAGAAAATGTCGACAAAAAAAATGCCGACTGAGAAAATGTCGACTGAGGGTGAAAATATCGACTGTAAAAAAAATACCGACTGAGAAAATGTCGACAAAAATAAAAGCCGACTGATAATTTGCCTACAACTGAAAATATTAACAAAAAATGTCGACGTAATTAAAAATATAAAAAACATATTATAACAACATATTTATTCTAGAAACAATAAATATCCATTCAATAAAAAAATTGAAAAGAAATAATATTTATATGAGCATTACACCTAATGAAGCTGGGAGTTTGAAATTTTTTCAATAAACGTTTAGTGTAATGACCAAAGTTTGGTCCTGCAGTTGGTTCGATACCATTATTCAGGTAAAAAACAGGTAGATATAATTTTTGAATGTAATTAGTCATATATAGCCACATAACTAACGTTGTGGCTTATGGTTGTACAAAAAAGCTGTCCCCATAGTTCAAATTTCATACAAACTTGGGAAATTTTTTCTTAGGGACATTTTTCATACAACCGTGGCTTATGGCTCAAATATTTTGCGGCGACTTTCTGTAATACATTTTCGAAGGTAATTCGTGGATTAATTAAGTATTTTCAAAAAAATGTTGAAAAAATGACTGCGCAGTATTTTTTCAATCAACATTTTCTTAAGCTAACATTTTTTCAGTGAAGATTTTCTCAGTCGATATTTTCTCAGGTCGACATTTTCTCAGTCGACATTTAGACCCAGACCCGTTTTGTAAATAATCTATATTGTTGTCCTTTTTTTTAACGGAAAAAAACAAAAAGAAAATTTTAATAAGAAAAACATCCTTTTGTTTCAATTTTCCTTTCATTTTTTAATATTTGTTATTACCTTTGCTATGTATTTTATTCTGTATATTTCCTTTGTTTTCTTTGAATAATTTGAATGTCCTTTTTAATTTGTACGATTTTTCATAAAAAGAGTTTTGTCCTTTTTTTTAAAGGACTAAGAAACGATTCTAAGGAATTTTCTGTAATTTGCTTCTAAAATAAATTTTTTATTAAATAAAATTCTTATCAGATTCTGAGAATAACAAAATAAGGAAGCAAGAATTGTTTAAAAGATATGATAGAGTAGAAATGACGTGGGATCATGAATGAAAGTTTTCTTTTGATTTTCTTTTTTGTTTTTAAATAAAATTCAATAATATTTATTATAAGAAATTATAATTATAATCAATCTATAATCTATTCGATTTTCCTCTGTGTTATTTATATGTAAGTAATACAAATAAAATACAAAGAAATAGTAATAAAATGGAATTGTTTATTAGTAATTAGATCGTTTTTATAAAATTCATTGTATTTATAATGGTAGATTTACTTACAATTGAATTAGTTCCTAAATAAAACCTTTCTTTGTTCAATTTATATTATTGTAATTCATTCATGGAAATTTTAATTGCATTAAACTGGCTTTTACACGTTCAAAACGGAGGACCATGGTGTTGTAATTAAAAACCAAACGTGCATCAGTGGAGTAAAATACTGTCCTTTGAATTTAAAAATTACAACCATGGTCAGATCATATTCCATAACAAATATAGATTTTAAAGTAATTACAACTAAATCCCATTTTTCTCGAATTTAATATAACGCGATTTTTTATAAAATTTAAATTCTCTGTTTACGGGATCGAATTTGAAATAACCCGATTTCAAAAACATAGGTAAATCCGATTTAAAACGATTTAATAATCCAAAAAACAACTTAATAAAAAAAACCAACAATTTTTTTACGCGATTTTTTTTTATGCGGATCTGAAATAACGCCAGTTCAATCGCGTAATACGAGCATATAGTAGGAAATGTAAACTAAATTGTAACAACTAATTGTGTTCGTTAAGGCTGTATGTTCGTTCGTTAAGATTTTATAAGAATACTAAATTCAAAGCCTTGAGATAAGATTTTACAGTTATATTTTCAAACCTTGGGGTCTTACAGTTATATTTTAAAATTTTGGGGTTTTACAGTTATATTTAAAAACTTTGAGGTTTTACCGTTATATTTTAAAACCTTGAGGTTTTACATTTATATTTTAAAATCTTTAGGTCTTACAGTTACATTTTAAAATCTTGGGGTTTTAGAGTTATATTTTAAAACCTAAAAACCAAATATATGAAAAAAATTAGTTTTTACGCGAATTTTTCGGAACGTATATATCGTGTAAAAAAGAATTAGTTGGGATTGGATTAAATTGTAAAGTCGTATTTAGTTGATAGGTTCTTGAATGGATATCTGTATATCTTCTATCATTTTCTTCCTTGTGGCCTTTAATTGTGGTCGACCCTGTAGGTTGATTTGTTATATTACATGCATAGTTGACGAATAAGATTGAAGTTAATGCAATGTAATAGAACTAGATTATATGTAATACGCTTGTATTCGTATTATGTAATAGTTTCATCGCTTCTATTCGTATTATATAATACGAATAAAATTGTGGATATCGTACCTGGGTACTCAAATGGGATTGGAAAGACCGAAAGATAAATACCCAAGAAGAAATAAACCTTCATGTCTACTTGAACTTTCTACAAAACAATGTTATTTAAAAGAAAAAGTAATTAGTTAGTTTTACAGAAAGTTTCTTTTAAGTTTGTTTTTATATTGAAAGTTCATTATAAAATTTTTGTTTATTATTTTTATTCAAACAGAAACTGTAAAATTAGAAAATTATAAACTTTTGTTTTTCTTTAATTTCCATCATTTTCTTTTGATCAGTGATGCAATAATGGATGATGGATAAGAAAATGAAAGAATTTTATAAATTTAATGCGCTTTTGAGGAATCCTTTTGTTTTTTTTTGTTTATTATTTTTTATAAGAAATAAAATTTGTTTTGTTTTAATTTCTTAAAAGCAATCAATGAATGAATCTATTGGATTGCTTTCGTTTTACTTTGTTTAAACACAAATTTACTTTGAGTAGTATTTTGCTGTTTATTATAAATTTTTTATAATACCAGCTTTATATCTTGTCCTCTGTAATAAAAAGATTCAAATTAATTTTTTTTAATTTTTTAATAGTGATTATGTGTACACGATTACAATTTCAGTTCTACTGAAAATTAACTAAAAACAAAGACTCATTATTCAGTTACTTTAAACAAAAGCAGCTAAAATCGCTTAAGACTGCATCAAGTCTTTTCATGATATAATAAATTTTAATCTTATTTTGAATGCTGAAAATTATTTGTTTTATATCTGCTTTTGTGCAATCTTTGTATTGAAAAGTTTAATTAACTTAAACATTTAGAAGAATGAACAATAGTTAATTGATTTTTCTCAATAAAAAAACTTAATATCCTATGAGAGCTATTCAAGTATATGAAGTCTAAGGAATATTGCTTCTTTACCTAAATGTATAAGTTTTACGTCCACTTTGATTCAAATAAATCTTACTTACAATAGGTTTCGCAAGGAACATTTTGCTTTATAAATAAAGTCTTATAAGAATCTTATAACAACCTTTTCCAAGATTGAAGATCAGTAAAAACTTAAAGTAATAATAATTGTAGTTTAAAAAAAAAAACATTTACATTCTTTTAACATATTTTTTCATCTTGACCAATTCTATTGTAAGTACTATTCTTATAAGAGCCTTATTTCACCCTTATTAGCTTTTTTGCTTAAATTTTCTTAGTCAGGAGTAATAAAATCTTACAAAATACTTGTATTCATTCTTATAAGAGCTTTTTAACAAATGTTCTTCGCCAAGAGTAATATACTCTTATAAGAGTCTTGAATTTATTCTTATAAGACCTTTATCATCATATCTCATATCTTGGGAAAGGGTACGGTAAGAATATAATAAACTATTAATCTTATTCAGGGACTCTTACTTATTTCCTTAAAAAATCCAAAATTTTATATTCCTTGGAACAAAAACTACTTTATTTTAAAAACTTCTTTCATTTCATTTTTCAACACATAATTACAAAACTTATTAAATTATTAAAATTTACTTATGTAAAATTATTTTTCAATTTTTACAATTTTATTTTTTTTTAATAATTATTATTTAATCTTAAAAGTTTTATAATATAAAAAAGAACATTTAATTGTTAAAATTTATTTTATTTTTAAAAAACAAAAAAAAAAACACAAAACTTTTCCGAAAGACAAAAAAAAAAGAAGAATTAAATAGGAAAAATAATAATTTATTTTTCCATTTTATTATTTATTTTATGCAATAATTTTGTACGCTCTACAAATTTTATTCATAAAAAATTTATGAATTAACAATTAAAAAACACAAAATACAAATTCAATTCATTTAAACAAATGACAAAAAAAAAACCCAAAAAAAAAAATTAAATATTAAAAAATAGTAAGAGAAATTTACGAAATGACTTCCTTTTACTTCCTCATTCTTAACATCCGTACAGTAAAAATTTTAAAGCACAATCATCAGATTCGTTTCAGTAAAATGTATTAATGGGTTACCAAACTATATTGAAATTTCGGGTAAAAAAGTGTTTGTTTAAGTCTGGCTTTAGAATAACTTAGAAATATTAGAATTGTTGGGGTTTAATTTGGGTTTTCCAATTTGGCTTCAGCTTCAGTTACTTTAGAAACCTCGCCAAGTCTCACATTAGTTACTTGATGACAAAACAAATTTTTTATAGAAGCTTCAAAAAGCACCCAAAAGTAGACTTTAACCAACTAAAAATCCCTTCCTTTTTAAAACCACACTTGAAAAGAACCTAAAATACATAATATGTATGATTTGGTTTTTAGAATTGGGATGGGGATAGAAAATTCGTCGGAGAATTAAGTTGAATCTTAGAAAAATTTTTAAGGGATATCATCAAGCTGGATTTAATTGCAAACTTCTTAGGGTCGTACATAAATAAATTACCAACTATCAGAAACACATTATATGGCAACTGATTTCAAAATTGCAATGTACACATAACAAGCGAGTTTCCATGAACCGTATATCGCCGTCATACTAATCAATACTCAATTTAATTTCAATAAACCATATTACTGATTTGTTGATTGGCTTTAGGGATTCCATTATGACAGTAAAGCACATCAATACAGCTTGCCTATTAAGTTTATGTCAATATGTTTTGTTTTAGATCAATTTTGTTTCATTCCCTAATCATTACCATATTACTAACTGGCCAGGGGGGTTATGTATCTTCTATTTTAGCACCCCCTTAGGCATTTCTTTATTACGGCAACAGCTACTCTTTTATGTTGCGTTAAATTATTTGCATTGCCTTAGAAATTATAAGGCCTATTTATTTAAATGCGTAATACTAAGTATACGAAATCTGTTTCAAAATAAATAAATTTTATTCCCCGAAACACTCCTAGGTACTAAAAATACCTGCAGAATAAAAATCGATTCTCTCAAGCTCATAAGGAAACTTAAAAGTTCTGAAACAAATTATATTTGAATAAATTTTAATTTAAAATTAATTTAAGCACATAAAGTACGTATTTTTTACTTTAATTTTGTAAGATTGCCATCTTTTGATTTATTATCACTGTATGTATAATATGTAAGAGCTGGAAGATTTTTAACTTGCAAACTTAATATTTAAAATTTTTTTTTTATTTCATAATAAAAAAAATTATTTTCATTTTTTTCATTTAAATAATAAAAATTTTACCAATTTTTTTTTTGGAATTCAGTTCAACAGGAAGTAAGACAAAAGCATAAAGAATTATTTTACAACGTCCTAGTGTCGTTCAAAACCCATTTAACACATTTTTTTCGGGTATGAATGGCCCATGAATAATTTTTCAAGTGCACACCTTCCTGAATCATGTTCAGAGATATATTCCCTTTTCTTTCATAATTTGTATAGGATATTAAAAATGCAGATAACTGCAAAAGTTGTGAAAAATGATGTTCAACACTTATTTTGCAGGTTTTATTTTTGTATTTACGTGTAATATTTGAGGAATGCATGACCAGAGAAAGGAATAACTTAAGAGAAGGGGAGGGTGGGAAGAAACTAAATTACAAATTTCTTTTAAATTACAAGGTGTATAAGATCCTTTTAGAATTCCATTGAAATAGGTGAAAGAACTTATCGAAGCGAAGAAATAATTGTATGAAAAGGGAGAGTTTATGATTGCCTATTTGCAATGCCTTAGATATTTTTTAAGGTCTTTATTTAAAAAAAAGTTTAAGAAGAAAGTTCTATATTTTTATATAAATCTCCTTAATATTCTCCCAAATATTCCCATTTATTTTACATAATCCATTATATATGCATTAAAGGCCCCATCCTAATTTTAGCTTTAAAGAAGTGTAATTTTTGCGGAAAAAAGTCACATACGATTCGCTGCAACTGTGTAAAGTTTTAATAATAAACCACCTGCTCTCCTCTTTTATTCCATTTTTTGTTTACCAAAAAAGACCAGGATATGTCCGAGTATTGCAAGGAAGACTATTGTTATACAAAACACCCTGTATCTAACTAAATAAACATATTTATATATAAAACGAGGAAGAGTGTAGTAGAGTAGACTGTGTCAACTCTGGGATACCCGTATGACCGTAACATATACATTATATCATCCGGTTAATTACTTCTGGCAAAATTTCATACATTCAGCTTTATTAGGTGTAGAGTAATGCTCATATAAAAGAAGAAGTTGTATGGCAGCTACTCGAACCCTTTGCAGTAGACCAACCAAATTTTGCAGTAACCTTGGCCATTACACTAAACTATTTTTGGCAAAATTTCAGACACCCAGCTTCATTTGGAGTAGTGTAATCCTCATATAAAAGAAAAAGTTGTATGGCAGCTACTCGAACCCTCAGCAGTAGACCAACTAAATTTTGCAGTAACTTTGGCCATTACACTAAACTATTTTTAGCAAAATTTCAGACACCCAGCTTTATCAGGTGTAGTGTAAAGCTCATATAAAAGAAGGAGTTGTATGGCAGCTACTCGAACCCTTTGCAGTAGACCAACCAAATTTTGCAGTAACTTTGGCCATTATACAAAACTACTTTTGGCAAAATTTCAGACACGCAACTTCCATAGGTATAGAGTAATCTTCATATAAAATTAGAAGTTGTATGGCAGGTACTCGAACCCGTGGACTAAAATGGCTGAATTTAAAACTCGATTCCGTTTTTTGCATAAAAACGAATTTGTGAAAATTTCATAATCCTAGCTCCTTTACTTTTTGAGTTATCGTGATGACGGACGGACGGACGGACATACATCGCTAAATCGATTTATTTTTCGATTCTGATCCGATCCATACACTTGAGTCTATATCTACCCCCCCTCCTTCTCTGCGTCACAAACGTAATGGCAAATTTATTATACCCTTGGACTATATAGTCATACGGGTATAATAATTTGACTGTTAATTTCAATTTATAATTTCGTAAGACAAAAAGAACAAAATGTATAAGGTATATAGTAATAATTTGGCTGACCTGTTCTTAATAATGAACTTATTCAGAAAAATTTAATATTTGTATTACAACAATTGGAACTACAGATATTTTAATTCCTTAATGATTTGATGCACATGCAATTTATTTCAATTTAAGTAACTACAAATTTACGCGTTTTTTGATTTATATAATCGAAAAGCAAGGTTAAATGATCTGCTCAGATGATTCGAAATGACTTAAAATTAACTTTAGGTACTAATTTTTATTTTTTATTTTACGTAGATTGGGAATCTTCGCTAGATTCCCAATCCACGCAGAAGTTTATGTTGGAGATCTTACCGAGCTAAACCATACGCTTTTCTTATTAACACGAGTTGAACTGACAAACCATTAATTATACCCGTATGACTATATAGTCCAAGGGTATAATAAATTTGCCATTACGTTTGTGACACAGAGAAGGAAGGGGGGTAGATATAGACTCAAGTGTATGGATCGGATCAGAATCGAAAAATAAATCGATTTAGCTATGTATGTCCGTCCGTCTGTCCGTCCGTCTGTCCGTCCGTCCGTCCGTCCGTCCGTCATCACGATAACTCAAAAAGTAAAGGAGCTAGGATTATGAAATTTTCACAAATTCGTTTTTATGGAAAAAACGGAATCGAGTTTTAAATTCAGCCATTTTGGTCCACGGCTTCGAGTACCTGCCATACAACTTCTAATTTTATATGAGCATTACTCTATACCTATGGAAGCTGCGTGTCTGAAATTTTGCCAAAAGTAGTTTAGTATAATAGCCAAAGTTACTGCAAAATTTGGTTGGTCTACTGCAGAGGGTTCGAGTAGCTGCCATACAACTCCTTCTTTTATATGAGCTTTACACTACACCTGATGAAGCTGGGTGTCTGAAATTTTGCAAAAAATAGTTTAGTGTAATGGCCAAAGTTACTGCAAAATTTAGTTGGTCTACTGCAAAGGGTTCGAGTAGCTGCCATACAACTCCTTCTTTTATATCAGCATTACTCTACACCTAATAAAGCTGAATGTTTGAAATTTTGCCAAAAGTAATTAACCGGATGATATAATGTATATGTTACGGTCATACGGGTATCCCAGAGTTGACACAGTCTACTCTACTACACTCTTCCTCGTTTTTTTCTATTTTTGGTTTAAGTACAGGTTTTGTGTGCTTTCTCTAAGGAAATCTGTACTTTATACTATATTATCTAAAGGTCTTTTTCTTTTAAGTTTCTGTATTAATTTGTTTATTTATTAACTGAGCAGCTTCAATATTTATTTTCCCTTCTAGACGAGCTTTATGCCTTATAGCATATCTAATTATTTCATCTACAATTTTGGGAATTTGTAAATCTCTATGAATGTCACTATTACGTACAAACCAGGGAGCACTTACTATGTTACGTAGAACTTTATTCTGAATAGGTTTGTTTTTTTTTTAGGTATTAATGAAAAATATTAAAGTTCACAATATTCAATTTAGAGTTTTCAAACTTCAAAATTTTAGTAAATACAGTTGAATTAAATCATGTATTCAAAAATTAAATTAAAGGAAAAGAAATACAAAACGTTTTGAATTGAAATTCATTTTAACTACAAAAGAATTACTAAAATAAATCTTACAGGTTTATTAATGTCAAGGCGTAATACGACACGCTATATACTCACTCGCACGTTATACATAACTTTTATCGATTTGTACGTTAAATTACAAAAAAAAAAAGCAAAAAAAAAAATTATACTCGAAAAATATATACCCCTTTCTCACGATCCCTATTTAATTATACCCGTATGACTATATAGTCCAAGGGTATAATAAATTTGCCATTACGTTTGTGACGCAGAGAAGGAGGGGGGGTAGATATAGACTCAAGTGTATGGATCGGATCAGAATCGAAAAAGAAATCGATTTAGCTATGTATGTCCGTCCGTCTGTCCGTCCGTCTGTCCGTCCGTCTGTCCGTCCGTCATCACGATAACTCAAAAAGTAAAGGAGCTAGGATTATGACATTTTCACAAATTCATTTTTATGCAAAAAACGGAATCGAGTTTTAAATTTAGCCATTTTGGTCTACGGGTTCGAGTACCTGCCATACAACTTCTAATTTTATTAGAGCATTACTCTATACCTATGGAAGCTGCGTGTGTGAAATTTTACCAAAAGTAGTTTAGTATAATGGCCAAAGTTACTGCAAAATTTGGTTAGTCTACTGCAGAGGGCTCGAGTAGCTGCCATACAACTCTTTCTTTTATATGAGGATTACACTACACCAAATGAAGCTGGGTGTCTGAAATTTTGCAAAAAATAGTTTAGTGTAATGGCCAAAGTTGCTGCAAAATTTAGTTGGTCTACTGCTGAGGGTTCGAGTAGCTGCCATACAACTCCTTCTTTTATATGAGGATTACACTACACCAAATGAAGCTGGGTGTCTGAAATTTTGCCAAAAATAGTTTAGTGCAATGGCCAAGGTTACTGCAAAATTTGGTTGGTCTACTGCAAAGGGTTCGAGTAGCTGCCATACAACTCCTTCTTTTATATGAGCATTACTCTACACCTAATAAAGCTGTATGTTTGAAATTTTGCCAAAAGTAATTAACCGGATGATATAATGTATATGTTACGGTCATACGGGTATCCCAGAGTTGACACAGTCTACTCTACTACACTCTTCCTCGTTTTTTTTAAATTTAATATGAAAAATTTTTAAAGAAATATAATTCTTATTTAAAATTTTTTTTTAAATAAATTTATGGTACTGACCTCAGACTTTACGGTGCATGTTCTAGTCGTAGTCGAACGACATTTGTAATGTTAATTCGTTCTTTTTGATTTTTTAATTTATATGACTTGTTCAAATTAATATTTTTAATTTATTTCTTAATTAAAACTTCCATTTATCTTAATTTATTTTAATAATCTGATGAAATTATTATACTGAGTTATTTCTTATAATGTACAAAACTTAAAACAATTTTATAATACTAGCGCAAGCTGATATCGAATTTTAAGAACTGTTAAGTCTTGAAAATAACAGTAGTAAATTAAAATGATAAAAGATATACAGATGCCCAAGTAAGTGCCTTGAATAATATACCACTTTGTAAGAAACACTCTGAGGACAAAATTTTTAATGGGGACATTTAAGAAAATTTGAAGCTCTTTTCTTTGTTTTGATGAAAACACCTTTCCTCCGTTCCGTACAAGATTTTGTCCTCACGGTATTTCCTACAGGGTGGTATAAGTTAAGGCACTTACTTGCGAATCTTCAGCTTTGCAAAATTTATTTATTACTATACTTTACCCTTTTTAATAATAGTCAATAGTATATTAAAACTTCCCCTTGTTTGCGTCGATATTTGCTAATAGAAAGACTAGGAGGTTGCTTATTGCTATTTCGTAAGTAATGTAGTGAGCAAGCAGTTTTCCGAAATTCGCACGAATATCTTAAAATAAACAAGGTAAACTGAAATTTTCTATTAAAATTTTCAAATATTTGTCCTTTTCACGTGCCATAGAATGTATTGTATATGACAATTTTTTTTCCAAACTCATTTAAGATAAAGAATAACTCTTTCAAAAAAATTAATATTTTCTTACCTAAAAATCGGGCTCTGATTTATTAGAGTTGTCATCAGCACAACTTTAATTTGATCTTAATGTAAATTATAGAAGTACCATATTTTACTTCATTTTAGTCGAGTTTAAATTTCCACCTTGTTACATTACCCATACAAAAAAAATAATAAATTGTAAATGATTTTTATTTATGTGTTTGAATAGCCGTCATAAGAACTTTATATAAACCCCAATATTCGAAACACATTGTATTTCGTAGTGCCTACATTTATTTGAAAATAATGAGAATTTGATATGTCAAAACTCAAAATTCATTTGTTTCTAATAATTTTAAATAATATGATATTTAAAACTCCCAAAAACAAAATTTGACTTTGGTACATATACAAAGAAGCCAAAAATAAAACCATAACGTCTAATTATAATATTTTAATGGGTAAGAATTAAATATCAACAAATTGATATTGTTGAAAAATTTATAGAATAATAATGATTATTTACATTTGAACATTATGGGAGGTAAAAAAATATCTTATTTGAAGCAATTACTTCAAAAAAATAGATACACGAGTTACAGAAATTGTTGGGAAAATAATTTCAAAAGAAAAGAGCATACATAAATTTCTATCACTTTGTTGAATAAATACAGTTCACGTGTACTAGCAATGTCGTAAGTATAACGTATATATGCCTTTTGAAATATAAGTGGAAAATGTAATATACTAGCAGATTTACCCGGCGTTGCCCGGAAGCTTGCAAACTGTAAAAAAGCAAGTTTCAGCCAATTTTTTGAGATACTACTTTGCCTATAAATGCCACAAAAAAATATTTGTGGAGTTCCGTTAACCCATCGTGGCCCAACAGCTTTTTATAGGTTTTTTCGTTGCTTTGCTATATATTAGAAATGATTTAACAGATTAACTTCAAATTTCGTATATGTGTTCTTCTTTGAAAATGAAGTTCAATTTACTAACAGATTTGAAAGTTGTTAACCCCTCCCGACCCGACGATTGTTCAAAAAAAAATTTGTAAGTAAATTACGTCCAATTTTTGAAAGTAGGTACAACTTCTTTGAATTAGGGGAATACTTAAAAAAAAGGTTTGTCGAATTCTTTTAATCGATTGCGAAACAAAAATTTTAAAAAACAGTTTGCAAAACAATTTGAACGATTATCTCTAATTTTTCTATACATGGTGCTTCTTGACAATTTGGTGCTCCTTGACGATATAGTTGAGGATGGTAGGTTTCCGGTGAACAATGTTAACTGAATTAAAATGACTATTGGTCAAAAGAGGATTTTCTTGAATTGCCAACGCTTGAATAAAATATAGTCGATGGTTTAGAAAAGGTTTAAAAATTCGCTTTTCAACTTATATTTTGTTTAGTCCTGAAAGTTGTAATACGCTCTTTCTCGTTTTTTTATGATTTTATGAGAGAAATGTAGGCTTATTTTTTAGAATAACTGTTTTAAAATACTATGTATTTAAGCATTATATAAAACAAATTGAATTTTTTGATTTTTAGGTTTCATTTGAAGAAAACTGAAAATTTCATTGAATCTTTGTTCAAAACGCACAAACAGGTCAAAACCAAATTAACCCTGTGGGTTTTAATTAAAATGCTGGTACAAAATTTTCAATAAAATACTTTTAATCGTATAACAAAATAAAATATATAGAAAACTTCATAGCGTCGTGGTGGAAAATGGGTTAATCGAACTTAACTAAAACTTTTTGCAGCCTCTCTTTTAGACTACAAAATCAACCTGTAAAATTGGACACAAATCGAAAACACAAAATTTTTTGAAAGTCCGCCAGGCCGAAATGGGTTAATTTATTCCAACCAAATTTATACAACTAAATGCGGTTGCTAAGTAGAACATTTGTGCAAAATTTCAAGTCAATCGGTCAAACAGTTTTGACTCGACATCAAAAACATTGAAAAAGCTTCTTTGAACCCTCGTGCCCAAACGGGTTAACCGAACTCAACAAAAATTTGTGCCAGACTTTATTTTCGACTGCGAAACCACCTTGTAAAATTGGACACAAATCGGAAACACAAAATTTTTTGGAAGCCCGCCGGGCCGAAATGGGTTAAATTATTCCAACCAAATTTATGCAACTAATTGCGGTTGCTAAGAGGAACATTTGTGCAAAATTTCAAGTCAATCGGTCAAACTGTTTCGGCTCGACATCAAAAACATTGAAAAAGCTTCATTGCGCCCTCGTGCCCAAACGGGCTAACCGAACCCAACAAAAATTTGTGCCAGCCTCTCTTTTTGACTGCAAAACCACCCTGTAAAATTGGACACAAATCGGAAACACAAAATTTTTTGGAAGCCCGCCGGGCCAAAAGGGGTTAATATATTCCAACCAGCTTTATACCATTAATTCCGTGTAATAAGAAAAACATTCGTGCAAAATTTCAAGTAAATCGGTCAAACCGTTTCGACTCGACATCAAAAAAACGAAAAAGCTTAAAACGGCTCTGGAGCCGCAACCTGCTGACTTATAAAAATGCGACATAGCCTATGTCACCCCCCGGACTCCCAAAATTATTCCTCTAAAATTTGGTGTCAATCGGACCAGTGGTTTTCACGTGAATCCTGGACAAACAAACAAACAAACAAACAAACAAACAAACAAATTTTCTTCTTTATATATTAGACTAGCAGATTTACCCGGCGTTGCCCGGAAGTTTGCAAATTGTAAAAATTTTTTGAGATACTACTTTGCCTATAAATGCCACAAAAAATATTTGTGGAGTTCCGTTAACCCATCGTGGCCCAACTGCTTTTTATAGGTTTTTTCGTTGCTTTGCTATATATTAGAAATGATTTAACAGATTAACTTCAAATTTCGTATATGTGTTCTTCTTGGAAATTGAAGTTCTATTTACTAACAGACTTGAAGGTTGTTAACCCCTGCCGACCCGACGATTGTTCAAAAAAAAATTTGTAAGTAAATTACGTCCAATTTTTGAAAGTAGGTACAACTTCTTTGAATTAGGGGAATACTTAAAAAAAAGGTTTGTCGAGTTCTTTTAATCGATTGCGAAACAAAAACTTTAAAAAACAGTTTGCAAAACAATTTGAACGATTATCTCCAATTTTTCTATACATGGTGCTTCTTGACAATTTGGTGCTCCTCGACGATATAGTTGAGGATGGTAGGTTTCCAGTGAACAATGTTAACTGAATTAAAATGACTATAGGTCAAAAGGGGATTTTCTTGAATTGCCAACGCTTGAATAAAATATAGTCGATGGTTTAGAAAAGGTTTAAAAATTCGCTTTTCAACTTATATTTTGTTTAGTCCTGAAAGTTGTAATACGCTCTTCCTCGTTTTTTTATGATTTTGTGAGAGAAATGTAAGCTTATTTTTTGGAAAAACTGTTTTAAAATACTATGTATTTAAGCATTATATATAACAAATTGAATTTTTTGATTTTTAGATTTCATTTGAAGAAAACTGAAAATTTCATTGAATCTTTGTTCAAAACGCACATACAGGTTAAAACCACATTAACCCTGTGGGTTTTAATTAAAATGCTGGTACAAAATTTTCAATAAAATACTTTTAATCGTATAAGAAAATAAAATATATAGAAAACTTCATAGCGTCGTCGTGGAAAATGGGTTAATCGAACTTAACTAAAACTTTTTGCAGCCTCTCTTTTAGACTACAAAATTAACCTGTAAAATTGGACACAAATCGAAAACACAAAATTTTTTGAAAGTCCGCCAGGCCGAAATGGGTTAATTTATTCCAACCAAATTTATACAACTAAATGCGGTTTTTAAGAGGAACATTTGTGCAAAATTTCAAGTCAATCGGTCAAACAGTTTTGACTCGACATCAAAAACATTGAAAAAGCTTCTTTGCACCCTCGTGCCCAAACGGGTTAACCGAACTCAACAAAAATTTGTGCCAGACTTTATTTTCGACTGCGAAACCACCTTGTAAAATTGGACACAAATCGGAAACACAAAATTTTTTGGAAGCCCGCCGGGCCGAAAGGGGTTAATTTATTCCAACCAAATTTATGCAACTAATTGCGGTTGCTAAGAGGAACATTTGTGCAAAATTTCAAGTCAATCGGTCAAACTGTATCGGCTCGACATCAAAAACATTGAAAAAGCTTCATTGCGCTCTCGTGCCCAAACGGGTTAACCGAACCCAACAAAAATTTGTGCCAGCCTCTCTTTTTGACTGCAAAACAACCCTGTAAAATTGGACACAAATCGGAAACACAAAATTTTTTGGAAGCCCGCCGGGCCGAAAGGGGTTAATTTATTCCAACCAGCTTTATACCATTAATTCCATGTAATAAGAAGAACATTCGTGCAAAATTTCAAGTGAATCGGTCAAACCGTTTCGACTCGACATCAAAAAAACGAAAAAGCTTAAAACGGCTCTGGAGCCGCAACCTGCTGACTTATAAAAATGCGACATAGCCTATGTCACCCCCCGGACTCCCAAAATTATTCTTCTAAAATTTGGTGTCAATCGGACCAGTGGTTTTCACGTGAATCCTGGACAAACAAACAAACAAACAAACAAACAAATAAACAAACAAATAAACAAACAAATTTTCTTCTTTATATATTAGATTATATTACTTCGTTAATTTGACGTTTAATTTATAAAAATTAAAATATCTATATAATAATAAAAACTATTAAGTATTGGGATTCTATAGTTGGATAAAAATAATTTGAGAAAGGTCAAGTGCCCATTAAAAAAAGTTTGAATATAAAAACCGCCTCATAATATACAGCTCTCAAAGGTGTCACTTTTTTAGTCTAAGATTTTTTTAGAATTTTTTTCAATCTTAATTCTCTCGATTAAAGCCCAACAAAAAAAACCTTCCATGTTAAAGTCATACATACATGCTTCTACAACAGAATGAGCCATGAAAAAGAAATAAGTATGTTGTGAAAAAAACGGTTTTTATTATTTTTATATTTATAAAAAAATGCTTGAACGGTAATTAATAAATTTTTTTCTAGCCGATAGCTTAGTGGTAAAGTGGCGGCTTTTCAATAGAAAAGTCTCGGGTTCAAACAATGGTCGGATCATATCTAATAAAATAATTTAGTGTATTTTACAATAATTTAATAATAAGTCCAAATGTCAAATCGGCAAAGGATTAATATTATCAGGCTATATTTACTATTGTTGTAGTACCAATAAATAAATAAATAAATAATAAATTTTTTGATTTGATAGGTTAAGTGAAGGGTCAAATATTATGAAAAGATTAAAAAATAATGATATAATAAAATATAAAATATAATTTTTTATCCATTTCATTCCGCGAGGGAGCATTTGGCATCTCCAACTCACACGGTTTCCTGCTACTGTTTTCGCAATGCCCCAAATGAGGTTTCACTGGCTGAGCTTACTTATTATGGTGCCCCTCCAAGTGTTACTTGGATGCTCGCGTATTATGCTTCTTTAATAATTCCAAATTAGACCAAAATATTCTGCACATTATATGCAGAAACCGCAGTAAAAACCTGTAACATCTGAAAGATTAAGTTGGATATTACCCATGTTTCGCTACCATTCATTAGTACGCTCTTTACACATGCATTGAAGATATAATTACCAACTGTGGGGTTGATTAGAAATTCACGTAAAATTATTTTAGAGATATTAATTGTAATAGGAGTTTATAATATCAAAAATATTACTTAGATTACTTGGAAGGGAAGTGAGCTATGCTCCCTGCCTAATGTCAGGTAATGTTGGAATAAGAGGGAAGGAGATAGTGTTGGAATAATTATTAAAATTTATTTAAGTTAATAATATATGCAATTTCTATTTAAGACATTGTTCTGTGTCATCCAGGCGTTAAATGATAATATGATCTTTTTTCAATTAGAGTGTTCCTTGTTTTTCATCCTTGTTGGATTCCGCTTTCCCTTGCGCAAAACTTTTTTTAATTAAATACATAAAAAATTACCAACCTGCCACAATACAAACTTTATAATCTAATAATTTCTTTTAAAACCATGTTATGTTCATTGAAATAATCAAAAATAAAAAAAAATCCTTCTGATAATCTTCCTTTCAAAAGAAACATCGAAATAAAAAAGTAAACAAATTTCTTTGATAAATTTATTCATAAATTTCCTAATCCTATATCTTTTCTCCCCTAAATCCTTAAATTTTTTGTCTTTATCTTTAATTACAATCCTTTTTTTTGATGGTATGCTCACTTAAAACAAAATTATTATTGAAATATTTCCACTTCTTCCTGCTTTTATTAAAATTTTTTTTCTTTTGGTCCTTTCTTAATCCTTCAGTTTTCTCATGAAAATTTTCTTTGTAGTAAAAAACTAAGAATCGTTTATTAGCGTGATGGTATTTAGAACACTAAAATTTTTTAGGCCCAGCAGCTTGGTACAAAGACTTTTTTAGTGTGCTTTTACAAAACTCTTTGGAAAAAAAATTTAAATTCGATGAAAATTGAATGAAGGCTGTGATTATCCTGTTTTATCAGATTGTTTTAAATTTTCTTATATATATATATATATATATATATTAATTTTTCATATTCCTTGTTTTTTGAATATTTGAATGGAGGATAACAACTGAAATAAAAAAAAAATACGTTCCAGATTTAAGATTAACAGAGAAATCATAAAAAATCAAAGCATCTTTCAAGAACTTTTGTTTTTTAACCTTCAGTCTGTGCATTGGGGTCAAAAAGACCCCAATGCAGAAAAAAAGGCGAAAAAATTAATTTTCTGTCAGGTTATTACCATAGGCAGCTAAGAAAGCCTTCATTGGTATTTAACACATACTTTATAACAAAAATTTCAGAAAAAGTGTTATGTATAACTTAGTTATGACAATAATTCTACAGCCAAGCACATTTTGGTGCATTGGGGTCAATTTGACCCCAAATTTTTTCATACGTATTAGTACAAATCATCTATGTACATAAGATAAAATCGTTATTTTGAATTTTAAAAATCACAGTTTCGGGGATTTCCCATTTTGAAGGGAATTTTTAAAAATTAGTATAAATAAAGAGATATTCATAAATTGAAATTAGTATTTTTTCAAGTGTTCTCTAAGAAGGTTAGCTGTAGTAAAAAAAAACTGTACGAAAAAACTATTATACCCTAATGTAATGGCTCAAAAAAAACTAAATAGCCAGGATATTGGATTTCTACTTGAAAACAATAGCAGCAGCTCAGATGAAGAAGAATTTTCCATTTATAACATTGATGGGGACTTTTCTGATTATGATGATATTGACCAGCATGATATGGATAATTATGACTATGAAATGGAAAATGTGGAAGATACCGAACTTGATGAGGGGGAAGAAGAAATAGGTATAGAATCTGATAAACAGCCGGAAATGAATGAAGAAGGAATTTGGTATTGCGCCCAGAACAAAAATTACGAAAGAAAATGGAGCGCAAATCCACCAAAAGTAACTCGAGTACCCGATTTTCAAATTCTAAGAGAAAAACAAGGAATTACTGTTCAAGCATCTCAGAATATAAACACTCCCCTAAGTGCTTTCAAAAGACTCATTCCAGAAACATTGATAAATGTTATAGTTTTGGAAACGAATAGAAAAGCTCGAAATTTTTACGCTACGGCTAGTAGCAGTTCACGTGTTTGGTATGACACAAACTCAGTTGAAATTTATGCTTTGGTAAGCATACTCATATATGCTGGCGCTCATAAAAACTGGGACGAAAGATTAGATGAATTATTCAATACAGATAACCGTCCTTTTTATCGAGCTGTGATGTCATTGCAAAGAATGCAGCAACTTTTACGATTTTTACGATTTGACAACCATCAAACTAGAGTTGAACGTTTGAAGGAAGATAAGTTAGCTGCATTTGGTGATATCTGGAAAATGTTTTTGTCAAATATTAAAGAATCTTATAAGCCATCTTCTCATATAACTGTAGATGAACAATTAGTATTAACACGTGGTCGATGTTCATTTAGGCAATATATACCGTCCAAACCAGGAAAGTACGGGATTAAAATCTTTTGGATGTGCGACGCTCAAAACTCGTATCCTTTGACGGCAGAAATTTATGTTGGAAAACAACCAGGCGCCCCACGCTCTGTTGATTACTCGTTGAATTTGGTTCATAAGCTATCTGCTCCATATATTAATAAAGGACGAACTATAACAATGGATAACTTTTTCACAAGTTGTAAATTAGCAGAGCAGATGTTGCAAAAAAACACAACAATAATAGGAACAATTCGATCAAACAAGCCTGATTTACCAAAAGAATTTACTAGCATGCAAGAAATCAAGAAGAGAGAAGTAAATTCTTCAAAATTTTGCTACGACAATTATCTCACTTTAGTGAGTTATGTTCCGAAGCCACAGAAAAATGTACTACTGCTATCAACCTTACACAATGATGATGCTGTTGACCCCTATTCGAAAAAGCCTAGCATTATATTGGACTATAATAAAACCAAGGGAGGTGTTGATACACTCGACAAATTAGTTCGTAGTTATACCTGCAAAAGAAAAACTGCACGATGGCCAATGGTTTTATTTTTCAACATGATTGATATAGCAGGTATAGCGGCTTATATTCTGTATTATCATGCCAATCCACAACTAAATATAAAACAGAAAAGTTTCAGACGTAAAGCATTCTTGAAACAATTGGCAATGGAATTAGCTAAAGAACAGATATTGCAAAGATTGTCGAATCCAAGAGCCATGAAAAAAAATGTGAAGACTGCTATCCAACAAATAGGATATAAAATTATAAGAAATGACGAAAACACAGCACCAAATAAGTGTGTCAGCAAGCGATTAAGATGTCATATTTGTCCTCGATCTGCTGATAAAAAAACAGCAACACGGTGCCATGTTTGTAATAAATCATGTTGCTCGAATCATTTCAAAACCATATGTATAAACTGTTTGGACGATATGGATTCATCCGAGAAAGAAAATGAAGATGTTTTTTTTGATGATGCTTCAGATTAATTTAATTTTAAAGTACTGTGAATAACTTTTGAGTTCCAAATTTTTTTAATGTGTTATATAATTTTGAATAAAGATATAATTTATAAACTAAAAACAAATATTATTTAAAAAAAAATACATAAAAAAGGAATAAATTATGAAAAAATATATTTGGGGTCAGTTTGACCCCAATGAACAGACTACGGAAAATTTTCAATGCACAGACTGAAGGTTAAATGTTTTTAGATTATTTTCAAATAGATGGAACTTTTAAAGTGCTAAGTGTTCAACTGTTAGGCTTATAAATCTGTCTATATTAGGTAGATGTTAGAATAGAAGGGAAGGTATTGGACATACTTATTATCTTAATGAATTTAACGCACAACTAAGACATGAGACAGCACTGGGCCTAATAATGGTTTTTATTCACACAAAGTTAGTTCTTTTGTACATGAATTTGGAAAAAATACTTTTAAGTTTGGTGATCCGACTACTGGATCCTAAAAGAAAGGGGCTAGTTAAAAAAAGACACATTTGACGTGAAAAAGGATCACAATCAAGAGTACAGTAATGTCTTAGACTTTCAATAGATACAATATTTTATTTGTAATTTATTGTTATAATTGAATTTTAAGGTATTTCTGAATCTGTGGGTAATATAAAAAGAACATCTAAAGCTTTATCTAATCGGATCAAGAAATTCGATCAATAATGTTTGTTTTTCAATCTATGTTCTAGTAATTAAATATATAATTGGAATGGGTGAGTCATATAAGAACTTTATAGTGGAACAGTAATCAATGCTTTTTGAAAGTATCTTCAGTGATGCAAACATTGTTCCTAAAGAACAATAAATAATAAAATCTATATCTGATAACCAATAATAATATTATGGATCAATAAGAAGTGCAGCTGATAAACAAAATCTAACAATTGGAACTGAAAAGCAAAAGTGATAATTCTGATAATCGTAAGAGGTATATTCAATAAGTTATGACAAAAGAAGGAATAGCCATCTGAAGCTTCAGTGATTAATAAGGCCAGGAGGAAGAGAATTAAAACGTGCTACTTTAAAAAACTATAATTTCAGCATTAACTGTTAATCCATTGCTTTAAATAAATTCAGTTCCTTGTTTAGTTTTTTTTTTACAATTTTCTTTTAGTAGCGATTTCTTTTGACTGTGACGCAGAAAATTTTTTCAAAAGATATTTGGATATGAAAAAAAACAAGCTTATCCAAAAGATTTAAACAATACTTAAAAAGGCTGTTTTATGCACACAAAACTTCTCTTTTTATTTTTTATTGCTTTTGATGATTCCACCTTCAAAGTTAGGGAACCCAAAAGACCAAGAAATGAATGAAAAGTATATACAGATTTTATTTCTGGATCAAAGTGAGCCAAAAATATATTTTTTTCTGTTATCCACCATCTCCATCCAAATTATATTGCAAATAAAATGATAATAAAGCAGTTTTTTTTATTTTTCAATTTTTTTTTAGATTTTTATTTAACACTTGAATCAAGCACTTCCTTAAGTTTTTTAAAGACAAAATTGACGTTGTTTGTCCATTTTTATATTTTGTTAATATTATCACTTTTCTTTTTATTGTAAGTGATTTTGCAGAAATTTTCATAAAAAATTCTTTTGTCTTTTAGAAATCAAGTTTTTATTGGGGCTCTTTATAAACGTTTATTTAAATTTTTACAACATTTTGTTCTAGGTACTAAATGATAGTAGAGGAAATTTTAAATATTTTCAAATTTAAATTAAAATGAATATAATTTCTTTGATTCGAATAATTTAATTTTAAAAAATTTAATGATTTAAAAGAGTGTGATTTCTTTTTAGAGTTCAAATTCTGGATTTTAAGATAAACGATGAAAAGAAGTCCAAAGTTGAAAAAAGAAAGTTGAATTAATAGAAGAAGGCAATTTAAAAGAGATCTTAAACTAAGCTTAACTTCTTTTATCAAGGTTTTAGATACTAGATATACTAAATTAAACCTCAAAATATATTCGAACAAAAACAAGAATTTGAAAGGTAGTTATTTTAATGTCTTGTACCAGGCGAACCAAATTTTATGAAAACTTCAAATACTACATCACTTTTGTTAAAATTTTTGGTAAATAACTGAAATGTGTCCTAGGTTGGGCTTAGAAAACAAAGAAGTTATGTGGACGTCCTTCGGCTTCCCCGTCCATATTTCTTTATATCCCATAATCCTACAATCCTGAATATGCTCAACCCAAATCTCTAAATCCTTCCATATTCCCATCCTCGTAATCAAACTGTATATTTGTATAGTTTTGGTGTGTTAAACTCGTACGCTACCCAAAAAAACATCGCACTGTTACAATGGGTAGCTTTCCAACTTTCCACCGTCCCTCGATAAAAACAAATACTTTTGGGAAAATTCCAGACACCTAGTATTAATAAAAGAAATTAAATTATATGCCGAGCAAACTTGTTTAATTTAAATATGACCAACTATTACAGGTATATTAACGTAGATCAATTAATTTCGGATCCAATTCATACTATTGAGCCTAGATCTCATCTCCCCTGGCTTTCAGCATCACAAATGGTATGGCAAATTCAGTATTCTTATAGAATTACGTTATAGATATATGCTATAAAAATGGCGGACCTAAGAAATGCTATGAACATATTTATAAAAGACATATGACTGAGGATTTACCGTTAACTTGAAGATTTAACTATAGAATTAACGATACTATTTAAATCTGCATTGTGACCTTAAATATCTTAATATTAAGAGCAATAAACTTTTATAATTATCTAATACATATTTTAATCTAATATTTTAATAAATTTTTTTAAAAGAAATAACATAATGATTATCTTACTTTTTGAAAAATCACTCACAAGAAACTAAGTCATGGAAACATCAAGTTCATTTGAAAAATATACAAATCTCGTAAAATCTGATAAAAATTCGTTTATACCTTATAAAACTCTTATATAACAACTTAAATATAAGGGCTTTTATGGAATTGGAGAGGTGGGTGGTAGCTCCACCACACTTTAAAATTAAGAAAAACCTTTGACATATGTTGAAATATAGTATATAATATTAATCATAGTTACATAAATTTTTAATTACTCAATTAATTTGTTCCATTTAAAAAAAAACTATGAATCCCAAGCATTAATGAGTTGGGAAGTAGAAAATTAACAATTTTAGAGAAACACAATAAAAAGTAATTCTTCCTTATTTCTCTTTTAAGTTTTTACTTAAAGTCATAAAACCAAAACTGTCATTTTAGTAATCAATTTTGACACTAATGAAAATGCACTTCTAAATACAAGAATACAAGTAATCTATCCTAACATATTTGTCATCCGTTACATTTATTTTAATAACTTTTAATTTTCCTTTAATTTCTTGTTTAATCAATTATTAACTTTAAATAAACAACACTTATAATGTGTTGGAAGAAATGTCAAGATAATTTACGTATTACACATAACTATATAATGTGTTTACCTTTACTCATTTAAAAATTTAATGTTTTTTCTACAATGTAAATTACCGTTACCGTTTTTTTTTCTATTATCAAAGCGCTAATATGTCACTTTATATTACACACTATTATGTTTCCCACCTGCAATAAATTTAGTTTTTTTTCTGTTCATTACATTTTCCATCTACTGTAAAATTTTAAGCAATAACCTCAATATTCAAGAGTAAAAAAAAAAAATTTCCTAATTTTTATTTGTCTTATAAATAAGTAAAGTATCACTGTCATTCATGAATGTCATTCTTTGCCTGAAATGATGGTGTATACCTTTGAATGAACGAATATCATTCTGAAAATTTTTGATTTTACTGTCGTGCACGCTATGATTGACATCCAGGCCTATTAATGGATAATGTTGAATGTCATTTCATCATTCAGGTATATAAACTTAAATGTCATTCAAAAAGTTCTTCTTCCAAAGAATGACATTCATGAATGACAGGGTATACTCCGCTTGAGAAGCGACTTACTTTGACTTCGTTTGTTTCAAGAACTCTATTCAATTAAAGCAGAGTATAATTAAAATAAGAAACTTCAAAGTCAATTTAAAAAATCAAAAACTATTATATAACGCCATTCGAATCTACTACAGCTTAGACTTTTAATTAGATATCAATCTTAGATTGCGTGAGTTTTTGTTTCAAGTTAGGCGAATTCAACTAGTAGTTATTTAAAAAAGTATTACTCTTAAGCGATTATCATGGATCCAATATTTGTTTCACGATTAACATACCCAGAGCAAAATGATGTTGACAGCGAACGCGTTAATAACCAAAGAAATACTGAAACCTTGACAACGTAAAAAATTTAGACTAAAATAATGTTTGAAAAAAAAAATTACAACATTTTTCATGCATTGCATATATCTATATAAATTTTGTATATAAGTGTATGTATGTTAAGTTATTCAAATCCTGTTTTTTGTCTTCAAGCATTACATCAATAGCAAAAATAGAATGTATGTACTGCAGGAATTGAATCTTTATTATTATTTGCAATTTTTAATGTCTGTTAATTCTATGCATATCATATGTGTTAATGTATGCACTATGTATGTATTTTCAATTTTTTTTTAAATATAATTCTAGGTGCTTAACAGGCTGTCATTGCGCTAAAATCGCTCATAAAATATGAACTTTTATAGAGAAAGAGGATTCTAAAAATAAAAATATAATTTTGCTTGGTGGGAAAACGTTATTAGTTGTTTTCAAAGTTTTTTTTTGTGTTTTATACATATTCAAAGTTTAACTAGAACATCTTACTTAAAATCTTAAAATGAAAATGAAATACCAATAAAAAACAACTAAAGTTTATTCAATTATGTTTTTTGACAGAATGCCAAAATTTTGTTGACAAGTTAATGCAAAATGGCAATAAAATTTTAAGGCAGAAATGCATAGAAACTATGAAGTTAATCTCTGTTAGAAAAACTCAACTTCTGCAATTTTGCAAATTGAAGATGTTAAGGTTGTTACATACTATTATATATATATATGACAACCTCTATGTACCATATATAACTACAGATTGATGCATTATGAATAGATGATTCGTTCTAAAAAGGTACTTGTTCTAATTTATATTACAACATAAATACCAATGTTCATTAATTTTTTCATTTAACAAATTTTTTTATACCCTATATTTATGACTTGTGACGTTGACAAGGAAAGGGATAGATATAGAATCAAAGGTATGGATTGGATCAGAATCGAAAAGTAAATCGATCTAGCTGTGTGTGTCCGTCTGTCCGTTCCCACGATAATTCAAAAAATAAAAGAACTAGGGTTTTGAATTTTCACAAATTTGTTTTTATGCAATGGCCGTCATCGCTATAGGAATCTAGTCAGTTTGCTCCACGAGTTCGAGTACCTACCATATAACACTTTTTTTTAAAAGAGTAGTACTCTATACTTATTGAAGCTAGGTGCCTGAAATTTTCCCAAAGACAGTTTAGTTTTATGACCAAAGTTTGTTCAAAATTTGGTTGGTCTGTTGCAGTGGCTTCGAATACCTGTCACACAAGGGCCATAAGCTGAGTTATGATATCTTTAGTAAGTCAGCACCACGGAGAAGTATCCGCTGAATGATGTTTTTCTAAAACCAGAATAGTATCATGCAAATAGAACGGAAGGTTTTTTAATTTAATTGTCAATTTTCATTGGTGAGAAGAAAGTCTCGCAAATGAAGATATTTGTAGATATTTGTAGATATTTGTATTTTTCTTAGCAAGCACTGTGTAAAGTTCAAACTGTCCTTTTTGAAGCAAACTTCAGGTGTGACTTATAGTACAAATGTACAGTTTGGTTATGAGGAATGCAAGGATTTCGGAATTCGGATTGAGAATATTTTAAGATTGTTGAATTATGGATGTTTAAAGAAGATTAAAGCCAATTAATCCTAAAAAACAATTAATAAAATTAAACGTGGAACAATTTAATATTAAATAATTAATAATACAATACAAGTTCCTCGAACTTGACTGAATATTTTCTACAGGAATTTAAAGTATTTTTAATGCTAAAATATAATCAAAAAAACTTTATTTTACTGCATTGTTAATGTCTTTTGTTCAATAATTAAGGAAATACCGTTATCTAGCATATATTTTGCAATAATAATTAATATATTATCATAATTATATACCTATAGATTTTATTTCATTCCATATATGAGTATATTATTTTTTAGAAAAAGTTTTTTGAATATCTTAGATATGCAGTATATGTAAGTACTCATTATACAGATGCCTCGGGAATTATGAAAAACTTTTTTAAGGAATTTAATTGTTAGAAAATTTTCTTTTGTTTTCAAACATTTTTCCTTTTTAATTTTTTACTGAGGTTTTTTTTATTTTTGAATGATTTTATTGATATAACATTGAGGAATTAATAGTGAAGCACAGGAAAAATAAGATAGATATATATAGGATGCATTCATATGAAATATGTATTCAATAAAAACGTTCTATTTTTTGTGGCGCTGATATTGAAGAAGGAGATGCTTTTATTTTTTGTAAACTGCAGCAATAATGTTAACTACATGTAAGGTTTTATCGGAATTTTAATTTTTAAGGGTGGGACTTAAAAGACGAACCTCTATTATTTTTATTTTAAAGTTACTTATACAAACTTAAAATTTAGCAGCTATTATTACTCACCTTGGAGTAAAGTCACGATAGACATAAGTTTCAAAAGTCACTTTTTGGGGCTGTGAATGGTTCCCATAGATAGTGTGCGACTTTAACATACCAAATTCATTAGCCTTTTTGAGCCAAACTTTAGGATGAAACCTGGGATACAAATGTAAAGCTTGGTTTCGATGAAAAGTGTTTAAGTTTTCATGTATTTTTTAATAGGAGAACCAATTTCCTTTATACATTTATAATAAACCTAGATTTCCAAATGTAACTCCAGATTTTTTTGGTACAAAGGAATACAATGTTCTCAATAAGAAATTTTATGTTTTTGCTTAATTGGAGCTTTAATCACACTGAAAATTCCTAATTTTAAAGTTAAACAATTCATTTTAAGAGCAGTATATGCGGTATATGCTGAGGTAAAGTATAGTGCACTAACTGACTGTATCTGAGGAATCAAATATAAATAAATCAGACTGTTGAAAACGAATCTATTATAATATAAATCAATTTGTGACCATCCATATACTTAAGTCTATATCTATCCTCATTTCTTTACTGAGACATAAAAGTAATGGCAAGTGTAGAATACCTTTTCAGCCACACAAGTGTGAAGTGTAATAAGCTAGGGGTTTAAAAATCGAATTCATCGAAATCTAATTTATTAAAAATTTTTATTGTAATACTAAATAGGTATTTCTTTTCATAAAATTTCTTTTCATTCTCTAAAAATTAATTTTAAATTGATTCTAATTTTTTTTTTTAATTAATTATAAATTGAAAGCAATAATTATTTTCATTTATTTTATTAAAATAATTTATTAATAATAAAAGCTAAAAATACAATAAAGTATTTAACCTTAAGTAATCTTATAATAATACAAAAACTTAACTATATTATAATGTATATAATATAAATATATATATATATACATTCATAATATATAAACTTAATAAATGAAAATAGAAAATAAATAAATAAATCTGATATTAATTATAGAATTTTAAGTCAATCAAGGTTAATCTTAGAAAATATATTTCACTTTAATTTTGTAGTTTAATTTATAAACTTCTTATTATTCATAATTACATGCTTATATATTACACATATTATTAATATACCGTTATATAACTAATATGTATGAAGTACATCTATACATCTTTATAATATTTTCTAAAAAAAATATGTACACACAAGTTCTAATTTATTTGCCATTATATTAAATGAAAAGATTTTGAATGTAATAGTACGTATCAATATAGTATTGTACCGTATGTTGTACTAATTTTATATATGTATGTACTTTTGCGGTGACCTGAATTAAGACCATACGAAATAAAGCCCCCGGGGTATTATTTCCCGTTTAATCAGAAATAACGGCCTGAGGTCTTAATTCGCATAGTAAATCAGAAATAAATCCCCGGGGTTTTATTTATCTTTTGAGTTGAACTCCGACTTTTATGAGAAATAAAATCCCGGGTATTGTTTCTCTTTTAAATGTGTCTTCCACTTCTAGAGAATAACGCCCGAGTTATTATTTCTCTTTAAATATATAATAATATATAGACAAATTTATGTATTTGCTATGCGAGATTCTGTATAAGCAATTCTACATATTCAATTTTGGTTAAAAAATCAAAGTTGATCCTTTTTCCAGAGTATTTATTAATTATTGTATGCAAGACTTTGGTTACAAAATAAGGTTTATATGCGTTATCGTATAGTATAAATATATGTAAAATTATTATTTGTTTTTTAATTTAGAGAAAAGAGAATATCCCGCATTTTGATTCAAACTCCAAAATGTGTGCTAATTAATTTTGATTTTATATTTCAAGAAAGTCTGTATATATTCGTACCCGTCACTGATGTTATGTAATTAAAATTAACTTTTTACTAAAAATATATGAAACTATATTGTGTTTAATTGCAGGTTCAATTATATCCCAGGGCTTCATTCTCATAGGATTCGTAGTTCAACTTAAAAGTTTCTTTTTTTGGGGGCTTTATTTCCCAATTACTATGAGAAGTAAAACCCCAGGACGTTATTTCTCATTAAATGGGAAATAACAATCCGGGGGCTTTTTGCGCAGGGCTTTAATTCAGGTCACCATTTATGCACGTATTTATTATATTGTGTAAAACATGTACATATTCAGGAAATTAATTAGGTTCCGTTATTCTTGGATTATGTTTGCATGAAGTAGAAGTAAAAAAGAATTTGTAGAATTAAAAAAAAATTAAATAGAAATAAGAAGAGGGAGTATTTTAGTACGCTTTAATAAATTGAAAAATTATTATGTAAAATAATTAAGTTTTCTGATATTCAGAGTAATTTTCTACTTTACAAAAAACAATTTTTATAAATCTTTTCTATAGAAAATCGGATAAAATTTTTTGTTAAAACCAAATATAACAATAGAAAAGATTTTTTTATGAATTCTTTAATTAATTTTTTTTTATAAATTATTGGATTAAAGCTTCAGATTTAAAATCTATTTACTACTACTACTATAGTATACTAATTTCTATAGCTCCTAGTGGAGCAAAGAGCCTTAACAAAATCCTTCCATTCAGTACGTTTTTATTTCTTCAATATTGGGAGGGTATGTATTTAAATTGGATCCCCTTTGTGCTGCTGTTAATATTTCATTATTATTTTCAGAGAATGCCAGTTGACTGTGAGATTTGTAGCACTCACTGAAGTGTTCTAATTCCATTTTTACTTAGTATTGGGCGGTTATTACTTAATTTAGCTCCTGATAGTTTACGATTGGTATCGTATAGTAGCTTAATATTATTTGTTGCAGCTGCTTTTTCGGCTTGGTTAGCTAGTTCGTTTACCCAATTTCGCTTGTCTCTTCTGCAGGACTTTTTCACTTCAGTGTTATATTTACTATAGATTTTAACAGCATTTTCTTTTTGTTTCCGTGTTTTGGCGTTGTTTTTAATATGCTTTGCATTTTTTCTTTCTTCTATCAATTTCCAGGTAACTTCCGATAACCATTCTTTTTTCTCTTTTGGTCTATGACCTAGGATTTTTTCACTTGTTGTTAACATTATTGATTTAAAAGCATTCCAGTTTTCTTCGATAGTCATTTGTTGTGGGTTATTAGTTTCATCGTAGCATTTGTTTAATTCTGATGTGAAAGCACTATTCACTGCTGGATCTTTTAATTTTCCTAAGTCAAACTTCTTTGGTATAGTTTTGGCTTTTTGTACAATTCCAGCTATTTGATACGAATTTTGGCTACTACAAGGTGATGGTCAGATCCAATGTCTGCACCTCTTTTAGCTCGTACATCTAATAGACTACTTCTCCAGAGTTTATTGATACATATATGATCTATTTGATTTTCAGTTTTATTATCGGGGGACACCCAGGTGGCCTTGTGACATGGTTTATGAATAAAGAGTGTCCCACCAATGACGAGTTCTGACGTCATACATGTTTCGATCAAATATTCTCCATTTTCATTCATAGATCCGATTCCGTGTTTACCCATAACATTTTCCAGCCCTTTATTGTCTGCTCCTACTTTGGCGTTGAAATCACCCATAAGAATAACTATATTTTTCTTCTTGATTTCAGACAACGTTGTTGAGAGTTGATGGTAAAAATCCTCTTTAGCTTCTTTACTGGAAACTTCGGTTGGAGCATATACTTGTACCATAACGATGTTCCTAGCTCTACCTTGTAGTTTGATGTATATAACTCTTTCACTTACAGGTTTCCATTCAATTAGTGCTTTGGAAGCCTTCTTGTTAAGTAGAAATCCAACTCCATCTCGGTGAATATCGTTTTCTGCGCGACCGGAATACAAAAATATTTCGCCACTGGCCAGTTGGTGTTCGCCTGAGCCATTCCATCTGCATTCGCTCATACCCAGAATATCCAATTTAAATTTATTTAACTCTCGGGCTGCTTGATGTAGTTTCCCCGTTTCAAAAAGTGTTCGCACATTCCAAGTACCAATTTTTGTACTGTACTTCATACTAAATAAAGGTGTTTTTGCTTTGGTTTCATTTATAGATGAAATATTGTTGAAATTACATGAATTCTGCACCTCCAAATCCGATGTGCATGCCGCTTGTGCGGGAGGGTTCTCAGTGTTTCTCTGATTACCTCTTGGAGACTTGTTTCCTTTCGTTTTTAAAACCATGTTTATTCATCAATCTTTCGGTTTGTAGCGTTCCATCGATTGGTTATAAGCCAAAAGTTGGGTCTGGCAGGTGCTACTTTCCTTTCGGGATGACCAGACTCATCGCTAGAGGGAAGGCCGCTCCTAACATGGAGTACAGTCGCCTTTGGCAGCCGCTTCTTTGAAGTACAGACGCTGCGATATTTATTTGGTTCTTCCGCCTGCTACGCCGTTGGAATATTTAGGTATTCTCTTCCGCCGCATCAACCGTTGACCGCTTTTCACGTGTAACCCTCGCCAGGAGCCCTCACAAGGTGCTATCAGCCGGGCCAGCTGAACCTAGGTTTTTTAACGAGGTTGGTACTCCTCCCCCTCCTCCTTTCTCATCCGGGCTTGGGACCGGCATTGGCGGAGTTGGAAAATCTATTTAGAGTAACTAATATCAGACACATCGAAAATTTTACGGATTTTTCTAAGTAAACTTTTCGATTTGTCTCATGTCGCAGTTGTTGACGATCTTAAAATTCTCTACAAGAATGGTGGTTCTCTAATATTTTAGAACGCAACATTAAAAGATTCAAGGTTATAAGTTTTACACCAAAGAGATCTACCATTTCATTCGGTTATATAACAAATAATGTAAATCTTGAAAGGGTTAAAAGTATTACTAATTTAGGGATGCTTTTGGATAATAAACTGAACTTTAATTTTCATTATTAGTATGTGAATTCCAGAGCAAATAAATTAAGGATTTAAGAAGTTTAATAAAATGCTTCAAAAGAAGAGCTAAAAAAGTTAGTAACATTGCTGTAACTAAAGTTCTTTATAATTCTTTAGTATGATCTATTCTAGAATATGGTTAGATTGAATTCACTGGGGAGAAGATTTTTATTTATTCTATGTCTTCCCATTTATAATAAAGGTTTTATATACTTAACTTCACATAAATGTATATCCACACACATAACGACCACATTTTCTTTTGATTTGGGAACTCATATCTATTTAACCAATTCACGTAACCAATTATTTGGTTTTATAGTTGTCCTAATAGTCTGACAATTAGTAGTTTAACATTTCGAGCTATTAATTTTAAATTTATAAGGCAAGGAGTGAGTTGAGAAGTGGTAGCCTCAATTGAGGAGTACCGTGCAATAAAAGTCTAAATTTTTTGTTAGTTAGACGCATTAACTTTATATTAACAATAATAATAATAATAATAATAATAAAAATTGAATTTATTTCTTAAGTTTCCTTTAGTAGACCTAATTTTTTTTTATACTTCTACATGGGTAAATTTCTAAAAATTTCCTAAATTTAGAAATAAATAAAAAACTTAACTTTAAGTATCTATTTATAATATTTCTAATTTTATAATTTCAAAAAACTTTGAAAACATTAAATAATTTCTTAATTTAAATTTTCTTCTTTTTCTCTTTTTCTCAAATTAATTTTTTCTCTGTAAAACTTCAAATACACAACTTATAAGACCCTGAATTACATATAAAAGCAAATATATATTGTATGGCAACTCTTCGAACCTGTTACTCTAGTCCTTGCTCTATATTTTGTGCAGAAATAGACTATTAAACTTTATTGACAGAATTTCATATACCTACTCAGTTATTTATATTATATTATCATTTATAGGTTCGCAAAAGAATGGCCAAATGAACGCACGATAACTCAAAAAATAAAGGAGCTAGGATTTTGAAATGTTCACAAATTTGCTTTTATGCAATAGCCGGCAACCTTCCCCATTAAAAGGCTTTAGGACGGCAAAATTAAAAATTTACTGTTTTTATAAGTAAGCAGTAACTTAGTCACCAGTATATATATATATTTAAAAAATTAAACGTTAACATTGAAGCTCCAAAATTATATTTCGATAAAATCTTGTTTAATTTTGAATTCAATCTTCGGAACAAAATCCTTTTCTATCCAGAATGTAATTTTAATGAATTTTACTTTTTGCTCCAGATAGAACAAAATCTGAAATCAATTTCAGACCCCTGATTTTTACATTAACCTTTTATTATATACTCGTAGATACCGCAGTAAGCACCAATAAATAAAACTTTAAAATACTGGGACAGACGAAAAAAAATCAATGACAATAATCACCTTCAAAAGTCAAGTTAATTGTGTCTTCAATTTGAAACCTTTTTTAGCCCAAATTGTGAATAATAACACGTAAATTATGTATGCACGAGTATTTGCAAATTAGATTATATTTTAAAATATAACTTCATTTCTAAAGTTAAATAAATAAATGCTTCTCTTATTGTCACATAAAGTCAAGTTAATCTAATTGATGAGATAATAAGAAATACAATATCAGGAACATTATTATTATATTAAAGAATATAATAGAACCAGCCAAAATGAATTCAGTCTTTTTTTGGAACATTTATGCAATATATTGTTTTCTCTTTTTAGTTTCTCTCTTTTTCGAAATAAAAAACTCAAAAACAAAAAATCAAAACTGGGACAATAAAAACAAATGAATGTTTCAAGTGATATTTACGAGTATATATAGCAACGTGGGACATTTTTTTAAATTTTTATCGTATCCTTTTAATGAAAATTTCATTCAATTGTGTTGTGCAATTTATCTTTTGGCATTTAACCCAAATGCTGAACCTACACACAACTAAAATAAAAAATAAAAACTATTCAGAGTCAAGTTTAGCCTAAATTTAAACATAACCCTCACAATTTATATTTGCTGGGGCTTTTTTCTCCACTGAATACAATGCAATAACATGAGTAAAATATTTATGGAATAAAACATGTAGGACAACAATTCATTGGAATTTTGCAAAATTTTTAGTTTAGAATGCATTCTAGTGGATATGCAATATGAATTCAGTATACTATATTATGATACTGTCCTATTGGTGGTAGCTGGTTTTGTAGAACTATTGTGATATTCTATTCCCCTGAGCAATATTTTAGTTGCTAATGTTGGTGTTTGCATTTTGAATGCTGCCAACAAATTATTTTTTGCAGAATAATATTTTGATGCTCATGTTTTTAGGTGCATTCTTTCTTTGCTCCTCAAATTCCCCAAAGAAGGATATTATTAAACAATAAGAATTAAAATAATGCTTAAACGAAGAAATTAATGTCCAGTTATGTTTAAATAAATCGTAAGTATAATAAACTAAAGCCCTGGGTACAATTTTTGTCTGGATATGAAAACCGGCGTTTAAGAACATATGAAATGTTATTGGAGCAAGGAAATAAGATCTTTAAGACCCTGAGGTGTTCTTTGTCTCTTAATTTAACTTTCAACCTTTTGCGAAAAAAATATAGGTGAATCTTAGAGTGAGATTCGAAAATGGGGTGATTATTCCCCCATTTAAAAACTTGGAATCCAATTCTAACATCTCTCCTAATTCAGGAAACGAAAAGTTCTTAGGTCTTATTTCTAATTTACTAAAGAAAAATAACACCCCGGTGGCTCTATTTTGCGCAGCCATTTTACACGGATCCTGAAATGTTACTGAATTGTTTTCTTTACTCTCCATTAAACAGACATTAGTGACTTACTATACTAGCATTACTACACAATTTCATTTATACTTAGTGAAATGATTTATTGAAATGAAATATTACAGAAATCATATAAATGGCAGGTCAATTACTATCCGGGACATGATATAAAATAATTTTAAAATAAGAAATTGGGTAGTGATATTGATACCTATATTTGAATATTTAAACTCCATGTAACTCAATAATAGTGATGACTAGCAATGACGATGTATGTTTGCGCCCTAAAACGTTAAGTGAAAGTCATAGGTATTTCTATAATTTATAAAGAGCACGTTTGATGGTGGAGTAACTATTGTTTAGTATAAAACTATTTTTCATATTGTGTAACTCTTTTTAAAGGCGATTTTATATTGTAAACCCAGATTTTGAAATTTAAAATTTCGTAAAAAAAGACTCTGAATTACTAAATGCCAGTTTATAGAATTCCAACTTTTTAGAACTGCCCTAGTAATGTTCCTTTTGATACCAGTTCAATAAATTTTATAAATATTGGATAATATTCAATAAAACTCACAGACACAAATCAACACTTAGAATTTAAACTTGTTTTAAATAAAATCAAAGCTAATTTCTGTTTTAAAATTGTATTTGAATGGAAGCGAATATCAAAAAGAAAAATAAAAATAAGCTGCACAAAAGATTGTCGAAGCTCATAAAACAGCAGTTGGTTAAAATGATGAATAGATGTTAAAAGTTCAAAATTCAGGATATATTTTCCTTCTTCTTTTTTTTTTTTTTGTATTTCCCATGTGGTCGTTGGTTGTAAGGATTTGATTAAAATGGTCTACTGTTATTTCATACTTCAGATATAAATTTCAATATTAAGCTGTATATGTTGCTAGAGAATATTTTGTGGGTTAATGTATGTATGCATATTTTATAAAGTGTTTTTTATTATTATGACTACTGTGATATTGAAATCATAAAAGATATATGTACGATCTAAATTTGAAAATATAATATATAGTATATATTGCAATTTCATAGGTTGTAACAAATGAAATTTCACTATCACTTTCAAATTCTACTATATGGCATCTCAGATAGAAAAAAACCGTTGGGTTGTAGCTTAGATTTCAATTTTACAAATTCATAAAGATTTAATTTGAATACTTATAATTTTTGGATTAAGTTTTAGCTTTTTCCAGAATATGTATCTATATGAAATATTGAATAGTACTTTTGACTAATTTCGGTAAGACAAAAATCACCTTAAAAAAATCCCACAAATCCCATGGGAGTTCTGAACTATTGTAAGTCAATGGAACTTCTAGCCATGGGACTTCTGACATCTAACCGCTATTTTCTGTATTAATTATATTCGATGAATTATAGTGGCCTAATATACAATTGTGGATAAACAAAGCAACTGGCTTATACAGCACAAGTGGATATGAGCAAGGAAAAAAAACAATTACCAACTATTTGCAGTCACAGCAACTCATAGCCTATTTTTCAATATAAACGGACTGTCAAGTATCTTATCAGATTAAGCTGGAAAACTATTACTAGAGATTTAAATTGGTCAACTTAATTATTAGGCAACCTTTTTAACATATGTACTATAATTTCCGTACTTTCCTTTCGAATTTCCTCCATCTGTTCTCGAAAAAATCTAAAATTCTTTTAAAAAAACCTGCTTAGACAAACTAAAAACTTGATTGATTTAAAAAGCATGAAAATTTGACTAATAATTAGCAAGCAACCTCCATCTTTTTTATTGTTTTTTATTTTCTGTTTTTTACAACCTTCACTACTATCTTACATAGAAACAAAGAAAAATAAAAAAACATTATAAAAATAACTAAGTCTAATATTTTTCCTTCCTCATTTTTTGTTTTTTGTAGGGCGAAGAACTATGGAAGCTCGAAAGCCGCCTATTGCAATTGCGCGATGTTTCTTTGCATAGTGTGCGACTTTAACACAAGAAAACCGTCGCCCTTTTTAAAGCAAACTTTAGGGTGGGACTTGTGATCCAAATGCATAGTTTGGCTACAATGATATGGATTGTTGAATTTTGGGGAATGAAGAAAATTTATAATTTGCTAATTCACTTATAATTTCTGAAGGAAATTAAAGTTGATAATTTTTCAATGAAAAATTGAAGAGATAACGGAAGTATTAGAAAATATTTAAAAGTAACAAAAATGTAAAGAAAATTCTGACGTACTACATGTTTACTTGTTTATTTACATTCTATTCATAATTCTTCATAAATCATAATTCTATTCATAATTTTTCTAATCTAAAAAGTTATTTAACTTATGGCTTAAGTTCTTTGTTTTTTCTTTTCTAGTTTTCGCACGGCAACAAAATGAGGTTTTACCGTTATTCTACTGATATTTTTCTTTTCATAAAAGTATGGAATGGGGTTTTACCGTTACTGATCTAAACTAATTTTTGAGTAGTAAATAACACTGTATACAATAATAGCGAAATATTGGTAGATAGTTATAATGCGATTAACCACTTTGTTTACCAATTATTATTATACAACGAAATTAATTGGAATTTTAGAAGGGCTTGTTTTAGAATGTTTAAAGACGTGTATCTTGTTTTGGCTTGGTAAAAGTTTTATTTTTAAAATTTTATTTTTAGATATGCTAGAAATAATGTCAAGGGTTAAAGTTATTTTTGTAATATTGCAAATATTTGACGTAGATGATGAAAATAGTTTCTGTGACTTTTCTGTGATAAAGCTAAAGAAAATAGTTTCTGTGACTTTAATATAAACTTTCTAAAAAAAATTTATTATATGGCATTTTAAAATTAGTGTCCCTTATGAAAAGCAACCACAAAGTTGATTAAAATAAAAAGAAATTAAGGAAATGAATTTACTTTTGATGTTTAAATATCATTTTAAAAATAGAGTTCAAAACAAGGTTCTGATTAGCCTTTGAGAAATAAATAAGAGAAAAATGGGGTAAATTTCAATACAGAAATATTTTGACAAATTATATTACCATGAAATATTTGAAAATTTTATGAGTTAGGGTAGAATACAAAAAAATTACTTAAGATGTTGGACCATGTTTTATGAAAGTTTTCGTATCCTTAGAAAAATTTAAGGAAAAACTAAAATAGTTGAAAGTAACCACACTGTTTTTGGTTTTTATGCTTTTCTTTTTTGGAAACCAAAAAGACTTTGTTTATTTGATTTTTAAGATTCTTATGCATTTTGTTAAATAGTTTTAGGATTTTGTATTAAGATACAAAGAAGGGAACACTTTTCTCTTGGTTAATAATTTAAAAATTTATAAAAAAAATAATTTAATTTAATAACAATTAATTTAAAATAAATTGTTGAAAGTTTAAATTTCCATTCTAGAAGCGTGCAAGTCGCTAAAGCATAATGCATGCAGCTAGCAATGCTTTAAGCTTCCCTATAACAGTTTTATAGAATTTTTATATTTCAAAAATTGGTTTATAATACTTTTAATTCATTTTTTGCGCGATTTGTTTTTACGGTATTTTTGAAATAGTGCTATTTGAGAAACTGCTTCAATTCTCTTTTTACTGCATTAAAGAGTCCATATGCTAGTAATATTGTTTTAGTACAACTGAATGAAATCTTTTTCCAATAGAATGAAAGTCTTTCAAAATAAATGAACCCTTTTTTAAAATTAATGTGAAAAAGAACACGCTAGGACCAAATTTTGAGACTCTATCTTTATTAATTGGGAAGATATGCTTGTTAGAGATGCGTTTAAAGTACCCGAACATCAAATTTAAAGGTTCTAACTTTATTGGTTTTGGAGAAATACTCGTTCGGCCTTGGTTTGATAAAAGGCGCCTAGTGTCTGAACCAATTAATCCCCGCCATACTTCTGTCATTATTAGTAACCTATAAAATAAATTATATAAAAAATATCATTATTTTTGAGTATAGTGTTTACGGACAAACGGACCGACATCGGTTAATCGACTGAAGAGGTGATTATTAGCAAAAATATATTTTTGTTTCATTACTGTACAAAAGTTAATATACCGCGATACTTATTTTAGATGTAGGGTGTAATAATAATTAAAATTAGAGTGACCATTATTTTTGTTTAAATATTTGAATGTTAATTTGAAAATGTTTTATTTTATTGGAAAAAGGTTTAATTCAGTTGAAAAATAGTTTTGTAGTCGAAAGTTAGTTTCATTCGATTGAAAAATAATTTCATTTAATCGTAAAATGCTATATTAATAATGCATAATAATTTATTACAACAAAACGTATTTGACTCAAGTTCTCTTTTTCTGACCAGTTTGTATATGACATATTAAAAAATTTTAAAAACTAACACATAAACAAACTTACAATTAAATCACAGTAATACAGGAATATCAACTAAAAATTATAATAAGAAAAACTTCCCTAAGGACCTTTAAATTTTTAATTGCTTTCATCAAAGTATATGAAATTAGAAGATTTTGACTTAAATAATTATAACAAAATCCTTGAGTTTCATAATTCAGAGTTTAATTCTGTTGAAATAATTAACTGTTCAAAGATTTTCAGATATTTATAATTTCCCTAAAAAAATAAGCTTAACATACATTTGTATTAATATTTATCTTATCATAATATTAACCTTGATTTAACATATCATCAAGGTAAATATGCCTTGTAACTGACTTTAATTTATCCTTTGATCATTTGAATCTAATTTTAAACCAAGGTAATTAGAAAAATATTATGATATTTAACAAAAATTAAACATAAGGAGTTAATCATTTGTTTGTATTTTGGTCGAAAGTATTAGCACTTTACACTAACACTACGCACTATTTTTCTCACTCTATCGCATTTTTTCCCGGATATTGAACATAGAAAATTTTCCGGAGAAAAATTTATGACAGTTAATAAATTTTTAGGAGTAAAGAAAGTGTTACCTTAATGCATATTTTTGTTTCATTTTGTATCAAATTTGTGTCAGAAACATTCAATTAATTAAATAATATTAAGCTGTCAAATTTTGGTGGGAAGTAAGATCATCTAGTGTTTAGAAAACACACAATTTTTGACAGACAATTTAGTGCTATTAACTCCGAACAGCAACTGATATTATTCGGAGTTTTTCGGAATAAATTTAATTTGACAAGCCAGTTTTTAGTACGAAGTGCGATAGCTTCAAACACAACCTCAATGGAAGCGTTGCATAATCTAGGTTTAGAAAATCTCGTTTTTAGAAAATTCAGTTTTAGAAAATCTGGTTTTTAGAAAATTTCGTTTTAGAAAATCTCGTTTTTTATTGAGAAATCGCACTTTTTAAGGAAATCTCTTTTTAAATGAAAAATCTGGTTTTTAACGATTTTTGAATTGGATACAAAATCAGAATTATCAGCTTTTTCCAGAATATAAAAAAAGGGATTTTCTAAAAACAAGATTTTCTAAAACAAGATCTTCTAAAAACGAGCTTTTCTAAACGAAATTTTCTAAAACCAGATTTAATAAACTGAGATTTCAGACCCAACCCAAGCTCAATTTAGTATTTAAGAAATTTACATTTTATTAAAATGTTCGGAACAATTAAAATGGTATCTAATGGTGAATGTTAAAAAAAACTTTTGAAGTCCAAATTCTATTTAGTGCATTTTTGTTTTAGAATATGCAAAAGTATCAGCCGATTTAAGTTATATTTTGACAGGCTAAACACTTTAATCCAATTTTATTACAACAAAACAGAATAGAGATTAAAAATATCTAATGTTCATTGAATTCAATATAGCTTTAATCGGAAATGTCACACTAAGATTAAATGCAAAAGCAGTTGATCATCTACTACATGTATTTTGACAAACACGACAAAAATGTTTTTGTCGCATTACTTTTAGACTTTTGCAGCAAATATCATGTGACGTTTATCATTTGACGATTATCAAAATAAAAATTGAAAAAAATTTAAATAAAATTTAAAACAAAATGGAATTTGACATTGTTGATAAATTACTTAAGTAATTTATTACTAGCATAAAAATTATTATTTATATGTTTATATGTTTAAATAATTAATAAAAATTAAGGCATATTATGAACAAACAAAAAAAAACTTAACAAATTATAATTAGGCATTAATTCACAGCCTTGTATAAAAAATAAAAAAATTAAAGTTCACATTTCCACAAATTTTTTGATTTTTCATCTTTCAGCCAATTTTTGTAGCAAGTCAATTTTTTTCATTTCCACATCTAGTTTTGATCTTTCCATTTCCATGTAAGCCAGATGACGTCTTTCCTCGTTATTTTCCATAACTTTCAGGAAATTTACCAAGTCTTCGTTATTTTTTCCTTTTCTTCTTATTGGAGTTTCAAAGTCCTCAGACATATGTGAAGTGGATGGAGTTTGAAGAGAGGTGTAAGATTCTACATCTAACGTATCTATAAGAACTTCTTCTGGAGCAGATACGAAATGTTTGCTTCCATATACTATATCAAATTGCTCAAAATGCTGCCAATATGTCCGGTCTTTTCCTGTCTTATTATTTCTTTTTTTAATTCTTTTGTATGTCGTCATTAAATTTATAAATTTTTTTTTGCATTCATCTACTGAAAATGGAAATTCGACATTTTGCGTAATTATTTCTTTATGTACTTTTTTCCACACTGTTGCTTTGGCTTTTTTACCATCTTGAAACGCTGGTTCGAATTCCAACCTAACGCTTATCAAAAGCTTCACAAAATCAGTGTTCCAGTGTTCTTCGAAGTCATCACTGCAACATAAAGTTTTAATGTTTTGAAAATTTAATTAAATCTAATTAAAATTTTTTATTTACATTTCGGTATCCATTTTGTGCACGTATAAAATTTTTTTGACTAATTTGCAATTTCAAAACATGCAGTTGATGTAAAAATGACATTTCCATTTAGGTGATTTTTGTCTTACTAAATAATCGATTATACTGCAAAAGTAGTAATCGAAGTGTGACATTAAAAACTACGAGACTTAAATCCAAATACTTTTTCGATTAAACTACAAATGCAGTTTACATTAGTGCGACATTTCTGATTACAGCTTATATTTTAAAATTAAAAATCAAAAAACCTATAAGTAAATATAAAATATCAAAAATACAATCTTCGAATTCTTCACATAGCTATAAATAAACTTAATACCTATATAATATATTATTTTATTTTAAAATTTAATTTAAGTTTGTAATTTTATTTGACCACTGTACAAACTCCTATAAAATATATTATAACAGTAAATATATATACAATGTTAATATCCGAATGAGGAACAGCAAAATAGATGTGACACTAATGAAACAAAAAATCGAAAATAAAATTAAAAAAAAACTGAAAGCTGCAGGAAAATTAGAAATCCATTATATTTGGATTAAATACATCCTAAGGATTTATAAAATACGAATTCTGGAATCTACAGTTACATTTTAGTAGAAATGTTCATCATTTGTCCGACTGTAGTGGCATTTTCGAAACAGATCGTTTAAAGAAATATTGGCTTAAAGGCTATTAACATCAAAACAAATTCGAATATTGACTTATTTTGCTTATGGAAGGAAATAGTTTTGCGCTAACTGTTTATAATCCTCTGAAATTATAGACTTCCGTAAAGGTCATCTTAATTTATTACAAGTTCGAAAGGCCAATTCTTCTAAGCCTTCTATTGAAAATTGAAGATAGTAGGAGTTTTGACGCTTCTATGTTTATGTGAGTCTTATGTTTGTTACATATTTTTAAATTTCATCGCATTGGTAATCCCTAGATCCCTATGTAAGTCGAAATTTCGGATGTACCAGGGAGCATTCACCATGCTAAATAGTACTTTGCTTTGAAATGTTTGAATTATCTGAATATGTGTTTGTTTGGCACAGCCCAAATGTTGGGCAAATTAAAGTTCAAATTTAACACAAAAGAATCGTAGTTTTGGAAATAGCGTACACTGTCACTTATTTAATTTGCTGATACAAGTTCTGGTTGTTTATAATAAAATCAAGAGTCCTTTTATCTACAGTATAATTAAAACTTTCAGTTTATAATGTCGTTAAATTACAATCAGAATACAATTTTCTTAATGTACGTATTGTTTTTAAACAAAACAAAAATAAAAAATAAAAAAAAAACAAATAAAAAAATATCAACATGGATATTTTTTTTAAATAATTGTAATTTTCTATTGTTCTTTTCATTTATAAATTTATACAAACATACATGTGCAATAATTGTATTGGGATTAACACTTGGTCGGTATTAAACCGTCTTTTACAAAGAAGTATTGTTTCGAATATAATTATAAATTGAGAAAATAAAATAACAAATGAAAATAAAATATATTTAAAAGATAATTACATTTCTTCTTACAAATAAGATAGAAAATAAAACATGTTACCGTGTAAAAAGAAAAATAGTATAGAGTTGGATGCAAGAAAATAACAATGAAATTAAAATATTATATTATTTTTCGAGATCAAAATTGCTTTTATCTTTGATGTTTAATTTTTAATATTATTTTTTAATAATAAAAGAAATATAAAATTAAATTTAAAGTATTTGCAGGACACAGTCAAACAGTCAAACATATGTTTACAGTTTGATTGACAGTCAAACATCTCTTTAGGGAATGAAGGAAGTACGAAACCTCAGCTGAAAAATTTTAAAACCCAAAAACATCGATTTATCTATCACAATCATCGATGTCTATAGGAAATATTTATTATCGGAAAACATAATAGCAAACAACACTACATTATAAATATGTCGTTGGTTCTCTTCCGAAAAGAGAAAGCCCATCTATTTCCAGGGAAATTGCAGATAAAATATTTGCAGAACAAATCTGAAACCACTGACGTAAACCATGAGTGAAGGAATGGAGTTGCAGCGGAATATCGCTGCGCTCAATAAAAAAATTCAAAAATTTAGGGTTTTCGTAATAGGGCAGCAGATAGGGGAAATAAATTCCAACAAAAAATTTTATGATTTGGGGTTCTATTGCACACCGTTTTTGAGATAATAAGCTTTAAAAAATTATATAATATTTTCATAAGAAAGTCTATAACCTTTGAACACATGTTTTTAACCAAGTACACATTTTGCGGAGTGGAATATAATCTTCAATTTTTTTGGAATGTGTTTCAATTAATAATAGTTTGAAAGTCACGAAGTTTAAAGCAGTTTTTGTAGAACAAAATATAATTCAAACTCCATTTTCTTTTGAAACAACCTGTTTTTAGGATACATTTTTCTAGCACATTTGGAAATTATATTTTAAGCCATTTTTGATTTATATCGAATTCAAAAGTTTATGAGACAATAATTCTTCATCTGACCAATGGCGTAGTGGTAAAGAGGCCGCCTTTCTTGTGGAAGGTCTCGGGTTCAAAGCCCGGTCAGATCATATCTTATAAAAATATATCGTAAAATTGTATAATTATATCGTAATATAAAATAAGATATTAATAAAAATATATAAAAAATTCTTGTGTAAGATTATAGATGGCGCACAAAGTTAACATTTGTGCATTCATATTTCATAACCTTATACAATAGCTACAGCTTTAAAATAAACTTGGTGAATGCCCTATACTCCTTAAAGGAGTGGAAAAGCAATAAAAAACGAGGAAGAGTGTAGTAGAGTAGACTGTGTCAACTCTGGGATACCCGTATGACCCTTATATAAACATTATATCATTATTATTATAAATATTAATTACTTTTGGCAAAATTTCAAACATACCAGCTTTATTAGGTGAAATATAATGCTCATATAAAAGAAGGAGTTGTATGGCAGCTACTCGAACCCTCTGCAGTAGACCAACCAAATTTTGCAGTAACTTTGGCCATTGCACTAAACTATTTTTGGCAAAATTTCAGACACCCAACTTCAATAGGTATAGAGTAATGCTCATATAAAATAAGAAGTTGTATGGCAGCTACTCGAACCCTTTACAGTAAACCAACAAAATTTTGCAGTAACTTTGGCCATTACACTAAACTATTTTTGGCAAAATTTCAGACACCCAGCTTTAATAGGTATAGAGTAATGCTCATATAAAAGAAGGAGTTGTATGGCAGCCACTCGAACTCACTGTAACAAACCAACCAAATTCTGCAGAAACTTTGGCCATAAAACTAAACTACGTTTGGCAAAATTTCAGACACGTAGCTATAATATAGGTACAAAGAAATACTCATATAAAAAAAGAAGTTGTATGGCAGCCACCCGAACCCATGGACCAAAAGGGCTGGATTTAAATAGCGATGACGGCTATTGCAAAAAAACGAATTTGCGAAAATTTCAAGATCCTAGCTCTTTTAGTTTTTGAGTTATCGTGCGGACGGACGGACGGACGGACGGACATACATAGCTAAATCGATTTTTTTTTTCGATTCTGATCCGATCCATACACTTGAGTCTATATCTAGCCCCCCTCCTTCTCTGCGTTACAAACGTAATGGCAAATTTATTATACCCTTTGACTATATTGTCATACGGGTATAAAAATTCTTAAGTTAGATATTTAAAGTTATAGATTTTTTTATGAAAAGCTTATACAATTTTTTAAAGTTCAATATCTCAAAAACGAACTTATCTCACAACATTTTTAATGGATATAACTTTCACTACCTGTCTTGTGTTGGATATAAAAGACTTAAAAGAATATCCGGATTCATTAATCTTAAGAATAAAATTCCAAAATTTTGAAAATTTATTTTTAATTTATAGGTTGTTATTTCTACTTTCATATACTTTAATTCTGTGACGATTATCATCAACATGCTGGCAAGCTAAGGTTTTGTTCTACAAATTTTTTTTGGAGAGTCGAAATTGTGTTTATAAATATTGATAAAATTTGAATTAAAAGTGATTGTTAAAATTTAAATTTCCATATTTTCCCACAATTGAAAATTTTTCAAATTTCATTATGAATTTGTTTTGAAGGTCTTTTTTAGTTTCTTTTAAAATATTTAAAATATTTTATTTTTTAAAAATGACGTATAGCTTTATTGACAGAAATCATCTGAACTCGACACCTTCTGACATTTCAATAAATATGAATTAAAGTATTTTTTTAAGAAATTTTTTATTTAAAATTAATTACAAAAAAGCAAAGTATTCACTATTCTATACTTTTATTCCATTGTAAATCCGTTCCATCACTCATCGACTGTCAAAATTTAAAGAATGATTGAAGTGAATAAATAAATTTTAAAAATTATTTTAACCAAACTCCTTTGCACCCCGCCCCTCTTTAATTTTTATGACCTGATGACCTTTTCTGTAAGCCAATTTCAGGGAAAAATTAGAAAAAAAAAACAACAAATAACAAAAACATCAACGCAGACATCATGAAATATAAAAAATATAAAAATTTTAATTCATATTTTATTGAATGCTTCCCAGTTTTCCCATTAAATAAATTTTTATTTATATTTTGTTTACATCACGAATTTCTTATATTTGTTTTTATATTTAGGGGGAAACTAAGAATGTAATATCTTCTTGTTGTTTTTTATATTCAATATTGTTTCCCTTCCTTACATGCATTAGGCGCCTATTGTACCCTTATCGTACACATGTGTTGTGATTTTGATTCGGAATGGGATAAAACCTTGAAAATTTCTTTTTATACTTCCATCAATCTAAAATGAATTGAATAATTTTGAAAGAATGCAGATGTTTTTCCGTCAATCAAATACATAGTATCGCTTGTTATCAATGTATATGTGTGACACTTGGCTAATGTAATTTATTACGTAACTACATTCTTTTATATAAGTTTTATGAATGAACATGAATTTATGATGCATAAATAATTAAAAATAAGAAAACAAAAGATTGACGGACAGTTTTTATAGGTTTTAATTTGTGATAGTTTTATTGATAACACAATATAATTAAAGAAAATAAGGTAAATCAACTAATAGTTGGCTATAAGTTTATTTGGACGTAAAAATAGAGGAAAAAAAAAGAAATTTGGCTGTACCAAGCAAAAACACAGTAACTAACAATATGATCAAATTCGAGTTAAGAGTAAAAATGGACTTACTATGTTGTTTCCTAACATTGTACATTGCCACTTTTACGATCTGAACCCTCAGTGAGTAAAAATGATGCTTCCAAAACACAGTAAGTGCATTGTTTACATCACGATTCCTAGTTCAAAACACAGTAACAAACAAATCCCAAATTAAAACACAGTAATTGCAATGAGTTACTGTGTTCTAATTTGGTGTTTGTACTTACTGTGTTTTAAAAGTGAAAAATAAGTAGTTCGGTTTTGTGTAATCACAAAACGGCTGTCCCAAGCAAAAACACAGTAACTAACAAAATTAAACTGTTTTTTTTTTAATTCTCTTTTTTCAATGTTTACTTGCTTTTTGTACTCTATTTTTAATGTAATAAATTGTACAGCGCAAAAAAAAAACTGGGTGATTTTCTCTGCGCTGGTTATTATTGTAAACCAACCAAACGGTCCAGATGAAGTTCGCTTTAAATTCCTTACTAAAGGTCATACCCATATGAGTGCTGATGGAGTACATGGGAACATTGAAAAAAAAAATAGGCAGGAAGCGAAATATTTATGATTTCCAAGAGCTATGCGAGGCAATAGAAAGTTCACGTAAAAATTTACGAATTTTAAAATTGGAACAGTTTCATCAAGTCAGGTAAACGGTCTTTAATGAAAAAGAAAAATATTGAAGATTCCTTGACAAATTTTAAATTGTGCAATTTGGTGGAAGTAAAATTTACAAAAGGATGCCGAACAATTAAATATATAAACGATTTCGATGAAAATTTCAAGCTACTGAACTTTCTAAAGAAAAAAGAAAATATAAACAACGTTCCATGCTTAATCGAACACCGTGGTGTGCAGAAAAAAAAAGGAAACAATAATCAAAAAGCTTGTTTAATTTGGAATAATCTAAATGAGTCTGAAACATCAAAAGACTTAGTTACTTCTGACACCAATAACGTAGAAGAATAACAAATTACATAATATTTTGTACCAATTAATCTAAATTACATTTTTTATAATTAATTATTTTTTATAATTTCTTAGTAGATAAGACTGAATTATTTTTGTTAAGTTTTTATTTTCAGATGAATTATTTTTGTCTAGTTTTAATTTTTATTTTAATGAATTTTTTATATTTTAATAAAGTGTTTTATTGTTATAGTGATTTAAAATTTTTAATAATTTTTCTTTTATGATAATGTAAAAGGCAATACCTACTGTGTTTTTGTTTTGAGATTTAATTATTAAATTAATACTTGCTTTACTTTAAAAACACAGTAAATTCAAATACTGTGTTTTTACCTGGTTTTCTTCGCTTAAATTTTCAATAATACCCATTTAAAACAAAAAAGCTTTTCGGAATTACCCAAAATTAAGAGTAATCGAATCGAAATGGTATTAAAAAGAAGCATACTCATTCAATTTATAAGAAAAAATTACATAGACCACAAATTTTTAAGAGATGTTGTGAGGCTTCAAAATTTAGTGTTATGCTTAATTTCTCGAAAGTATACTTGAATCAATTACTGTGTTTTTGCTTGGGACAGCCGAGGTTAGATGAGTTTAATAACCATCATAAATATACAACTCAATTAGTATAAGTTTACAAACAAGCGGCTGACGTAGTCTAAATGGCTGGTGGAAATAAAGCCTGGAGGGCTATAAATCGTAATAGGTTACTTTATGAACGTTATTATGATTGATTACAAAATAAAGATCTTTCTATATATGGATCTATTAGTAAAAATATAATAGTAAAAAAAACTTCCTATCATTAAGCCCTAACCTAACTGATTAAATAGTTGGATAAAGTACATAATATAAATGGCTATAGATCAGAAATGTCATAAAATACCTAAAACTTTATAATAGTTCTCAAAAGAACTATAAACTACCTATCTTGCTATTAAAATGAAAAGTACAAGTTTAATATATTGCTAGGGTCAATGTAACATTAAAATACTGAGTTAAAAATAGCGAAATGTTAACATTAGCTAAAAATAGAATAATAATACTATTTCATATTGAATTATAAAAGTATTAAGATCTTATTGAACTGATGGGACTAAATGACGTAGAAGATGAATTTGATGTACTTATAAAATACAAATATATTGAAAAACACGGGGTTTATTAATAATTAATAAAGATATGACACTTTTATATAAAAAATATGATATTATATTTTACTGTAACCTCTACGTGAGTATATCTTAAACAAAATCAAACAAAATATGATTGAAGTTATAAGTTAATATATCTCAAAGACAATATAATGGGATGCTTCCTTTATATAGACTTCTATTAAGTCAACCGACAAATTCCAAAAAGGTCAATTTTAATAGATTTTTGAATTTGTAGCGATTTTATATATATCTAGTAACAAAATCATGATTATATTTATATAGGATGAATCAGTTAGAATTTTAAAGTTGGTTTCAAGCTTCTTCTTAATAATTTGTTATGCAAGGGTTTCGAGGTGGTATCCTCTAAGATTTTTATTGTTGAAACATGTACAAAAATACAATTCGCAAACATTAAAGAGTTGGTTTTAGAATCAGTTTTTATATCTTTTATTTATTCGAAAATTCTTTGCTATTAAAATGTCGACATTTTAAAAATCGACATTTGTTTTCTTTTTGACATTTTAGAATTAAATTTCAAGAATCGCTTTATTTTGCAAGTCGACATAATTGACGTCGAAACTTTAAAATTGACAGTTTGTGAATTGGTATTTAAATAATCGGTACAATTTAGAAAACACTAATATTATCATATCTTATGCAATATTTTTATCAGAAATACATATTGGAAAAATATTACATTTAAAATTATAGTAATGAATACTTAAGAAGCACCCAAGAAAATGCAATAAGGGGGAAATTTAGAATGTGTCTATTTTCCTTTTATTTTTTCTATGCCTTTTTAATGTCTTTTGATATGGGAAGAAAACTAGAAAACTAGAAATAATTAATCAATTTTGTTGTTTATTTCGTTTATCTTCTTTTTGACTATCAATTTTATATTAAATAAAAGTCTTTCTGATTTTAATTCAAGTGATTGTTACAATATCTAATTTAATATATTTGTGCATTTACGTTATTTTTGTATATTTTTACAACATATCCTAACATATCACGCGTTCCGAACAAAAATTTTGTATGGAGCAATTTTTTAATAATGTTTCCCTCAAAATACCATTAATCAGTTCATGTTACTTAGACATGATTTGAATGAGGGTTTGGCAAGATTTATTGTTTGAATCTGAGTATCTGAGCTTTATTGTTTAACTAAATATCTACTCAATACACCAATACACCAGGATCAATACACCCTGTTAAAATTTTAAAGAATAGAAGAAAGTAAAAATTTTATTTAAAAAATTGGTTTATGAATTAGATATTAATTAGATCTAAAACTAATTAGCTTGGAAACCAATTTTCTGTATTAAAAATTTGCTTTGAACAATATAGGTGTATAAGGTGGCCCTAAAATTGTTTAATTAGATATTACATACAGAATTTCCAGTTTATTGATACGTTTTTTATATGAAAGATCTTTAATAGGCAGATAGTAAGTGTAAATAAACGATAATATATTGTATTAAACCTATAAAATGTGTTTAGAGACAAAATGAAATTAGTATATTATGTCCCTCTTTGAGTTTCAAATTTTTTTTTTCTTTCGAAAAGTATAAAGACTCACCTCTGAGATTTTGATGAATTATTATTATTTCATATCCCCGAAACTCCTAAAATCTCTAGACCCCATAATACCAGAATCAATTTATGAAAGCTACTCTTCATGTATATAAATTTATATAGTTTATGGACCAAATTTGAACTGATTTCTATGGTTAGAACTCAATATTTCTTGAAAAGTCTGGCGTTTTTGTGTGAAACCTTCCGAACCCATGGTTCATATTTTTCAACAATCGACTTAACCTTACTGTTGGCGAAGAAAGCAACTACTTTGGTAAGAACAGTACACATTCTATCTTTTTTTTCACCGAAGAACTTATAATCTTTTTCTTCAATGGGATTGGTCCTTAAGAAAATCGAGATTGGTATACCATCCCCGAAGAGAGATACCAATTTCACATGCATTGCTATTCCTGTTATTTAAGTGAAAATTAAAATTTTTAAAAATTTGTTTGGAAATCCGAATTCTAATAAGTAAAACTGCCTCCCAAATTGTTCAACCGTTGTTTATTACTTCTTAAAGTTTTAATGGATTCTTTAGCTTTGAGAGGTTAGCAAATAATATATCAAAACTTCTCCTTTTGCTCCAAATATTTTAGTTTAAATATCTTGAACCAGTTGATTCGTCAAGCTGTTTTAGATTTCTTAGTTGTGCAGACCAAGTGTTTTAGATTTCTTAGTTGTGCAGACCGAATCTAAGCTGAAGAAGTCTAATTTGCAAGAAGTCTGTAATGTACATTACACAACTTAAATTAGTCAACTCCTCACAATCCAAGCACATCAAATATTTCGACCATCTTCTAAAGTAAATAATATAAAAAGTTTTTATTTTTAGAAAAAATAAAAGTAAAGTCATTTATGTTTAATTAAAAAATTATAAATAATATACGAAGACAGTTCTGATGAGAGTTAATTTTACTTTATTTTTGCCATTTCATCATCATTTCAAAGTTTTTTTTAAAACAACAACATCAATTTATAAGGGATGCTATTAAAAAATTCATAGAATTATTTTGAAAAATAAATTTTCACCTACTTTTTACCCACCTTCATTTTCATTTTTAACCGATTTTTACACAAAAAGAACAAAAATAATAAAAGATGAAGTGAAATATTATAATTGTTTCTAAATAACTCTACAGAGAATGATAAATAATATTGTATTTGCTATAAAGTTGATTATTTAAAGTAATTATATTTTACATCAATTTCTGAGAAACTAATGGTTGATTGGTATTATAAATATCAATTTTCGTTAACAATAGGGAAGCAGATGTTTTCTGGGGAAGAAAATTCTGGGTTCTGGTCTGAGTTTTTAATTCTGAGAACTGTATAACCAGCGAATTCCTTTTGTCGACCCGTACTTCAAATAGCTCTATTTTAAGATCAGTTGGAGTCGTGGTTCAAGTACCTCCTAGACACCGCTTAAGATTTAAAAGCATATCTTCTAAATTAATAAAGATAGAGATCTAAAATTGAGAACAAAGTAGTACTGTTCTGTTTCCATTATGTTCTGGAAGTTTGAACAAATAATAAGTAGATGCTGTGATTTGGATACTGGTCACACTACCTCCGAGACATAATAAGCATATCATTTAAATTGATAAGGATAGAAACTTGAAATTCGAAAACAAGAAAGTTCTGACGGTTTTCTTTATGTTTCTGAAATTTGAGGAGGAATGAAATTAGTGGTTCAGCTGCCACACTCCTCCTTAGATTTAGATCTAGCTATAGCGTATCTTCGTAAATAAAGTAAGTAGTTAAAGTAAAAAGTTGAAATTTGGTACAAGGTAATTCTTTCCTGCATGTGAAATGTTTTTTAAAATCTAAGATCTTTGAAATAGGGGTTCGTGTTACTGTCAATTGAATTTTCAGGTGTAGTGCATTCCTTGGTCGAATGCATCGGCTTACTATTGTTTTATTACTTGTTTTAAGACCTTTACATTCTTCTAAAAGTTTTAAAACAAGTAATAACCTTTTTTTTATTCTGAATATTCCTAAGTATTGATTCATTTCCCAGCAGGGATATGAACATTTTCTTAAATAACGGAAGATTAGAAAAATAAATTGAAGGTTCATTACTAAGATTAAATTCAATATTCAAAATACTTTTGAAATTTATTTTTTTATAAACTTTTTTAAAAAAAACATTCATAATATCTTATAATATTTTGAATTAACAAATAATTTTATAAAAGAATTTAAAATAAAATTAAATACCTCAAGGGTATTTCGTGTTAATTTTTAATACTTTGTATTTATTTTTCATGTAAAATGTCTGTTAGTTTTAAGCATAGCAGATTAATTTTAAATTCTTTGAAGTAAAAAAATGAAAACAAAAATAACGAGGCGTTTTTTTTTTGAAAAGTTTATAAAAAAATTTATTTGAATATTGATTAGAGTCTTTCATTATAATAAAAGCTGATGAAAAGTAATTACTACTTAATTATAAGTACTTTGTTTTGACTATTAACTTTTTTCTTGTCACTTGTTTATATTTGAATATTTAAATAAATTGAAATAATTGTTTTATTTTTGTTAAAAAAAAGTGTTCTTTTTAGCACATTTTCAAAAAATTTTGTAAAAATGTGCCTATATAGTTTCACTCTGTCCGTCCGTCCGTCCGTCTGTCTGTCTGTCTGTCTGTCCGTATGTTTACAAAAACTTTTACATCGTTTGAAATAGAGAAAAGAAATTTTAACCACGAGTAGGTATTACAAAAAAAATTATTTCGTACAAGAATTTTTTTCTGTAGCCCCATCCGTTGCGGAGCTGCAGCCCCCCAAAGTTGGGAAAAGCCATATATTTAAATTGTTATAACAAGAGTTCTATTAGGTGTATTTTCAATCTAAAAACGGCAAAAGATAGCTGGTTTTATAAATTTTTAAAAGAAAAATGTTTAGGGTTGCCATCCGGTACTAAAATTTACCATTATGCAAAACTCAATTTTTGCAAAATTTTTGGACCCACATATCTCCTAAACGGTTCCAGCTGGAGTCTTGAAATTTTGGGAGAAGTTAGAACTTCAAAAACTAGTAGGAGTCGGTTAACAAAATTTTTTTGTCACGTCCCCTGTTTAGCAGCTATAGGAGCTCGAAAATTGAAATTTTGCTATTTTTAAACACCTGTAACTTGAATACCTGTTCAAATTTTTTTTTTGTTAATATACAAAATTTTAAGGTGCAACATTATACTTTAACATATGTTAAAATATTTTCTTAAATTTAAAAGCGGTTCTTTAAATTGAAGAAAGTGTTTGTCAGTTTTAACCATTTTTGCTTAGATAGTAAAATTCAAAATAAAATTCCAAATTTTGGTAGAATTCACAATTTAATTTCTTGAACCTAAAAAAGTTGGGAGAAGGAAGTAGTGAGGATTAGATCCTTGGAAAATTGGGCAACCTTCCCCATAGAGGGGCTATTAGGACTTAAAAACTAAAAAAATTAGGGTTGTTATAAGTAAGTAGTAACTTAGTCACCAACGTATATATTTTTTAAATAAAACGTTAACATTGAAGCTTCAACATTATACTCCGATAAAATAATCAGTATGAAACACTTTATTATTTTGAAAATGTGCTTTTTTAAAAACCCTTGGTTTTTTTTATCACTTGTTTTAGTATAAAATTTATATTCTACAATTAAAGTCTTTTAAGAGAATAATTTATTAAATTCAAAATTTTAAGTACTTAGTTACTGTGAACCTTTTTAGTAGTGCCTTGTTTATTTATTTATTTTTATTTGTGTACAATCCCCTACTATATGTAATATGATATGTCAGTCGCTCAACCTCTTAGCAGTTGGGACAGATATATAATTTATATTATGACAAAAGTCTTATCTGTATACAAAATGTCTATTTTGATTTCTTTTGAATAAATTTGTTCTTTATAAATTAATTGTAAAAGAACTAATTATAATCTTATAAAATCAAGAAAATTCTGAAAAATCAACTGTACAAGATCTAGAAAGGCCTAGATTTTGTAATCAGGATATGTTAAGAAAATACTAATATATTATGTTATATACCAATTAAAACTCACCTATTTAATTTAAGTTTCCTATTGAACTTTTTTTTAAGACTATGTTATGTACATTCTCACAGTTTGTGATTATTATTTTAATTTTTTTTTATATATATTATTGGATTTTAGTAATAATTAATTAATTTATTATTTATTTTTAATTATTTAATTTTTTTACATTTTCGTATTTTTTTAAGGAAAATCAGAACTAAACTTAATTAACTTTTAAAAATATTGAATAATGAAATTTTAATTTTAATTGTAATTCTAACACTTCATGTTAAATTTATTTTGTGTTTTAAACAGAACTGCAGTTTATTAATTAACCATATTTTTAAATAATTATATTCACTAATATATAAATATGTAATATATATTTAAATTTTATTAAATAAAATGTTCATTAATCTTAAATTCTTTTGTAATTCAGTTTTATTGAATGAGAGAATGTTTTAATAAGGAATAATGATTGAAATAAGTATAAATTATTACGAACATCATACCAAAAATAGATTTTTCAAAATATTTGTAAAAAAACAAAAGAATGAATTAAATTAATATTGTTTCTAGTAAAAACATGCATTAAATATTATTAACGTAAATGTAAACAAGTTAGTAGAAAGTTCTATTAAAAATCCAATTTAAAGACTGGCGAAATATTTTCTATGTGGACACCTATGAGCTATAATTACGATACAATATTATAGTAATATAAATACGATATAATTGATATTCAAACTATATCAGTCACAAGTTATATATTATATATCAATATTACTTTGTGTTTGTTCCTATCTTTTTCTAGTTCCCAGTTTAATTGAATTAAAGAATGTTTTTATAAAAAATTATGATTGTAATACAACTCATCTAAAATTGAAAAACTTATCAATTTCGCCAAAAAAATTTATACTTTGTAGAATATGTGTATAGATAATAGAAAAATTAGTAATTAGATAAAATGTAATTATTAATCTATTAAACGTATATAACATGAAAATCAGAAATTTCATTATATAGTTTTTACGTATATTAAATAATACACGAAAAGATACTTGACAATCCATGGGATATGAAAATTTATAAAAATACATAGTGCTTTAATTAAAATATCCTTAACTTCTAGTACGAACAAGCTCATGTATAACATTACGAAAAGTAGATTTAGTAGCTAGAGGAAGTAGATATTCTAAATATATTCATTTCAACCTTCTGTTGGATCAATGCTTTATTTTGACTATTACATAACAGAGTCGTTATTAATGGGAACTTCCCTATTAAAAAAATGCTTGTAGGCGAATAGCGCGATACCCATTTCTTTTCAAGAGGTATTTATTCCTCTGTCTCATGTTTCCCAATTTTGTTATATCACTTTTGTTTGCATCCGCATTTATCTTATTGGAATTTGCCGCGATCCACAATTTTGTCGGGTTTCGCTTTTGTCATAATATTTTTGTTTTTTTGCCCCTTTAGTATGATTTCGGAATAAGTAGCAGTAAGTCTGGTTAATTTTTGTCATGCTTCTTAGTTGCTTTTTATTCCTATGTGGCCTGGTATACATGTAATTTGTAATCCTGGATTTTCTAATTATTTCATTTCGGATGTTCATTAGAATTGCTGAGTCATTTGATTGATGTCTAATGACAGATGTTCTTAAAACTAAAGCTATTTGAGTATATACATTAATGCTTTGAATACACGGTTCTGGTTCTTTGATAGCTCCCCCAATGTTGTTTGTCCTTTTAATGTTAAATATTAACATATTAAGATAGCAACAAAATCAATTTCGCTGTTCTAAAATATTAAAGAACATTTTGTATTTAAACAATTTTTAATAAAGTGCATTAAATATGCATTACTAGATGAGTGTGATAAATATACGCACACTTATGCAGTAAAAAACAATAACAATTTCTGTGCCAATTGGTGACGGTAAGAACAAAGGACATATTATGTGTTACTTAGTTTTTTTTAAAACTTTCCGTTGCCAAATGGAAATATTATGCACCATGTAACAATACAGGAAGTCAGCATTCATAAAAAAATAAAAATAAAACGAGGAAACGAAAAGATGCAAAACATACCTAGAGTATTTTAATTTTACAAGGTTTGTAATAATATTTATTCAGCCACTGGCTAAAAAAAAACACAAAATGACAAATAACTTATTTTAGAATAAAACGAGGAAGAGTGGAATGTGTCTCCTTTAGGAACATACATGGTGCAGGGTCATAACTCCCATGGTCATAATTCCCTTAGGGAGTTATGACTCATTTGGTTTTATTTACGTTTAGAAAGTTGGGTCATAGCTCTCTTATACAGTTCTCAGCTGAATGGTTATTACTTATTAGTAATATAAAAACAAATATTAATTCTAATTATGTAAAATCTGTGATAGGTATGAAAATATACAGACTTTCTTAAAGTATAATATCAAAAATAATTAGCATACATTTTGAAGTTGAGTTCGAAATCAGGGTATTCCTTTTTTCCAAAATTAAGAACAAGTCAAAAATTTTACATGTAAAATACATTTTAAAAGGCTATTGAAAAAAGGACAATCCTGATTTTGCACAATTTTAGTAGAGGGAGTTATTTTTTTTAATTATTAGTAGGAACTTTAAACTTGTCAAGAGAGTTATGTCCAACTTTAGTATGTTAAAGTGAGTTAAAGGTCCCTTAGAGAGACTTACGTCTCACTGAATGGATTGAAAGTCCCTAAAGGATTTCTAACCGAGGGGTTTTAACCCTGCACCTACTTTCATACGGGTATAATGAACAAATTATGAGGTAATTTGAGATTTTTCCGAACCAAAACATTTTGTATTCCGAGAAACGTATTGCAAAAAAAAAAAAAAAACATTAAATTATAATGAACTTTACAACATGGTGTGTAATATGATATTCACATTGTTAACTTATGTTTTAAAGTTTGAGGAAAATTCTATTTGAAATTATTTTGAAATTTATAGAAAACAATGACCAAAAAAAAGTTGTTATTACAAAAGTTTTATTGAACTTTAGTTAAAAACTTTATGTTTTCGAAACCAAATCGTTCTGTACGTAATGTTCGTAAAAATTAAAGTTTCTATAAAATTAGATTTTATTAAAAATTAAAATAAATAATAATGCACATAAAATTTTTGAACCAATATTAAAATCTTTAAAACTACTAACACGTGGATGATGAAAATTGCACACTGAAATTTATATAGTAGAGGAAGTACTTTTATGATGTTTCAAAATGTTATGGCTTCATTTTCGGGGTGCTGTCATATAAGTTTTAGAACATTACGAGGGTTGATAATCAAGGGTATTTAGTAGTTGGCTAACGCAGGAGTATCGGCACTGACATTTTAATGTCATCGCAGGAGCTGTTACATTTAACTATTTCTTGGTAAATTGTCCTGCGCCATGTGATGTTCGGACGGCCGCATCTTTTAGTTCCTTGAGGGTTCCACTCTAATGCTTTACGTATTATACTTTTACGGGGCTTTTTAAGCGTATAGCCTATTCACCTCCATTTCTTAAGCCTGATTTGCTTGGTATTATACTTTTACTAGGCTTTTTAAGCGTATAGCCTATCCACCTCCATTTCTTACGCCTGATTTGCTTGGCTATGGGTTTTTCGCCTGTTAGTATTCAGGGCCTTCGTTGGATATTGTTTTCGGCCAGAATATGTGGCATATTCTATTAAGGACAGTAGAAAAAGATTTGCAAAAACACTAGAAACCTCGGATACAATCCTACAGTAATCCTTAAATAATTATGAGCAAAATTGTTTTTTATTATGATAATATTCTAATAATTTTTAATTTTTTACATGAAACATTAAATACTAAAAATATGGCTTTATAAATCTTTATTAGAGAACTATAATTAATATATTTATTATGAAATATCTACAGATATCCTGGCAAATTTATTAAAAATGTCAGTTCTCTTTAAGTGTTATATTTTTACTAAATTTATTTTTTCTGAAACATAATGGGGAGGGAAATTCTAACTAAAAATTAAAAAACTTTCTAAAACTTCAAAGAAATAAACATGTCCTTTAATAGCTGGCGCCTAAAAATTTAATTAAAACTATCATTTAAAATATATTTTAACTAAAATTTGTTTCATATTTAATAAAATTTAGTTTTCAATTTAAATTTCAAAAATGAAAAAGCGTATAACTTTGATAATTTTGTTTTTTAAATTTTCATTAAGTCCTTCATGTCCTTCATTTAGTCTCAAAAATAATTTCTTTAATTTTTCAGTGCAAATAAAAATTAGCAAAATTAATTTTTCCCTTTTATAAATTTTAACCTGGATTTTTTATTTACCTTTTAAAAACTTCTACATTTTATATCATAATTGACACGTAAAAAATTTAGAACTAAAGGTGTTCTAAAATAATATTTCTATCTTACATTCTACAAGTGTAGAAAAAAACTACAGGTTTGCTACCATTTACAAGTCCTAGTCACTCTTGATTGACTTATCCAGTGATGGTATCATTTAGTTCCCTAGACTGTACACCAGTAATGGTATCTTAGGTATGATATCCCCCAAACAGGTACAGAAATATTTTATAGACTGTCCACTTACTTAAAAGGAATATCTAATCTTCTTAAAATTGATTAACTAACTTACAAACCTCTACTAGTATATCTAATTATTAAAATATAAACCTGCAAAAAAAGCGAAGTACAAAAGCTACAAAAGTTATGTAACTAGTCTTTAAAATAAATATAGGTCTAATAATATTATTTTTTCATTAAACTTTAAACAATAGCCTTTCGAACTGGTATGAAGAATAGCTCAATTCATGAAGAATGAATTATTTTAAAATATTTTTGTCGACTTAACTTGGGTTTGGATGTCCTGACCTCATCGAAGTGTCAAGATCACTATAGAGCGTAGATACTGTCATTTAGTATGTGGTTATTTCCTTTACAATCAATCCCAAATTTAAAAAATCATATTTTAATCCAATCCTTACTCTCCTAAAATTATAATAAAAAAAAATCAAAGGCTGTCGAACGAATTCAAATTGAACAAAAAAAAAGTTCTGTTTGGAACAATTCTGATTTAAAATTGAAAGGAAATTTCCAAATCTCGTAACTTGGGATATTAAAGTCAATCCGACTTGGACTAATGCAAGGTATATTAACTTGAACTAAAAAACCGAGTCCCAAGATTTTGTATTAGACGCCGAAAAAATACCGAAAAAAAATATAGAAACATCCCAAAAAGTGGCACCATAATTTTTGAAAACTTCTATTTGTTTAAATTGTTTGGGGCGGGCTTAAGAACCCTTTGTTTTTATTTTTTGAAGTTCTAATAAAATAAATGAATGATTAATGGTTCTAATAAAAAATTTTCTAATTAAATTGATCCGGTTGCATGGGTTCCGAGAAAGGAGGCTATCAATTTTTTGTTTTTGTTAATTGTAAAAGCGTAAGGAACTTACTTCATTTACACTGGTCCTTAATTTTTTTGGTTTTTGTAACTAAAGTTGCAAAAACAATGTAATAAAAGTTTAATTCGGTTTAAATTCCAGAACGATATTTTAAATTGCAGCAGTAGTTTTTTTTTGTTTCGAAGTAAATATCGTTCCGGAACTTTCCATTTTTACCGTTTCGTTTCGTTCCAAACTTCTGGTTTAGATGTTAATGCACGCTATGTTTTATTCTAATTTAGTTCATAGAATTTACATCAGAATTACATTTGTAAATTATTAAATTTATAAACTTTGTAATTATATACTAAATAATACCATTTTATATAAGTTTTGTAGAACATACTACAAATCCAGTTTATTATACTAATCATAAAAATCTAATCCTTATATATAAATATCCTATTATTACTTATTCATTGTTTTAAATATTTAAACACATTTAATATTTAAACTATTCAATGTAAACAAGTATTTATTAATGTTTTTTAAGTAATCACTATTAATTACCTCATTATACTATAGGTTCAATATGAAAGATTTGAATGTAGCCTATTTTCTATTGGCATTTTATCTTTTACATAGAGAACCTTCAAAAATGTGATGTAGAAATTATTTATCATTTATTTACACATTTACACATTCTTCTTTTAACAACTGTTTTTACGTTTTTGTTTACATTTGAAAAATACGACTTTTTTTTTTAAATGTTCGTGAAACATTTTTTTTTTTCAAATTTCATAAGACCGCACGACAAAACTAACCTCAACTGTAAAATAATTCGTTTATTACTGAAAGTTTAAATGAACGAAAAACTTTGAATATAAAGATTTTCATTTTCAAAAAATTGAAAATCAACAAATAATAAAAGGAAAATTATTTTCCTAAAAAAGGGAAATTTTTCATTAAAACCATTTTTCACTTAAATGAAACTGATAAGATAGAACTCAGCTGTTGAACAGATTTAATAAATTTACATTTTTATTATAATCCAACAGTTAACACTTTGTACTTTTGTTTGTGTAAGAAATAACAGAGCGAAATTAACATGAAAAAATTTTAAATTTCCCCAATTTACTTTTCTTTTATACAATATTAACAGTCGAACAGTTATTCAACAGTAAACATTTTGTATATAACACATTTACACGTGTTGCTTTAACAGATTAAAAGAAAACCAATTTAATGAAACTGTAAGTTATCATCGTGTCATATTACAGTTAACAGTAAAATAACAGTTAACATCTCAAATTACAGCTCACGCATTTTATTTCATATTTAAGTTCAAAAATGTTTCATACCAAAAAAGTTGATGCAACAAATGTTACATGGGAATAAAAATCAAATCAATTTCATTACTAAAAATTTATTATATTGAAATTTGTTGTCAATTTGGCATTATATTAAATGTATAAATTAAGTAAATTTCATTGTAATAAGCTAGTTTTAAGTTAACATTGTTCAAATAAACTTTAGTTTATGAGAACTTAAATTTCTTTTCATTATTTTTATATCAGACAAATTAACATTATTGAAATTTGTCTATAATATTCATCACACTCAGTATGTTATTCATATATTATTATTATTATTATAAATCATTATTATTGTATTCAAAACCTGTACAAAATTATGTTAAATGTTATTTTATTCGGTTAATTAAAATAATGTAATATATTATTTTTAAAACCAAAAATGTATTATAACATGAAATACTGTTTAATAGAAAAATGTTAAGGTATACAATGTACGTTTAAAATGTAAGAAATTATAAAAATGTATTTAATAGAAAATATTAACAGTTACAGTTTTGACAAGCAATAGGTATATATTTTGAAAATAAATGTTATTTTATAAAAAGAAATGAATAAACAAAATATGAGAATGGAATAATTTTAAATACTGTATTAATTTTAACAGCAATATGATAAAACTGTAAAATTATTTTGAATGATGAAACTATAATTTACATTGTAATGTAAATTTTTTATTTTTGAATTGGTATTTTAAAATGAATAGGTATTTTTTTGTTAGATAAATAGAATTAATGTTTAAAAATGTTTGTTTTGAATGACATGTTTTTTTATTTAATATATGTAATGTAGATAATGTAAAGTTATGTCAACTGTTAAGTTATGCCGGCCGGTAAATTTATTTTGCATGTATGGATTTACATTTCTTTTTTAAGTGGTTAATTACTACAATACATTGCTATGCTGATTGTTGATTATTATTTATGTACTTATATTAGTTATAAAAAAATTTTAATATATGAGAAAATGCTTGTGAAATTTTTGTTTTTGTAATTCTACAGAAATGTATTAGAAAGAATATTAAATTGAAATAGAATTAAGTTTGGATTTTGATCGAATGTTTATTACAAATTTGTGTATGTATTTTTAAATTAAAACAAGTAAGAGTGTAGTAGAATAGTCTGTGTCAACTCTGGAATACCTGTGTGACCTTTATATCGTTATTAGGTGAAAATTTCAAATCACATTCGCATCCCACTTATTGACATATCCCACTTACGATAAATGTGCTTATTCAGCAAAATATTAAATTTTTTTGTTTTTTTTTTTTAGTGCTAACTGTTCAACTGTTAGGCTAATAAGACTGTCTCCATACCATAGGTACATGTTGGAACAGAGGGTCATTTTATATTCGTGTTATTAGAATTGGTCTTAATGAATTCAACATACAATTTAAACATGAGATAGTACTAGGCCTTATATCATGTAAAAACGTCTTAGATTTTCAATAGATACAATTCTATTTTTCTTTATATCGTAATATTTTGTATTTGAGTTATATGGTATTCTATATCTGTGAGTTATATTATTCAATTAAATTATTTGTTTATATTTTGCATTTGTTTATATTGTTGTATTAATGTACTTTTTATTAAAGATATAGAATTATAATTTATTGATTAAGCAATTAATTTGAACCCAATGGCGAATGGTAGCTGAGTTAAGTCGAAAACCAGAAAAGTTTTTTTTTTCACTTTCACTGGGATTCGGGCCTTTCGCATGACAGGTCGGCACTCAACCACTGTGCCACCACGCTGTTAAATAATTTTATATGGTAAATTTTAAATATGGCTTAAAGAGGTAGTACAATTTCGTGGAGCTTTTTGATATTTTCCTTACCATCCATCTTTCTTCATTTTTCCCTGAAAACCTTTCTACACAATTATTATTTGCTTGCTGTGTCCTTTTAAAAAGCAGAAAACAAAAGCTCAAAACTATTTTTATAAAAAACTCGGTAGATATTTTTTTTGAGTTTTAATTTAAAGAAAAGAAAATATAAAAGAAAAATCACAATTAAATTATAAATTTGAGGAAAAACACAGATTAGGTCAGGTGCCATTTTAATTATTATGCTCTAATTTATTCTTTTAGAAGAACAATTTTTTAATTTTTTTTCGCTAATGTTTTGTCAAGTATTGGCTATTGACTGAACCTAGTTTCTTGCTTCATTTTCAAAAACTTATTAAAATTTTTATTTTATTCGCTAATAATATGATTGGAATAGTGGAAATCAAAAGCAAAATTATATAGAAAATACTTGACACAATTTCCGGGAAATTTAATTTATAAATTTTATTCTTAAGTTGATTGTTTTGGATTTAACTGTTCAAAACTTAATTTGCTTTCAGTCCATTGATTGTTCAGACAATTTTTTTTATTTTATAGTTATTTTATTTTAAGTGTTATAGACACTATAGATGCAAATCACTTTTTTTATAAAATTATTTCAAATTTTTACTTAAATTGTTATTTAATAATAATATTCGAAAACTTGAAGATATAAAGTACCGTTATGTGATGACACCTTTTAATTCTATGATCACTCCTTAATGGAAATTTATTCATAAGGACATTTTCGGTTTAAGCAGTCGTAGTTTTTTGGGTGCGTTTATGTTGAAGCTACGATAAGTGATAAAAGCGTCGATGAGAGCGTAGCGTAGAAAACTATATACAAGAGTTAAATAGAAGTGTTTATATCAGAGCTTCGCTTGTATCACAAAATATTTTTTGTAATTGAAAAAATAGTTCTTTTTTTGTTTTCAAAAAATTAAAGTAGTCAAAATTTAATTCACAGCACTTTTTGGACCAGATGAATAGAAACAATCTTATAAATTTATTCTGAACCAGTTGTAGAATAAAATGATAATATTCGTTGTAATAATCAAACCAAATTAATTTAATTTTTCAATTCAACATTCAATGTAGAAATTTGTAGCATTTTTCGTTTAATTGAATTTTTTTAAAACTATTTTTAATTAAAAATAAGTGAAACAAAAAATAATATTAGTAAAAATTTTTTAAAAAGTCGGAAATTTAAATTAGTCAAGAGCTATAATTGAAGCTTCAATATAAACATACCCTAAGGCTTTATTATCAATACGGCTTTTATGTCAAACCAACAAAATAAATAACTAATAATGACAACTGGGTTCGTATGAGTTCTCAACCCAGTTCTGAATGATTTAACCAGATAAACAGAAAAATTTTTATCAAAATCTTGTTATAAATATGTCTACTAAATTTTTTCAATTAATTCATATAATAAATTCAATATAATAATTTTTTTAAATCATAATTATCATAGAAAATTGTCAATACTTGCACAATCATCATCTATTAAAGTATTTGTGAATTGTATTATAAAACCGACATTAACAGCACTTTTATGACATTAAAATAATACATCTTTACTACTATATTTTAAACATGTCATATACATGAATTTAATGACTTATTTACAATTAAATAATATAGACAACAATAACTGTCACATTGTTTTAACATTATTACAAATAAAATTTGTTTCAGATACTATTATTAAATATATTTTGTACATGATGTTCATGAAGAATGTATTATTATGTACATTACATATAACTGTACCACTCTTTAACATATTGAACTTTGACAGTTGTTTATCCAGATATTGTGTTTGCACTTTAATTGAATTCACAATTAATTTTAATTTAAAATTTTTTGATTGTTTTTTTTTTTAAATAAATTTGTTATTGTTCAAGTTTTAATTTTATTAATATTAAAATAATATAACTGTTAAATTTGAACTATAAAATGCCAGTAGCTACTTTATAGAGAGTTGGGTTTCTATTTTAAGTTATCTGTTTTAAGCTGTATGTGAATTAATAAAATTAATTAAAAACTTGTTTTTAGTTTAAAATTAATAATATAGTCTGGTAGAACATAAATTGATTAAGTTTGACGATTGATAATGTTTTTTTAGATGTTAGAATAGATAGCACAAACTGCTATATTTACAACAAGCCTTCGCTAAACAAATTATTAAAACCCTGATTTTGTATCCAACTCTGAATGAAAACAGCGACAGAGCATTTAATATAATCCCCGCTAAACAAGAGGTTGAAGCCCTGATTTCGTATTTAAATCTTAAATTCTACCTAACTTTTGACATAAATAATATGTGTGCTTTAATAAAATGCCACATTTAATATTCTGGAAAAAGTGTTAATCCTAATTTTGAGTACTTAAATTAAAATAAGATAAATAAATATTCCGGAAAAGGGTAAATCTTTATTTCCTCAAAAATGCTAAATGTCGATTGACTGCTTACTTAAATTTTAATAAAATGTTTGGCAAATACAAAAATGAAAATGGTCCCTAAATTTGGGCTTTTTCGTATAAAGTATTCAAATTTGACATTTATCAATGAAAAAAGGTAAATAGTTTTTTAGATTATGATATTATAGAAATATTTAATTCATAAATTTTTAATTTGTTAAAGTGCAGGTGGATAAACAAATTTGTCACTTCATTCAGAAAATTTACGGTGAGTTGAAAAGGAAGTTTAATTTGCATTTATACAGACATATTGTAAGTATTTCAATATTTTAATAAAACATTTTTAACAAAACTTTTTCAATTAAAACAAAACTTTCTCATTTATTGTAACCAATATTTATATCAAAATATCCAAACTAAAATACACAAAAATTGCAACCCATTAAAATGCAATTACACTGTCCAGCAAAAAGTTATTATTTTATATAAGTAAAAGTTTTGTCTTTTTTTTCATTTGGTCCAATTCAAAAAAAAAAAATTAAAACAATTAGAACAAATCAATTTTAAAATGAATAGAAAAATAAACATTATAAACTTAAAAAGAGTAACAAGTGATGAAAACAACCAAGGGTTTTTAAAAAAGCATATTTTCAAAATTATACAGTGTTTCATATTGAGTATTTTATCGAAATATAATCTTGGAGCTTCAATTATAACGTTTTCTTTAGGAAATGCTTCTTTTAGGAAATTTTTAATTTTTAAGTTCTAATAGTCTTTCAGTGGGGAAGGTTACCAAATTTCTCGAGAATCGAACCTTTCTTCGCCCTCCCCCCATCATAATTTTAGGTTCTAAGAATTAAATTTTGAATTCCACCAAAATTTGGAATTTTACTTAGAAATATACTGTTAAAGCAAAAATGGTTAAAACTGAGAGACATATTCTTCAATTTAATGAACCGTTTTTATATTTAAGAAAAATCTTTAACATATGTTGAAATATAATGTTGCAGCTTTGAATTTAGTATATTAATAAAAAAAACTTTGGACAAGTATTCAAGTTACAGGTGTTTAAAAATAGCAAAATTTCAATATATCTACCAGCTCTTATATCTCCTAATCAAGCAGTGTGACAAAAAAATGTTGTTAACAGACTTCTATTAATTTGTAAGATTCTAATTAAAAATTCGCAAAATTTCAAAATCCTAGCGTGAACCATTTAAAAGATATGTGGAACCAAAAATTTTACAAAAATTTAATTTTGCATACATTTATAAAAACACCTAAAATGGAAATAAAGAATTTTTGTAAGAAATATTTTTTAAAAAAAATTACCTGTGACAAGTTATTACCTGTGCAGTGGATCACATTAGAAGATAAGTTGAAAATCATTAGAACTTTATATAATAACTGTCCGATTTATTCATTACCTGATTTGTACCAACGTAAAAATCTGTTTAGTGTTACAAAACAAAGATCAAAAATATCTTTAATAAAGCTCTAATCATTAATCGAATTTAAAGCAATAAATAATTTGTATGGCAGACAATCAAAGCAGACTAACGGACGGACACACATAACTGAATTAACTGATTTTTCGATTTTTGTTTTATTGATGCAATTTAGTCAAAAGCTACTCTTTGCCCTCCTTCACAGCTACATCACAAACGGAAACTAATTTTAAAGTATTCACCCCACCCAAAACTAGGAGTGGTTCCCTTTAAGTTAATTAAAAAAAAAACAAGTCACAAGTTTTCTACAAATTCATACAACTCATAACGGCAATCGACGCAAGTATTTTTTCAGTAGAAACATAAATGACGGGAATTCCCGCAATTTAGACAAACGTGTTAACTAGAAAAATTTGTTTTTTTATCAAAGAATTTTCAAAAATTTTTTTATTTTTAACAAGGAATTTTCCTTTTGTCTTTTTTCTGATCTTCAACAAAAGAAAAACTTAAAACAACCAAAAATCCCGTTTTTGAATTTTTCTTTTTATTTTTTTCGGAAAATTCATAAATAATTTGCATTTCACACTCTTCTAGTTTTCATTTCATTTTAAAAAAAAAAAAATTTTTGTTTGAAGGAATATTTTGTAAGTTTCATAGAACAAAGAGTTAATGCAAGTAGACCTACACATCCATACAAACATTTAAAAGAAAACTTTGGTTAAAAAAATGAAAACAGGATGTATGAAAATTTTTTCGGAAAAGAAAATTTAATTTAGATTTTAGACAATGAAAGAAAATTGAAAAATAACCCGAAATTTTCTTTTTTAATACTTTTTAATTAATTTTTTTTTTTATTTTATTTTAATTTTTCATTTTTTTTTTAGGTCAAATACAAAAAACCGGGATAATTTAGGATGAAAAAGAAAATGTAATTTTTAACCAAGTAGAAAATAAATAAAAATAAAACTAAAATGCTGTGCCCGCCACAGAACCAACCGCTATTACAGGAAAAGTTTAATGAAAACTATTTTACATAAATATATGTACAATATTTATTTAAACTAATAGTAATCGTTATTGTGTTGATAATTTGTGAAAGCTTCCAATTTAATTATTGTGTTGATAATTTGGGAAAGATTTCAATTTGTTCCAAAAACAAGATTTGTGAAAGATTCCAATAAATACATACAGAAATATTTTTATTAATCGGAAAAGTTTTACATCCTTCTGCAGGTAATGTAAAATATATTTAAATTAAAAGGGTCCAATAAACTTCGTCGGATTAAAAATATTTTTGCAATTTTGAAACTTTTATATAACAAGTATTTTTGTATGGCATAACAAGAATGGAGAGTGTCCCTTGCGGTTACCCGATTTTCTCCAAAATCATATCAAACCATGATATTAACATCAAAATATCTTATATATAAAATTTGAAAACATTCCGCTCAGCGGTTTAAGATGTACATGTGTGCACAAATAGACGATCGTACATACGCAAAGACCAACATCATAAAATACTTTTTATGGGTTTCTACTTACAGAAGCAAAGCATATAATGCAAAAATTTTAAGGTACAATTTTTGGTACGAAAATATCTACCGCTTATTAAATTTCATATAAGCTGTTGGAAAAACGTTAAATGGAAGGGCATATTTCCTTTATTTTTTTTTTTGTTTTTTAAAAATTTCTTTTTATAATTTTTTAAAATACGTAGGTACTTAAATTGTTTTAAATGGAAATAAAATAAAGCTCCAACAACAAATTTTTAATATGGAACATTAAGTACATGTCTGCATCAATTTATATTTCAAAGAAGTGTCCCCATACTTAGTCGCACTCGTTACGAAATTACACCTCCTCAAAGTACAAAAATGTCTTATATATAAATTGTGATAACACAAGTTCTATAAAAAGTATTTGCATTCTGGAAAATCCAATGGATAGCTACTTTTTTTACAAGCTTGATATATCAAATAATAGGTTCTTAACTCAAATGTACATTATTAAAGTAGATTATTTACAGTATCTAAGTTCCTGACCCCTTATCTTTAAGAATACTTTTTGATATGGAGCTCCGTTTAATAACGGTAAGTGGTCAAAACTTGAAAATTTCCAATGTCTTAATATCTGTAATACCAATACCCTTCAAATTGTTTTTTAAATAATATAACCACTTTTTCCACCAAAATATGGAACCTGATAATTTTGCAATTATGCATTTCTCGAGTACAATTCCAAAAACCATGTTATTTTTATGACGACCGTCTGCGTTTGTCTGTCTGTAGAATTTCAATTTAATTTTAAAGTTGCTAAAAATTTTTCAAATAATTCCTTTAAAAGTTCTCTTTGAGAAGAAATATACTAATTACTCGCATATATGTATGTTTATGGAAATACTAAATACTAATTTTAAAATCTTGCACTCTAGACTTTTTTGTCAGAAACAGGCATTTCTAATACACTGTTTGAGACATGGTATTATAATATGCAAATAACCATTTTGGTGATACAAAATCAACCAAAGTAAAATGTGCAAATGTTCCTTTAATCTAATTTTTTTTTTTTATTATGTATAAATTTTCTTTCAATTCTTTTCCTTATTTTTCTATAACTATTTTTTGTTTTTGTTTTTGAAAATGTGCACTCAATACATGCCTTGTAAACATGATGTCAACATCGTGTTAAAAATACTGAAAACGAGGAAGAGTGTAGTAGAGTAGACTGTGTCAACTCTGGGATACCCGTATGACCGTAACATATATATTATATCATCCGGTTAATTACTTTTGACAAAATTTCAAACATTCAGCTTTATTAGGTGTAGAGTAATGCTCATATAAAAGAAGCAGTTGTATGGCAGCTACTCGAACCCTCTGGAGTAGACCAACCAAATTTTGCAGTAACTTTGGCCATTATACTAAACTACTTTTGGCAAAATTTCAGACACGCAGCTTCCATAGGTATAGAGTAATGCTCATATAAAATTAGAAGTTGTATGGCAGGTACTCGAACCCGTGGACCAAAATGGCTGAATTTAAAACTCGATTCCGTTTTTTGCATAAAAACGAATTTGTGAAAATTTCATAATCCTAGCTCCTTTACTTTTTGAGTTATCGTGATGACGGACGGACGGACGGACGGGCGGACTGACGGACGGACGGACAGACATACATCGCTAAATCGATTTATTTTTCGATTCTGATCCGATCCATACACTTGAGTCTATATCTACCCCCCCCTCCTTCTCTGCGTCACAAACGTAATGGCAAATTTATTATACCCTTGGACTATATAGTCATACGGGTATAAAAAATATTTTATATTATAATTTTTAGAATGGTTGGTTACAACGAGAGGTGGGAAATTATTTCAAATTAAAAAGCGTATGAAATCAATTTGACCGACATCCTATTATAAAAATACGGACCAATTATTACACAGGTTGAACCATTTACACATGTTTTACTTTGTAAGATCAATAGTGACTCTAAAAGGGATTTCAACATGGAATCTTTCGGTTTTATTAGTCATTTAAGCCTTTGCACTGTTTAAAAATATCACTTTGAAATCCAGATATATATATTATAGAACTTAACATTATCGTAGAGCCTGTATTAGAAAAATTAAATACAATTTTGTGATAGTAATAGTTTAATAGATAGATATCTTGTATGAACTAGCACCTGCAAATAAACAGCTTCTACTCAAAGCTTTTCAAAGGGAAACAAGGATAGCATCCTTACACAGTCGAACTGTCAAGATGGCCCAACACAGCTTATGGAAATTGATTTGTCATACACTAATCGCGTACATTCTTTTAAATGTACTCCCGCAAGTTGGTAATGTATATACTGTGAACGATTTAAATAAATTTAAGAAGCATCATTAACATCTTATTTTGAAATTTCCCCTTTAATTTTCCTTAGTCCAAAGAATCCTATATTTCCCAAACCCAGTTTCCAAGAATTCTTTGATATCCCTATCCAATAAACCAAACTGAACACTTGTACCCCAGTAAGACCCCCCGCAAAGTTTGGTTCAAAAAGGGTATTAATTTCTGTGTGTCAAAGTTGCACACTACTTATACAGGAATCACACACACTCCATAGGTGGCTTTATAAGCTTTCCACTTCCTTCGTAAAAAAAATCAAAAAAGAAAATCCAAGCTATCCGAGCAGCTCAGTAGTGGCTTCCAGGCGAATTATCCTGAACTAAAGAGTTAGATTAGAATATACTTTATATTGATGGAAGTTTTAGTTCAACTTTCACTTGGACCTTTTTATTGACACCTCAGGTATATGAATTAGAAAATACATTTTAAGATATAAATACCTATATATATATATATGTTATAGATATGTAAATAATTTTTTCATCATCTTTTACACTTATTTTCGTTTTACTCTTTTGCGAAATAAATTTTTTTTTTTAAATTTTTGGAAAATATTTAACTTTCAATTCAATCTGAGATTATACATAGAATTACTTATGTAAACTAAGAATTTATCCTTTGCTGATATTTACAAAATAGAAATGTCACCTACCGTTATCTTATGTAAATTTTTTCCATATCATTGCACTTATTTTGCATCTTTGTGTAATTTGAATATCGTATTTTAGATACTCTACTTTTCGTACATGATTATTACTCTGAATCCATAGATATTATTTTATCCATATCACTTCATTGTACTTGTAAATGGTGAAATTTAGAAACTATTTTGGTGATAGTAGTATAATATTACAAATAATATATATATTATATTAAGCATTCGAAATGTGGACATACAGAAGAATGCTCAAGATTTCATGGGTAGACCGTGTCTCGAACGAGGAGGTTCTCAGAAGAATGAACGTGACAAGAGAACTAATCACAACTGTCAAACGTCGAAAAACAGCATACTTTGGCCATGTAATGAGGAGTGCGAAATACGAGATGTTGCAGCTCATCGTGCAGGGGAAGATCGAAGGGCGAAGGGGAGTTGGTAGAAAACAACTGTCTTGGGTCCGAAATATTAGAAATTGGACTGGCATATCAGAAATTGGTGCACTGGTAGAATCAGCAAGGGACAGGGAGCGATACAAACAAATCACACAAACTATCATATGACGCTAACATTCTGTAAAGAATATGCAACACAAGAAGAAGAAGAATATATATATATATATATATATAAATAAATTAAATGAAGAAATCAAATATATAAAATATCACAAGTGTCTCAAAATTTTTATTTACTTAAAGTATTTTGATACGTGATTATCAAAGTGTTTTTTATATCTATACATGCAATATTGGTTGTGTTTAGAAATATTTTTTGCATTTTATTTCACTTTTAAACTTAGTTTAATTTATTAAAGTTTAATTTATAAATTTTATTTTAATAAATATTTTAGAATTTTCAAACGGTATTTGTAATTTATAAGATAAATTTTACAATAAATTGAAACAAATTATTTATACCATATTTTTAATAACTTTTATTAAAATATCGAAAATTAAATGAAACGAACTGAAATGTTTATAAATGTATTTTTTTTCGAAATTTCTGGATTCAAATTGTGATGTATTTTTATGGGTTATTAGCTACGAAATCTCGCGTTATGAACTCTCCAAATACAATTTAAACATATGATAGTAGTAAACCTTATATCATGTAGAAATGTCTTTTTGTTTATATTGTAATAATTTTGTATTTGAGTTATATGGTATTCTATATCTGTGAGTTATATTATTCAATTAAAATTTTTGGTTTATATTTTGCATTTGTTTATATTGTTATATTAATGTATTTTTTATTAAAGATATGTAATAATTATTAATTATTAATTAAGCCATTAATTTGAACCCAATGGCGAATGGTAGCTGAATCGAGTCGAAACAAGAAACATTTTTGCATTTAACTAGAGTTCGAACACTAGTCTTTCGCATGAAAGGTCGATACTCTAACCACCGTGGCAAAAAGCCGTTGAATTATGATTGAAGCAAATTATTACCCAGTAAAATGAAGTTCAAATTATTCTTTTTACCCGTATGACTATATAGTCAAAGGGTATAATAAATTTGTCATTACGTTTGTAACGCAGAGAAGGAGGGGAGGGTAGATATAGACTCAAGTGTATAGATCGGATCAGAATCGAAAAATAAATCGATTTAGCTATGTATGTCCGTCCGTCCGTCATCACGATAACTCAAAAAGTAAAGGAGCTAGGATTATGAAATTTTCACAAATTCGTTTTTATGCAAAAACCGGAATCGCTATTTAAATACAGCCCTTTTGGTCAACGGGTTCTAGTACCTGCCATACAACTTCTAATTTTATATGAGCATTACTCTATACCTTTAAAAGCTGCGTGTCTGAAATTTTGCCAAAAATGGTTTAGTATAATGGCCAAAGTTACTGCAAAATTTGGTTGGTCTACTGCAAAGGGTTTGGGTAGCTGCCATACAACTCCTTCTTTTATATGAGCAATACTCTACACCTAATTAAGCTGAATGTCTGAAATTTTGCCAAAAGTAATTAACCGGATGATATAATGTTTTTGTTACGGTCATACGGGTATCCCAGAGTTGACACAGTCTACTCTACTACACTCTTCCTCGTTCTTATTCAAATATGCTCTAAATAATTATGATTTGTCTCCTACCTTTTATTCCTAAACTCTAAATAATATTTCCTGGTTTACTCTTCTCTGAATTTGATAACATAATTCAAATATAAAATATCATTTCCTAAAATAAAATTTATGAAATTTTTCGACAGTTTTATCATTTAATTAAATGTAATATAGGAATATTACGTTCATTTATATTAAAAACCGGATGATTCTCATACCTACCCATTACACCTGAATAATCCATAGAATTTATATTTATGTGCTGTTGAAAAAGGGGAAACTACTGACATGCCCCTTATATTTAAAAAAATATTTTCATAAGTAAGAGCAAGAAAAACGAGGAAGAGTGTGGTAAAGTAGACTGTGTCAACTCTGGGATACCCGTATGACCAGTATATAAACATTATGTCATTATTATTATAAACATTTATTACTTTTGGCAAAATTTCAAACATACCAGCTTTATTAGGTGTAATGCTCATATAAAAGAAGGAGTTGTATGACAGCTACTCGAACCCTCTGCAGTAGACCAACCACATTTTGCAGTAGTTTTGGCCATTACACTAAACTATTTTTGGTAAAATTTCATACACCCAGCTTCATTAGGTGGAGAGTAATGCTCATATAAAATAAGAAGTTGTATGGCAGCTACTCGAACCCACTGCAGTAGACCAACCAAATTTTGCAGAAACTTTGGCCATGAAACTAAACTACTTTTGGCAAAATTTCAGACACGTAGTTGTTATAGGTACTGAGTAATACTCATATAAAAAAAGAAGTTGTATGGCAGCTATCCGAAGCCATGGACCAAAATGGCTGGATTTAAATAGCGGTGACGGACAGACGGACGGATATACATAACTAAATCGATTTATTTTTCGATTCTGATCCGATCCATACACTTGAGTCTATATCTATCCTCAATCCGTTTCTGCGTCACTAACGTAATGGCAAATTTATTATACCCTATGACTATGTAGTCATACAGGTATAAAAATACAAATATATATGATATGAATACTGGAGGACTGATAACTTTTATACAATAAATTGTTGTTAATAAATCATTTAAGATATGAATTGAATATTAATTTGCAGATATATGGAAAATTTGTTGTTAAAAAAATATGTTATATTTCAAACATAATAAATTTTATTATGTATCTATGCATATTATAAATATTCAAATCTTTCGTAGGAGGAATCTAAGTACACAAATAAAACGAAAAAATGAGAGCGTCTCATTATCTCACTTTAGTAAATCCTTTTTTTAAAATCTCGCTTTTAGAAAATCTCTTTTTAGAAAATTACGTTTTTAGAAAGTGTTGTTTTTAGAAAATCTATTTTTAGAAAATCTTGTTTTTAGAAAAACTCGTTTTTTATTGAAAAATTTCCTTTTTTTAAAACATAAACTTGTTGTTAAGAGTTTTAGTGTTGGATACAAAATCGGAATTATCAGCCTTTTCTTAATTGTAAAAAAAACCGCAGATTTTCTAAACGAAATTTTAAAAACATGATTTTATAATACGAAATTTTTTAAAACTGCTATAAAAATGAAATAACTAACTGCTTTTTTAAAAGTTTAACTGCTATAAAAATGAAAAAGCTATGATATATTCATTGTATATGTCTATAATATAGTATTTGAATAAAAATTGAAGAAAATTTTAAAAAAATTTGAAAAAAATTTTCACAATTCAAAAAATTTGTGATTTTCAAATATCACTTTTTTTCATATGATTTTATTTATCTTCTAATTGAGGTTGGGCTCAGAACACTTACATTGAAGATGTCAAATATTCTGAGTGACTGCTACAAAACATTTAGTTACTACTGTAGTTACTAGTTTTGAACAGTTGTTGAACTTAACTCTTATCTGATATTTGGCACATTCATTGTATCTTAAATTTTTTTTTTTATTTTTTAAGCGCTAACTGTTCAACTTTAAGACTAATAAGCCTATATATACTGTAGGTACATATTGGAGCAGGGGAGCCATTTTAAATTCGTGTTATTAGAATTGATCTAAATGAACTCCACATACTTTTTAAACATGAAGTACTATCTGCTTATAACGGTGGCGCGAAATAAAGCCATACGAAATAAAGCCATAAAATGACATAATGGCTTTATTTTGCATTCATATGCGAAATAAAGCCATATCGAGAATTTTTTTGCGTATGGCTTTATTTCGCATTTGAATTTCCGTTTGGGAGATATGGGGCTTAGAAAAATTGCTGGGGGCCTAAATAATTAATAAGTTCCTAATTTTTTTTAATACACTGTAATAAAACATTTTAAATAATATTATATTTTCATTACGGAGGCTGCCGCCCCCGAACCCCCGCTATCTCAATTATTGAAACTAGATTTTGAATCCAACACTATAATGAAAAGAATGGTATGAGAATTCGGCATAGCAATTTCATACAAAAAATAATCAACCCTAATTAATAAACATAAATATTCTGGAAAAGGGGCAATCCTGCTTTTGAATCCAACTCCAAAATCCCTCCTAATTGAGAATCCCACAGGTACACATATATATAAATATTCTGGAAAAAGCGTAAAGCCCTGCTTTTGAATCCAACTAACAATCCGACATATACACATATATAAATATTTTGGAAAAAGCGTAAAACCCTGCTTTTGAAACCAACTCTAAAACTCCTTCCTAACTATTTAAATAAAAAAGTTTGGAAAATTAAATTGCTTCTATTTTCACAAATAAAATTACATTTTTAATTGCATGGCATTTTTAAATGCAATTGAATGCGAATTAAAGCCATACGCGAAAAAATTGGCGATATGGCTTTATTTCGCATTTGAATGCGAAATAAAGCCATAATGTCATTTTATGGCTTTATTTCGTATGGCTTTATTTCACGGCGCCGCTTATAACATGTAGAAGCGTCTTAGATTTTCAATAGATACAATTCTATATTTTGTTTATATTGTTATATTTTTGTATTAGAATTATATTATTATATTCTATATCTGTGAGTTATATTATTCAATTAAATTATTTATTTATATTTTGCATTTGTTAATTTGTTATTTTAATTTATTTTTTATTAAAGATATATAATTATTATTTGTTGATTATTGAATTTGAACCCAAACTGAATCGAGTTTAAAACTAGAAACATTTTTCCATTTCACTGGAATTCGAACACTGGTCCTTCGCATGAAAGGTCGATACTCTAACCACTGTGCCAACGAGCTGTCAAAAGATACCTTATAAAAAATTCTCAATTTGTTTATTTAACAATGCAATATTAATTCAAGATAAATGTCACGATTTTTATATTTTCTATACCTATATACCAATCTTTTAATATCTCCCCACCTCTGTCTTTTTGAATAGTTCAGCTTTTATCTTCTTATCTTCTTTGAAAGATTTTATTGCTTATTAAAATTTTCTATTGGCTTTTTGAACAAAAATGGAAATTACTGCTTCTTATTAATTCTTTTCTTTTTTTCGCTTTAATAAAATAATTTAAATAATAAATTTCTATTATACATCCTTACATTTCTATGATGTTTTCCTTGGATTCGCTTAAATTAGTAGCGGAAAGATAATAAAATATTATAAATTAATAAACGAGGAAGGTTGCCCTTGTCAGCTTTTAGATACCCATGCATATTTAACCTCGTAGCTTCATTAGATCCGCTGTTATCGAATTGACAACTTTGTATGACAGCTGCCCGAAAATGGGGAGGTAAAATTTTGAAACTTTAAACAGGTACTTGTTCTATTGTATAATTAGTTTTGAAGTGAAAAAAAATCAAAAAAAATAGGGAACCTAGAAATAATTTGAAAAATATTTTGTGAAAATTTAAAAAATGTAGCTCTTTTAGTTTTTGAATTATCGTGCTGACACACGGACGGACGGACGCACAGACACACATAGCTAAATCGATTTATTTTTCGCTGCTGATCCGATATGTATCATTGGCAATATATCTAGCTCATCTAGATCAATGAGTTACAAACGGAGGAGCAATTTTAATATACCCGATGTCATATATGTATGTACAGGGTATAAAGAGAAGAGTTTGAAAAAATTAAGTCACCCGGAATAGTATAAGAATAAACAAGATAAAACTTCAAAAACAACAGTAAGTCAATCCAACCAATTTAGTAATACCCTATACCTGATAAATTTTATTTAAATTTAAAATTGTGTAACTTATTTTAAATAGGAATTTAATATAAAAGCTGTTATTAGCTTTATAACACGTAATAGGGGTAATTTGTAAGGAATGTATACTCATTTTCCCTTGGCTTATTCAGAAACTTCCAGAATCTGAGTCAATGGTTCGATTTTTCAAATTTCTAAATCCACATATTTCTTTCATTAAAACCTACAGTATTAGTAGCCTACAGTAGAAATTTCATTAAGATGCCGTTATTTTTTAGGCATTGGAAACGATGAACAGGCATCGCTAAATCGACAAAGGAGCTGATTCTGACTAATAAATTATATATGTGCATATCTTACTTGATTCCTTTTACTTGTTTCAAACACTATACAAAAATCAATATATCACTATTTTAGGTGCATGTTATAACGATTATTTAAAAAATCTTTTAGAAATCAAAAAGCGCATCAGATAACAAAAGCTATTCAATATATTTGTATATGGAATTAAGTGTATTGTATATTTTATATGAACCTTTAAGATTTGTATATCTCTGGAATAAAATATATTCTATATGAATAGATACTATGCATTGCTCACTTTTGAAGATTTTTTAAGATTAATATTAATTAAGTATGTTAAATATTATGATTACATTTTTAACAGTTTTGTCAAGCCTTTTGTTCATATTTTTCTTGGATATCTTTAATATTTTTAATTATATTTCAATTGAGTTCAAATTTTATTATGCATGCTAAAATTAGATACAAAAGAAGATATTTCCTTAAATTTAGTTATTCTATTAAACATTTCACATCTTATTAAATGTCCTCAACCTTCCTCTACTAATCGCATATAATTTTAACGAAGGCGAAGCTAATATTTGTGTATAAAAAAGATGGTCTCTTTATTTAACCTAATTCTTAAAATTTAACTTGTTTTGAGGTTATTATTAAAACTCCTTATACCTAGAATTGTAGACTTCTTCAATAAATATACTGAATAGGTACTGTATATATCATAAGTTCAATGTACGAAATATAATAGTATATAATCAAAAAACTATGTATAATATATAAAAGTTTTAATAAATTTATGCATTATGCATTATAATTTTGAATCAATACACCATTATAAATGCACAAAAGAATCGAAAATTTAAATACAGTCTTGAGGTTATCAACACTGAAAAATAACTATTTTGAATATCGTTAATTAAAATATTAATTAATAAGATTAAAAAATTAAATCCTACTAAAAATACGGTACACATAAAGCTGGGTTGGGGAGTAGCGGGCTGATAAAACGCCAAATTCAATTCAGCTCAAGCAAACTCTCAACTCACACAACACACTCAAATCAGGTTTACACTCAAATTTGAATTCAACATGTGAATTATGAGTAATCACAGGTTGATCAGAAATGAACCAGCTCAACCGTGATTCGAATCAAATGAGCTAATTGCTCAAACGGACTTAACACTAAAATATAATTGAATTACTCAAACTATAATAGGTATCTATGTTTGAGTGAACCCAAAATTTTAGTTAAGTAGAAAACTTGAGCTTTTTAGAACTTTTGTATAAACAATATGTGATAACGATGTGATTTAAATGTGATCTAAACTCTTAATCAAATAATTAATGTAGTAGATTGTTGACTCTAACTTTGTTCCATTAGAATAACAGAATTTGAATGACAATGATGATGGTCACCTTAATTTAACTAATAGTAGATTGGTCCACCTTGATTACACGTAAATAATGCATATATTATGAATTATGAATGTATTGAAGATGATAAAAAATAAATTAAAATATAAAAGGAAATGTTAATGCCTGTTAAATTATCTAACGAAAGTATATGAAAGTTTTCTTTTGACAGACGCTCCTCTCATTTAACATGTCTGCTGATAAATTTTTCATTCGTGTTGTCTTTGTAGTGTTTTATTCGATGCAAAATTCTTTACAATGAGATGGTATGAACTGATATATGAGCTTTTATCTCGTTTTCTTAGCAAATTTAAAAGTGTATGGGTTTTCAACTGCTTTGGTAATTGTACAGTAAAATCCATTAGATTATGAACTAAGATGCAAAATACTATTATTCAAATAGAAACTTCATTAAGTAAGTGAAGAAAAATAGGATAAAGGTTTATCTCACTTTTACCGGGTTTCAATCCGGAGCTTTTGAATGAAAGTTCCATACTCCAACCACTGTGCCAACCAGCAGTTTTTAAATTCAGAAGTTAAAAATTAGAAGAACACTCCTTCAGATGTTTCATTATCGAAATATTTGAAAAATTAATTAATGGAGCTTTGAAGTTTTTGAAGCGTAAGTAGCTGAAGAGTAAGCTTTATCTCAAATCTCATATTTTGAAATAAATTGAACTCAAGCATCCAACCCAAAATGTGTTAAAATTAATCTAATTCTCTTTTAACGCAATACATACGTTCCGTAAAAATTCGCGTAAAATAAAAATCACGTAAATAGTAAGTTAGATGCGTAGTTCATTTACAGCTCATATATTCGATACTTTAAAGTAAAGGCTATAACATTGAATGAAGAAATTTTTAGAAAATTTTATGAAAAGGAGATTTTATTGCACAAACTAAATGGGACTGAGAAATATTAGCATAAGTATATGTATTATGAATGTTTATATTAACTTTTATACCCGAAGACTATATAGTCAAAGGGTATAATAAACTTGCCATTACGATTGTTACGCAGAGAAGGAGGGGTCTGTCCATCCGTCCGCACGATAACTCAAAAACTAAAGGAGCTAGGATCTTGAAATTTTCGCAACATCGTTTTTTTGCAATAGCTGTCATCACTAATTAAATCCAGCCATTTTGATCCATGGGTTCGGGCAGTTGCCACACAACTTCTTTTCTTATATGAGTATTACTCTGTACCTATTACAGCTGCGTGTCTGAAATTTTTCTAAAAGAAGTTTAGTTTTATGGCCAAAGTTTTCGCAAAATTTGGTTGGTCTACTGCAGTGGGTTCGAGTAGCTGCCATACAACTTCTTATTTTATATGAGCATTACTCTCCACCTAATGAAGCTGGGTGTATGAAATTTTGCCAAAAATAGTGTAGTGTAATGGCCAAAGTTTCTTCAAAATTTGGTTGGTCTACTGTAGAGGGTTCGAGTGGCTGCCATACAACTCCTTCTTTTATATGATCATTACACTACACCTAATGAAGCTGGGTGTCTGCAGTTTTGCCATAAATAGTTTAGTGTTAGTGTTAAGTTACAGCTAAATTTGGTTGGTCTACTGCAGAGGATTCGAGTAGCTGCTATACAACTCCTTCTTTTATATGAGTATTCCAGTACACTTAATAAAGCAGTATGTTTGAAATAATTTTGCCAAAAGTAATTAACCGGATGATATAATGTGTATGTTACGGTCATATGGGTATCCCAGAGTTGACACAGTCTACTCTACTACACTCTTCCTCGTTTTTATGTAGTTTCAAGCAGTTTAAATAAATATTGCAAAAAGACAATATCTATACGGTCGTTCTAAATTTCTATTTAGAGGATGGTTTTCATAATATCACACCTAGTGGTGGTGTGAAGGCAACAACTTCGATATTTTAAATTTTTTGATGTTGAAATATGAATATGAAAAAAATAGTAAATAAAAGAGATAAACAATAGTAATCAAAATAATTGTGAAAAACTTTAGAGCAGGCTTAAACTAAGCGTATTTAAGCAAGCAGCCCCCAAAATACGATTAGGCCTTTCTTCTCATAATCGAACACATATAATTATATAAAAATTCTGGAAATGTTCAAATGCCGAACAAGGAAAGATCTGTAAGTAAATAAATAAATAGTACAACTAGGTTTTATTTTTACTTTTTAGAATAACGTTTACCATAACCAAAAATGAGTTTTCCAAATTTTAAAATTATCTGCTTTCAAATTTAATTGAATTCAATAAAATTGCTTAAGGTAATAAAATACTTTTTACCACATATTTTGGTGTAAATGATTGTCTGTTAATGAAGTATTTTAAAAAAGTAATATTATCACTTCAGGATAGTTTATTTTCTCAAAAAAACTTTTTATCTATTTTTTCATTGATAAATAATTAAGAAGTAATTTTAAAATAATTAAAATTTAATTTTAAATGTTAAAATTACTTCTTAAAATTATATTTAGAGAAATTAACGAAACCGCTATTCTCAGAATTAATTAATTTTCTGAATATGACATTTCAGGCAGTTTTTGGTGACAATTTTTTTTTTTAATTTTCTTTTTTAATAATGAAATTTTCTTATTCAACGTAACTTTATATTTAGAAATTAAAATTTTAATTATCAATTGGTTTAAGCACAATCAGGACCGGCGCTAAACTTTTAGACTCCATGTGCAATTGCACCGTTTGCATAATATATGGAAGCACCGGCCCTGAACACAACTACAAGAAGTGTCAGCAAAAAATACATTAATATTATATAAAATGTGACCTATATGGAAAAACAAAATTTGACCTGGAAAAATGGATTATTTGTCAATGAACACAAATATATTTGATAAATTTTTTTTGATAAATAATTTTAATTTCATTACCTACTCAATTTCACAACTCAATATATTATCTAGTAATACAAAATGCAACACATAAAAAGTCCAATAGCATAAAGTCCAACAGTACTATAAAATTCTAAAATAAATTTTAAACAAGGTACTCGTGATCTCATTTTTTCGAACAGATCATAACATTTTTGTGGGTACGCATTAGAAGCTTTTAAAATTTCTAGCCAGAAATTATTAGCACAATTACGAGTTACTTTACCTTGAATAAATTGCGATTTAGATACAGTTGTGTATTATAAAAAAAAATTATAATTATAATGTTGATAATATTATTCCTTACGTAAAAAATCTTTAAAAAAATTTCACATTACCTACGCTTTTCCTGTAATAGTGGTTGATTGGTTAAAAATTTTAATTGAAATTTATAAGAGGAAAAAACAATTCAAAACTACGATAACTAGAATAATGCTGAATAAAGATTAACCACTTTCAACAACTAATTAAAAATATTTTAAATTACATACACAAATGTTAATAAGTTATTAAAATATTTCTAGTATAGTATTGAATAAGAATCGATTGAAAACTTACATCGAATAAGTTTGACAGTTTTGCTATAGGTAGTAAAATTGTCAAATAATAATAAACTAGTATCGCCCTGTGCTCGAAATTCGAGCTATTTTTGCTTTTAAGTTAACATATAAAATTCGTTTTGTGTAAATTATATTAGACTATACATAATAAAAATTATGCCAACAGTGTTGTCAACAGTTCTTGCGCTTGAAATTTGCTTAAAAAAAATTTATAATTTTTCTTAATTATTAAAACGTTGTTAAGTACCGATTTTTGAGTTTTATTTCTATAGCTTAAGCCGCTTTAAAGAGAGGATAAATTGGTACAGTTAAATTAAATTAAAATTCTAAATACATATAAATATTATTCTAATAAATACATATTTCTAAACATATACATATATTTATTGAAGTCAAGAACCCAATGCTGTCCTTCATATAGCGAACTGTATTTTTTTCTAAACATTTTAGTACGATATGAACTATGTTGTACGTATTCTGTATCCTAATTAAAAAACTCTATGAATACATAATATGTACAACAAAATATTACATATCATAATTCATAAGTTTAGTAATTAGTATTATACTAGCAGATTTACCCGGCGTTGCTCGGAAATGTTCAATTCGTTAGAATTTTAATTTATATAATTAAAATTAAAATATTTTTATATAATTTAAATTTTTAATCAAAACAAAAATTGGATATTTAAGAAATTTTGAACTTAATCAATCCGACATTAATTCTTCAAAGAAGACATTAATTCTTTAAAGAAAAGTTTTTATTTTTATTAAATAACAAACATCAAATAGCTTGAATCAGATAATAAAAAAAACTATATATCTTATATACAGTATAAATTTTATTAGATACAGTATAATTTATGTCATAAAAATTTCTTCTAAATCTGTATCAATATTGGATAATGTTTTAGAATATTGAAAAAATATTTTAGAGTTTTTTTTTTTTTTTTTTTTTTTGTTTGTGCGAAGGTCTGTGGAAAGTTTGAAAACCAAAACAAAGAGAACGCGCACGGTCTTTGTAATAGTGTGGGATCCACCCCCACTAAAACCACCACCTTTGAAAAGTTTAGTGGAGTGTAAGTCCAAAAAATATTAGAAAATCTAGTAGGTTGGCTTAAAATCGTATATATACGATGAAAAAATTAATTATGAACTCCGAAATAATATTAAAAATTTAATACCTACTTTCAAAAATTAATTTTAAAAAATGAATGGAAAATTTTAATTTTGAAATTAAATTAAAATGAAATTTTTTTTTTGAGTTTGATGAAAAATTATCAAATTTAATTAGGTATTATTGATTAATTACCGGTTATTAATAGTATTAAGAATGAACTGATGGAGCGTGCACAGTTCATAATAGTTTGTAATATAGAAAATAAAATTATCATAAAAATGTTCTAAATATAAATCCATTTTTATTCAATAAAGAAAAAGAAATATGAGAAATTATAGTTACTACTAATTTTAACCAATTTTAGTAAATACTACTACTAAATACTACTAAAATACTACTTCTAATTGTTTATTTGTTACTATCTAATATTTATTTTTATTAAAAATTATATTTAAGTTGGTCCATATCCTAGAAAGAACAGAACATAAAAAATTTTTTAGTATTATTTATGGTTTTATTATAACATAATTTGTAAGTATTTTTAATTTTTGTTCAAGTATAATGTATAGATATAAAATTAAATTGTATTGTACATTTAACAAATTAAATTATTATTAATTAGATCTTATTTCTTAGTAATTAAATGTTAATATTTAGTTTAAATCAAAATTAGATTAGTTACTTAAACTATGTTATAAAATACTAAAAGATTGAATTTCCAAATAAAGAAGAAGCAAAAAGATACAAAAAAAGAAGACTGAAACACAAAATGACAAAAAAGTGTAAAAAAAGTTAAAATGTAAAATAAAACACTAAAAGGTTCACACAAAAATAAGCATTCATAACAAAGACGGAGACATATAAATAATGACAAAAATTAAATAAAGACAAAGTCAAAGATAAAATATAAAGGCAAAAGAAAAAGGTAGGCTATAAGATTGTAAGAAACACGCAAGAAACAAACAAAAGTAAAAACCCCAAAAGTACTTGGCAACAAAAGGAAAAAAAGAGACAAAAACACAAATAGTGTATAAAAGCAACAATGCAAGAAACAAACCAAAATGGTAAAACATTTTCTTAATAATTTAACAGCAACATAGAATATGTAACACTTATAGAAAAAATATGCCTAAACTACAGTGTTTTGTTATAAAGCTGCCTGGTAAACAATATTTTTGGTTTTTGAATCGGGAGCATAAATGAACAAATTTTTTCCTGTCCCTACTCTTGAGCATGCGACGTAAAGTTGACCGTGAGAAAAACAGGGAGTTTCTAAATAAATACCAGTATATTTAAGTGTCTGTCCTTGAGATTTGTTAATTGACATTGCAAAGGCTAAACGTATAGGGAATTGGAGTCTCTTAAACTCAAAAGGAAGATTTACATCCGATGAAATTAAGGGAATTCTTGGTAAAAATACATCTTCCCCCTTAGCGCACCCTGATAAAATAGTGGCTTCAATAATATGGGGCATACATCTTTTTACACATAAACGCGTACCATTGCATAATTTTGGGGGATCTAAATTTCTTAATAGCATTACAGGAGAGCCAATTTTTATAATTAATCTGTGAGGTGGCATTCCGGAAATTTCCAGGGAGTTTAAAAATTCTGTAGGATAATGAACAGCCTGATTTATATCGACAACTGTATCAATTGAATTGTACAAAGTAGACACTCCTGGTAACTGTTCTTGAATTTCGAAATTAATTACATTAACACTGTCATTTTTAGGGGCAAGTAAAGCTCGTTCGCAAAGCCATACCTTATCTTTATAGTGGTTTTCAATATTCGGAAAAACGCTAGATTTCAAAATGTCACAGGATTCTACATTTTTACAGAAAATATTAGAAACACTAATCATCCCATTTGTTGGGTCAACAGGTACTCGTCCCTCGCCAATGGCTAGTAATTCTCGTGCGAACCGTTCTGCATTTGAATCATTTTGTAAATAAACACGCATATTTGTTTGAAGTTTCAGTTTTGTAACATGTTTCCAGAGGTGTGAAGCTTTCATGGAAGCCTTAAGTTCGTCTGCCATTGTTCCTTTGGGAACAACAGGAAGTGTTTGACGAAAATCACCTGCTAATAATAAAACTACACCTCCCATTATTTTGTGATTGCCTCTTAGATCTTGCATTGTTGTATTTAACGCTTCTAACGCATGCTTATGGGACATTGTGCATTCATCCCAAACAATAAGTTTACACTCTTTTAAAACTTGAGCTACACCGGTACCCTTTTTTATGTTGCATAAAGGATTTTCTAAAAGATTTAGATTAAGTGGTAATTTTAAAGTTGAATGCACAGTTCGACCACCTAAAAGTAATGTAGAAGCAATTCCAGAAGAAGCCATAGCAATAGCAATTTTTGATTGTTGCCGAATTTTACTGAGAAGTAAATTGATAAGGAAAGTTTTTCCCGTCCCACCAGGAGCATCAAGGAAATATATACCTCCAGTTTTATTAGTTATGTGATTTAATAAGGTCTGGTAAACTTCACTCTGTTCTGGTGTTAAACGGGGCTCATTTTGTTGTACGAAATTATTCAATTCGCCAACATCATAACTTAGTTCCCGCAACATTTCACTTCTGAGTCGATTACTTTGGTTTTTTCTTGGAGATGGAAGACCTACTTGCTGCAGAGTTTTTCCTATCATTCCTAACACCTTACTTTCAAGAAGAATTAAAGTTTTATTAAACATCTGGGGTGTAAAAGCAATATCGACACCTGGATTTTGACGACGTGTATCAAATAATATATCTTCGGTCATACTTTCTTTATGCAATTCCCAAAGTTGTTTTGGATTTGATACGCCGCAAGTTGTTATTAATAGAACAAATAAGTCTCTTAATTTTGGAGACGACTTAGTGGTAGCTGCTTCTAACATTGTGGTGTTCCAATGCCCATCATCTTCAAGTAGCCCTCTTATTTGGCAAGTTTCACGATAGGTTTCATAAATATGAGCATTGATAGTCCGAAGGGATTGAAATGAGGTAGGTCCTTTGACCCAATGAAGAAGAATACGCAGGTAAAAACATTCGAAATTATTTGGATGCACTGTATAAACCCGTCCAAGAGCTTCGGTAGATTTAACTCCACTCCACCCAGGGACTTCTACACCTTGAACTCGACGTTTGAATACTTTTCTGGACAAATTCCAGGTATAATATTTTGGTACATCGCAATAGAGAAGAGTCTTGGCAAAATCGTCTTGCTGACAGAGCAAGAAAAACGCGGTTAGTGTTGTATTTGGTGGATTTTGAATTCTGTTTTGGAGATTTTCTTCTGTAAAATAAACACGTTGACCATTCTCTAGGTGAACCGCTAAATGTACTACCGTCGGATATCGTTCATGCATTGGAAAATTTAATATCCGCCAGACTGCTTCGTTACTACTAATATATCTTCCCATTTGATAATTTTTAACCTCATCTAAAGATGTACCACCCCCTTCTAATTCAAATACTGCCATATCGCTACCTTTGTTAATGTATTTACACAAATATTTTATTGCTTTTACGGAATTACAGGACTCGACATTAATGTGGGCATTAAATATTTTGGTAAGAAAAGGACAAAATGGGACAACCCACCTATTGTCAACATCGAAATCAATTTTTCGTGAGGAAGGTCCGTTAATTTTCATTTTAGCTATTTCGCCACCATCTTCCCGATTTCGTCTTCTATATAGAGGGTATCCGTCTTGACCTGTTTGTGTTTGGTCAAGAAACTTTCGCGGATAGTTTTTTGTGCATTTGCCTTCTTTCATACAGGGCGAGTTACGATTAATATTCCCACAGGGTCCGTGAATCATTTGTTTAAGAACTATAGAATGTAAGAGGGGATCTAGTTGTGGATTTGGTATCTCTGCACTAATTATATCGTCAATCTGATTTGGCCTAATTTTATGTTTCAACCATATTAAGAAATGTGCATGCGGTAGCCCTCGTTTTTGCCATTCGACAGTATACATCCAACATCGCGTTTCTCCAAAAATGTGACCTTTAACAATTATGGCTAAGAATTTTATTAATTTTTGCCTAAATGTTCTTGCCGTCAAGTCATGCCGATCATAATGAGTTTGACCAGGCAGCAGTTCTCTTTGGATTTCTTCCCATTTCGGATTACATGTGAATGTTATAAATAAATCTGGTCTACCGTAATTACGAACGTAAGTTATAGCATCTTGAGTATACTCTTGCATATGTCGCGGACTTCCAACAAAGGAAGAAGGAAGAATAACCAACTGGCCTAAATTATTGGAATTATCATCATTGGCCAAAGAATCTCGTAAATGAATATATTCGTCAACCCTAAGTTTTTTTTGATTGTGGCGAATGTATAAAAGACGCTCGGTTTCAATCTTAGCATACATATCAACCACAAATTGATGGAAAAGTTGTCGGCATTTGAGAATAATATTGAAATTCCCCTCTCGTATCATTATTCGATATGCATAAAAATTCATTGCGGTTACTTTTTTGTTATTTACTGGCATGTTCGTTATAGGGTTGACTTGTAAAAGATTAAAATGGTAACCGTCTTCACCTCCCCAAAATATAATAGGATATTGAAGGGCGTCGTACGATCTATGAGTTTCAGCCACTCGCTGATGCTCATTATTTTGTTTTTGGAGCACAATGTCTCTTTTATCAAACTCATTTCCTACAATAACAATTCCAACTTCGTCTGTTAGTGGTTCGTTAAAACGTCGTTCATGCTGTCCAACCGGTTTTTTGTCAGCTCTAATGACAATTCTATAGTCATCAGACGGCATTCTTTGTAAAGCACTCTTGAAAATTTTCACATAATTGTTATATTTGTGAATCATTTCTTGAAGCTGCTTTACAATTTCTCTTGTAGTTCCTGAAACTATACTACAGCGACGCTGAACCTCTTGCTGCGCATTTCCCGTAAAATAAATTTGTAAAAATTGAGGTTGTTCATTCTCGAGTGGAAGTAAAGAGCCAATTTTATGGTAAACCTGTCCCTGTACCTTAAATGTTGGCATGAAGCCTTGTCCGAAAAATTGGTTTGTTGCACCAAAAGATGTCATTTGAAAGCAAGAGTTATATTTTCGTATATTTTTCAAAAATTGTTTTGACCGATTTGTAGTTCCCGACATTAATGATAAAAGCGGTTGAGGTGGATTTTGGAGGGGAGGCAACCGAACTTTTCCATTATTACAGCACATACCCGATGCTTCACCCACCCACTTAAGCGCGCGACAATGGTCACAAATATTTTCCATTCGACCAATATTTAAAATACTATAGGAATCATAATTTTCTAAAGGACTATAATGGAAACCTTTATTTTCAAAGATTTGCCATTGTGTTTTTCTATTTCTTAATTGTCTTCTGTTTTCATTATCTAATCTGTCTCTCCTTCTTTGGGAAGATTCAACTCTGATGAGTTCCTGTTGTCGTTCGCGTTGGCCTTCTCTTCGTAATCGTCCTTCTTCAGCTGTTTCATTTTCTCGTACAGCAGCCTGGCGTTCACGTTGCTCTTCTCTTCTTATTCTTTGTTCTTCAGTTGTTTCACTGTCTCTCAAAGCTACCTGACGTTCTCGCTGTTCTTCTCTTCTTAATCTTCCTTCTTCAGAAGTTTCATTTTCTCGTACAGCAGCCTGGCGTTCACGTTGCTCTTCTCTTCTTATTCTTTGTTCTTCAGTTGTTTCACTTTCTCTCAAAGCTACCTGACGTTCTCGCTGTTCTTCTCTTCTTAATCTTCCTTCTTCAAAAGTTTCATTTTCTCGTACAGCAGCCCGGCGTTCACGTTGCTCTTCTCTTCTTATTCTTTGTTCTTCAGTTGTTTCACTTTCTCTCAAAGCTACCTGACGTTCTCGCTGTTCTTCTCTTCTTAATCTTCCTTCTTCAGAAGTTTCATTTTCTCGTACAGCAGCCTGGCGTTCACGTTGTTCTTTCCTGCGTAAACGTCTACGCTCCACTGTTTCAGTTCTCCTTAATGTTCTTTGACGTTCTCGCTGTGTTTCTTTTCTTAAAATTCTTTCGTCAACCGTCTCAATTTCACGTAAAATTCGTTGACGTCTACGTTGCGCTTCTTTTCTTTGTTTTCGTCGCTCCAACGTTTCAATTTCTCTTAACTCTGCCTGTCTAAGATGTTGCGATTGTCTTCTTATAATTGCTTGCTGTATAGCTTCCATTTCTCGTAAGCTTTCCTGACGCAATCGTTGTGCTGCTAATCGCCTTTCTCTTCGATTTAGTGTTTCAGATCCGCGAGTTACAATTTTTTTTCTGCTACCTGGTGTTTTTTTACCTAGCTGAGATTTCCTTTTTTGAGGCATTTTTATTACAAATTTAATTTAAAACAATTATAATAATGTTACTTGATTATTACAAAAAATAATTACAAATTTTTTAAAAAATATATTGTATTTTTTAAAATACAATATATTTTAAAAAGTAATTTATTAAAAAAAAATTATAAAATTTAATAAAACAATTATTAGAAAACAAATAATTCCTGTTCCAACATGCACCTATGGTATAGACAGGCTTATTAGCCTAACAGTTGAACAGTTAGCGCTTAAAAAAAAAAAAAAAAAAAAAAAAAAAACTACAGATAAAAATAATTTGAATTTTTGATTTACTTACTTGAACTTTTGATTTACTTGTTTTGTTATTTTTTAATACTTTTATAAATACTACTTAAGTAATTCGGCCAACCTATCACTTTGTCTGCTAAAAAATCTCTACGTCACTGAACAAATAGGGGATACCTATTCCATGTATTCTATACATGTAATTCAGTAAGTTTTATGTGAGTTAATTACACAGGTATATTATATAAATATTTTATAAAAATAATTCCTATATACTATATTATATTATGTTGACTTACTTGTTTTGCTCTTTGTCTACTTATTTATATATATATATATAAATATATTTATTTCCTATATATATATATATATATATATAAATATATATATATAATATATATATATAGATGAAAGTTTATACGTGAAAAGTGAAGTTAAAAATAAATATATATATATATAGATGAAAGTTTATACGTGAAAAGTGAAGGATAAAATAAATATATATATATATATATATATATATTTATGTTTTATTTATATGTATTTTATTAAATTTATATGCATATATACATATATTTGTTTTTTATACACAATATAAATCAAGCTGATATATTTATATATATATTTTTTTTATAAAATTGTCTTATGCACTTCTAAAATAATGAGTTATAAAATTGCTTTAATAATTTGCACTAAATTTAAACATTTACACCAAAAATCAAAACTAAACTTTTGACTACAAAATGTAAGCATCAAATGCCAACGTTTTAACTCTTTTTTTTATTAAAAAACTGTTTCAATTGTAATACATAGTTAAATTCGTATAATATAATTATAACATACATTTTGAAACATTGTTTCACTACTATTTTACAAAAATAAGTATATATGCTTTAAAATATTGTCTAATCACATTTTTGGTTTAGAATTACATTAAAGGAGTTTGCAATATTTTTTTATAGGAAAATTTTCATTTAGAGAAGGATAAGTGAAAGCTTGAATAGTAAAATAAATTTTTTTGAAATTATTTGCAAAAATTGGTTGCTTAAAATTATTATATTAAATTAAAATGGCAGGCCTCTTTTAATTTGGTTTTTCTAAGAAAAACTACCCAGTATCCTATTATTGGACAATACAACTATACATTAAATTTTTTTTAACATTAATACTGAAAAAAAAAACTTTTTAAATATTATAGGTACAAAAAAAGAACATAAAAAAAAATTCTTTCGCGAATTCATGCGAACAGCTAGATAAGTTCGGCTAAGAAAAAAGATTAACAAAAAAATATGAAGAGAGATAAACGCCAAAACAAAAAAAAAATTACCTATTCGTTAATTTTAAAAAATATTTTGTTGTTCTTATTTTCTAATAAAAATTTTTATTTTAGTTTATGTTTTACTATACTGTTTAGAATTTTAGATAAATTAAAATAAAAATAGGTAGGTACACACTATTTTTTTTGAAAATGTTGAATTATCTATACTATTAGAAAAAAATTAAATTAGCTTGAAAAGATAAATAAAAAACGAAAATTGGGATCTAATTGTTTATACATATATGTATGTATATATATATTTATATATTGGTATATATGCATGTATCTACATATAACGCCGTGTTATTACTAATGTAGTTTTATTGTAAAAAAGAATACAACACCTATATTGGACTTTAGAATTCTAAATATGTACATTATATATTTTATTTAAAACTGTTAACTACAAAATATAATAATCCACCTGTTTTATATATTACATAAACATATTATATTTTTGAAATGAACAAAAAAAATTTAGATATGCATATACATACATACATACATATGTATGTAATACCCAAAAAACATTTAGATCCTAACAAAATTCAAAGTACAAAATTCGTTTACTTCTTTTACGTTTCCAGACAAAAAAATAAAAAAGAAAAAAAACAAAAAGAATATGACGCTAAAAAAATGCGAACATTAATCGTTATTTTTAAAAATTGGTTTGTAATTTTTTAATAAAAAGTTTGATTGGTACCTACCTAAAATAATTATTTAGGTATACAGATTTTCGTTTAAGTTTTGAATTAAGATTAAGAGTGGGTTATATGGCACAACGTGTAGTTTTTCTAAGAAAGTTGTGAAAAAAATTTATTAATTTAAAAAATTAAATTGTAAATTTGAATAGTTATCAATATGTATAATATTAAAATTATACAAATTAGCCAATTAAATAATATGAATAAAAAATTATTTCTATTTGGCTTTGTGTTAAAAAAAACATCATATCCTATTATTGGGCTATTTAATATTTTAAACATATGTACATATTATAGCTATATAGATATTATGTATCTTAAAATATATCTATTCGGAAAAAAAAATAAATTTACTTTATTCGTAAGGATTTTTATTAGTTATATAGCTATGTCGATACTATTTTAAAAAATTAAAAAGAGAAAATTATAACAGAGAATATTTTTAGAACTTAAACCAATGGACCATAAAAAAATTATCAGAAACGCACAAAAAAAGAAAAAAACTAAATACTAAGCAATCGTTACTATAAAAAATGTACGTTTTTTGTTTGGCCAAATTTCTATTATGTATGTATGTTTCTTATTTTATGATTTTTGTTGTTGGAATAAAATGAATTTTTTTTTAAAAGGTGAATTTTTGAGATGATTCAAAAAAATAATTAAAAAAAAAACCGTATAAAATAATTGAGATTGGAATGAGAATAACTTTATTATTATTTGGTAAAAGTAACAGATATTTGATAAAGTTATTATTATTTACTGTGAAATATGTGCATTATGGGTACATATATTTGTTTGTTAGTTACGTTAAAATTAAACGTGACTTAACGTTAAATAAAGAAATGTAAGCTAACCTAAAAAGAGTCCAACAGTTCTTTTTCTTTGTAGAGATATGTATCCTTTTTTTTTTTTTTACCTATGTATTAATAATTCAGAAAAAATCATTTTTAAATGATTCAAGTTTGTACATGATCATATGCTCATAAATACATATTCTAAGAAAAAAATTAAAATATATAGCTATATAAAGAAAAATTAAAAAAGTTTCTGTAGATACAAAATTCGAAATATAATTCTTAAAATTTAAACGGAATAGACTTTTAAAAAGAAAACTGTAATTTCTCACTGAAATCTATTTTTAAAGAACAATATTTTCATTATACGATTCTTAATTACATTAATTTTTATTATTATTATAGTATTAGAAATTTGCATTCAAAACCTTTTACAAAATTACAAATAGACATGAGTTAAAAGTTTTAAAAATATTGTTTTCAACCGTTAAGCAGGCCAACAAAAACTTAAAAAAAATACATTAGGTCCAAACGGGTTAATAGAGGGCAATCATGTTTTTTGGTGAGCTTGTGAAATAATGCAATGTTTGCGTTAACTTTAAACTGTGTTAGTCGAACAATTGTTTTTTTTTAACATATTGATTAAACCTTTTCAACAGAAAAACAAATTTATATTGAAGATTGAACTCTTTAAGGAGATCAAATTTAATGAACCCTTGTGACAAAAGGTGTTAAATGATAAAAATCAAATTAACCCTGTGAGCTTTGCTAATAAAGATTAGCTGAAAAGTGTGTTCAAGATTAGCTGAAAAAAGTGTTCGTTTAAGCTCAACAACAAAAACATTGAAAAAGCTTCATTGCGCTCTCATGCCCAAACGGCCAAAAAAAATATTGAAAGCCCGCCAGGCCGAAATGGGTTAATATATTCCAAGCAACTGTATACAACTAATTCCGTTTGCTAAGAGGAAAATTTATGCAAAATTTCAAGTCAATCGGTCAAACTGTTTCGGCTCGACATCAAAAACATTGAAAAAGCTTCATTGCGCCCTCGTGCCCAAACGGGTTAACCGAACTCAACAAAAATTTGTCCCAGACTTTATTTTCGACTGCGAAACCACCTTGTAAAATTGGACACAAATCGGAAACACAAAATATTTTGGAAGCCCGCCAGGCCGAAATGGGTTAAATTATTCCAACCAAATTTATGCAACTAATTGCGGTTGCTAAGAGGAACATTTGTGCAAAATTTCAAGTCAATCGGTCAAACTGTTTCGGCTCGACATCAAAAACATTGAAAAAGCTTCATTGAGCCCTCGTGCCCAAACGGGTTAACCGAACCCAACAAAAATTTGTGCCAGCCTCTCTTTTTGACTGCAAAACCACCCTGTAAAATTGGACACAAATCGGAAACACAAAATTTTTTGGAAGCCCGCCGGGCCGAAAGGGGTTAATTTATTCCAACCAGTTTTATACCATTAATTCCGTGTAATAAGAAGAACATTCGTGCAAAATTTCAAGTGAATCGGTCAAACCGTTTCGACTCGACATCAAAAAAACGAAAAAGCTTAAAACGGCTCTGGAGCCACAACCTGCTGACTTATAAAAATGCGACATAGCCTATGTCACCCCCCGGACTCCCAAAATTATTCCTCTAAAATTTGGTGTCAATCGGACCAGTGGTTTTCACGTGAATCCTGGACAAACAAACAAACAAACAAACAAACAAACAAACAAACAAATAAACAAACAAATTTTCTTCTTTATATATTAGATTATATTGAAGCTGGCAGAAGTACAAAATAATAGTCAAGTTGACCGAAGTCCTTTTTTAAATTTCAATCTTAAGATTTATAGCAAAAAAAAAAGTTTTTCAATAAATCAAAGAATAAATTTTTCCTACCCTTTTTTCATTTTTAAATTTAATAGCTACATAGGTAAATTTTTACTACAAATGTATGCCTATTTAAAAATCTGAAAACATGCGAAAAATGATTCTGAATTGCTTAATTTACTTTATACCTTTTTGTCTAGTTTATTTATTTTATATTTCCTAAGTTTTTTATTGACAAAAATATATTTCTATACATGGTCATGAGCCATGACTCATAAGTTTCTTAAAACAAATAAATATTATTGCTTTTATTCCTTTAAGAGGAGTAAACTCTTTTCTACTCTCAACTATTGCCAGCTACTTCAGCCCTTGTAAAAGAGTATATGACAGAGTAGATAAATAATTTCCGGCAGATGGCTTTAATTAAAATTCTCTTGAATAGGTTATGTTAAATCATATTTTTATTTGATAACCAATAAGCACTTACCCCCTTCCATTTTAAAAAACATTCTTTATATTTATATCAGCAATAAACCTTAATTTTTTCAGTTTATTAATATTTAAATACTATTAAATATAATTAACTTCTCAAATGACAGGTAGTTTTAAAATGTCAAATATATATATGATGATAATCTGACAATTATGTACTCCTGAAACAAAAATTAGCGTTCCATTTACAAACTACGCCTATCTAATCTTCATGTACACTTTTTGATATATAAAATTGGTTCGTTTTGTCAAAGTACATAAAACTAAAAATAGTTTTTTTAATTATAAAAAAACATTATTCGATGTTGAAAGTGTGAAATAAACTTTTCAATTATTAGAATGAAATCAAAACATACGACGTACAATTTTTATACGGCAGTACGTCAATACGTCTGTCTACATATCCATTATCGGTAAATCGATACGCGCGTACAATATTTAATTTATCAAAAATATTTATTTGAATGTTTTAATTTAGTACCTACAAAAAATATTTTTAATTTCATATTATAGGTATTTTGAATATAAGATGTTTTTTAATAAAAATTATTTTAAAAAAATATTATTTTCTAAAACATAATATTAGAAATATAAGAAAAACCAATAATAATATTTTTATACATTTTGTCAATATTTGTAAATTTTAAAAATCCGAGATACAGTACATTGCGTTAAGCGTATTTTCGCTGCTCTAATGTAAATTTATGAACCTATTTATTTCTCAATTTTTTGACAGAAATTATACGCTGCGCGCTTTTATTTAGGTTAGGACCTAAGGAACAACTAACTTTTTTTGAGAAAGATAATTTTTTTAGTTTTGCAAACATATTGTCTTGTAGGTATTTTCAATTTATTTGAATATTTGTATGTTTTAAACTAAATTATTTAAAAAAAAATGTTGTTTTGAAATATTTTATTTTTAAAATTTAATCGCAGCAGCATAAGAAAAAACAATTACAATATGTATTTTTATACACTTTGTCAATTTTTAAATTTTAAAATTTAAAATTTAAAACGTCGGGTATGCTTTCGTGTAAATTTTTTTACATTACTAATTATTTCAAAATTTTTTGACAGAAACTGAATGCCGTACATGCTGATTTTTTCTGATCCATAAGAAACAAATCATTTTTCTTAATAAATATTATTTTTTTTTTTAAGTTTCTGCATATTTCAGAATTCGGTTTTTAATTTTACAAAAAACTTAACAAAAAGCAACTACAATTTACGATTTACAAAAAATTTTTTTTTAGTACCTACTGTATTATAATAAATTGCAAACAAAAACAAAATACAGTACTTTTCGGTTATAACATTATGGGACTGAAAATATTCGTCGTAATAAACAAATGTCGTTTTAAAAGAATGCTGTGAATTTTGAAAAATTAGTATATGGCTTGAACATTGTAGAATGTGCTGATTCTAGAATGGACACTTCGAACTCATTTGCTAACATTTTATTTGATGCCAGCCTCAAGCCTATGTATAGTGCTTTTTCTTCTATTGAAATTTTTTTTATATTTTTGATGCGTTATTATGATTGTTTTTATATTCAAAACTAAATAAAAAACACTTAATTAATCGCCAAGCAACATTATTAGATATAATAAGTTTAAATAAAAGAAATATCAATGTAATAAAAAACTTACATTTTTAGGTAAAATTTAATTCTTTATCAAAAAGTGTAAAGTTTCTTATAATTAAAATTGAACCGAGTTCGTTATAAATGAAAACTACTGTATAAACCAAATGTATTGCTTTCATTTCGAAGAAACTCATTTTTTTCGTTCACTTTTTAAGATAAAGAAAAAACAAAAACAAAAAAAAAATTTTAAAAAAATTTAAATCTCCTTGTTCATTGAAAATTGAACTAAATAAAAAAAAGAAAGACATAAGTCGGCGCATATAATCTTTTGATTTAGATTTAGCTGCGTTAAAACCGAAAATGAATTACATTTACACAGAAAGTCGGCGCATAATATTAGAGTCATGAGCCTCAACTTTTAAAAGCGTGACCGTTAAATTCAAATTTACGTTAAATTAAAGACGAAAAAACGAAATATTCTTAAAAAAAAATATGATTGTCCTATGAAAACAAAAAAAAACTTTCTTTTGATTGTTGTTTCATTAAAATTGGTCAAATAGTTTGTTCTAAAAAAGGATGTTTATATTTGTATGGGAAAAAATAAGCCGATTAAATATTATTATGATTTAATCTAAGTAATTCCGTTGCACACATTATTCTCTTGTCTTAACTTTTGTTTCCATTTCATAGGTTTTTTCTACGTTTACATGAAAAAGGTTCCAAAAATGAAAATGAATGTCCTCCTTTTTGGCCACTTTTTTAATATGCAAAAAATCAAAGGAAAAACGTAATCTAAATTTGGGATTTTGTAGGTTTAAATTATGGTTTTTCCTTTTTGAAACGCTTTTATACTAGGCGGACGGCAGTAGCCTTATATTAAATATTAGGGACTTATTTCTTCGGTGAGTTTTTTCATATGATAAAGTAGCCAAAATACAAATTTTAAGAGTCCCCAAAATAAAGTATAAAAGCAAATATTTTATGGATATTTTTGATTTAGATTTTTTTTTAGGTACTTTTTCATATACACCATTTTTGCATATGTATTTTGTTCACATGTACCGGCATTTTTAGCAAAATTGTAAATAGGTAATGTATTCAATCAAAATAATAAAATACGAGTAAATCAAAATTTTATTATTTTGATTGAATACTTAATAAATTAAATATGCAATAAATATTCTCGAAACCACCATGACATATAATGTGGTTAAAAGTAAATGATTGTTATACAAAACTAAAATTATAATTAAAACGAAGATAATTCATAACTGCTGCTAAGCATAAAGAATGTAACATTAAAAAAAACTCATAATTTGAATACCAAATGTGAATTTTGTTAATTTGCGTCACTACAAAAACTTTTTAACATTATTTTAAAATTCATTGTCTGTTGTCCTCATCAAATGTCAAATTTCCAAATTGGCTTTCAAAAAAACTGATGTCATAAAAGTGTTTTGAAAAACGTCAGTGTAATGTCAAATTTATAAGGATGTTATCAGAAATTGAAGTTTACACGAAAAACTGATATGCACGCAAAACTATGGTTAACCCTGATTAGTTATCCTTGTGAGCTATTAGACTGTTATTGGTAACTTAATATTATTTTTTCATTAGGTATCATGCCACATTAAGGCACCAGCTTTGACCCTTTTTCCAATTTGAAATGTTTTGTGCTATTATCATATAAATTATAAATTATATTTTTTTTATTAGATATAATTTGATCGGTGTTTAAACCCAAGACTTTTCGTTTAAAGGCCGACATTATAATAACTACGACAACGGTTGGATCTTCTAAAGCAATGAATACATACATATTATGTAAGTCATATTTTTAGTACTTCATAGATGCATTTAAAAATTGTATCATAGTGTATATGCAACTTTAAACTTTGCTTCAGTTTACGCACACACAGATTCAATTTTACACATATAATGATATGTTAATGTTTTAAAATTAAATTGGATAGATTAATACAAGATAAAATAAAAGTGCGAAACTAAAATCCATTGGAGGGATTTAAATTGAAAATTTTCAAGTAAAAAATGGAGATTTTATGGCATTAACATAAACTGATACCTACATTGTTTTAGATTTACTAATATTACTAAATTTTTAGCACATTTTCAAAAAATTTTGTAAAAATGTACCTATATAGCTTCACTCTGTCCGTCCGTCTGTCCGTCCGTCCGTCCGTCCGTCCGTCCGTATGTTTACAAAAACTTTTACACCGTTTGAAATAGAGTAAAGAAATTTTAACCATGGGTAGTTTTTGCAAAAAAAATAATTTCGTAGAAGAATTTTTTTCTGTAGCCCCACCTGTTACGGGGCTACAGGCCCCCGAAGTTGAAAAAAGCCCTATATTTAAATGGCTATAACAAGAGTTCTGTTAAATATATTTTCAATCTGAAAACGGCAAACGATAGCTGGTTTCATAGACTTTATAAACTTTTTACAGGCAAATGTTTAGGGTTACCAGACGGTACTAAAATTTAACATTACACAAAACTCTATTTTTGCAAAATTTTTGACCACACTTATCTTCTGAACGGTTCAAGCTAGGGTCTTGAAATTTTGGGAAAAGTTAGATAATCAGAAATTAGTAGGAGTCGGTTAACAAAATTTTTTTGTCAAGCCCCCTATTTAGGAGCTATAAGGGCTCGAAAATTGAAATTTTGCTATTTTTAAACACCTGTAACTTGAATACCTGTCCAAATTTTTTTTAGTGATATACAAAATTTAAAGCTCTATAATTATATTTCAACATGTGTCAAAGGTTTTTCTTAATTTTGAAGGGTTACGAAGCTACAGCCCCGGCAAATTCCAAAAAAGCCCTATATTTAAAATGATATAACATGAGTTCTGTTAGGTTTATTTTCAATCGAAAAACGGTATAAGAGAGCTGCTTTTATAGACTTAACAAAAATTGGTCGATTAAATATATAGGGTTGCCATACGGTACTAAAATTTAGCATTATATAAAACCCAATTTTTGCAAAATTTTTGGTTCCTCATATTTCTTAAACGGTTTTAGATAGGGTCTTGAAATTTTGGGAGAAGTTAGATCCTTAAAAGTTAGTAGGAGTCGGTTAACAAAATTTTTTTGGCGAGCCCCCTGTTTAGGAGCTATAAGGGCTCGAAAATTTAAATTTTGCTATTTTTAAGCACCTGTAACTTGAATACCTGTCCAATTTTTTTTTTATTAATATGCAAAATTTAAAGGCCCAATATTATATTTTAACATATGTTAAAGGTTTTTCTTAAATTTAAAAGCGGTTCCTTAAATTGAAGAAAGTGTCTCTCAGTTTTACCCATTTTTGCTTAGATTGTATAATTCTAAGTAAAATTCCAATTTTTTGTGGGATTCACAATTTAATTCCTAGAACCTAAAAAAAGAGGGGTCGGAAGGGGGGGGGGGGGGGGAGTTAGATGAAGTTAGATCCTTGAGAAACTTGGCAACCTTCCCCATTGAAGAGCTATAACAACTTTAAAATAAAAACTTTACTGTTAGCAGTAAATTTTATAAGTAAGAAGTAACTATTTTCAAGTAAATATTTCCAAAGTTAAACTCAGTTTGTAATCTATCTATATATATAAAAATGAAAGTTTGTTTGTTTGTTTGTTTGTTTGTTTGTTTGTTTGTTTGTTTGTTTGTAGCGAATAGACTCCTAAACTGCCCAGCCGATTTTCATGAAAATTTGTGTATAGAGGTTTTTGGGTACGGAAGGAAATCGTGGCCCAAAAATTTTGCTCTAACGGACCGCCAAGTTGGGGCTGTGGTGCAATTATTTAAACTTCTTTGTTCTAAAATGAAAACGGGTTGACCGATTGACTTCAAATTTTGTATACGTGATGGTCTTTGAGAATTGAGTGGACACTATTAACATTTTTGGAATTTGTTAACCCATGTCGGGCCGACGGTTGGTCAAAAAAAATTTTGGGTCCAAATTTTGTCCGATTTTACGAAGTTCTGCTTTGGCTTAAAAGAAAGCCCCAAAAAAAATTTTGTTGAGTTCCATTAACCCATTGCGGCCCAACAGCTTTTTTTAGGTTTTTTCAATACTTTACTCTAAGTTCGAAACTGTTTGACCAATTGACTTCAAATTTTGTATACGAGATGGTCTTTGAGAATTGAGTAGACACTATTAACAGTTTTGGAATTTATTAACCCATGTCGGGCCGACGGTTGGTTAAAAAAAATTTTGGGTCCAAATTTTGTCCGATTTTACGAAATTCTGCTTTGGCTTAAAAGAAAGCCCCAAAAAAATTTTGTTGAGTTCCATTAACCCATTGCGGCCCAACAGCTTTTTATAAAGTTTTTGGTTATTTTACTCTAAATTAGAAACGATTTGACCGGTTGACCTCAAATTTTATATGTGTGAAGCAACTTGAAAATGGAGTTAAGTCTGTTAACAGTCGGTCCTACGATTAGTCAAAAAAAATTTTTTGGAAGTAAATTACGTGAAATTTTGGAAAGTAGTTTGTACTGCTTTGAATTACAGAAAGTTTCAAAAATTACTAGAATAATCCTAGAAAAATCTTTTTAAAAAGATTGCTTTCATACATTTTAAAATTTACATGTGTAAACCGTGTGTAATTTTTGTGTTAACTTTTTGCAGTATTATTCAATCATTAAGAGGCGCAGCAACGCGCACCGGGGATTAGCTAGTACAATATAATTTTGAAAATGTGCTTTTTTAAAAACCCTTGGTTTTTTTTCATCACTTGTTTGATATAAAATTCAAAAGCGAAAATTCTAGTTAGTATAAGTAGAGCTATACGAAAACAAGATTTATGAAAGATACTTGAACCATGATCAGAATTAGTAAGTCGGAAGTTCAATGGAGTTTCTAGAATATATTAATAGGATTTTTAAATTAATTTATTTGTCTCTTAAAAGTACACAAGTAAGTCAGAAATTTCATAGGACTTTTAATTAACTTAGGCAAGTCCGATTGAACTTTTGATCATATGAGTAATGACACATAACCTTTGGTCATCATCTTATAGTTTGGTTTTAAAAAATTAATTCTCTACAATATTGTATAGGATAAATTTAATGTTTACCAAAATCTTTAAAAGTTAGTCAATTCTAGTGTCATAAAGATAAAGATCCCAATCTTTTCGACGGAGTTATTAAAAGAGTATAAAGCATTCTGAACATAAAACATTCATTACGATTTCAAAAGCCTGACTCTCACAACTCGTAATTCGTTATTAAAATTTTTGAAAAACTTCATATATATAGCGGTTGGTAGCGTATCCTTATTACAAGCACCGTTGGGCATCGGGATAGATAATTCGAAGTTGGTCATCAATTAATTAGCTATAACACAAATGGAAAAAATTAACATATGTCCAAAATATAGCATCATCTATCCAATAACTGTCTATGTATATGAAAACCACAATCAAATTTGTATATTATATATTGTATAGAAATATGTGAGTATTTAAGACGCAACGAGCTTTATTTACTTTCTTATTTAATTTAATTGACAAGAGGTACAAATTAAAATTATAAAATTAAATTACAAGTTTATAAGATTTACAAAAATGTAGAAGTAGAAGTTTAAATAATTAAACAAATTTTTTCTCTAATAAAATAATTAAATAGATACTTAAATTATATATTTAATTAAAAATAATTATAAATTGTAAAATTTTTAATAATTTAAAACAAAAGCAATTGTTAAAATTTTTAGGGATGACTAAACATTTATTAACGTTTGGAAAAAAACGTTGAATCAGTTTTTGAGGTTTAATTTTTTATTAAAAAAATAGAAAGCAGTTTCGTTTTGGTTAATATTTATTTTTGCATTTTGAATACTATTTTGTGGTTCCTAATTAAAATTATTCGCGTTTTATATTTAATATATTGCCTCCTATTATACCCAGCCTGGTTTAGCCAAAAATTTAAGTAAAAATAATATCCACATTAAGTTTATATTTAGGAAGAATTTTCTTCTCAAAATATACTATTTCTGGCAAAGTTTAAATATAATTTAACTAGGGGCCTCGGTGGGTTCTGGCAGAGCGGGTGCTGTGTAGATTAATATGGGTATGGGTCATGAATTTTTAACTGAAAAAAAAAAATTACTGAAAAATTATTTTTCTTTACCAATCACCATGGTGACCAAAAAAATATATGATATAAACAAAATAAATAATATTGTTGACCGACATCCGAAATGAAAACGATCCTTTAATTTGCAAAGGCATCGTATGCACTTAAAAATACTAAATATAAATAAATAAAATTAATTGTACTTAGTTTTTCCAATAAATTGTTTATTTATTCGGTACTATTTAAAAATAGTTATAAAAATATATAATAATTTAAACAATTTAAAAAAATGTGTGCATATAATATCAAACAACCTTTCTGAGACCAAATAATATTAATAATTTATTGAGTTAAAATCAAAAAGGTGTATATAAATGTAAAGCACGTGACATTAAATTGATTGACTTACCTTACAACCTAAATATCAAAAAATTAAAAAAAAACTACATTTAATTATGTATTTTGTTTTTGTAAATTTACGAAAAAATAATACAAAAGATAAAATGTAAGAATCGCAAAAATAATTCAGTATCCCGATTACCGGCCTGTTAAATATATGAGGCAATGTCAATAAATACAATATTTTAATTATTAGTTTGTTGGAATCCTATAAAAGTACTTATACTTTGATAATTATAATTTAGTTGATAGTTTTTATTTGTGCAAGCATGAATACATACATTTGTAGTATTTTTATATTTTTCATATTTCTATATACAAATGTTCAATGTAGACATGGTAAACTAAATTATTTAAATAATTTTCTTTTTAATAACATTAAATATAAACTATTTAAATTATTTTTAAATATGCTGGAATATATTTCTAATATATAATTCTAATTTTAAGATGTGGTTTATCTCAATCATACATCATGGTTAAAACAATCAAAAAATTGTATAATATTTGGTGCTCACGGGGAATCAATAACGTTAATAATAGAAGGCTTTAATGAAAACTATTTTTTTGATTGGTTTTTATATAAAATTAATATACAAAAATTTTTCAAAAAGTTAAATTTTAAAAATCAGGAATCGCATTATATTGAGCATAATAGTAAATCAACTAAATTAACAATTAAAAATTTATCATGGCAACATGAAGGAATATATAGTACATTTTATTCAGAAAAAAGTATTTGGCCAATTTTTACATTAATAGTTGGTAAGATTTATATTAAAGATTTATTAAACAGTTTTTTTTTATCTAAAACAAAAAATAAAAATTTTTAGGACACAAAACAGGCATGTCATAAATACAATAATTTTTATGTATGGATCTGTTTATGTGTGTTACGGAGAAAGGTCTAGATTATGACTGGATTATTAAGAAATTTTGAAGGTCTTTACTACGTGAAAGTCAATTATATAATTTTCATTAGGTTAAAGGATATACTAAACTTGCCATAACATTTGATATGTTGTAAAGAAGGGGGCTAGAAGTAGGTTTAAAGATTTTGCATCAACTTAGAATTGAAAAGTAAACCGATTAAGTTATATGCGTCTGTCGGTCAGTCTGTCCGTTTGTCCGAACAACAACTCAATAAATAAAGGATCAAGGATTCTGAAATTTTCACGAATTCATTTTTATATAAAAGTCAATTTTGCCATTGAAATAATTATAAAAAAATAAAATATTAATGTTTTGTTGGATGTCTTTTTAGAAAATAAAATATCCAAAATTATCATAAGCAGGCCAAAAAATATTTTATTTATTTTTAATAAAAAAAAAAAATTTTTGAAATAAAATTTATTTATTAGTTTATGAATTAATTCATTTCAGCTTTAAAAATCACAGATGATTTTCTGGAAATTTTAAATAAATAGTAAAATATTTTGTAAATAAAAATTAAGAAGACTATTCTTCACATGAGTATTTGTGTAGTATGTCTTAATTATTCGCTTTGATGCATTGCTTGCTTTGCTTAAACAAATAAACCAAGCAATGTGTCAAAGTAATTTCAAAGTATCCCTCATCTCTCCCACATCTTGCTCTTAACTCTCCCTCATATATCCCCCATCTTGCTCTTAACTCTCCCTCATATATCCCCCATCACTTTATGTTTCCCTCATAATCTTTTAAATATTTTACTATTTAAAAAAAGTTAAAAATGGAAGAATTAACACCTTCGGGTAACAAATAAATTTGTAAGTTTGGGCAAGTGGCTTCGGGTATACAATACCTGAACTCAATGCACCATAGAAGTCAAACAAAATAAATTTTTTTTAAAGTAAATTAGGTATATTAAACAAATTCCAAATAAAATTTATAATTTGCATTTGGTAAATTTAATTCAAAAATCAACATTTATTTTATTCAATTTTACGTAAATATAAATAATAGATACATTATTTAGAAAGGTTGAGTAGGTACATTATAGAATGTTAGCAACAAACAAGTATTTTGATTTGAATCTAAACAAAGGAAACAATATAGAATGTATAGCAACATTTTTTAAAAATATATATACAAAACATTAATAAATGGAGAAATAGATCATTATTGAAACAAAATAAGCCTATAAAAAAATTTAAAATCTTTTATTAATTTACTAAGCAAGTGCGCACTTAAATAAAAAAAAAATATTAATTGAAATTAAAAAAAAGTTATACCAAGAAGGGATTTGAACTAACGACCCCAACATTTTATAAACACGAAACATATAAAAAGTAGACTAACTAACTTATTTTATATAACTAAGTTTTTAAGATACTTCAAGAAATTATATGAGTCATTTATTTATTTTTTGTGTATCTATTACTAGAATGGAAGCATAATATGCGTTATATAAAATGTAACGGTTGCAATTTTATTTAACATACTTTTAACATAATGTACATAACGAAATTAGAAATAGTTTTTAATTAGAAAAAGTTCTTCTTTTGACCTGCCGTCATTCTGTGACGGGTCAACAGCTAGTGTTTATAATAGTTTAACATTTGATATGTTGTATTTTGAATATCAAGTCTTTCTGAAAACCAACAAATTGAAAATATAGATACTGATATTATAAAAAAAAATATAATTCATAATATTGTTTTTTTATATTCGCAGGAAGTAGAAACACAACGATTTGGTTTAGAAAAAGAAATTATTATTTCCACAATTCAGATTACAAAAAAAAAATTACTTGTGCGGTATTCAATTCTCAAATGGAAGATGCTGTATTTCAAGTTTGTGAATCAATATATTCTGGTGCTTGTGATAATTCTTCATATATAATAAACGCAGACATCATAGAAAAGCCAAATTATTTGAATGGCTTTGTTAATTACAATTTAGAATACACTTTTGAAGAATCAAAAAGGTTAGCATGTTATCTACCGTCACAAAATCTTAAAAAAATCATTCATGTATATATAACACCTTATAGCGATTATTTTGTGATAAAAGCTAAAAATTTTAATATTGATTTTGAAAATAATGACATAATTGAAATTCCAAATGAAAATGAACTGCACTTAGATTGTCTTGCACTCGATGATATTAATTGTGGTGCGCTAAGCTGTGTAGTAGATAAAAGTCGACCATTTCGTTGGTATATAAATGATCAGTTAATTAATGAAAATTCAATAGATAATGGTAAGTTATTTTTACTAAGTCAAAATGTATTAAATTAATATGTTTCAACTATTTTTAAAGGTTATCACATTATTAAAAGGAGAAAAGTAATATTGAACGCGAATTATACTATTTCTACACTAATAATTTCAACTAGGCTCAGGAATAAAATGCAAACTTTCAGTTGCAAAGCTGAATTAATTTTTAATTCTCATTTAGAATTTGAAGAGACGCATTTTAGAAATGTTTCTATAATGTTTAAAAGTAATATCAATTGATAAATTTAGACATTTTTATATATTTTCTTAAATAAATTATAGATGTGGTTCGCCTTAATTATACTGCATGGATTAAAAATTCTAAGAATGTTCAAATATACGCAAGACCAGAATCATCAATCACATTTCTAATTGAAGGTCTTGACGACAATTCTCTATTTCACTGGTATAAGTATAATACCGATATAATGAGTCCCATTATATTAGAACTGCCAAAATTCAAAAGCAAATATTACATCAGAAATGGAAATCATTCCTTAAGTTTAACAATTAATGATCTATCTAGCAAAGATACTGGACAATATAGCACATTTAAATCAAAAAACACCTCGTCGAGTTTTATCGAACTTGTTGTATCAGGTATGGTTTTTATTTTATTTTTATACTTAGAAACAATCTTTTTCAAATTTCTATTATAAATAGTCATTTTAAAAGGCAATGTTTATTAACACATTAATATAATTAAATAAAACGAGGAATAGTGTAGAAGAGTAGACTGTGTCATCTCTGGGATACCCGCATGACCGTAATATAAACATTTGGTTAATTACTTTTGCCAAATTTCAAACATTCAGCTTTGTATAAAATTATGCTCATGTGATATATGATGTTGTATGGCAACTACTCGAACTCACTGCAGTAGACCAACCAAATTTTGCAGAAACCTTGGCCATTACACTAAACTATTTTTGGCAAAATTTCAGACACTCAGCTTCTGGATTCCAATAGCGATGACGCCTTTTGCATAAAAACGAATTTGTGAAAATTTCAAAATATTAGCTTCTTTATTTTTGGAGTTAAAATGCAGAAAAGCGGACGGACGGACGAACGGATGGACGAAAGGACGGATGAACGGACGGACAGAGAGACGGACGGACGCACACACATAGATAAATTGATTTATATTTCGATTCTGATCCGAATCATATCTTTGAGTCTATTTAACCCTCCGTCTTTTTCTGCATTACAAATGTAATGGAAAATTTAGTATACCTTTTTGATTGATTATTTAATATATCATTTGATATTAAATACCCCTGTTTGTAGACATGATAGATGTCTACATCGACTGTATACATTAAATATAATATGTTTATGGATTGCATCAGTATTGCAAAGTGAATCGGTTCAACTATATGTGCATATCTGCATGTCTGTCAGTTCGTCCATTAGCACAATAACTCAAAACCTAAAACAGCTAGCGTAATGAGATGCACTCAAAGTATTTTTTGAAAGTTCCCTATGGTTTTCCGTTAAAATCGAACCGCTGTTGCTAAACGAAGACATTCCTTAATTATACCCGTGCATACATATATGACATCGGGTATAATAAAATTACTCTTTCGTTTGTAACGGATCGATCTAGACGAGCTAGATATAGTGTCAAGGTACGTATCGGCTCAGAATTGAAAAATAAGGCGATTTAGCTATGTGTGTCTGTCCGTCCGTCTTTGTGTCAGCACGATAACTCAAAAACTAAAGGAGCTACAGTTTTGAAATTTTCATAAAATATTTTTCAAACAATTTGTAGGTTCTTTATTGTTTTTAGTTAGAATCGGACCAAGGCTTCAGAGAGCTGCCCTACAACTTCTTTGCACCAATATGAATTTCTTCAAAACTAATTATACTACGAGAATGAAAATTACACGCAGTTAGTTATATAATGGATCGAGCACTTACATGAAGTTATAAAATGTTACGGCCCCATTTCCGACAGCTGCCATACAAAGTTGTCAATTTGATAACTGTGAATCTAATGAAGCTACGAGGTTAAATTTAAAACTGGGCAGGTAAAGTAATAGAACAAGTTACTTGGCAAATTTGGGCATTACTCGGACCAACTTTTAGGGTGGGCAATTTTTTTTTTTTTTTGCAAGCAAAAATTATGGGATAATGAGTTAAATTTTTTTTTAACTTTTTTACTTTTTTATATTTTTTTTGTAATTATATAATTATAGCATAAGGGAAATAAAAAACGATAAGTGGGTATGCACGGGTATCTAAAAGTTGACAAGGGCAACTATAATCTTCCTCGTTTTTTAAACAAGTTGACAAGGACAACTATAATGTTCCTTGCTTTATTTTCTTTATTTATTTTTTAAATAATATTTTATAAATTTTACTAAGGGTTAATACTAAGTCTTTTCTAAGATGCATTTTTTAACTGTTTATTAATTTAAAGATGTGATATTTATAACTCATTCGCAATGGTTGAAGGAATTCCGTACTATTCAAATTTTCCGGAAAATAGGAGACACAATTACCTTCATTATTAACGGTTTCAATGATTTAAAATTTTCTTTCAATTGGTTCAAATATGAATATAAGACAGATGATCTTATCAAGTTAGAAGAAGAGGGCAAATATGTTATTGAAAATATTGGAAATACTTCAAATTTAACAATGACAAATCTATCGTGGAAAGATAATGGAAAGTATACCACATTTTATTCAAAAGATAATAAATGGATTATTTTTGAACTTGTGATTTCAAGTAAGCATTATGGTTTTATAAATTAGGTAATTTTGTTGAATAATTTAAATAATTTTTTTTTTACTATTCATTTGCAGTTTATGAACCTTTCAGAAAGCAAAATTTTAATTATTTTTTTAATTCAAATTCAAAACCAAATTTTGTTATTTGCTTAGTTCCTTTAAATTATTTTAAAAATGTGACATTAAAAATTGAACAAACAAATGGCAAACCTAAGTTCATTCATCATGATGTAAAATATCTTGTTCCAGAATATTTTGAAGGTAAGCTCTTATCAACTAATGTTCAATAATTATGTTTAATATAAATTAAAATACAATTCTTTTGTACTAATTGAAATATGTTTTATATTAACTATTTTTAATTTGTACGGATAATTCTTTAACGATCTGCACCAGCCACAACACTTAGAAACTACGAACAAATATATTTTTCATACAGGTATATAGAACATAGAAATGTATACTGTTCTGGGTTACGAGAGGACAAATGGATAGACTCATATCCATTTAAAGTTTATGTAGGTCCGTTCCCAGATTTTTTTGTCATTGCTGCAGGAAATATGAAAACTTTTATTCAACATAGTGGAGTAATGGAAGCGGCAACAAATAAAATATTAAAAATAGATTGTATTATTGTTTATGATATTTTGGATGTAGACAAATACATAAAGTGGTTTTTCAATGATACTTATATTAAGAATGACAGTAAGTTTTTAAACTCATTAAAAATATTGTTTAACAAAAATTTTTTATTTACATTTAGGTATACAAAGTATTAATTTAAGCTTTAAAATATAAATTATTAAATAATGCTTGATATTTACACCTTAACTTAATTAAAAATTAAAATGGAGTAACTCTTGAAATTTCTCATTTTTAAGTTTAAATGAATTTTATTTAAGTTACCCTACAAGAAATTAATTAAGATTAGGCTTCATATAAAATATTTTGGATTTAGTATTATTTGTTTTTTTGATTAATCCTTTTCCTTTAAGGAGTTAATTAATATCAAATTCTAATATGCTACATGCAATAGCGTTAGATGAAATATCATCCAAAAGTGGAAAATGAAATAAGATCCAAAAAATTTGTGTTTTTTTTACTTTATCAAAAATAAAATAACATCCAAATATTTATTGAAATAAGATACAAAAAGAATGAAATAAGAACCAAACAAAATATTATGGAACAAAATGAAATATAATAAAAACATTTTATTCAAAAATGAATTAAAATTTCATTCAAATTCTGTATTATACATCCCATAAGGCCATATTAATAATTGTTTGAAGCATCCAAAAGGTACAATTTTTAATGTTTCATCTATTATATAGTTCTGTTCGCTTGGTGTTATGTTCTCAATTATGGATTTTATAATTCGATCAGAAGCAAAAATACAGTAGTTGAAATTTTCTTTGCTAATACATGCCTTATAAAACGCATTATTGTTGTCGTGTCATTTTCCACATAGATTCCTTTTGAAATGCTTCAACACTTCTAGTGGAGTTTTGTGATGGTAATGTTACAAAAATTTTCCTCGTTAAGTGCTGAAGGTTTCATTTAATTTTTTTAAATAAAATATTTTATGTGGCTTTAAAATATAGTTGTTAATAATAGAAATATTTAAATTTTAAATTCATTATAGAAATATTACTTTTCGCAAACTATGCGGCACGAAGGAGGGGGGTAGATATAAACTCAAGTGTATGGATCGGATCAGAATTGAAAAAAAAATCGATTTATCGTAAAACATCGTCCGTCTGTCCGTCCGTCCTCACGATAACTCAAAAACTAAAGGAGTTAGGATTTTAAAATTTTCGCAAATTCGTTTTTTTTTTTTTTAACAGCCGTCATCGCTATTTAAATCCAGCCCCTTTGGTCCATGGGTTCGGGTAGCTGCCATACAACTTCTTTTTTTATATGTGTATCACTCTGTTCCTATTACAGCTGCGTGCCTGAAATTTTGTCAAAAGTAGTTTAGTTTTATGGTCAAAGTTTCTTCAAAATATGGTTGGTCTACTGCAGTGGGTTCGAGTAGCTGCCATACAACTCCTTCTTTTATATGAGTATTCCATTATACTTAATAAAGTTGTATGTTTTAAATTTTCCCAAAAGTAATTAATCGGATGAAATAATGTTTATGTTACGGTCATACGGGTATCCCAGAGTTGACACAGTCTACTCTCCTACACTCTTCCTCGTTTTTATCTTATTTCATTTTTCACTTTCTATTGCGTGTAGCCATTTCTAATATCGAATATTTAGCAAAAAATTTACAAATATAAAATTTATTCGATACTAAAAATAAAATAAAATAAAAAAAAATATTTTTTTTAATACATATATACTTTTATTAAAGTAGTACTAGCACCTTAAAATGTAGAAAATGAAAAATTTAAGGTAGATCTTGGGAATTTGTTACTGTGTTAATATAAAAATAAATTGCTGGTGTAAGAAACAGTTATTTTAATGTTTGAAAACTTTTAAGCTTAAAATTTTTAAAATTTTCATTAACCAAAAATTGATGGCAGATCTTTTGCCTTTAAAAGTGTTTAAATATAAAATATAAAAGTAAATTGCTGGATTAATTTTAAGAAAAAGAAGAACTATGTTTCATTTCAGCAATTTACTTTTAACTTTTATATTTAAACACTTTTAAAGGCAAAAGATCTGCCATCAATTTTTGGTTAATGAAAATTTTAAAAATTAATAATACATTTTTTCACATTGTACCTACATATATGTTTGAAAAAAGGTACCTAGTTCTTTGTATACGGTCTTTTATAATATCTCTGCATACATATACATATATATGCTCATAATAATATAACAATAACATTGTTGAAAATCTAATTCGAAATATTAATGTCATTAATAAAAAATATTAACTTAAATATTTATACCCGTGCATACATATATGACATCGGGTATATTAGATTTGCTCCTCCGTTTGTAACGCATCGATCTAGACGAGCTAGATATAGTGTCAAGGGTACGTATCGGCTCAGAATCGAAAAATGAGTCGATCTAGCTATGTGTGTCTGTCCGTCCGTCCGTCCGTCCTTCTGTGTGTCAGCACGATAACTCAAAAACTAAAAGAGCTACAGTTTTGAAATTTTCACAAAATATTTTTCAATCAATTTCTAGGTTCCCTATTTTTTTTGGTTAAGATCGGACCAAAACTTCGGGTAGCTCTCGAACAACTAACTTTTTCAACTCCAACATTTTCATACAAAAATTTTAAATTTTGCTTGCATCTTGAAATTATATGAATTTTGTTTTTTTGTTTTTTTTTGTTTTTTGTTTTTGTTACAAAAAGTAGATAACGATTTCGAGTTAGAATTTCATATGATTTAAATGATGCGTAGTTTATTTAAGATAAGCAAAAAAGAAGACAAAGATTTTTTTTAAGTAAATGGCTTCATAAAAAATTTATATATGTATATATTCATATAATATGTATATGTATAATATTTTGAATGAATCATTTTATCAATATGATTATATTATGATGCTTACTTTGCTTAGGTTTAATATATTCGTGAATTAAAAATTAATTAAAAGAGATAGAATTGAAAAATTAGAGCTGGAGTTTTGAAATTCACACAAAACATTTTTTGGACATTTTTAAGGTTCCCTATTCTTTTTGGTTAAGACCAGACCAAGGTTTCGGGGAGCTGCCACACAACTTATTTAAACCAATATAAATTTCTTCAAAAGTAATTATACTAGAAAGACGAAAATTACACACGGTTAGTTTTATAATGAATCAAGCACTTATATGAAGTTTCAAAATTTTACGGCTTCATTTGCGGGGGGCTGCCATACAACTTCTTTGCACCAATATGAATTTCTTGGAAACTGAGTATACTACGAGGATGAAAATTACACACTGTTAGTTATATAATGAATCGAGCACTAATATGGAGTTTCAAAATGTTACGACCCCATTTTCGGGGGCTGCCATACAAAATTGTCAATTCGATAACTGTGAATCTAATGAACCTACGAGGTTAAAATTAAAACTGGGCAGGTAAAGTAATAGGGCAAGTTAGTTGGCAAAGTTGGACATCGCTCGGACCAACTTTTGGGGTGGGCTATTTTTTTTATGGTTTTTTTTTTTTTTTTTTGTTTTTAAGCAAAAATTATGGTATAATGAATTAAAAATTTAATTTTTTTTTTTTTTATTTAATTTTTTTTAAGCAAAAATTATGGGATAATAAGCTAAATTTTTTTTTAACTATTTTACTTTCTTATATTTTTTTTGTAATATTTATAATAGCATAGGGGAAATAAATAACGGTTAGTGGGTATGCACGGGTATCTAAAAGTTGACAAGGGCAACTATAATCTTCCTCGTTTTGCTTAAGTTTAATATATTGGTGAATTAAAAATTAATTATAAGAGATAGAATTGAAAAATTAGAGCAAGAGTTTTGAAAATCACACAAAACATTTTTTGGACATTTTTGAGGTTCCCTATTCTTTTTGTTTAAGACCAGATTAAGGTTTTGGGGAGCTGCCACACAACTCCTTTGCACCAATATGAATTTCTTAGAAACTGATTATACTACGAGGATGAAAATTACACACTGTTAGTTATATAATGGATCGAGCACTTATATGAAGTTTCAAAATGTTACGGCCCCATTTTCGGGGGGCTGCTATACAACTTCTTTGCACCAATATGAATTTCTTGGAAACTGATAATACTACGAGGATAAAAATTACACACTGTTAGTTATTTAATGAATCGAGCACTTATATGAAGTTTCAAAATGTTACGGGCCCGTTTTCGGGCAGCTGCCATACAAAGTAATCAATTCGATAACTGTGAATCCAATGAAGCTACGAGGTTAAAATCAAAACTGGGCAGATAAAGTAATAGGACAAGTTAGTTGGCAAAGTTGGACATCACTCGGACCAACTTTTAGGGTGGGCTATTTTTTTTTTTTTTATGGGATAATAAGTTAATCAAAAATTATGGGATACCTAATAAGTTAAATATTTTTTAAACTATTTTACTTTCTTATATTTATACCCGTGCATACATATATGAACATCGGGTATATTAAAATTATTCCTCCGTTTGTAACGCATCGAAATATAAGAGCTAGATATAGTGTCAAGGGTACGTATCGAATCAGCATCGAAAAGCGAATCGATCTAGCTATGTGTGTCCGTCCGTCCGTCCGTCCGTCAGCACGATAACTCAAAAACTATAAGAGCTAGAGTTCTGAAACTTTCACAAAGTAATTTTTAGACAATTTGTAGGTTCCCTATTGTTTTTGGTTAAAATCGGACCAAGACTTCGGGGAGCTGCCATACAACTTTTTTGCACCAATATGAATTTCTTCAAAAGTAATTATACTACGAGAATGAAAATTACACACGGTTAGTTTTATAATGACTCCGGCACTTATATGAAGTTTCAAAATGTTAGGGCCCCATTTTCGGGGGGCTGCCATACAACTTCTTTGCACCAATATGAATTTCTTCAAAACTAATTATGCTACGAGGCTGAAAATTACACACGGTTAGTTATATAATGAATCGAGCACTTATATGAAGTTTCAAAATGTTAGGGCCCCATTTTCGGGGAGCTGCCATACAACTTTTTTGCACCAATATGAATTTCTTCAAAACTATTTATACTACGGGGATGAAAATTACACACGGTTAGTTTTATAATGACTCCGGCACTTATATGAAGTTTCAAAATAGGGCCCCATTTTCGGGGGCTGCCATACAACTTCTTTGCACCAATATGAATTTCTTCAAAACTAATTATACTACGAGGCTGAAAATTACACACGGTTAGTTATATAATGAATCGAGCACTTATATGAAGTTTCAAAATTTTAGGGCCCCATTTTCGGGGGGCTGCCATACAAAGTTTTCGATTCAATAACTTTGAATCTAATGAAGCTACAAGGTTAAAATTAAAATTGGGCAGATAAATTAATAGGGCAAGTTACTAGGCAAAGTTGGACATCACTCGGACCTTCGGACTTTTAGGGTGGGCCAATTTTTTTTTTTTTTGTTTTTTTTTTTTTTATTTTTTTTTTTTTTTTTTTAAGCTAAAGTTATGGGACAATGAATGAAAATTTTGTTTTTTGTTTTGTGATTTTTTTTTTGTTAATTTTTTCTTTTTTTTTTTTACGTCAAAATTATGGCGTAATGAGTTAAATGTATAACGGAAGTAAATTACGGTATATTTTATACACTATAGTGGGTATGCACGGGTATCTAAAAGTTGACAAGGGCAACTATAATCTTCCTCGTTTTTTTGTAATATTTATAATAGCATAGGGGAAATAAATAACGGTTAGTGGGTATGCACGGGTATCTAAAAGTTGACAAGGGCAACTATAATCTTCCTCGTTTTTGTTTACATTTGCATATACTATACAACTACACCAAAAACGAAATACGCACTCGCTTTTTCATATAAGATAATTATCTTACTTATTATCTATAATTTATACATATATAAACATACGAGTATATTTCATATTATTACGAATTAATAAAATCATATTTCGTAATGAACCGTTACATTTTGTATTACGCAAATTATGCTACGATTCTAATATACATATTCAGACAAGTAAACAAAAACAAATGACTGATAATGCATTTTAAAAATTTGAATATGAATAAGTTTTGTATTTTATAAAATGTTGAGATCGGGTTCAAATTCGCTTCTTAGTGAAATTTCTTTTTTAATTTCAATCTAATTTTTTGTTTTTTATTTATCTACCTACTTGTATAAATTTTAAAATAAAACCAAAAGTGTACGGGCTAACTTAAAAAAAACCCTAAACATTTTTTAATTAAAACTGATCGCCTATATAATTATTTGGTCTATGTTTTTATATTATAAAAGTGAAGTATTTTAGTTCTTAAAGTTACAAATTTTTAAAGAAACTATACAAATAAATTAATTTTATTTGTAATTTTTTTTATTATTTCTGTTGAATTTAAAAAGAAAACAAAAAAAATTTCTGTCTTTGAAGGAGGATCGAACTCAGATCTACTTACACTCTAAGCCACTTTGCTAACCAATGAACCATACAATTCTTATAAATTTATAGGTAGTCAGATTTCTAATATAAATGTATCACTAACTGACAGAATGAAAAATAAAGCCATAGACACAGGCAAGTTTAATTAAAAGTATAATATAATAATCTTGGGTTGATGAACATTTCAAATAAAATATTATATTATGCTTAATTGAAGATTTAAAAAATTTTATTAGAAAAATTTTTTTTGAAACTTTATTTAGATAAAATATAGTTCTTTTTTTTTCTATCAAGGTAATTATAATGTTGTCAGAACAAAAACAAATATTTCCAATACAACATATCTTTACGAAACATTGGAGATTTATTAACGCTCGATTTTTAAGTGAGTTATCATTAGTAAGAGAGGAGAATATTTTACTTAAGAAAAAAATCAACATATTGGAGCAAAAAATTAATGTTATAAAACAAAAAGAAAAGAATAATGCAATTGAAATTGTTGGTATTCCCAATCTCAATAATAATAACGCATTACCTACGGCAAAGAAAGTTTTTTCTGATTGTTTGCAATTAAGCATTGATGTGAATGAAATTAGTAATTGTTATGTTAAAACATTAAAAAATGCTAAAATGAAAAATAAAGAAGTGTTATGTGTGGATTTTAATTCTTATGATACAAAGGAAAAAATTATTAAGGCAAAATCTTCGAATGTAGAAAAACTCAACACATCTACTTTTGGTACAAAAAAAAAAAGCAGCATCTACATAAACGAAGCATTTACAAATTATACCAAAGCTTTATATATGGAAGCAAAAAAATTAAAAAAACAAAACAATTTTATGTTTTTATGGTATCATAATTGCAAAATATTCCTTAGAAAAGTGGAGGGAGATAAGGCCATTGTTATAAGTTCATTCGAAGATTTATCAAAAATTAATTCTTGATTTTTTAATTTTATTTTTTATATTTAAAATGTTACTTGATATTTCTAGCTTCGATTACGATCTTATTAACAATGACCTTACCTTACCTACTATTGATAATGTTGCAAATTTTAATAGTAATTGTTTGAATAATTTTGTTTTAGTCCATCAAAACATTAGAAGCTTAAGGCAAAATTTCAACCATCTTATTTCTGAACTTGAAGGTTTTAAATCACTACCAGATTTTTTATTTGTCTCGGAAATATGGATTTATGATTATGAAATTTCGGATTTTCACATTCCAGGGTATGACTTTTATGCATGTACAAATGGTAATTATGTTTCAGGTGGTGTAGGTTGTTTTGTAAAAAATGTTTATGAGTGTGTAGTGGTTAACTATAACCTTAAGAGTGCTGATATTTTAAAAATTTCGTGTACAGTCAATGACGTTAATTTTACCTCCTTATGTATATATAGGTTTCATAAACACCATTTTAGTGTATTCCTTAATGAATTCTCAAATTTGTTACTTAATGAAAATGCAAAAAATCTTTTCGTGGTAGGTGACATAAATCTAGATTTATTGAAGGTAAATGATGATGTAACAAATCTTTTAACATTGCTGGCAACCCATGGGCTAACTTCCATAATAAACGAAACAACTCGTCCATCTTCGGGTAAATGCATTGACCATTTTTATGTTCGATCATCTAGATTCGAATTGATTCAAAAAATTAATTTAGATCTGAATATCACTGATCACTGTATGATAGGGTTAATTACTAAAAAATTGATTGAAGTTAAAAATAATAAAAACAGTAATGTCAAAAAACTAAAGAAAATAGATTATGCAAAATTGAATTTAAGATTACAGTATGAGTTTTGGGAAGAAGTTCTGGTAGAAAATGATATTTCCAAAGCTTATACCATCTTTAGTAAAATTTTGCAGGCACATATATGTAGTTGTAGCACAACTCTTACTTTACGCAGCAAATATAAGAGGTTAAAACCGTGGATTAATAATAAGTTAATAAATGAAATAAATTTAAAAAATAAGTTAGGTAAAAAATGCAGTAGGTCACCACATAGTCATAATCTTCGGAAAAAATATAAAAAAATTAGCAAAAATTTAAAAACGAAAATTAAGTTACAAAGGAATAATTTTTATAAGAATGAATTTGCAAAAAATTTAGGTAATCTTAAAGGTGAGTGGCAGGTGATTAACAATATTTTAAGTAAACCAAAAAATAAAAGCAATACTATTGTAGTGAAAAAAGATGATTATGTTTATAAGGATGAACTAGAAGTTGCGAATTTATTTAATGATTATTTTAGTGATGTTACTGTAAACTTGATTTCTCAAGCCAACTCTTGTAGTTGTAATTGTACTTTTAATTCTCTAGAACAATATAGAAGTAATACTAGTTTTGGTTTTGAACCAATTTCTTCTCTCGAAATAATTAAAGCAATAAAAACACTAAAAAATACGTATTCCTGTGGGCATGATGGTTTGTCTAATATTTTCTTAAAAAAAATACATTTAATGATCTGTGATATTCTAGCGCATATTTTTAACAGGAGCATTCTTTCAGGTGTGTTTCCTGATGCCCTTAAGTGTGCAATCGTAATTCCCTTATTCAAAAAAGGGGAACGCAAGAATCTGAATAATTACAGACCAATTTCACTTATCCCTTCAATAGCAAAGGTTTTTGAGAAAATTGTAAAAACCAGGATTATAGCTTTTCTAAATAAGACAAAATTTTTAAGTCCGGCTCAATTTGGCTTTAGAAATGGCATTTCCACAGAAGATGCGTTATTAAAATTTTGCTCCAAAGTGTATGAAAATTTGGATAAAGGTAAATACAGTGCTGGCCTGTTCGTAGATATTACAAAAGCCTTTGACACGGTCAATCATAAACTTTTGCTTAAAAAAATTGAAAATGCTGGTTTCAGGGGCTTTATGCTGGATTGGTTTGCCAGTTATTTGAAGTCACGATGCCAAAGAGTGAAAATTGGAAGTAAACTGTCGGATACAAAGTACATAAAAAATGGGGTACCGCAGGGGTCTGTACTGGGGCCAATTCTCTTTTTAATATATATTAATTCTATATTTGATTTAGAATTTAAGTGTACGGCAATTGCTTTTGCGGACGATCTTGGTTGCGTGTATGGATCAGACAGTTCTCTAAATTTGTTTTGTGATGTTAACCATGATTTAAATATACTACGAAATTGGTTCGCATATCATATGCTAGTAATTAGTAATAAAACAAAAATTATGTTTTTCAATCTTCCACCTAAAAAACCTTGTGTTGGGCAAGTTAAATATCATGCCCCTGAATGTGAAAGGCATAAATTAACTTTTAATTATTGTACATGTAGCAGTTCTGTTTGTTCGTTCAATAGTAACCTTTTTTGTAGTATTAATTGTTTTGACATAGAAATTGTGGAACAGTTTAAATATTTAGGTGTTACTATTGACAATAAAATGAGCTGGGCTCCCCATACAGAATTGCTAAAAAGTTATTTTCGCTCCACCCTATGTAGTTTTTTTCGTTTACAGGAATTATGTTCTACAGAAGTTTTAATGACTTTCTATTATGGCTTATTCCAATCCAAATTGCAATATGGTATTACATGCTGGGGAGGAGCTCATTGGTACAAGATACAACCAATACTTATTTTACAGAAGAATGTGTTAAGAAAAGTATGTAAAAAACAACGTTTGCATCATAGTTTTCATCTTTTCAAAGAAACAAAAATTTTGCCCGTTCGTCATTTGTATTATTACAAAGTGTTAAAAATGTTCTTTATCAGATCTGGATATTTAAATAATAGATTTTCAAGTACTTATCGCTTGCGTACTAATAATATGTTCTATGTGAATGTTCCAACTTTCCGTACTGTGTGTTATCATAGATTTTATAGTATTCTTGCATGTCGCTTGTTTAACATATTACCTTTGTACATAAGAAAATGTCGATTTTTTAGCAAATTTATTAAAGCACTGAAACATTGGTTATTTGATTTTAATTTTGATCAGGTTGAAGATTTGCTTGATGTAATGTTTTGATTGAGCTTCTATTTAGCAAATAAGTTTTTTATTTTGTTATATTTTGTTTTTATTTTCTTTCTTTTGATACTTATTAATTTTTAATATCTTAATTGGTACACCCCACCATTTTTCAGGAATTTTGTGCAAATTAAAGAATTATAATATGGCATTTAAAACTATTTTATCTAAAATACAAAATGTCATTAATCATTTATTTTTTTTTTTTATTCTTACTTAGTTTCTATTCTATTTAAGTACTTTTTTGTTTTTTTGAATTTTCTTTTAATTAATATTGCATTTACTATATTATTGAACTATCGATTTATTGTAATTTTATTATTGAATTATTGATGTAACTATATATGTTATATTTTATATAATTTGTTATTAGGTTTTAAGAAAGTAAGGAGAAGTGTAAAGAATAAAATGAATGAATAAATGAATGAATAAATAAAAAATAAAAAATAAATAAAAATAATACAAGAAGAAACGGAAAAACATTTTACATGTATGGCTGAAATTATACCCGATAAATCGATTGTTACTAGAGAAATATCAGTACTATTTAAAGGTAGAAATTTAAATTTAAAAAAATTGGTTATTTGATTTTCATTATAAATTTAAACTGAACTTTTAGATAAATTAGATCCTAATTCAATAGTATTGAATACCAGTAACGAAACTACAACTTTATCACCTAACAGTTTATTACCAATTCAAGGCACAACTTCAGTTTGGATATATATAACAATTATATTAGTGACAATACTTTTGTTTATATTATTAGTTGGAATTATATTATATATAAAAATACTAAAAGTGAGTAAACGCCTAAAATAAGAAGCTGTAAAGCTTTATAGTTATATAAAATGTTTTTAAACATTAGTTAGTATATAATTACTTTACACTTTGGTTGTAATAATGTTCATTTACAAAATGTCATCGTAGAAAAGAAGATCTAAAAGAAATATTAATGACTTCGAAATGACTGAAATTTTCAACTCACAAATACCATTGAAAGATTTTGTAAAAAATTTACAGTATGATACGAGACTCGAGTTCACAAAGAAGAAACTTACATTTGGTAGTAATTTTTTTAGATTATTAAAAAATAAACTACCTACTTATTTGAATAACTTAAAATAATTTTAATTTTTATAATTAACAATACAGGTGCAATTTTAGGATATGGAAATTTTGGAATAGTTCGAAAGGCTTTGGCGTTAGGAATAGTGAAACAAAATGTTAAAACTGAAGTTGCTGTGAAATGTGTCAAAGATCCAGGAAATATTGAAGCTTTACGTTGTTTAATTTCTGAAATGAAAATAATGGTACATGTTGGCAAACATTTAAATATTGTTAATATGTTAGGAGCAATTACGAGAAATATTGACAAAGGTAATAATTTTTTTTTTTTTTAATTATTTAATAATAGGAAAACCCTTGTGGAATTGCACTAAGAATCATTGTAAAGTCGCTGAGTTTAATTTTTTTTAAACACATTAATTTTGCATTTTGTTACTCTTTTTCTCATCAATCAGCGGTAGGACAAAAGGCGTTTTTTTAACGAGGTTTCCTGAGTAAGTCTTCTCCTCTATGTTATTTTAAAAGCCTAATTAATTAATATAACAGTGTTACAAAAGAACTTCCTTATAGACTAAATTTTCCGTCGCTGTTCCTTCCGAGGTTTGTTTTTGCTTGGGTACTGATAAAATCGGAATTTTTAAGTTCGTAGAATTAGTTAGTCAAGAAATTGCAGTATATAATTTGTGATGAGCAAATCAAGATTCTGGAAGAATTTAAATGTTTGACCTTGTTTAATAAATTAGACAAAAATAAAATTTCACTATTAAGCCTTATTTCATTAATTTAAAAAATCGAAGTATAATAAACCACAAATCGCTGCTGTAGCTGCTACTGCTGCTGCTGTTGAGTAGTGTGCAATATGTTATGTTAAGTGATATTTATACACGTAATATACTTCTAATTACTAACACTTACGTAAATGAGAGAAAGAAAAAAAAGAAACTAACAAAATTCTAATTCAGAATGATCTTTAGGTAAACTATCATAAATAAGAATAAAAAAAAAAAAACGTTTAAGAACTTTATTATAAGATACATATATTATATACTTTTATTAATTCTTTAGTACAAGAGTAAGAGAAAAAAAGATTATATATTATAAAGGAAATTAAAATTAAAATTTCTCAGACTTTTTTACTAGTACCTACAATATAATATAATTATAAATTGTAAAAATCAGTATCCAGTACTCATGAATATTAGATGATATTAGAACTTTCATTAAAAATAATTGTTTTAAATACAAACTGAAAAAATCATGTTGATAAGATATTAAATTAAAAAAAAAAAATACAATCATAGTAGGCTTTGATTTTCAGTTAAAAAATAAAATAAATTAATTTTTATTTCGCACATACATTTGCACTAATAATTATAATAGTTTTGAATTTTTTTTCGATTTTTTTTGGTCTCAATCAATAAAATTTTAAAAATACGAACGAATTATGATGATATTAATCGATTAATTAAATATCAATTAATAAATGTATGTAGATGAGAATAAAATTTCCTAAAAAATTTCCTTAAAAAGTATCAAAATTCTTAAAACGCAATTACTATATAGGTAGATATTATATTATAATACTTGAAAATTTATTTTAGGAAATTTAATGATTATTTTTGAATATTGTGCTTATGGAAGCTTACAAGAATTTTTACGTAATAATCGAAAAATATTTGTAAGTCAAATTGATCCGATAACAGATGAAATTAAAATGGATAATGATCATGAAAATTTGAATAGGTAATAATTGTTAAATTAGTTAATATTAAAACTTTTTTTAAATCTTTATATTTTGCTTTGTTCTATTACAGAGAATCTGCGACAAATACATTACTTCCTCTACCAAAAAATGACTACGTTGAACCAAATCCTCCGAAAAATCAATTTCCATTAAAATTCAAATTAACTAATCATGAAGGTACTGTAAAAAGTGTGACATTATATGGACATTTAAATTAATTCTATTGTTTATTTTATATTTTATTTTAAAAAAAGGTGAAAACAACATGGGCCAAAATGACAAAATTAAACCCTACAGTATTCTAACTACAACTGATTTGATATGTTGGGCTTATCAAATAACACTTGGAATGAGTTATATATCTAAACGTAATATAATGCATGGAGATTTAGCAGCCAGAAATATTCTATTAGCTGAAAACAATATTGTAAAAATTTGTGATTTTGGTTTAGCTAAAACGATCTCCAATCAATATTCCCATTATATTAAGAAAGAAGAAGACCAACTTCCATTGAAATGGTTGGCCATCGAATCATTGCAAGACTTAAAATTTAGCATTCAATCGGATGTTTGGTCATTTGGAGTGTTACTATGGGAATTGTTTTCATTTGGTTGCATTCCATATCCAGGTGTTAATGCAAAAGGTACAGAATTTTTAAATATGTTAAAAAATGGATATCGCATGGAAAAACCAGAAAATGCCAATGAAAAAATGTAAGTTAAATTCGTTTTTTTAATTTTCTTAATTAAACTTTTCTATTTTTCACAGTTATCATATAATGTTAAATTGTTGGGAGTCAGTTCCAACCAACCGTCCAAAATTTTATGAATTACAAGAAAAATTTGCAAATTTTTTCAATAATGATACTTATATGGTAATATTAATTTTAAAATATTTCCTTTTATATAAAGATATATATATATTATATATTATTATATTTTTTAACAGCGATACATTGAAATGAACAAGACTTATGAGAAAGCAAATAGTTTTAATAATTCAACCCCCAAGCCTGGCGATTATTTAGTGATGTTACGTACCCCAAATAAAATTAAAACAGAATATGTAAATATTCAAAATGAATCTAATGAGGATGCATCAATAGTAACTGAAAATATACAATGATCATATAATTAGCAATACATACATATTCAATTTGTTTTATTAATGCAACAAATATGGAGTTAATATTATGAGGAAATATTGAAAAATTATAGAAAATAGAAATATATAAAAAATTAAATATAGAATTTTAATATAGAAATCTAACAAGTGTTTAAAATAAATATACAAACATTATCTGCTTACCTTATGTTGTTGTATCTATGTAAAGATACAAAACAAGAATATGCCATAACAGTAAACTTATCCTGGTTCTCAAGATCAAACCCCAAATTAATTTAAATTGTGACTTGCACCAAAATTTGGATATTTTCTTTGAATTTTATTTAAAACAAAAACTAAAGCGTCACAAAAAAATTTTCTTAAATCACTCATACTAATTTCTAACAACTTAACTTCTCCAAACATTTAATGGAAAAACTTTTTACTTAAGCCCCCACCCATTACGTAGCTACAGCACACCAAATTTGGAGAAGCCATATATTTACATTTTTATAACGAGGGTTCTATTAGGTATAAATTGTAATACGAAAACGGTAAAAGACAGCAGCTTTTATCCGGTTAATAGGTTTTTGTAAACCTAATGTATTGTGTTACTCTACGGGACTAAATTTACTGTTACGCAAAAATCAATTTTTGCAAAGTTTTTGGCCCTTCATATGTGCTGAGTAAAAATTATATCTAAAATTTTATATTTTATATCTTTCACATTGGATTGAATTGTTATTATTTTTAAATATATTATATTTTAAATTTAGATTGCGATTTATTTTATTAGTCTCTAAGACTTTTACAAGTTTACAATTTAAATTTAAAATAATACTCTACTCCTAATATTTTAAATATAAAAATTCTATTTTAATTCTTTATATTATTGGGTAGTTCGTAATTCATTTAAAAGTTGCAATCATTTGTGTATACAAACAAATTACCATTGGTACATATAAAGTTTTAGAAAATACTGGTAAGGACTGAGGGAAAAAAAAGTCTAGTGCAATAAAACCAAATAGAACTTGCCCTTCGACTCATTCTTTCTCAAACATAAGTCCTTCCTTAACAATTTCGATTGCGCTTCGAAGCTGTTGCATCGCACGGCACTCTCACATGAATTTTTTTTTAAAGTGAAATTAATTCTATTAGGCTAAATTGCTTTTGGTTATTTTATTCCCTGACCAATGTAGGTTATTATATGCTATATTAGTCTTGAAAATTGTTTAAGTTCTTGGAAATTTAACTTTACTTTTCTTCTTTTTGTGATGATCTCTCTTTATGATTTTGATATATTTAAAAAAAAAAGTATTCAATAGAACTCGGCCTCTTGTAAAAATAAAAATTTTTTTACTTAAGTTGTCGATTTAGCTTCTTCTCATTTTCTTTTCCCCATAATCCCAGGATTTATTATTTCACAAATCTGATACCCAAAAATTTTTTAGCATTCCTATCTCTCGAAACGAAGCGTTACATTTGTTTCACAGATACAATCTTAAAATTTTGTTCAAAAAAGGTTTTGGTTTTGGTGTGTTGAAGTTGTACGCTATTTATAGGAATTACGTGCTCTTGCAATTTATTGCTTTTGAAGCTTTCATTGTCCGCATCATATAAGTGCATTTTTAAATCGAGGCTAATATATTTTTAACAATTTATATATCCTATAGTTGTCTGAAAAACATAATTTTTATTCAAATAAAATAATTTCACTGTTTATACATATATCCATAAAAGATTGAAGGATCAAAGACGTTAAAATAAAACCATTGTTGGTTTTTTATTTATTTTTTCACAAAAAAGTTGAAAAAATATTGTTTTAAAAATAGCGTCTATTTCCCACCTGAGGTCAGATAAAAAAAAAAGTTTTTTTTTTTTTTGTGTCTAACAATTTTTTTTAATTAATCGTTGAAAAAAAAAATTAAAAACTAAATTAAATAAAACAGCCTCAAATACGAAGTTTTTCAAATTGATTTTTATTGATTCTAAACGATTTAGGTGTTAAACATTTAATAAACTGACCACCATTGTGGTCAATTAAAGTTCTTTTGATATTTAGAATTTTTTTTGTAGCATGTCAGAACTAATGAAGTTGTGGTTAAAAGTATTTTATTTTTAACACAAAAATTCTTTATTTAAAATATATGGAATACTTAAATAAATTATTTATATTTAATGGTATAGTTATAATAATGGTAGTTAATATATAGAATAATTTTATATGTAGTTAGAATAGTTATGTAGTTAGTCCGGATGTTTATAAAACTGCTAAACCGTTTCAAATAAAATAAAATTTTAAATTGTGTGAAAAAAAGAGCTACGAATTCCCCAAAGCGCAGAAACCCTCTTAATATTGTTTACTATACAAAAGTTCTATAAGAAATATATTCAGTAGGGAAAGTCCGAAAAACAGCTATTTTTAAAAACTTTATAAAAATATTTAAGAAAATAATAGAGTTGCCATAAAGTGTTTTAAAATGCCGTTATTTTTAGATCAATTTTTTCAGAAGTGTTCACCCATTATTTCATTCAGATATCGGACGGCATAAATTAGAAATAGAAACTTCAAATAATCAAAATAATTTTAGATTTGCTCTAATAACTCACAGATGAAGTCCTGAAAAGTTAATTTAAGTATTAGAAAAAAACGAAACTAAAGAATTCAAGCCCTTCAAAGCTTTAATTTTAAAATTTTAATTAAAATTCAGAGAGACTTAAAATCATTAAGATATAAAAAAAATGTTATTACCTGAATTAAAAACATGAGAACTATTACCTGCAAAACCTTTCACAATTTTATTTTTAAAACGTGAATGGGACAAAATAATTTTAAACTAACTTTTAAACTTGTACGTGCACACTTAAAAGTTTTTATTTGAGTTCAAACTCTTTAAAGGGAATTGCCGTTATAAATAATGTATGAGGAAAACTAATTAAACTCAAAGTTTATTGCAAATAAAAAAGTTGCTGCGCTATTTAGGACATAATTATGGAAATAATTTGTAATATAATTTATTAAAATATTTTTTAAAGACTGTGTCCAATTTTAACATGTTTATTATTAAGATTTAAATATGTAATTATTGTTAATATACATACTATATTATATTCCAAAAAAACTTTTATAAATTTAATTACTGCGGATAGCTTGTCGTAAATCTTTGTAAATATGAATAGTTTGGTATTGAGGGCAGGATTTGGGAAAGGAAATTTTAGGAATTCAAATTAATTTAAGGAATTACAAACTTAATGGAACACATTGTACGAAATATGGTTCCATTACCTTTACGTGCACATAGCAAACGTGTTTTAAACGAATAAGCTGTTTTAAGTATTCTTAACAGTTCAAAACAATTTTCGAAATCGATTAAACGAACTAATTATAAATTCAATGTATTCTTAAGGTTAATTCAACTTAAATTTTTAAATATACGGATCAAATTACCATTTGAATGGTAATCGAGAAATTCAACCATTCATATGATGATTTTTGTTTTAACCCTTTCACGGACACCATTTTTTATTACTGGTTCTCTGTAGGACACATGCTGTATCTTCCTTATTTTACAAGATAGAAAAATTCTGTAAACAGCAAATTGTTGGAAATTGAAAAAGAAATTGAACTAGTACATAAAAATGGGGCTTAATTTTTGGCGTTCATTTGCGTCATGATCGTTTTTAGTGCATTTGATTGATGTACTAACTCATGACGCGAAAAGACGTCATGGTTCGGATGAACTAGAATCTATTTCATTGTAGCTTGAATCGGATTCCACTTCGGCAAACAATTTTTCTATTAATTCTTTTTGTTTTTCGTATGACATTTTCTAAGAGTTTAAAAAATACAATAAAAAGATAACACATAAAAAATTTACAATACACAAAATCCAAAAAAATTCTTTGTTTTAAATTTTTGAAAATATATACTTACGGCTTTGTAAAAAATCCTATATTTTAGAAAAAAAAATTTTTTTTTTACATCTACTCAGTTACACACCTATTTTTATAATGAAGAAATTCTCATAAGAATATGACGGTATTGCACGTCATGCTTTTTGGGGAAACACCAAAATATAAAATTCATAATTTTTTAACGGCTGACAAATTTTAAAAATTTAAAATATTTATATGGACACTAATACTTTTGTATTTATACTCTCTAGGACACTAAAGTAAACACATCATTTAAACTCGTACTTTATAAGACGGCTATATTAGTCATGACTTTATGAGTCTCAAAAGTTAGGACGTGTATACACGTCATGTCCCACTAAGAAACTGGAACATGACGTGTATAGCCGTCAATGTCCGCGAAAGGGTTAAATATCTAGTTCTACCACTAAGAGTTAAAAAAATGTAAATGTAACAGTTAAGCACTGAAATACGTTAAGATCAGATCTGTAAAATTAATTTAATTACTACTACAATTACAGGTAATATTACTTGGTACTCATCATTTTCTGGTTCCAATTAAAAAAAAATTTGATACTTTGTAAAAATTAAGATACTTTGTTCCAAGAAAACTAATGTTCATCAAATGGTATTTTTAAAGTTATTTTAACTAATTAAATTAAGCAACTTATGCTTACAATCAAGATTTTTCGATGGGAAACAAGGAGGGCAGCAGATGTTCATCCCTACACAGTTGAACTAACCAGATGACGTAACACGGCTAACAGAAATTCGTTTGTCATGCGCTCATCAAGACTATGGAACCAAATATGTTGCCCAAAGTTGATAATGCATCTATGTACATTTAGCTAAATTTAAGAAGAACATTAACATCTTTCTTCTAAATATCCCATCCAATTTTTCCCATTCCCTATAATCTGCAAATCCCAAATAACTTCCACCATAGCCTTAATTCTTTCCATATCGCGATCTCTGTAGCCAAACTATGCATTTGCATTACAGGTTCGTTCCTAAAGTTTGGTTCAAGAAGAATGTGATTTGGTGTGTTAAAGAAGAACACTACTCACAGAAACACCGCACAGATTCAATCGAAGGCTTTAAGCTTTCAATTTCCTCGAATTATCAAAATTTTGAAAACAGGAATTTTGGATTTCTTTTAAAAACCAAAACATTATAATTTACAAAACGCTAATTAATTTACTACTAATTCCTATACAGATATAAAATTCATAGGATACTGCAGCATTCATGCAAGAAATTAAAACTCTGAATGTGTGTATATTTACTACTTACCATGTACTTACCATAAGTTAATGAGATCTTTTTAACACTCTGATGATGAAAGGAAATATTGTTTTTAATAAAAAATTATAAACATTTTCTTTCTGTAATTACTTGTTATTTAATTGAAGAAAAATATTAAATAATATTTTAAACAATTTTTTTCACGGTTTCATTTACTATTCAAGTTTAAAAGTTTTATAAAACTTTTTAATGCAATATTTATCTTTATACCCGTGCATACATATATGACATCGGGTATATTAAAATTACTCCTCCGTTTGTAACGCATCGATCTAGACGAGCTAGATATAGTGTCAAGGGTACGTATCGGCTCAGAATCAGAATCAGAATCGTGTGTCTGTCCGTCCGTCCGTGTGTCAGCACGATAACTCAAAAACTAAAAGGGCTAGAGTCTTGAAATTCACACAAAGTCATTTTTAAACAATTTCTAGGTTCCCTATTGTTTTTTGTTAAAATCGGACCAAGGCTTCGGGGAGCTGCCATACAACTTGTTTGCACCAATATGAATTTCTTTAAAACTAATTATACTACGAGGACGCAAATTACACACGGTTAGTTTTATAATGACTTCGGAACTTATATGAAGTTTCAAAATGTTACGGCTTCATTTTCGGGGGGCTGCCATACAACTTCTTTGCACCAATATAAATTTCTTTAAAACTAATTATACTACGAGGATGAACATTACACACGGTTAGTTATTAAATGAATCGAGCACTTATATGAAGCTTCAAAACGTTTTTTTTTTTTTTTTTTTATTGTTTTGTTTTTTTTCCAAGCTAAAATGATGGGATGATGACTGAAATTTTTTTTAACTATTTCACTTTTTTAAATTTTTTTTGTAATATATAATAATAGGTTAAGGGAAATAAATAACGGTTTATTTAATTGTATACATCATAGTGGATATGCACGTGTATCTAAAAGTTGACAAGGGCAACTATAATCTTCCTGGTTTTTGTTAAAATTTATAAGAGCATTTAATGAACTTTCACGTTCTTTTTAAAAAAAAATGTAATACTTTATTTAATAATTCTTCAGAATAATCGTCTTTAGCTTTCTTACATTATCATCGCAAAAGTTCTTAAAATAAGTAGGTATAAATTTTATTTGATTATATTTTAACAATGTTTCAAAAATTTTTTACAAGATAATTTTGTAAATTTAATCTGTGAAGTTTATTTGATGTAGTAAATCTGTTATCTATTATTATGCTAAATTTTTAGTTATTATAGAATTTTAAATAGGTATTAGGTATATGAACTTAATATTTTGAAATTATTATTTAAGAAATTATATATTAATATTATAATAAATAGAAATTATAAATTAATTTCAATATATTATATATAAGAAATTATTTAATTAAAACTACAATATAATAAATTATACAATTACAATTAATTTTAGTTTAAAAATAAATATTTTGAATTATCTAATTTTACTTATTTCCAGGTTTTAATTTCTAAAGTTTTTTATATATTTTTTAAGTTTTCTATTAAATATTTCCAAAGTTTGACTTTTCCTAATGTTAAGTGGTAATGAATTAAAAATTTTAATAGCACTACATTTTAAAATTTTTTGTTTCTTTGTGGTTCTAGCTTTAGGTATTTCAATATTTTTTTTATTTCTAGTAATATATTTATGAACATTTTCTCTATTTATTAAATTTAAATTTGATTTAAGATTACTATTTACAACTTTATAAATGTATTTACCTTTTTCAAAATAGATTAATTGATTAATTTCTAATTTATTTGTTTAAAACATACATAATCATATTTCATACATTCATATATATATATTATACAAACTCCAGAAATGTCAAATTTTGACAGACTTTTGATAATTATTAAAATGACATTTAAAAGTTTAAAATAACACTGACAGCTTTTCATTGATTGTTGAATTGGGTATTATAAAAATTTTTTAGTTCTTATGAAAGTATTAATGGACCTAATTGCACAATTTTTATTATACAATTGAGTAGTAAATGGTTTTCATTTTTTAAAATGTTGATGAAAATATAAAACATTTTAAAGAATTTTAAATTCCATTGTATTTTTTTACAAAAACAAGAAAATATTGAATTTTACAAAAGCTGAATTAAAATGTCATGAACTGTTTATTAATATGTCAAAAAATAAATAAGAATTTTGAGACATGCAATATTAACTATTATATTTCTTAAAATTTTTCAACTAAAAGTAAAAACCAATTTGAAAACTTAAAATTATTTGTATTGCAAAGGAAAAAGGAACCAAGAAAAAGGACCAAGTTCACATAAAAAGAGTAAGTATAAATAAAATAAAAAAAACTATCTTGTAAGAATTTTTCGAAACGGTTTAATATAATTGCAATTTAGTCTTGGTTTTTATTAAAACTATATCCAGTGCTTATATGTTTTACCAATTTTTTATTTCTGAAAAAAGACTTTAAACAATTTTTAAAAAACTGTAATAAATTAATTTTAAAACTCGATCATAAAGGTGATAAAAAATTACCTTTTCGCAAAAAATAAAATGTCCATCTATGCAATTTACATTAACAGAGAACAAAAACCCGAACCTTGGGTAAAACGTTGAAAAATAAAAATAAAAAACAAAAACAAAACCAAGAAAATAATATAATTTATTATTTGAGTTTTATTGGATTATTTCAATCCAACGTTTGATCAAATTTCAAAAAATAATATTCGTAGCAGTATAAAAAACGTTATAAATAAAATGTCCTTATGTATATTTATAGGCGCTCGTGAGTGTTAATTCTGTCAACAATTCAATCAACTTATATTTTATGTATCTGTATATATGTAGGTATATTGATAGAATTCATTATTCAATTTTCAAATTGAGTTTAAAATTCAATTACATGGCAAAATGGAAATTTTTACAATTTTATTAACTTTCGAACTTTAATTTCTTTTTTTTTAGTAAATTTTTGATGTTGACATTTAAATATCTTCGGTGACATCATTCTTTATATCCTTGTTGTTTTTTGTTTTGACATTTTTGACGTTTTTAGTTTGAGAGGGTTAAAATGAAAATGAAACAAATAAAAATTTTTTAAATTTAATTATGACAAAAAATTAAAAGTTAAAGCAACTTTACAGAAAAATTTAGTATATATTTTACAAAGATAAAAATAAACGAATTAGGATTAGAAATAATAAAAATTTCATCCTAAAAATATGCTAAATTAGAACTGAATTAATTAGATTAACCCAAATGAGTAGTCATAGTAGTAAGGGAGTTTTGAAATCTAAATAAAATTTTTTTTCCATTAATAAAATGTTTATTAAAATAATTATTATTGTTATTATTAATATATTTGTCTAGCATGAGGTGTAACAAACGCATTCAATTAAATGTGTTTTGTTGGATATGTTTAATTATAAAAATATAAAATATTAATGTTTTGTTGGATGTGTTGTATTTTAGAAAATAAAATATCATAAATAATCATAAACAGAGCAAAAAATATTTTATTTATTTTTAATGAAAAAAAAATAATTTTTTTTTTAAATAAAGTTTATTTATTAGTTTATGAATAATTTCATTTCAGTTTTAAAAATCACAGAAGATTTTCTGGAAATTTTAAATAAATAGTAAAACATTTTGGAAGCAACTTAGAAGACTATGCTGCACAGTAACATACATTTACTAAGTCTAATTATTTTCAGTGAAAAACTGAAATAAGAGCGAAAGCCCAATGTGCGCTTTGATGCATTGCTTAGTTTGCTTAAGCAAATAAACCAAGCAATAGATTTAACGAATTTCAAAGTTTCCCCTCATCTCGCTCTCAACTCTCCCTCATCTATCCCTCATCTCTTCCTTCATAACCTTTTAATTATTTATCTATTTTAAAAAAATTGAAAATGGAAAAAAACGAGGAAGATTATAGTTGCCCTTGTCAACTTTTAGATACCCGTGCATACCCACTATGGCGTATAAAATAAACCGTAATTTACTTCCCTTATACGTTTAACTCATTACCCCTTAATTTTGACGTAAAAAAAAAAATAAATTAAAAAAAAAAAAAAATCACAAAACAAAAAACAAAATTTTCATTCATTGTCCCATAACTTTAGCTTAAAAAAAAAAAAAAAAATAAAAAAAAAACAAACAAAAAAGAAAAAAAAACAAAAAAAAAATTGGCCCCCCCCCCCTAAAAGTCCGATGGTCCGAGTGATGTCCAACTTTGCCAAGTAACTTGCCCTATTAATTTACCTGCCCAATTTTAATTTTAACCTTGTAGCTTCATTAGATTCACAGTTATTGAATCGAAAACTTTGTATGGCAGCCCCCCGAAAATGGGGCCCTAACATTTTGAAACTTCATATAAGTGCTCGATTCATTATATAACTAACCGTGTTTAATTTTCAGCCTCGTAGTATAATAAGTTTTGAAGAAATTCATATTGATGCAAAGAAGTTGTATGGCAGCCCCCCGAAAATGGGGCCCTAACATTTTGAAACTTCATATAAGTGCTCGATTCATTATATAACTAATCGTATGTAATTTTCAGCCTCGTAGTATAATTAGTTTTGAAGAAATTCATATTGGTGCAAGGAAGTTGTATGGCAGCCCCCCGAAAATGGGGCCCTAACATTTTGAAACTTCATATAAGTGCTCGATTCATTATATAACTAACCATGTGTAGTTTTCATCCGCGTAGTATAAATAGTTTTGAAGAAATTCATATTGGTGCAAGGAAGTTGTATGGTAGTCCCCCGAAAATGGGGCCCTAACATTTTGAAACTTCATATAAGTGCCGGAGTCATTATAAAACTAACCGTGTGTAATTTTCATCCCCGTAGTATAAATAGTTTTGAAGAAATTTATATTGGTGGAAAAAAGTTGTATGGCAGCTCCCCGAAAATGGGGCCCTAACATTTTGAAACTTCATATAAGTGCTCGATTCATTATATAACTAACCGTGTGTAATTTTCAGCCTCGTAGTATAATTAGTTTTGAAGAAATTCATATTGGTGCAAAGAAGTTGTATGGCAGCCCCCCGAAAATGGGGCCCAAACATTTTGAAACTTCATATAAGTGCTCGATTCATTATATAACTAATCGTATGTAATTTTCAGCCTCGTAGTATAATTAGTTTTGAAGAAATTCATATTGGTGCAAGGAAGTTGTATGGCAGCCCCCCGAAAATGGGGCCCTAACATTTTGAAACTTCATATAAGTGCTCGATTCATTATATAACTTACCGTGTGTAATTTTCAGCCTCGTAGTATAATTAGTTTTGAAGAAATTCATATTGGTGCAAAGAAGTTGTATGGCAGCCCCCCGAAAATGGGGCCCTAACATTTTGAAACTTCATATAAGTGCTCGATTCATTATATAACTAATCGTATGTAATTTTCAGCCTCGTAGTATAATTAGTTTTGAAGAAATTCATATTTGTGCAAGGAAGTTGTATGGCAGCCCCCCGAAAATGGGGCCCTAACATTTTGAAACTTCATATAAGTGCTGGAGTCATTATAAAACTATCCGTGTGTAATTTTCATCCCCGTAGTATAAATAGTTTTGAAGAAATTCATATTGGTGCAAAAAAGTTGTATGGCAGCTCCCCGAAGCCTTGGTCCGATTTTAACCAAAAACAATAGGAAACCTAGAAATTGTCTAAAAATTACTTTGTGAAAGTTTCAGAACTCTAGCTCTTATAGTTTTTGAGTTATCGTGCTGACGGACGGACGGACGGACGGACACACATAGCTAGATCGATTCACTTTTCGATGCTGATTCGATACGTACCCTTGGCACTATATCTAGCTCTTATATTTCGATGCATTACAAACGGCGGAGTAATTTTAATATACCCGATGTTCATATATGTATGCACGGGTATAAAAACGAGGAAGAGTGTAATTGAGTAGACTGTCAACTCTGGGATACCCGTATGACTGTTATATAAACATTATATCATTATTATTATAAACATTAATTACTTTTGGCAAAATTTCAAACATACCAGCTTTATTAGGTGAAATATAATGCTTGAGACTATATCTACCACCCCCCCTTCCCCCTCCCCCCACCCCTCCTTCTCTGCGTCACAAACTTAATGGCAAATTTATTATACCCTTTGACTATATAGTCATACGGGTATAAATACCAAGAAGGGATTTGAACTAACGACCCCATCATTTTATAAAATATGAAACATACAAAAAGTAGAATACCTAACTTATTAGTCATCAAGTTTTTAATATACAACAAGAAATTATATGAGTCATTTATTTATTTTTTGTGTATCTATTACTAGAATTTAAGCATAATCTGCGTTATACTAAATGTAACTAAATTTAACATACTTTTAATATAATGTACATAGTGAAATTAGAAATAGTTCTTATTAGAAAAAGTTCGTTTTTCAATTGACCTTCCGTCATTCTGTGACGGGCCAACAGCTAGTATTTATTATTAATTTTAATTAAAGATACGTAGTTTTTAATAATAATTTGTAAATCTAAATTTCAAGTTATTTTTTAAGTTTAAATCTAAATATCAAGTCTGATCTTAGACAATTTTTCAACATGTTTCCTTTTCTGATTTTCATCACTTTGTCTCTGTTATTCTCATTTTCTTTCATCTTCTAACGTCTATCGTTGAATAAAAACACTATTAATCCTTGTGTTTTACACTTGCTATATAGAGTGTTCACATTAATAACCCTGTTTTTTTTTTTTTTTTTGTTGGATAGTTGAATGACACTTTGTAACTATTGTGTCTATTTTTCATATAATTCAGAGTCTAGCTAATGGCTTGTCATCATCCCCTTTTATTTTATTTTTTTTTTTGGGGAATAAATTGTTTTATTTAAAAATGGTGCACACAGCAAAAATGATTTGAAAGGGACACAGAATAGTTCTAGAACTGTAAAATTATAGTTTTTAAACAGTACTGAGGAAAATGAGTAAAATCCCAGAGAAGCAAAAGACGATATTTAAAAAATAATATTTTTCTCACTAAGACATAAATATTTTTGTCTCTTTCTTTTATTTAAATGAAAACTTGATTAAGAGGATTCTTATCTTCTTTGTGAAAAATTGAGCAAAAACTGTTTAAAAAGGAAAGAACGAATATTAAAGGAAGGATAGTAAGAAAAGAATAAACAATTTTGGATGAAACAAATTTTCTTGATGAAAAAAATGATTTTGGATTTTTTCGCTCCAGCGCTTTATTAAAATTTGAGTAGCAGAAACAGTAGCTGCAGTAGCACAAGAAATCAAGGCAAATTTAATAACGAAAATTAATATAAAAAGATGTTGAAAAGAAAATTAGGTTAAATAAAATTTATTAAATGCGTCCTTTGGAATGTAAGTTGCATGTTAAATTTTTAATTTTAAGTTAAAAAAAAAAAATATATTTTTGTTTAAAGAAAATTTATGTGCATGTCACAAAACTTTTCCAAAATATTTTAATTTTAAACTTTAATAAATGAAATGAAAAAAAGCTATTAATTATTAACTTATTTGATTACATAGTTTAAGAAGTTCGTTAAAGAACTCAAAATTTTTTAGATATTATGACAACTTAAATATAAGTATATCTTATATAATTACATTTGATTAGTATCTAACTCAATATTTGTTCTAGAATACAAAAAAATAATATAAGAAAGCGAAAAGGAAAAAAATCATAAGGAAAGAGGAGTGCTGTGTACTTTGAAGCAGTTGTTTTGACTGTCTTATAAAACAAATTCATCATCCAAAAACCTATACTTGAAACTCATTTAAATAAAAGATTTGGATTTAAATAAAAGATTCGACTTATCTACCATTCGCCATTGAATTCTAATTATTGGCTTGATCAATAACTACAAATTATATATCTTTAATAACAAATAGTTTAATATAATAATATAAATAAATAATTTAATTGAATAATATAACTCACAGATTTAGAATACCATTTAACTCAAAAACAATATTTTTACAATATAAACAAAATATAGAACTGTATTTATTGAAAATCTAAGACGTTTCTATATGTTATAAGAGTAGGTTTAAATTGTGGGTCGATTTCATTAAGATCAATTGTAATAACTAGAATATAATATTAAGATTCCTGTTCCAACATATACCTATGGTATAGAAAGGCTTATTATCCTTAGAGTTGAACAGTTAGTTAATCGTTTCGATTTATCAGGGATTACTAAAAGTCAAGAAATCAAAACCAATTATCTAATTATTGTAAATATTTGTTTAAAACAAGACTGAGCTGGAGATTGTCTAAACAAAATCACACTTTAAATCGTGCTAAAATTATAATATTTTATGTATGTTTAAAAAACGCAACTAATATTTTTCTAACAATTAATAAACTTTTAGGAATAACTACAATTTACACAATGGTGAAGACAGCGTACAGGCATACCCATAACTAAAGATGCGAGCATTTCTACTATAATTTTAAAATGTTTTTTGAAACTCAACAGATCTCAAAATTTAATCATTTAAATAAAACTACAGGTGCAAACAAAATGAACGCTTTGCTTGCTTCGCATGATTATTTTTTCGGATACCGAAAAGCAAGCAAAGCAATTACAACTCAATGAACTCAAAAAACTTTAAAACAGACATTTCGACATAAATTTCATAGGTTTACAAGGAGGTATTATTATTTATTTCGAAAATAAAATATTTCGTTAGATTCGAAAAGATTTGCAAAATTCAAAGCGTAAGAAGCAAGTGATTAAAAACTTTTCAATTCAAAATTTTGCAGATTACAATTTAGCTAGTAAGAAATAATGTATTTTATTACAGACGTCAAAGCGTAAGAAGCAAGCGAAGCGTACAAAGCGTTTATTAAGGTTTCACCTTAAGAACTAATATAATTGATAAAAATAATATTATTTAAATTACTGTCAATATTTGACATTGTGCTATAGAAAATATTCAAAAATTCAAAAAAGATTAAATGGTAATATATATTTTGATTTATATTATATATTTATGGTTGCCCTTCAAAACTAAATTACATTTTCTGGAACCCAAGTTTAAAAAGCAAAACAGCCATTTATATGATGAAATGATTACTTAGAGAAAATTATAGATTCTTATCCCTCCTTTGATCTAGAAAATTTCCTCACTTTAGGTACTTTTCATACTTTATCAACAAAATCCTTTAAAACATGAATTTATATTAACCGCATTTTTTTAAAGGGTTAAAATGAAACTTTTGGCTTGTTTTTGTTTTGTAGAAAACTGTTTTAATAAACTGGATAAATTGGTTATTTCGAAGACCCTTTTCAAATATTGAGTATTCAGTGATGAATTAAATAAATAAAAAAAAAAAATATGTAAAAAAGTTCCTAAAAGTAAACAAAAAATGGCTAGGGAATAACCCGTTTTTATCAGAAACAAATTAACCAAAAAAAGGACACATTTTTGATTAATATGTAGAAGGATATTTGTTGATTTATAAGATATTTTAATAATATAGTAAGTAGCAAATATATTTAATTTTTTTTTTTATTATTATATTGTCAGAGACTAAAATCATGTATTATTAACTACAAATTTGAAAACATTTAAATTTTATATAAATCACAGTTTCTACGTTTTCGTCATAGTCGTATACTAATCTCTGGTTTTGATTTTATTTCAATTATAAAATAATTTTATACACATATTTGAAACAAAAAAAATTCAAAATAATGAAAGCTGTCGCTTTAAAGCCTATACTTAACAAATTATTGAAGCTTTGATTTTGTAAGTAATGATAAAATCTTTTTACTGATTCCATTGAAGTGCATTTTCGCATTTGGCTATTCTCCAAACTTTTGTTAAGCCAATCGATTAAATTCTGATTTCGAATTGAATACACAAATATATAATTTTACAGGAAAGAGGAAAATCCAAATTTAATAACCAACTACAAAATCCTTCATAATATGTAGTTTAAAAAATGTTTTCCAGAAATTCCGGTTTTTAAAAGTTGCGCACAAAATCGGGATATTCCCCTTTTCCAGAATATATTATAATTTACTGGAGAGTTCGACAATATTTTCTTTTTTTTGGAAAGAAGATAGAATGATTAATTCGACTCGACTTCGTCGAACCAACTTTATTTAACCTCCGTTAGAACAGAGGGGACCTTTTATTTTCTAGTATTTTAGGATTTTAATAAATTATTTCATATTCAATTTAAATACCAGATAATACAAACTATATTAGCCTTTTTGTTTGTAAAACATTGTAATAATTTTATATTTAAATTATGAGGTATTTCAGTATCTGCGAGTTATATTATTCAATTAAATTATTTGTTTGTATTTTGTATTTGTTAATATATATTAATATATTAATTGTTGTTGAAGCCATTAATTTGAACATACAGTAGCAGAGTCAAGTCGAAAATCTGGTAAAGATTTTTTTATTTCTATTGGCATTCGAACCGACGACTCTCGAAGGAAAGCTTACATTGTTTTGTTTGCCTAGACCCATCTATTATCGCCTGACCTATGGACTGCTGATTATTGGAAACCCTATACATTTTTTTGATTTAAATTTTTTTTAATTATCCTATTTAATTGTTAAACACGACATGTCTGTGAATATTTAATATACAAATAAAATTTATTAATTTGTTTTGTTTAATCAAATGCTAATAACACCAATTTCATTATTAATTAACACTTTTATAAAAGTACTAATTATATTTTCTTGTCATATTGAATATTTTAATATAATGTTTATATTTATAAATAAATTATTTTTGAGCTAAAAAAGTTCTAGTAATGGTCTGTGACAATTACAACTATCTATTATAATTTGTTAAAAGTTATTAAATGTTGCATTAATATAATTATGTATTTAAATTTTAAAATTTAAAATTATGTTAAAATTAATTTTTTTATTTTTTGATTTTTGAAAAATGTTTTTAAATACATTCTATAAAATAAAAATCAATTTAATAGATCTTATAAATAATATTGAATATTTTATAATGATTATTTATTTATTGGTTTAATTACAATTAAATATTATGTTTAAAAATTTTTAAATAATATTGAATTTAAATAATAAATTTGGGTTATTTATAATTCGTGAAAATAAAAAAGAAAAAAATTTCATAAAATTGCTAAATTTTGTAAATAATTGGTTCCCTGAAATAAAGTCAAATGAAATAAAATCAAAAAGCACTTTTTTCAAATGTTGAATTGAAATAAATTCAAAAACCAAATTTTGACGTTATTTAATTTATTAAAAACGAAATAATGTTAAAATTAAAATGAAATAATATGAAAAATATTATATTTGTAACAGGAACCTTTATTAATAAAAACAAACTCTGCGTATATAAACGCTATCAACTCATTATAAATATTCTGTAAAAGACGTATAACCCTAATTTTGTAATAAAGCTCTAATTATCTGCTTTAGTTATTTTTCATGTATACCTATATAATTTAGGAATAATTAAATTAAAATTGTGGAGGCTGCCGGCCCTCTAAACAAATTATTGAAACTAGAATTCGCATCCAGTACTAAAATTAAAAGAATGTTATGATAATTAAAAATTTTAAAATGCATATAACTCAAAACTATAGTTTTGCATATACGCCATTTTATTACTAAGGAGACGTGGTGAAGAAGGGATAATAATCTTGTTAAATTCGCCTACTAAATACCAAAACAATCCCTCCTAATATAGAATCTCACATTTACATTACTATATACAAATAATCTGGAAACGGCAGCTATCCTGACTTTTAATTTAACTCTAAAATCTATCCTAATTCAGAGTCCCACGTATATATATCTATTTCAATATTTTGAAGAAAGCGTATAGCCCTGCTATCGAAAGCAACCAATTTCAAATTTACTTGTCATAGAATTTGATTAAAAATAAAAATTCAATTGTTTGCATATTAAAGTCAATTGCCTTTATTTCATTTGAGTTTATTTCAGGAAACCAATAATTTTTTAAAAATTTCAAAATAAATATAATTAAGAAAAAAATCATAATGTAATATCAATGCATAAACATTTATGTATAATTATTTAAAAATAAAATAAATTCTTGTTTTCTATAATTAAATGAATGATAATTATATAATATTTGATATTTAAATTTAATTTTGAATCTACAGTGATTGACAAAAATTTAGTCATTTGGCAATATAGAATTTAATAAATAATTCCATTAACAGGCGACTGTGCAGTCTTAAAATAGGTAAGTGTAAATCCGTAGTTATTGTATGATATAATGAATTTAATCAATGTTATACCCGTAAGACTATAGGTGAAAAGAGATTACTACATTTTCTATTATGTTTGGGACGCAGTGAAGGGTGGAGGGGGAGGGGTAAATATAGACTCACAGGTATGGATCATATAAGAATCGAAAAGTAATTCAACCTAGATGAGCATTTCTTTATACCTAATGAAGCTGGGTGTCAAAATTTTGCCAGAAATAGTTTTGATTTATAGCCGAAGTTTGTGAAAAATTTAGTCGGAGTAATGTTGTGTGTTTGAGTAGTTACAATACAACTTCTTACTCTATATAATTTTTTAAAAACCGAATGTTTGAAATTTTGTCAATAACATTTAAATTTAATGGCCAAAGTCTGAATAAAACTTCGGCGGTATAGTGGAAGAGGATCGAACAGCTGCCTTTCAACTTCTACTTTTTTATACCCGTGCATACATATATGACATCGGGTATATTAGATTTGCTCCTCCGTTTGTAACGCATCGATCTAGACGAGCTAGATATAGTGTCAAGGGTACGTATCGGCTCAGAATCGAAAAATTAGTCGATCTAGCTATGTGTGTCTGTCCGTCCGTCCGTCCGTCCGTGTGTCAGCACGATAACTCAAAAACTAAAAGGGCTAGAATCTTGAAATTCACACAAAGTCATTTTTAGATAATTTCTAGGTTCCCTATTGTTTTTGGTTAAAATCGGACCAAGGCTTCGGGGAGCTGCCATACAACTTTTTTGCACCAATATGAATTTTTTCAAAACTAATTATACTACGGGGATAAAAATTACACACGGTTAGTTTTATAATGACTCCGGCACTTATATGAAGTTTCAAAATGTTAGGGCCCCATTTGGGGGGGGGCTGCCATACAACTTCTTTGCACTAATATGAATTTCTTCAAAACTAATTATACTACGCGGATGAAAATTACACACGGATAGTTATATAATGAATCGAGCATTTATATGAAGTTTCAAAATGTTAGGGCCCCATTTTCGGGGTGCTGCCATACAACTTCTTTGCACCAATATGAATTTCTTCAAAACTATTTATACTACGAGGCTGAAAATTACACACGGTTAGTTATATAATGAATCGAGCACTTATATGAAGTTTCAAAATTTTAGGGCCCCATTTTCGGGGGGCTGCCATACAACTTATTTGCACCAATATGAATTTCTTCAAAACTAATTATACTACGACGATAAAAATTACACACGGTTATTTATATAATGAATCGAGCACTTATATGAAGTTTCAAAATGTTACGGCCCCATTTTGGGGGGCTGCCATACAAAGTTTTCGATTCAATAACTGCGAATCTAATGAAGCTACAAGGTTAAAATTAAAATTGGGCAGGTAAAGTAAAAGGGCAAGTTAGTTGGCAAAGTTGGACATCACTCGGACCATCGGAATTTTAGAGTGGGCCATTTTTTTTTTTTTTGTTTTTTTTTTTTTAAGCTAAAGTTATGGGACAATGAATGAAAATTTTGTTTTTTTTTTTTGTGATTTTTTTTTTTTTTTTGTTAATTTTTTTGTTTTTTTGTTAATTTTTTTTTTTTTTTTTTTTTTAAGCTAAAGTTATGGGACAATGAATGAAAATTTTGTTTTATGTTTTGTGAGTTTTTTTTTTTTTTTGTTAATTTTTTTTTTTTTTTTTTTTACGTCAAAATTATGGAGTAATGAGTTAAATGTATAAGGGAAGTATATTACGGTTTATTTTATACACCATAGTGGGTATGCACGGGTATCTAAAAGTTGACAAGGGCAACTATAATCTTCCTCGTTTTGTACATAACTGAAAATCTAATAAGTTGCACCTTAAAATTTTACTAAAAGTAATTAAACATATGATAAAATGTCAATATTACTGTCATATGAGTATCCCACAGTTGACACAGTTTATTCTTCTACACTCTTCCTCTTTTTCAATATAAGTTTAAAGCTCTTAAGCTGCTTCCTTCCTCAACTCCATTATATTTTAAGATGTGCATCACCAAATTGTAATTTCTTTTTGTCTGTTACACACCTAGTACGAGTGACCTAATAATAGGAAGCTTTACTACTACCTAGTAGAAAATAGTGGTTAATATTGATTTAATCATTAATTTTAAATCAATTTTAAAATTGAAATTTGATTAAGTCTTTAATTTAGTTTTTGACTGTTTTAATTATAAATTAATAAAAATGAGTCAATAAATTATTTAATATTTAAAATTATATGAATTTAAAATAAAAGAAATATTAGTTTCAAAATCATGATTTTGTATTTTTTTTTAAATAATTGTATCTAAAAAAATTTTTTTAAACTATTTAATTTTAATTATTTTCAATATTGTTATTATACTAATTGATTCCCCTCGTACTAATTGATTTATTTTAAATTTTTAATTTTTCCACTACTAACTGTTGGTTGATTTTAAAAGACTTTTTTTTGTATATTTAAAGTTTTATTGAACGAAGTAATACATGGAAAAACGAATAGAATTCACTTTCAAAAACTTTATTTAACAATCGGTGGTATGCTCAGTAAAATAACAAATTCCAATAGTTTTATTACAGTATATGGTCAAAATTCGAATTTCTTATCTCTTAATTCAATTTTAGCTAACACCCTTTTATTCCAGAATCCGATATTTTCCCAAACCCAATTCCTATAAATCATCTTTTGACATTCTTAAAAAAAGTCAAATTGCATATTTAAAGGCGCGAATTGTGTATTAATCGGGGGCTATCAGGCGCATATTATTCACAGATCAACAAATATTTTCTTCTATTTTTGTATTTAATTGTGTAAATCAAGTGCTATAAAATACACTTGTCGTTTAATAAGTTTATTACTTAAAGTCCAACAATCTCCCAGTATACGAGATTTTTTTAAAAATTAATTCATATTTTGGAATTAATGTAACATGATAATCGGCAAAACTAAAACAGTAGCAAAGTGTAAACAATGTTTAATTAATAAGTCTTTCAAGAAATAATTAAAAATCATTGAAATTACATGAAACCTATTAGTAGGTACCTAATTATTTTAGAATATTAATTTTAAATAACATTAAAAAATACATTATATAGTTGTTATATTAATAAAATCCAATTATACTCAGACTTTAGAAATATTTCTTCTAAAATGCATGATGCAATCCGTTTATAACGCCATCTTTAAAAGCCAATTTAGTTTTTTAAGATGCAAATAAAATTATATTAAATTTATTGAAGCTTTAATAATTAGCTGCTATTGTGCAACTAATTATTTTGCAAATTTATGTAATAATTATCTTCTTATTCTTGATTGGCTGTAGAATTTTTAGAAGAACTTCAATACGAGGCTGATTATTTTAAACTAATTTCATTAAATTTACAAATTGGTGTAAAATTTAATACAAAAATCTCTGCAAGTCCTGTAAAAGATTTTAAAATTTTGATTATATAAAAAGGTTATGAACATTATGAACTATTTTCAAATAAATTTCATAATAATTAAAAAAATAAAAACCATAACTTAAAAAAATTACTTTCATAATAATATTCTATAAATTATAAAAGAAAATAATTAGGTTCTAATTAATATTCATGTAAAATATTACACATTGCTCTAAGCATGGAAAAGTTCCATGAAATAAAACCATGTACCTTTAATTTTTGTTACTTTTGGTAACATTATATTATTAGATATATTATGTGGGCTCCGGTGGTGTAGTTGGTAAGCAAACTTTCTGTATGGGTCATAAAATATTTAATTGAAAATAACTTTTCATTACAAAATCTCCATGGTGATCAAATATATTATAGTACCTAAAATATAAGATATTATGATATAAACAAAATAATATGCATAATTTTGGTTCAAATACCCTATACTAATTTCTGTATTTGGCTTTGGAACCTATCAAGTAGTTTAGAAGTACTGCTGAACTGCTCGTCAATTTGCAATGGCATTGTGTACACATGTAATTAAATAACTAATGAACAATTAAATGTCATATAATTTGATCTGGAAGTTTTCGATTCATGTTTGTCTTTTATTTTTGCAGTTGATTAATAAAATCCCATAATTAGATTAAAATAGAAAAAGATTAACATGTTTCCGAACTACTTGATAGTTTCAAAGCGAAACACCAAACACCCTATACTAATTCAGAAACAGTGTAAATGTCGGAAAAAGAACCGCACTTAAGAAAATAGGTAAAATTAATTCAGTAACTTTGCCTGTAGTACAAAACAGACTCAAATAAAAAGTTTAATTATATGCCCTCTAAGGGAATTGCAAGGAACTTAAAAATTTTTATAAGAAAAATATGCAGATTTTGATTTTTTACTTTTAATTCGGCTAATTAATTAAATTTTTTTATTATATTTGGGTAATTTTACGTAAGACTGGTGAAGCATATGGAACTATTCTATTATACATTATGCATATTATTATCATATTTAAGAAGTTTACTAAGGAACATTTTTTATATATATAAGTTTTAGGAATTAATACATGAAATTTATTAATACATGAAAAATCTTAGTCTTTCTCTGAATACACCGAATGAAAATTATAGGAATTTAATTAGCGTAATAATCTGTACGTTATTAAAGTTTTCGGGTATAAAAGAATTTCTAAAGGAATTAATGAAAGAGAACATTACTTCCCATTTTTAATACTGGCAATGTTTTTTTTTAACGACTTCTATATATTTGGTCAGTATTTTTTTAAATAAACGGTCAGTATTTTTTTAAATAAATTATCAGTATAAAATAATATTTTGGTCAGTATAGATAATTAAGGGTCAGTAAAATTTTGTATATTTGGTCAGGATAGTTTTATTTATTGGTAAGTAAATTATTTTTTTTTAATCAGTATAATTAAAAAACATAGCATTTTTATACCCTACACCTATAGAATAGGTAAAGGGGTATATTAACTTTGGTATGGTGTTTGTAACCACCTAAAGGAAGCGAGCTAGATATGGAAAAGTATATATATTTGTGATCAGTGTGACCGCCTGAGTCGATATAGCCATGTCCGTCCGTCCGTCCGTCCGTCCGTCCGTCCGTAGGCACGATAACTCAAAAAATAATGGAGCTATCTTGATGAAATTTTAACTGTAGGTTACTAGGACTGAAAGTACGGCGGGGATTGCAAATGGGCGAAATCGGCCCATGGGTTCGGATTCTGGACCTTTTAATCGGTTTCAGGGCTAACTAACAAATATAAAAAATCACGATAACTCAACAACTAATGACGCTATCTTCATCAAATTTGTGCTGTAGGTTACTAGTAATGAAACTACTTCGGGAATTGCGTAAGGTCGGGATTCGACCATGGGTTCGGAACCTAGAACTTTTTGATCGAATTTAAGCCAAACGAGCATAATTCCGAAACCAATGAAGATAGAACCTCCAAATTTGGTATGGTGGTGTCCCTTCCAATTTCCTAAGTGTCTTGTGAATTTGGGTCCCATTGGAGTAGTGGGTCGGGAACCAGCCACACATTTCCGAAGACCTTAAAGCATATCTTTAAAATTAATAAAGATAACAACTTGAAAAAATGTAGAAGCTTCCAATTTGCCACAAGGGTGGTCTTTACTATCTCTTCTGTGTTCCCCTAATTTGGGATCAATTGGAGTGGTGGTTCTGTACCCCTCGCAGACCTCCCAAGTTTAAAAGGCTTATAATCGAAATTACTAAAAATAGTTACTTAAAATTAGGATAGACCGTTGAAATTGTGTACAAGGGTTAACTAGTACTATAAGTACAGCGCGGACTATATAAGGGCGAAATCAGCCCAACGGTTCGGATTCCGGACTTTTTAATCGATGTCAGGGCTAACGAACATATATAAAAAATCACGATAACTCAACAACTAATGAGGCTATCTCCATGAAATTTGTGCTGTAGGTTATTGGCAATGAAACTACGGCGGTGATTACGTACGGTGAGGATTGGACAATGGGTTCGGAACTGAGAACTTTTTGATCGAATTTAGACGAAACTAGCGTAATTCGGAAACCAATGAAGATATAACCTCCAAATTTGGTATCAGGGTGTCCCTTCCTATTTCGTAAGTGTCTTTGAAATTTAGGCCCCATTGGACTAGTGGGTCGGGGACCAGCCACTCAGTTCCGAGGACCTTAAAGCATATTTTCGAAATTAATAAAGATAGTAACTTGAAACAAATGTAGAAGCTTCAAATTTGGCACATGGGTGTTCTTTACTATTTCCTGCGTGCCCCTCTAATTTTAGATCTATTGGATTGGTGGTTCAGTACCTCTCTTAGACCCCCAATGTGTAAAAGCTTATCATCGAAATTAATAAAACTAGTAACTTAAAATTAAGATAGAAAGTTCCAATTGTATACAAGGGTTAACTAGTATTGAAAGTATGACGGGATTGCATATGGGCGAAATCGTACCATTGTTTCGGGTTCTGGAACCCTTGACAAGTTCAAGGACTAACAAACATATATCTTAAAAACACCATAATTCAAAAAATAATGCCGGTATTTTGATGAAATTTAAACTCTAGGTTACTAATAATGAAGGTACCATGGGAATTGGTTGTGGTCGAGTTTAATTTCAAAGCCAAAGAATATATTTCCTATGTCCTATGTGTCTCCGAAATCTAGACTTAATTGTAGTGGTTCAGCTATGTTCAAAGGTACTTGCTGCATTTATGTAAAATTTATTTTTATATTAATGAATTATATGAAAAGGTGTAAACTTTTAATTGTATTTTAGAAATACATTTATTGCATATTTTGCGTTTGTAAGCTTTTCTATTAGGTATATAAACTAACCATTTGAAATAATTGCAATTTTTAAAAATTTGGATTATTAAATATATTATGCTTTGATTATCTTTTTATCGCAAAATTTAATAATTAGAATTTTTTCATTTTGTAATTGTATTGGAATAAATATATTTTCATTTATTTCAAGTTTTTTTGTTTTTGAATATTTTTAAATAGATAAATTAGTAAGAATTTGTAATATTTTTTAATAGATAATGTAATTAGAAAATGTTTTTTGTATTATAAAGTTAATTTGGTTAGCTATGTCTTACGATCAAATTAATAACAGCTTTTATGGTGTTAAAATGACTTATGGATATGTCCTTAAATTTGAAGCAAATAGGTGTAGGGTATTTCTAAGTCGGTTGCACCGACTGACTGTTTCTTTACTTGTTTTTTTTTAATTTAAAATTTTTCTTATACAAAAAAAGATTATTTAAGTAATATGTACATACATATATAAAAAAAAACAACAAAATATTAAATTTTTATTCTTATTCAATTAAAAGAGCACGGGTTGCTAACTTTGGCCTCCCTCTTGCACGTTTCTGCCCTATGGGAACTTGTTTAGCTGCTGGGGGAGGTTTAACATATTTCAGTCTAATAGCTAAACCTATGATATGCTCGCATATAAATTTTTTAAATGTGTATCTATATATAATTCTTAATCAATGGTTTTATTTAATATTATTTTAGTTCAGTAATCTTAATTTTCATATACACTTCTTCTTCTACTTATTATTAACTTTACAAGTATCTTGTCTGAATCAGACTAACTTGTTGTTTAATTTATTTTACATTAAAACGATAAAAAATCTAGAAGGTAAACTGAATGACAAAAAATGTTTGGGTTTTTTAATTAAAACCTTAAGGTAATAAGTCGGCTTTTCATGATAAAAAAATAAAAATTACAGACGTAATACCCTTTTTTTGGGTTTTTTTCATAATTCATATTTTAATTAATGAAATATAAAAACTGATAATTTTTTTATTATATACTGATATTTAATTTTAATTACTGATAATTTATTTAAAATACTGACCATTTATTTTATCTACCAACATTTTAATTAAAATACTGATCGTTTTTATATTATCCGGCGACATACTGATCATTTATTTTACCTACTGACCATTTATTTAAAATACTGACCAAAAATATATAAAAATACTGACCCATTAAATAGCAGCCTTTTTTAATTACCTACTCTAAGCAAATTAACTATTAGCTTTTTGATTATTAATTATTTTTATACTTTGAATGGATGATTCATTCTTTAGAACCAGAACTATAAAATTTTAATTTAATAAAAAATTTTAAAATAATTCAAAAAATAAATTTGCAATTACCTTGAGTTTGCTTAACAGATTTATATTCCAGAATATTTCAATTAAAAGTGTAAAATATTGTATTAGTATTATGTATTATGTTTTTTTAACAATTTTTTAAATTTAGGTCAAACGTGTTTAATAAACATATATAAGATTGTTTTGCAGTATGGCTCTACTTCGATTTATGTTAAGTAAACATTAAGACATTTTTCCTTTAAGACAATAAACCTTTTAAGCTTAAAAAATTGAAAACTTTCAATAACAAAAAATTAATGGTAGATGTTTTGCATTTAAAAGTGTTTTAAAATGAAAGTAAATTACTGAAATGAGACACAGTTCTTCTTTCTGTTAACCCTAATTCAGCAATTTACTTTTATATTAAAACAGTAACAAATACCCAAAACTACCATCAATATTTTATTTTCTACATTTTCGGGGGTTAGTTTTACTTTAAATAAAAGTATATTGAAAAAAATATTTTATTTCATTTTATTTTGAAAAAACATCTTGCATACAAAATTTCATTAAAATCGGTTACAATTTTGATATCTATAAACCAAGCATCTATATAGAATCTCTAGACCCCAGGTTACTCTTAATGGATACCCACTAATAGTCTATGTACCTAATTTGAACTCTTTTCGACAGTTAGAAATTAGTATTTCTACAAAGCTCTCTTCCTAAGGAACTTATAAGTTCCTCTTCTGTAGTCTTAATAGAACTGATAGCTATGCAACTTGTGTCAAGTATCACTGTTCATTACTAATTAAATTTCATAGTATTATATTTTATTTTCAAATAATTTTAAATTTATAAGGAATTTAATTACTTAAATTAAATACACATTTCATATTAAATCTTATTGCTATGTGATTCTTACTTTCGACTTTAAATTAATTGAATTATTTTTAATTTAATTAACTTAAATTTTTTCATTTGACTTGCGGTGAATAAAAGATGATTTTACGAATAATTTTGCAAACAAAAGAATTTCATTTATATAATTATTTTAAAATTTTCCACTTTAATTTTAAAAGATTTCTAAGAAAACGAACAAATATTATTTTAAAGAAATGAATACCTTTTATCAAATGTATATTTCAAAAATATCAATTTATAACTTATTTATATGATATTTATTTATATGGAAGTAATTTTTTTCAAACTTATCATCAATTACCAATTAATTGATATAGGTAGTAGAAATAAACGAAAGTATTCTAAGATACGTGTATGTGCAGTAAAAATTATATAGAAAGCGTAAAGTATGAAGTAAATGAAGCAAAAACTTAAAAAGATTAAAACTCGGACTAGTTAATCGGTTAAGATTCTGGAAGCTTTTAATCGAGCCTAGATCAAACGAGCACATATAATATCCGAAACCAATAAATACAGAAGCTTTAAATTTGGCATAAGCCTTACTATTTCCAGTCTCTCCCCAAAATTTGCAATCAGTTGTAGTGTTGGCTCGGTTGCCTCCCACACGCCTTTCAAGACTTAAAAACATTTATCGAAACCAATAAACACAGAAGCTTTAAATTTGGCATAATCTTTACTATTTCCATTTCTCCCTAACTTTGTCAATCAGTTGGGGTGTTGGTCCAGGTGTCTCCCACACGCCTTTCAAGATTTAAAAGTACATATTAATGGTATTCTTTCCTATTCTTAAATATGGATTATGTCCTTAAAATTAGGGATTAACTGGAGTGGTTGTTCGAATACTTCCTCCGCACCTTCCTAGACTTTCAAGCATTATCTTCGTAATTAAAAAAGACAGAAATTTCAAATTTGGCATATAAGAGTCTCATATCCGAATGCTTCCATTATGTTCCTAATATCTGTTTTTTACTGCGACTATTACGTGCTAACTGATCACTGCTGTAGGCAAAACATCCTTACTATATATGTGCATTTGGGAACAGAGGACTATTACCTTCTTATTAGAATTGATTAAATGAATTCCACATACAATTTACATCAGATAGGACTAGGCTTCATAACATGTAGATAACATGTAGAACGTCATAGATTCTCAATAGATATGGTTCCATTTTGTTTATTTTGTAATATTTTATATTTGAGTCAAATTGAAGAATACAAATCTGTGAGTTATGTTATTCAATTAAATTATTTGTTTATATTGTTATATTAATGTATTTTTTATTATACATTATTATTAATATTTATTGGTTAAGCCATTAATTAGAATTCAACGGCGAATGATAGCTGTGTCGAGTCGAAAAACAGATAAAAATGTTTCAACTTCACTGGGATTCGAATCCGGGCTTTTTGCATGAAAAGTCTAACTAATGTTTAAGAATATTATAGAACTAATTAAGAACACCATTTCATACTAATTTAGAACAGTATCTTTAAAAATAATATATTTTTATTAGTTAAATTTCAATTTTAAATTTCTCATGAAAAAAAGGAAAATGGTAAATGAGATTTGTACACCATACAACAAATAGTTATTAGAATCATGCAGATTTAAGGAAGAAGATTAATTAAATGTCAAAAAAGCTGTAGGAATCCGGAAAATAAAAGTGAAAACAATATAAAAAACAAAATGGAAAAGAAATACAAATTCCATGGCTCCAAGTATTTTGTTAATTATAATATTATTTAATAAGAAGATTATTATACAGTCATTTTATAAAGTAGTTATTTTTTTAAATTAATTTTCCTTTGATTACTTGATGTCTTTTACTAGTTACTAGAATATCATAACTGTTTCACAACAGCGGAATACAAAAAAAAAAAAAACAAATAAATTACAAAAAGAAAAATTTTTCGTGCTGTTTCATGAGGTTGTTTCATGAAACAATGATCATACTTGTCCTAAGACAAGAGGATTTACTGTTTTTTTTTGAGAGAGAGAGTATCAGAAGGGGATTTACAGTTATTGAGAAATATTAAATTTAATATTCAAGTTCCTTTTCAGCAATAGCTTTTAAAAAATAATTAGTTGGATGCTTAGTGGCAATAAAATAAAGAAGTCTTTTATATTTTTTAATTTTCTCTCCCATTTTTTAATTTACAGTTTTTTATTTATTTCAATGGGGGAGAAATAAAAACAGAGCGAGAGAGAGAGAGAGATAATTACATAAATAGAGTACAAAATAAAAAGAAAAGAAAAATTGCAACTGTTTTATAGTTTTCATTTCGTTTTCCTTTTATTTATCATCATTTGTGTATTATTTTGGATAATATCAAATTAATTTCGTCCTTCTATAACTATTTCATAATAATTATTATAATTGTAATGTTTTTTTTTTTATTGTCATTTCTTAGTTAGTTTTTGTTAATGTTGTTTTTCTCCCTCACTTTCTATTTTTCTTTTCATTATCCTCGTCCGAAGAATAGCCAAAGGTTTATGAAAAAAGATGTTCCATTTGTAATGCATCAATCAAGCTCTGTGGAATTCCGCTTGAACTGCAAAATCGATTTGGCGATCCTTGTTATTTATAATAATTACTGATGATAAATTTGAATTAACAAAATTTTATAAGCTGCACTTTTATGTAATTGATGCTTTGTTTTACATGTCGAAGCCATTGCGCTTGGTAGAATATTTTATTTCCTGCCTCAATGATGTTGTGGAAAGTTTATACGAATTTCGGAATTTGATAATAAGTTGTGTCTTAATTAGTTTAAGTCTAAAATGTCTGATAATAAATCGAACTATTTTGAATATAAACACTTTGCGGGCTGTTTTACCAGTGCGAATTGGGCAACCAATTTTGGTGTAATTTTTAACAGCACTTTTACTTAGGGCAATTATAAAAATAAAATAAATTAAATACGGAGAAGGGTCTATATTGGTCTTTATTTGTTATGCGTGAAGTGTTAAGCGAGTTTAAGTCAGTAAATTTAAGAAACGTTGAAAGTGAAATTAATTTAATCATGAGATATGTTTTCAGACTACGTAGGTTTGACCATGTTACCCCTTTCCTCGGTCTGTTCTGAAATGCGACATATTTATTAATTTCAGTTTCATAGCTCTAGTTAAAGTAAGGAAAACTCGAAAACCGTTATATTTATACACAAAATTTTATGACCAAAGGTTGTGCAAAATTTGGTTAGTCTACTGTAGTGGGTTCGAGTAGCTGCCATAAAACTTATTTTTTAAAAATCAGCATTACTCTATACTTAATGAAACTGAGTGTCTGAAATTTTACCAATGAAATTTACGAAACAGTTGACATGACAACGTTTTTTTTTATATGATCATTACTCTACTGAATATAGTGGGTGTAGTGGAAGATGTTCGAAGAGCTGCCTTGCAACTTATATTTTAATTTTTTCATAACTGAAAGCCTAACATGTTGTGTCCATATATGATATAATGTCCATATGACGTTCATACGGCTATCCCTGAGCTGACACAGTCTTCCTTTTTATTTAAATATTAGTTTCCATGGTTTCCAAATTTGTACAAATGCTATTATTGTACAATATAACCGTTGGTATTTTTCATTTCTTTTATTCTTGGTATAATTATAAAAATCGGTTTTTAATTGAAAATTTTCTTTTCATTTTAAGTTTTTCTTTTATGTTTACTGTTAACTGAAAAAATGTCCTTTGTTACAGTTGCGCTTATTTAATAGTTTGTTTATTCTATTGTGAATATAAAAAAAATTAAAATGAGTAGGAATTAATATCCGATGCTGCATTTTCTTTGTTAAATATATCCTGCGGGTAAAATTAAGTTATTATTATTTTTATACATTTCAATGTCATCTTAATTTTAATAAATTCTAATTTTTTAATTGGAAATTGAGTTAATATTTAAAAAAACATTAATATTAATTGTGTTTTTTAGTTGGTCTTAAAGATTGAAATACGAGTACCTACATTTTTGAACTCATTTAAAATCTATTATATAAAAATGAAAGTTTATTTATTTGTTTGTTTGTTCGTTGTTTGTATGTAGCGAATAGACTCCTAAACTGCTCAGCCGATTATGATGAATATTTGTATAAAGAGGTTTTTGGGAACGCAAAGAAATCCTGCAAGTGATGCAATCATTTAAACGTTTTTGTTCTAAAATTAAAACGGTTTGACCGATTGACTTAAAATTTTCTATACGTGATGCTCCTTTAGAATCTGAGTTGACACCCATAACATACTTAAAATTTGTTAATCATTGTTGGCCCGACGGTTGATCAAAAATTCTGGAAGCAGATTTCGTCCCATTTTGCGAAGTATTTTTTGCTTTGGCTAAAAAGAAAGTCTAAAACAATTTTTTGTTAAGTTCCGTTAACCCATTGCGGCCCAACAGCCTTTTATTGGTTTTTTCGTTAATTTACTCTAAATCAGAAACCGGTTTAACTGATTGAGTTTAATTTTTGTATGCGTGAAGACTTTTGACGGTGGAGTTGTGGATAGTGAGTTTCTGGCAAATTATGTCAAGTGAATTAATATTTCCGCGTATTATTAATAATTAAAAAAAATTTGCAGTGAAATTTGATAAATTTCTTAAAAAATTGCTAGAATAATCCTAGAAAATCGTTTTAACAAATTGCTTTATATTTATTCGAAATTATTATACATTTTGAAATTAACATTTATCCTATAAGTAATTTTTGTGTTAACTTTTTTTAATAACATCAACAAACATTTAACCTCCATTGAGAGGTTCAGTAACGCGCATCTGGTATTAACTAGTATATAAATATAATTTAATTTAGTTCTGTAACTAGTTCTCAGTAATGCTGCAAGAAGTAATTCCAACCCTCCTAGGACATCGCGTGTAAAAAGAAATGCAAAATTTACATTATACTACTCCTAATGGAATGGATTACCTACCCCATAGGCAGTATTACAAAACTAATGCGGAACTACTACGATTTCCAACTGGTGTATTAGCATTATGCATATAACACATAATGGTATGTAAGCATGCATAATTAACTTTACGTACTCACTTATTTCTAGGGTCGAGTATATCGAACTCTATCTATCGATATTTAAAATTTTTAAAGTAAAATTAAATTCGTTTTGAAAAATGGCTTTAATTTAATTTGAAAAAAACCGAAAATTTATAAAAAGTTTCTCTTTAAAAAACAACAAAGAAGAATGTTTATTTTTTTATAATCCAAAACTTTAATTGTTTAAATATGTACAATTACCTGAACTTTAACCACTTTAATTTTATTAATTGTTTTTCTTTCAAAGAATTGCATGAAACTTCAATAAAAGAAAACTTTACCTTCAATATGGGACGTAATTTTTCAAAAAAGAAAATGTGAAATTTTCTTAAAAAAAAAAAACAAAAGAATAAGAAGTTTTTTTTTATACAAAAACTTTTTTAACAACTGAAATTTTTTTTTTCAATTTTGTTTTCATCTCCTATTCATCTCTTGCTTTACAACAGGAGTAAGTTTTTAATGTTATAACGATTTACTTCACTTTAATCAACCACTACAGAATGTAATGTGCAGAAAAATTAAAATTTTATAAGAAAGTTTTTTAAAAAGTTTAAAAAAAATTCCTTAAAAAAAGCTCCATTTAAAGGTGATAAAAGAAAATCTTTAGGGATATTGGAACTAAAATTTATTTAACTTTAATTTGAAATTTAAAACAACAAAATTAAAACATCCATTAAAAAATAATTTTGGACTATAATACTATTAATACTATATCTAGAACATCTTTAGATTGACACTTTCTTGCCTCTGAGTCTAATATTGTATATACTCTTTTCACATAAACTTGGTTCCCTTTTAAACATGAAATTTGTGTAATTTCAAATTAAATCGATCATAAATTTTCCAATGAAAATGATCCTTTTTTTCAAATCAGTTTGATCCTGTTTTTATAAACGTCCTCGTATCTTTTGACTCATTATGACTCAGAAGTCCAACTGTAAATTTTACGTGAAAATGGACCAAGTTCAAGTGAAAAGAGTACAGATATTCGAAATCTAATAAATTTTCCAATGAAATTTATACTTTTTCAAATTCATTTCGTCCTTGGGACTCAAAAGTCCAACTGCAATAATTTTAAAAACAAATTTTACGTGAAAAATTATCAAGTTCAAGGAAAAAAAAGAGTCTCAATGACATTCGAAATATTAAGGTCCCAAAATATTTTTAAAATCGTTATCAAAAGCTCCAAATAACAATTTAATTAGGCCTTTAAGAAATCTGTACAGTCCATTTCAATGTCAAAATAAGATTCTTTAAAACTATTATCTACATAGTTTGATATGCATTAATATATATATATATGTATGTGTATATATGTATATCTTTCCTTTTTTACCTTAGAACTTTTATCTTTAAGTTTCTTTTCATTAAACAAAACGTTTTTTTTTAAAACTTTTTTTTTTAAGGAGATTAAGATCTTTTTCCTCCTGTTATCCTTTTGTTTTAAATTGAATCCTATTTAAAAAAACTGAATCCTTTGTTTACTTTTTTTTTGTTCTTAAGATACTTATATACCAAGACAAAAGTAAAGTGTGATATTTTAAGTTTTTGTACAACAAAAGATTTGAAATTTTTTTAAGCATTAAAAATTGTTAAATTTTTTATAGTAAAGCTTTTCCAAGGGAAGCTGAATTTAAAGTCAATAGAACATTTACAAAATTTAATTTAGAATTCAATAATGGATATAAAAATGTACTATTTTCTGGTATTTGATTAAAAAATATTTAATCCTCCAAGCCCTTTAGTAAAAAATCTTCATCATTTTAAAAGTTGCAGTATTTTAAAACAGGTTAGAGAACCTTTAAGGGCTCAGTTTTTTAAAATCTATTTCTCAATCAAATATAAATCAACTTCACATAGATCAATTCTCATGGGCATTTCCAAATTCATCATTAATATTAGGGAGATTTGCTTTAAAAAATAAAAAAATTTGGTGAATCTGTATCGGAAGTTCTTGGGTAATGACAAGTAATGACAACTGCTTAAATTAACAAAAATGGTTTCAATGGTAATATTTTACAAAGCTTACATCGTGTTATTATAGAAATTAAAAAAAATGCCAATTCGATATACCAAAATACCAAATAATGGTAAATCTGAGGGTTCGGAATCAAAAAGTCCTAACCCAGTTTTTTTTTTGGCACTTAAAAAAATTAAGAAAAATTGCTTAGGCTAAAAAAAAAATTACAAATGCAATCGGAAATGACAATTTAAAATACACAGCCCAACTTTGCATCTAATTCTTTTTTAGCGGTTAAGCCACTTTGCTTCTCAGGCCCTCCATATTTAATAAACATAACAACCAAATTAAAAACTGAAAACAAACATTGATGTCTTGGAATCAAAAGAGGCCCGCATTATTTTGTCCCCAAATTTTGTCATAATCCCCATTTGGGGATTGATATGCTAGGAAATGGGGATTTCAAGTATGTGAATAATACAAGGGATTAATATGACATGAAATTATCTACGAGTATAGATAAATTTTAAAATGGACATTATTTAAAACTGTAATAACATTATTATGTACACGCAATGAATAAGGACCAAGATAAGTAATTTAAAAAATTATCAGATTAAAATAAATAAAAAAATTCCTTTAAAACTGCAAAGGACATTCCATAAAGGATTTTTTTTTTATATTTTCGTGCAAGAAATCAAAATCAGACAACTAATAACTTAATATTAAGGAAATATCTTATAATAATATATAATATTATATTTTTATAAGATCTCATAAATATTTGTTTGACATTAATGGAGATATATTATATATATATAATATATTGAAAAATTTAATGTGGTTTATTTTGTATGTATAGGCATATAAATAACATAATGTTAAAATTCCAGACTAAAATAGATTTTAAATAATAATATCTATATGAGAATAAAAAGAATTTATAATATTTATGACTTTTTTTGGTATTTTAAGATTTTAAAAACAAGTTATCGAAAAATCTAAAGTATTTTAAAAAAGCTAATTTTCAAAATTAAACATTCTCAAAATTTCAAGATTTTGAAATTAGTTTATAATAATTGTTTAGATTATTTTTGTAAGATTTCGAGGGAAGACTCAGAATAATGATTTAAGGTCTAACATCTTTCAAAATTTGAAATCTCGACTTAATCCGTTTGGAAGATAGATATAAAGGTTTATAAAATGTTTTGTAAATACGCTCAAGGAGAGATGGACAGAGTAACATCATGCAGGGAAATTTTGTTTTTAATTAAAATTTAAAATTTTTTTGAAAATGTCCTAAAAAATAAATTTTTATATATTATATTTGTCTCGATTCTCGAATTTATATTATACATTATGGATATATTATTTATTATATTCATAATATATAAAAAAAAGTTTAAATAAAAATGTTAAACATGATTGTAAGTGTCAAATAAATTTAACCACAAATCTGAAGTTAAAAATTTTTTTTTTAATATAAATTTTTTTATAAATAAAATTTTGGAAAGAACAGTATAAGGAATAAATGTATCAAGTTTAAAATTAATAATTATAATCTTGATATTTAATGTTTCAGAGAATGCTTATGAAACTACCAGTGTACAATTTTTTAATACAATTTATTTTGGTATTGGATACCTTATTTTCAGTATAACAAACCTAAGTGTGACGAAGAATTGCATTTTAAATTAATTTAAGAAAATTGATTCTAAAACAGTAGGCCTTTGCTGGCGGGGGATTAATATCACACTAACAAAAAATTCACAAAATCAATTCTGGGACACATGTATGAAAATACTTTTGTTGACTTTCCTTATATTTCTACACATCCTACGGATTAGGAAGTGAGAGTCTAAAATTAAATTTAAATTTTTAAAATTAAATTCGATAAATTTGTTTGTTAATAATAGATTTGAAATTTTTTTGTAGATTTAGTTTGTTTCAATAATGATCTATTTCTTCATCTATTAACTGTTTGTATACAAGAAGATATGTTAGAAGATTTTACAAATGTGTATTAAATCTGGTTTAACATATTAAACTATAAAAGACAATATAATAATTATATAATAGTATAATATTAGTATATCAGTTAATTTTCTTCTATGTCCTACAATATAATAATTCTTATTATCTTGAATACCTGTACTTAAAAAATGTTAATTAAGTTCAAATATCATAAAATCCAATTAAAATTCTATAATATAAAATGATAATAAAATTTTTCCTACTTTATTATAAAATAATTGTAATAATTTTTTTTAAATATTAAATCAAGAGGAATATTGTTAAATAAATTAATGCATTTATTTGAAAATATTTCATACAAAATATTCTATAAATTTTTATAATAATTATAATTAAAATTCGTGTTGTAAAATAAAAAAATTCTAATAAAATTTTGTGTAAAAAGCATTATAATTTTAAAACTCATAAAATTGTATTCTTTCTGCAAGGGAATGTATAATATTGTGCTAAAAGAGTTATTTAGTTAATTTTTAATACAAAACTGTAATTAAGTTTATTTAAATTAAAAAATTATAATTACAATGTTAGTAACTGCTAAATATTTAAACCGTATCTAATGCTTCTGTTCAGTCGCTTTATATGTAAACCTATCTGTTGGATAGAAGCATGTTAAGCCAAATAAGTAATGAAAGTTAATTAGACATTATAATATAGCCATTTCACACGGTTTCCAACTGCTGTTCTCATACTCTCTCATATGAGGTTGCACTGTTCAGTTAATTTAGTACTCCAGATATTATTTCATCGTTTCCTTATTCCTTGTAAGTGCCATTCCAAGGCTATGCGTTTTATATTGTTGTGATATTTTCTTAGCGTATGTCCCATCCAGCTCCATGTTTTCTTTCTCTGTTGGCTCAACGTAAGTTCTTTACCTGTATTTTACTCCATATATCTGCATTGCTGAAGGTATTATTATGGGTGAGGATCAACTAAAAACTGAGATTTTTTAACAATAAACAGATTAATAGAAAATTGATAAAAAAACCTCCAGCAATTAAATAAAGTTTATTTAAGTTAAAATAAAGTTTTTTTACATAACCAAGTTTCATTTATGTTGACTAACGACTTTTCACACATTGAAGTATCAATTTTTCTATATACTTCAGATATTTTGAGATTAGTTAAATTCATAGAACTGAGTTGCCATATGAACAGACTACAAGTCAATTTTTTCTTTTTTTATTTCAATTTTTAGTTGTCAAAATCTAACAATTCTAGATGCATTTTATCTCGATTTTAAATTTTTTTAAAAAAAACCAAGTTTGTAAAAAATAACATTTCCAATATGAAAATAAATTGATAATTTAATCCCAATGCAGTCAAGAACCAAGTATCGAAATATAATGTTGGAGCTTCAATGTTAACGTTTAATTTCGAAGTATATACACTGGTGATGAAGATACTGATTTCCAAAAGTGGGAAATTTTTAATTTTTAAGTCCAAATAGCACTTTTATTAAGCAAAGTTATGACGATTTTCTGGGGTCTAACCCCATTTCCTTCCGCCCAAACTTTTTAGTTTCTGGGAATTGAATTGTGCTATTAACCAAAATCTGGAATTTTTCTTAGAATTTTATTTTCTTAAAAAAAAATTTCTTAATTAAAAGGACCCCCTTTAAAATTAAAAAAATTCTTTACACGTGTTTAAAAATAGCAAAATTTAAATTTTAAAACTTCTATACTGAGAAAAAAAAATTTTCTTTGATGACTCATCCTAATTTCTAAGGACTTAATAGATCCAGAATTCTTGGCTTCTAATTCCAGCCAACCAGAAGATATGAGGGACTAAAAATTTTTCAAAAACTGAGTTTCGCATAATGGTAAATTTTTGTACGGTATGGCAATTGAATTTATACCTAAAGAACTCTTGTTATAAGAATTTAAATAAATCGTTTTTTTTGGATTTTGACGTGTGGAGGTACAAAAAAGTTTTTCCATGAAAACGGTGTAAAAATTTTATAAAATATGGATGGACGAATAGACAGAGCGAAACTATTAGGCAAAACTATATTTTTTTGAAATGTGTTAAAAACAAAAATTTATCAGCAGGAAAATATAAGTCTATTGCAATCCAGCCAACCACATTTGGATATTAATATTGTTTTTTTTAATAATACGAATCAATGATTGAAAAATCTGGATTAAATGAATACAGTACTAAAGTGTGAAAATCAATTTTAATTGAAAAAGTTAAAAATACTTTGAATTCGATTTTTTTTATTAAAAAACTCATTTAAGCCTCTAAAAATATCCCACATAGCTTATGTAATAGTTTGGTAACACAATATTCACTGATATTAAAATCGGTTTACCTATTTTAGGAAAATTCAATTTAGATATTAATAAAAAACATTTTAATAAAATTTTTAAATATTTAAAAAAAAGATTGGTTTTTATTATATTAAAAGTTTAGGCTTTTAAATAAAAATAGAAATTCCTTTAGATTAAAAAGTTGGTTATTTCTTTTGCTAGTAGTTTCGTGGACAGGACTCTTTTCTTTTTTAAAATTTTTGTCTTCGAAAACTTTAAACTCATTTTTAAAGCACTTAGAAGCTAATTAGAGCAATTCTAGCGTTAATTCGTAAAAATATGTTTTTTCCAAATTCTCCAAAATAAAAAGGAACCTCTTCTTTTGGTTATTTTCAATTATTAAAAATTACAGGAAGTCAATACACTTAATTAATAATTCCCCTGGTATAACAGACACAGCAGAAACAGATATGTTTTAAAATTCATTTTCCAAGACTCCTAGAATTTCATACCAAAAAAAAAGAAAATATGTTGAATGTAAAAGAGGTTTTATTGAGAACTGTCTTTTCGGCAGATATGCCAGAAGATACAGGTTTTATTCTCAAACAGATTTATTTTCAACTAAAATTTAAAATTTGCAGATGTTGTGAAGTTCCAAAAGATTATTATAAGAATCGACAATTATTTTTTTATTTCAAAGCCATTGTACTCAAATAACAGAACTCTTTGAAGGTTCTATGCCGACCTGTACATAGAACATTATAAAAAAATCCCAATAGTTTTAATTCAGCAAATTGTAGATTTGAGGAGATTGAAAGACTAGCTTGAACGACGTATTAATAGTATATGCCATTTAACTACCTAATTTATTTCAAAACTCAGGTTGAAAATCAACGAACCCTCCACAGACAAATAAAGCTAAATCGATATACAAATGGAGTAGTAATTTGATTGTACCCGAGGCTAATATTTAGATCCGGCCAGACTCAGTTATGGGACCCTATCCCAATTATTAGACCTGTTGATATTAAATCTAATTAAATCTAAGAAACTATAGCCCGGCAGACTACAAGCTTTTCGATTTAAAAGTAAAAATATTCTCTGACTATATAAGGGTCCAAGGTGCTCTGAAATTACATCGAATTGATAAGTAAAATTTTAGTTTGAATTTTGAATTAATAATTTAAAAGTTGGATGAACTTAAAAAATAATATAATAATTTTTCGTTAACCTTTGTTTCCCTTTGTAAAAGCACAGATTTACTTTTTCTAAACTTTTTTTCAATTTCACTACTTCCAGCGGTAATATTTTTTTTAGATTAAATTTAACTTAGTCTGAATATATTTTTAAAAATTCCCACTTAAAAACTTCCTACAAAAATCACTAAACTTAAAGTCCATATTAAAGTACAAAGGGCAATAAGACCCTTCTCATATTTTAAAATTCTAAAGCACCCCACAAACGAATCAGGGAATCAAAGCACAGTATTTGCATTTACTTTATATGCTAAATTATTAAAACATGAAGAAAATTAATTTTTAATAAGAAAAGTCCAGACAATCAAATTGCTTGTCTTTTGTTATTCCTTTGAGAATTTCTTTGGGTACAAGAACAAGACACCAGTAAGGAATTAAGAAATAAAAGAATCTTATGAATATTTTTGAAAAAGAAATTTTCTTAAAATTAAAATTACAAACAACAATAATTTGAGCAATTATATTTTTTTTTTGCTTTTTCAAGGCCCCAAGTGAATTGGAATGTGAGTCTTTGTTATAAGTTGTAATTTTTTTTTTATTAAAAAGTTACAAAAATCATGCAAAAATTTAAAGTAACATTATAATCACTTAAATTACTTTATGGTTTAGTAATTTTATTTAAAATTTAGGATGCTGTACTATATAATACAACTTATAAACAAGACTTATAATACAACACTTATGACTATATGTCTCAAGCTGGGTGCGTCTTTAAATATAAAATAACTGAGCCGACTTATTCCTTAAAAAGTGTTTTTGTTTTTTTTTTAAGTGCTAACTGTTCATCATAAAGGCTGGAATCGCATAAGAAGTAGCTGTAATATCGAGTTGGGAACTTGGAAAGTTCAGTATTTCAGTTGCATCTATATAGTATTTTTTTGACCTAAGACATTTTTTTCTGCTTAATTGTACTAAGTCTTGTGGCTTTTTTAAAAATATGTTAAGTTTTAGATCCTTTTGGTTCTGAGGCACTTGTTGAAACTTTGAGTTTGGTCTTAATTAATTTTACATACAAAGTAAAACAAGAAAAATCTTTGAGTCTTATCATGAAGAAGGGTCTTTGATTTAAAATACATAAAATTCTATTTCTTATACTTTGTAAAAGTTTTATTTTGATTTAAATGGTATTTCCTTATCTGTGTTATATTATTAAAGTTATATTATTAAATTAAATTATTTATTTTGTATTTAATATTTTCTTATTTCATTAATGTAATTTTTATTATAGATAATTATATAAAAAAATCGAGTGGAAGATCGGCATTAATCACTGCGTCACCCAGCTGATAAAAGTTTAACATAAAATTATAATAATTAATACCATTTTAATTAATTAATTAAAAAAATCATTTTAATTAATTAAAAAAAACATTTAAAGTAATTAAATAATAATGTATCTTTTTCTAAGTTTTTAATTTATATTATTTTGTATTATTTATTTTTTTTAATCCTTTCATTTAAAATATTTTTCGTTAATTAATGATAATTTGCTGTAATTAATGATTATTATCTGATTAATTGGTTAATCCTACAATTATTTTTTAATCCTTTGTACACCAATGTTTAATTTAAATTGTTAGTACCATCTGCTCTTTAATTTCAGCATATCTGGAAAATTATTACCAAATGTAAAATTTTGTTAACATTTGTAAAGTATAGGATTAAATTAATAATCTGCCATTATAGACTAGGACCAGTGTTTTTAGTAAGTCCACAACCCGCGAATAATTTAAAAATAGAATTATGAAGACCTAATATTAAACTTTCTTATTTTGAACCGTCTGCTTCACAAATTTTTCTTTAAAGTTAAATTAAAAATTTTCAAAGATCTCAAGAGAATTTAGTATCGCTTTAATAACGTTTATCTGAAATTAGCCGCAGTACTTCTTATATAGACAACAATTGATGATGTAGAGAAATTATGTTACCTAGGCAGTACAATCTCTACAAAAAGCGGCTGCGAAGAGGCAAACAGATCAAAATAATACTAAAGTAGTTTTCGCAGGCCCCCATATGGACCAAATAGAGATCCCCTCATTTATCCAGAAACACAAAGTTAAGGTTATTCAACAATTGTATTAAATCAACAATTCTATATTGAAACTGGCTTCTATCAGTGAAACCTGGTACACAAATCAGAAAAATATTAATAAGATCCAGGAATTTCTGAACATATATTTAAGATCTATCTGCAAAATCTTATTGCCTAGCTGAATCAGTAATGAAGAACAATGGCAAATAACAAAAGTGCAACCTGTGATAGTGCATATAAGAAAACGAAAATTTTCGAAAATGGATTGGTCATACCATAAGAAGATTTGACCAAACAGTTGCTCGACAAATGCTAGAATGGAACTTACAAGGAAAAACGGAGTGCCGGAAAGCCCTGTATAACATGGCGTTTAAAGAAATACTAGATAGTGGGAAAACTTGGGTTGAAATAAAACAGATTACCAATAATAGAGTAAGATGGATATAGGCTATGTGGAAGGCGAACATAAATAATTCAGCACGGGGTTTTCGAAAATTTCGTTATTGCTCTTCTAAATTGGCTCCATCATCGAAGTCAAGGGGACGAATTGTGTTTCCCTAAACTCGTCAATAATCAATGCAGTTAAGGCGGTCTTTTCCACTTTTAATAAATCTTCAATATTGTGTAGGTATTCCACTTTTCTTCAGTAGGATTAGAATTCCGTCGCTCAAAGGCCTTTAATTGCTCTTTGTATATTTTGTACGTATTTCTTTTCATTTATCCAGCTGTGGTAATAGTAGTGTATAGTTTTCGTTCCTACTTATTCCTCCTTTTTGTCCCTATTAACAGGTGCTCTGACTTCGAAATTTGTTTGAATTGAGTTAATTTTAAATACATATTATGAATTATACAGGTACCTACTCAAATATTTTTTGAAAGTTCATGCATGATCTTAAAGTTATAAATGAATTTCGTTGGTAAATCATTTTTGAATCCTTACACATATTGATCCCAGCTCACACATAATTATCCCATAACTACTTTACTATTTATTGTTTGTCCTAAAAATATGTTTTTAAATTTAGAAATTAGAACACTAAACATTTTTGGAAGTTAACTGGCGCAGTTTCTTAAAGTTTAGTATTTTCAATAAAATTATTCAACGATTGAAGAAAATCTCTGTTATAATCCTACTTAATCTACAATACAGTCCTTCATTTATTTAAAAAGATTTCCTCCTTCCTAAGAGAGTAAGAAAACAGTGACAAAGTATAGTTTTTGTTAACTATAATAAATGTTTATTAAATAATTTTCGTAAATTTCTGACTTCATAACCCACTGTACCACATTCATTTTATGTCATACTATAAGTATATAAGATTGTGATTTACGTATCTTCATAATTGTAACAATGTACTTTTTATAACATTTTATAAAACTTCCAAAAAAAAAACTGTACAATAGATACAACTAATAGAAGCATCCCACGCCACACATTCATCATAATTTTATATACAAATGATTATAAATGTTTTACAAACATTGATAATGTCAGGACACTCACTGTCTCTCTGTTGTATACCATAACTATGGAAACTACAACATTGTTATAAATTTATAAATGTTCACAATAATTCTTCATTTTGTAAAAGACAAAACCAAATGAAAATTTCAACATTTATGATATTATGACAGAACATCGAGTAAATGATGATGTTTTAGTGGAAAAATAGAAACATTAAATTTGTTTATAATTTTTCTTGTACCGAATCTTCTACCACCTAGTCACTTCTCTTAGTCCCTGGGTTTGAAATTTTCTTGCTATCTAAAGAACTCAAATTTGTACCAATTTCTTCAAAATATTCGAAATCAAAGTCCATATTCAAATTTCTCACGTCTATTCAAAAAAAAAATCAAAGCCCGAAGTACTAAAAGTTTGAATGCCTCGAAGAATGTTCGCTTACAGAGCTATAAGCCCCTTAATTAAGATTAATACTTTTTAATAATAATAAAGCACTCTTTCTCAAGATATGATCTTAGAACACTCTTATAAGAATGATTACAAGACTTTTATAAGAGAATAATACTATTGACTAAGAAAATTTAAGAAGAAGACCTATAAGCTACTTGAACAAGGTTAAAAGTTTATAATAATCTCAGAGTACACTTAGGCTAATAATAAGATCATATCTTGAGAAAGAGGTCTGTCAGATTTTTCGAAAGTATTTATCTTATATAAGGATCTTATAAGAATAGCACTTATAACAGAGTTGCTCAAGATGAAAAAATATGATATAAGAATTGTCAATATTTTTTAAAACCACGCTTCTAAGACGAAATGTTTTTTGGATTACTTAAATAGTCTGACTCAAATATGTCCTCTTTTTTTTCAAATTTAAAACAACCTTTAGACTAAGTTCCATCAACATTATTTTTAATAAATTTTTTTAAGGAATATCATTCCATTTATGTACTCACTTTTTAAAAGTGACTTTGTATCATAAGAATCTGCTTCCGCTGTACGAACAATCAAATTCAAAATCGCATTTCAATAGAATCTGATTTTAGGAAAAGAACTGATTTCAAAACTATTTTAATTAAACGAAATTTTAACAAAATAAATTCTGAGATAGGAGTATTTGTACACCACCTGAAAATACAGTTTCCGTGAAGCTTCTATATAATATTATTGTATAACATGATTATGTACAATGATTATAATGAATAAATGATTATATACAGCGGATCTTTAGAATAAAAATGGAATTTTCTTCATATTCCTTATTGGTTCATATTTCCTAGCTATATTCATAGATAATGTTTCTCTTTCGTATTCTTAAATGAAAACTTTGATAAAAAAAAGCAACGCTGAAAAGCAAACTAAATTAAAATTAAATTGTATATCCGTTATTTTTTTGCACAAAATAAGAGCTTGACTAATATTTACCGTTGCAACTTACTTTAAATTGGAATGGACGATATTGTATGCTGTTAAAACAAAAAAGCAATATAAGAAAAATGGTGTGTACTTTGTATTATTATTAATTTAAAAGACCTTTTTAAAACTGTTCTATTTTGGAGGCCGGAATTAACGCCACGGGAATTTAAATCGAATGGATGATGGGAATTAAGATCCGCGAATTGAGAAGCGAGATCAGATGGGAAAAAGGATCAAACAGAATTGCAATTTGAGTGAGAATTTCTACTAGATTTTATGTGGTTTCAATTTTCACTTGGTGGTTCTTAATTTTAAGGTGTTGTAAATTCATGTGAAGCTGATTCCGGACGCCTGCTACTATTAATGTAAACTTTTCTTTTTTCATAATACTTTTTTAAATTAATGCAATTGAAAATTGTCTACCAAAGCAAATGACTAATTTACAATAGACCATGATTTTTCGACAGCACCACTCCAGCTACAAAATCAAGAGCTTCATTCATAAGCTATATAAATATGTATTAAATCAATATACAGTGTTACCAAACCCTATTTTAATTTACAGTTATTTGAAACTCAATTTTGCAAAATTTTTTATTCTTCATATCTTCGAAACGGTTTAAGTTAGACACTTGAAACTTTGAAAAGAGTTAAATCCGGGGAAATAAGTAAGTATGATAGTCATCTTTAAAAACTGTCTTTGGAATTGAGCTTTCTTCAAAACTTATAATTTTTTCCATTACTTAATTTTAAACTTAATTTAATATTGTTTTTGTGTTTATAAAGAAGTGAGAATGATTTAAAAAGGTAAAATTTATTAAACACTTTGTTTTAAACTAGTTACCTATAAACTAAAATTAAGTCACCTGATAAAGGTCCCAGGAATGTAATAATTTTTAAAGAGAAGTGAAAACAAGTGATGAAAAAAAACCAAGGGTTTTTAAAAAAGCACATTTTCAAAATTATATTGTAAGTATTACATACTGAGTTTAACTTTGGAAATATTTACTTGGAAATAGTTACTACTGACTTATAAAATTTATTGCTAACAGTAAATTTTTTATTTAAAAGTTGTTATAGCCCTTCAATGCGGAAGGTTGCCAAATTTCTCAAGTCTCTAACTTCAACTACCCCCAAACCCCCCCCCCCCCCCTCTAGTTTTTTTTAGGGTCTAGGATTTAAATTGTGAATTACACAAAAATGTGGAAATTTATTATCTAAGCAAAAATGGGTAAAACTAAGAGACACTTTCTTCAATTTAAAGAACCCCTTTTAAATTTAAGAAAAACCTTTAACATATGTTAAAATATAATGTTGGACCTTTAAATTTTGTATATTAATAAAAAAAAAATTGGACAGGTATTCAAGTTACAGGTCCTTAAAAATAGCATAATTTCAATTTTCGGGCCCTTATAGCTCCTAAACAGGGGGCTTGACAAAAAAATTTTGTTAACCGACAACTACTAACTTTTGAGGATCTAACTTCTCCCAAAATTTCCCAAAAAAATTTTGTTAACTGACTCCTACTATTTTCTGAGTATCTAACTTCTCCCAAAATTTCAAGACCCTAGCTTGAACCGTTCAGAAGATATGTGTGGCCAAAAATTTTGCGAAAATTGAGTTTTGCGTAATGTTAAATTTTAGTACCGTATGGCAACCTTAAACATTTGCCTTGTAAAAATTTATAAAGTTTATAAAACCAGCTATCATTTGCCGTTTTCAGATTGAAAATATATATAACAGAACTCTTGTTATAACAATTTAAATATAAGGCTTTTTCCAACTTTGATGGGCTGCAGCCCCGTAACAGGTGGGGGCTACAGAAAAAAATTCTTCTACGAAATTATTTTTTTTTGCAAAACCTACCCATGGTTAAAATTTCTTTTCTCTATTTCAAACGGTGTAAAAGATTTTGTAAACATACGGACGGACAGAGTAAAGCTATATAGGCACATTTTTACAAAATTTTTTGAAAGTGTGCTAAAAAAAGGAAAAAAAAATTAAATAACTAAAAATTTCTATGAAATTTTCACAAAATATGTTATAAATTAGAAATTATTAGTCTTTCTATTCTCTTTTCGCCATTTTAAGATAAAAGAATTGAAAAATTGTATAAGATGACAATATTTGAACACTTTTAATTAAAACGAGGAAGAGTGTAGTAGAGTAAACTGTGTCAACTCTGGGATACCCGTATGACCGTAACATATACATTATATCATCTGGTTAATTACTTTTGGCAAAATTTAAAACATACAGCTTTATTAAGTGTAGGGTAATGCTCATATAAAAAAAGGGATTGTATCACAGCTACTCGAACCCTCTGCAGTAGACCATCCAAATTTTGCAGTAACTTTGGCCATTACACTAAACTATTTTTGCCAAAATTTCAGACACCCAGCTTTATTAGGTGTAGTAGGTGCATATAAAAGAAGGAGTTGTATGGCAGCTACTCGAACCCTCTGCAGTACACCAACCAAATTTTGCAGAAACTTTGGCCATTACACTAAACTTTTTTTGCCAAAATTTTAGACACCCAGTTTCAATAGGTATATAAAGTAATGCTCATATAAAAAAAGAAGTTGTATGGCAGCTACTCGAACCCTCTGTAGCAGACTAACCAAATTTTGCAAAAACTTTGGCCATAAAAGTAAACTACTTTTGGCAAAATTTCAGATACGTAGCTGTAATAGGTACTGAGTAATACTCATATAAAAAAGGAAGTTGTATGGCAGCTACCCGATCCCATGGACCAAAATGGCTGGATTTAAATAGCGATGACGGCTATTGGAAAACAACGAATTTCCGAAAATTTCAAGACCCTAGCTCCTTTAGTTTTTGAGTTATCGTGCGGACGGACGGACGGACGGACAGACGGACGGACAGACGGACGGACATACATCGCTAAATCGATTTATTTTTCGATTCTGATCCGATCCATACACTTGAGTCTATATCTACCCCCCCTCCTTCTCTGCGTCACAAATGTAATGGCAAATTTATTATACCCTTTGACTATATAGTCATACGGGTATAAAGAAGTGGATTATAGAATTATAAATGTTGTTAACGAATTACGTATTGAATTAAAAAGATAATTTGAAAGATATCATTATTATATTTTTGATGATGTTAATTAAGTGCTGGTAGACTGTTATTGAAACATTTTGAAATTTTTGGACCTTCCTGAGTACAGTTTTCTCAATCATCTTCTATTATGCTAATAATATAATATTAATTAAAATTGTATGACCTTGTTTGGAAATTGAACTCATACTCCGTCGGTTAATAAGGCTTTTTATATAAAATATGGATGAACATTAAAAATTCAAACAGATTTCGTACCAGCTTTGCTCCTAAACAGTAATGATTGACACAAATTTGACACAAATGACACAAATTTTTTTGGCATAACTTCCCATAATTAAAATGTTATTTCTTATTTTTTAAGCCATACAAAAGCCATGTAAACACCCAGACAGATGGAGAACGTATAAAATTTAATAATAAAAGCATTTATTAAAAATTTAAAAAAAATTTTAAATTAATATCTAAAAACCAAAAAAATTCTCAGAAATTAGGTTCATTAAGCTAAAAAAAATTGAAGAATTTAAAAAAATGGTTAGAAAAACTTAAAAAACAAAAGGGTTGAAAAAACCATTAATAATTGCTTTAAAAGCGATTCAAGCGTTAAAAGGTCATATTAAATTTTCCAACACACATATAAAAAGCAGAATCATCAATTAAATCAATCAATAAATAAAACAACAAAATAACTAAATTCTGAACCCTTTATTAATTTACTGGGATTTAATTTTCAATGAAGAAACAGAAAAAACATATAAAGGTCATTGCAAGGTCATTGAATTTAAAAACAAATTATTTAATAAAAATTTTAAGGCAAATAGACATAAATAGAACTTAAGAAATATACTCGGATTACCGTACCTAACCCCGCCTCCTCCCTTCAAAAAATTTTGAGGTTTTATGAATTAAATTGTGACTAAAATGTGGCATTTTTTAAATAATTTTATTATAAGCAAAAATGGTAAACAAAATTAATATTAAGAAACACTTCCTTCAATTTTTAAATTTCTGTAGAAAGAGAGAGAATATTAAAATTAAAAATTTTGGAAAAAAATTTACCGTTACATATATTATTTTTTTACCGTTATATTCAAAAAAGTAAAAATAAATATTTGTGTTTTTTACTTTTATCTGCTCTGTACTTAAATGGGACAGCCTGTACCAATATTGTATATACTTTGATCAGCGTTTATTAGACCTATCTTTTGACACTAATAGTAGTTAGATATATGTTCTAGTTTTGGAGATATTTACAGTTATATGAACATGTACCTCTTTTTTTCAAATGACTATTTTAACCCCTTAATACCATATGCGCCAATTACGACCCTCACGAAACTTCATGAATTTTATTCTAGTTTAGCTCCGGCAAATTTGGTTTCGGTTTGTGGAGGTTACCTATTCCAAAGTTCGGCCAAAATTTCTTCCTTCTATTTAAAACAGTGTAAAAGTTTTTGTAAACATAAACGGACAGACAGAGGTTAGCTAAGTAGGAACATTTTTACAAAACCTTTTGAAAATGTAGTAAAAAGCTAACTTTAAAAAGAATTTCTCCAAAATTTTGAAAAACAGTAGAATCGTGTAGTCTTTTATTAAAGCTAAGTCGATGAAGTGATAAAAATCTTGGAAAGCCAAGTAGGGTACAAAGTCAATAAAACTTTAACTATGTGCAAAAACATAATCTAATTTTTCAATTTTATTTTTTGAACAAAACAAACTGCTTATTTAAAATTTCTGATTTATAAGGATGCCCCAATTTAAATTAAATTTGATTCCCGCTTATGTTGATTTATACCTTCCTTCGACATTTGATTTTTGATAACTTCACATTTTCAAGTTTGTTCAAATAATAGTTTTAACAAACCTTAAAGTTCATTATAATCCTTTGAAACACGGTAACATTGCTCTCAAATAAATCTCAAAAATAACAATCACTTTAACATTCATTTTAAAAAAAATTTTTATATCACTTTGTGGTTAACTTATTTTCTAATTTGGATTATAAATTAGTGTCATCCATCGTCTATTCAAACAAAAAAAACAGTCTGAATATTTTGAAGAACATTGAGTGCCATTTTTTGTAATCCTTTTAAACTTCATCTTTTGTTTTATTCATAAATCTTTAAGATACATGGCATATCTGAAGGATTTTTGTCTCAAAACTATTCTTGAAAAATGAATTTAAAACCAGCGACTAAAAAAAAAAATTCTAAAATAATACAAAAAAAGTGAATAATAAAATATCTAGCAATGGATATTTTGAGAAAGACTGCAAGGAAATTCGTTATTATTCAAAAAATTTTTGCATATCAATTATGCTTTGAATTGAAAGGATAATGACTTTTCTCATAACATTTAAATTCATTTTTATTTCTTATTTGAGGTTTCATTTGATTTTCAATAATTTTAAAAGATTTTTGTTGTTCATTTCAGAACGTAGACAAAACTAAAAATTTGAATTTATTATTATTAATAAAATTTATATTAAATTATATTGTAAATAAAATTTAAAAAATTGTCATTTTAATGCAGTCAAAAAAAAAATGTTTAATTCAAATTGTATAATTTTATTATGTTCCTTTAGATAAAAACAAAGTTGTAGTTGAAAAGGGACTACATACTTATGAAAACCAATTGTCGTTATGGTATGAAAGATTTTTATGAATCATTTTTCAAGTGAGTTTAATGGAGGATTCAGTATATGAAAATTTTAAGATTTACTTATAATATATATTATTTTTTTTTAAGCGCGAACTGTTCAACTGTTAGGCTAATAAGCCTGTCTATACCATAGTTGGAACAGAGGGTCATTTTATATTTGTGTTATTAGAATTGGTCTTAATGAATTCCACATACAATTTAAGCATGATATAGTACTAGATCTTATAAAATGTAGAAGCATCTTAGTTTTTCAATGGAAACAATTCTATTTTTGTTTATATCGTAATATTTTGTATTTGAGTTATATGGTATCTGTGAAGCCTCGGGTTCGAATCCTAGTTAAAGTTAAATAAAATTTTTCTGGTTTTCGACTCCACTCAGCTTCCATTCGCCATTTGGTTCAAATTAATGGCTTAACCAAAAATTAATAATTATATATTTTTAATAAAAACGAGGAAGATTATAGTTGCCCTTGTCAACTTTTAGATACCCGTGGGTGTAATAAATAAATAAGAAATTCTTATATTGCAATTGAACTGTTTGACAGAAAATTTAAAATATTTGTTTTTTTATATTTAATTACAAAAAAAATTAATAAAAAAAAAATGAATTAAAAAAAAAGATGAATTTTAAAAAAAAATATGCTTTCAACGAGATTCGAACCCACACTTTTCAATTAAAATGTCGACGTCTTAACCACTAAGCCATCGACTTTATCTTCATCTCAATTTTTTTTTAAATTATTATAGTTGCGATGGTATCAATTGTTTGTTTTAAATAACAGTTTTAAATTTTTTTAAAAATGTATTAAAAAAAATAAATAATTTATAAATGAGAATTTTAAGATGAATTTAAAAAAAAAAAAATTTTTCCCCAGCCAGGAATCGAACCGAAACGTTTTGACTACTAGTCCCATGTCCTATCCACTATACCATAGAACAATTAATAATTTGTCTACAAAACTAGTTTTTATTTATCTCATTATTTTTTTTTTAATAATTGTAGTTGCTAAGGTATCAATATTGTTTGTTTTAAATAACAGTTTTGAATTTTTTTATAGAAATATTAAAAAAAATTAATAATTTTTAATATAAATGAGAGTCTTCTGTCAAATTTTCTATAAAATAAAATTTTTTCAAACATAAAATAAATACATATATTTTATTAAAAAAAAAATAGATAAAAAAAAATGAATTTAAAAAAAAAAAGTTTTCCTTAGCCTGAATTCGAACCGAGATATTTTTGCTACAAGTAACATGTCCTAACCACTACACCATGAATCGAATAATAATTAAACAACAATTTGTTTGTTTTTATATTTGGTTTCTATTTCGTTATTAATTTAGAAAATACTCATAAAATATCGAAAAATTTGTATGGCAGCTACCCGAAGCCTTTCTCCGATTTTAACCAAAAACAATAGGGAACCTACAAATTGTCTAAAAATTACTTTGTGAAAGTTTCAGAACTCTAGCTCTTATAGTTTTTGAGTTATCGTGCTGACGGACGGACGGACGGACGGACGGACACACATAGCTGGATCGATTCACTTTTCGATGCTGATTCGATACGTACCCTTGAAACTATATCTAGCTCTTATATTTCGATGCGTTACAAACGGAGGAGTAATTTTAATATACCCGATGTTCATATATGTATGCACGGGTATAAATAGATACTGTAATATAACAATATAAACAAATGCAAAATAATTTAATTCAATAATATAATTCACAGATATAGAATACCATATAACTCAAATACAAAATTTTTACAATATAAACAAAAAATAGAATTGTAAATATTGAAAATCTAAGACGTTTCTAGATGTTATAAGGCCTAGTACTATCTCATGTTTAAATTGTATGTGGAATTCTAATAACACAAATATAATATGACCCCCCTGTTGCAACATGTACCTATGGCATAGACAGGCTTATTAGCCTAACAGTTGAACAGTTAGCACTTAAAAAAAAAAAAAAATTCCTACGTTCATTTTCTTAAGCTAAGATTTGTTTTAAAATAGTTTTTAAGTGAAAAAATTCTAACTGTTATATAAATTTGAAATGCAAGTTTCCATCAGAAATAAATTACAACAAAATAGAACGTACTAATTACTAGCTAAAACATATACATTACATTTATAGTGTAATTATTTATTCTGGCATCATGAAGTTATTAATTAATATGAATCCATATTAACTTATCAATATCCTTTTATCCCTTTTTAGAATTTCTGAAGCGATATAACGCTTCATTATAGTTGTAATTATAAAATCATTTTGCATTCCTTACACAAAAATTTTGATTAACTACAAGTATTGCTTTCATTAATAATTTAAAACACTTTCAATTATAGTTTCAATCTCACGTGAATCGCTTCAATAAAATACATTTTTATTAATGAATTTTTCTTTAATGAAATCCTTTGTCCCCTTGGAGCTTCGTCCTCACTACTATAAAGAATAAAAAACTTTTATTTTGGACATATTATTAAAATATTAATGATTGATGGAATAATGATTGATTAATTATTATATTGTTTCGTTACCATATTGTGTTTAATGATGTGTGTTCCCTTTTTGGAAGTTCAATTAAAAATTATTTTTAAAGAAAATTCGAAAATACATGTTCACTAGGGGTTGATTTTTTAATATCGAAATAATTTTATACAAAAATTCTTTTACATGATAATTTTATAAATTATAAAAACTTTCTTTACGAAATTAAACACAGTTTTATTTTATATTAATTTATTCGTATAAAATAAAAAAAAAAACAAAGTTCCAAAGGTTCTTTGTCCATTACACTGCATACAACTAAAATTCAATCTAATTATTAATTAATAATTATTTTAATCAAGAGATTCCAAAAACTCAAAGAAAATCGGGATTTAAAGATACTCGTAAAACAATCAAAATAAATATAGCTTATGTCTAAATTTTGCGAATGCCATATTATACAAAACTTGGACTTAGGAAAAATGGGGACATTAAGGGAAAATATTTTGGACATAATCAATAGAAGTTAATTCCGTCCATCTGCTTTTTTTTAAAAAATCTGAAAAGACTGCCAATCTAGAACGCTAAACGAAGACAAAAATTAAGACACCTATAGATCTTCACGAAGTATAAAGTAAGCAAAATTGTAAACGAAAGTCAAAAATGTACAAGAGTTCTAATTAACAGCTGACACAATAATTTAACAGCTGGGTGGCACAGTGGTTAAGTGCCGACCTTTCATGCAGAAGGGCCCGGGTTCGAATTCTAGTGAAAGTGAAAAAACTTTTCTGGTTTTCAACTCGACTCAGCTACCATTCGCCATTGGGTTCAAATTAATGGCATAATCAATAATTAATAATTATAAATATTTAATAAAAAAAAAAAAATACTTTAATATAAAAATATAAACAAATGCAAAATATAAACAAATAATTTAATTAAATAATATAACTCGCAGATATAGAATACCATATAAGTAAAATATAAAATATTACAATATAAACAAAAAATAGAATTGTAAATATTGAAAATCTAAGACGTTTCTACATGTTATAAGGCCTAGTACTATCTCATGTTTAAATTGTATGTGGAATTCAATAAGACCAATTCTAATAACACGAATATAATATGATCCCCTGTTCCAACATGTACCTATGGTATAGACAGGCTTATTAGCCTAACAGTTGAAGAGTTAGCGCTTAAAAAAAAAAAAAAAAAAAAAAAAAAAAAAAAATCAAGACCACGCCATCATATTTACGTAGTTTTAGCCATCATATTTACGTCAATTTATACATCCGTGCTAAGGAAAAAAGTCGTAAGCGTCAAAAGCGAATTTTCGGGATAATGCAATATTTTATATCAGAACTTTCTACTAAACAAAATGTCACATATCTCGTTGCAAATTCATTTAAAACTAAGAATTAATATGTCGCGTCTTTCTCCAAGTCGCATCTATGTTTAAGCTTAAATAATTTAATAAATCTAGTATTGCTTATCAAAAAAGTCGTATGTCCAAATTAACTATGAACGCTCAATACTATCTTATATCTAGTAAGTTCAAAAAAATAGTTTTGCTTTATCTAACATATTTTTTTTTCGAAAATCCAAATTCAACATAGCAATGCGCGAGTATAAAACAGGACGTAAAATTACCTAAAACCAAGAAAATTAAGAAACAACTTTCTATCTTAGGACGGCAGTATAGATAGAAACTTCAATTTCTTAGAACTTACAAATCAATAAGTACAAGAGTATTTCCTCCTATAATCCAATTATCCCTACAGTTTTTGATGAATTTGAGTGCAAGTTCGGATATTTCCTGCCCACCTCCCGCAACTTAAGCAGCATAAAGGTAGAAACTTTCTTTTTGATGTAATCTCTTGAAACCTCATTGTAATTCGGTCCTGTATTCTTTATAGTCTAATTTATTTATAATGTTCCAATTATATAGATCCTTGCAAATCTTAAACGTCAATGTCAAATTTAAAATTAATATTACGCAATAAAATGTACACACTTTAATTTACAAAATAATTATTTTTCTCATTTCCATTAAATTTATTTACAAAAATTAAATTTTATAATAAAATTATTCTAACAGCAAAAAAATAAAATTAAATAATAATATATAATATCACAATTATAATTGTCGGCACGTCATCGTACATTATATACATTGTATATGTGACATGTATACTGAAAACCTAATGTCTATGGTTTAAAAATATCATAGTAACCTAATGCCATATAATATGCATGAGCATTTCCATATACAACTATATATACATTTATATTTACTAAGTTTACATGTCCACAAATTATACTCATCTAACGTTATAAAAAACTTATGAGCTCCGTTCACTTGATATTTCTGAATTTTGTTATGAATTTTGTATCAAAAGAATACAAAAACGTGGAAAAAAATAAGGACTTTGAAAAACGTAGTAAAAATAAAATTTAACAACCGTTACAATAATTGCAGCTACTAATTTAATTTTTTGATAATATGGATTAATAAAAATGGGGCTTACTAATACAACTTAAGATTTAAAATAGAGATACGGAGCTTATTGACTCTCAAAATGTCGAAAAATGTCGATATTATTAAGTAGATGGGTTTCAGAGTTATTTTTAAAAACAGGAACTTTTTAAGTCCTAATAGCCCTTCAATGGGGAAAGATTTCACATTGCTTCTAAGTAAGTTTATGAGGATTCTGGACGTTCGAACCCCACCACATCCGCTCAAATTTTTGTAGTTCTAGGAATTAAATAGTGACATCTACCAAAATTTGGAATTTCAGTTAAAGTTACAAAAGTAACAAGTGCTCAAAAATATCAAAATATTAATATTCAACTCCTTACAGCTACAAAACAGGGGGCATCACAAAACAAATTTCTTAAACTCCTACTAATTTCTGAGGGTCTATTTTCCTTCAATTTTCATTTCATGTCTCTATGAGAGTTTAGAATATATTTTGAGCTAAATAATTTGCGAAAATTGAGTTGTACACAACGGTAAGCTTTATTAGCTTAGACGGAGCTATAGCCTTCTTAGCTTTGGGAGTTACAGAAGGCTAAAGCTTTGTCACCCTTCAAAATTAAAAAAAACCTTTAACATAATTATGTTGAAATTTAATATTGGAACTTTGAATTTTAAGCATTTTTCAAAAAAAAATTAGACAGGTATTTAAGTTACAGATGTGTAAAAATAGCAAAATTTCCATTTTCGACATCAAGCAACACTTAACCCGGGGGCGTTACAAAAAGTTTTAAGCATTAACAATTTAGGAATAGAAATGGGAAGATCTTTATGTAAGAATTACCATCCTCTATTCAAAAACTATCCTTTCAATAACTGTTTTTTATACCCTACACCTATAGAATAGGTAAAGGGGTATATTAACTTTGGTATGGTGTTTGTAACCATCTAAAGGAAGCGAGCTAGATATGGAAAAGTATATATATTTGTTATCAGCGTGACCGCCTTAGTCGATATAGCCATGTCCGTCCGTCCGTCCGTCCGTCCGTCCGTCCGTCCGTCCGTAGGCACGATAACTCAAAAAATAATGGAGCTATCTTGATGAAATTTTAACTGTAGGTTACTAGGACTGAAAGTACGGCGGGGATTGCATATGGGCGAAATCGGCCCATGGGTTCGGATTCTGGACCTTTTAATCGGTTTCAGGGCTAACAAACAAATATAAAAAATCACGATAACTCAACAACTAATGACGCTATCTTCATCAAATTTGTGCTGTAGGTTACTAGTAATGAAACTACTTCGGGAATTGCGTAAGGTCGGGATTGGACCATGGGTTCGGAACCTAGAACTTTTTGATCGAATTTAGGCCAAACGAGCATAATTCCGAAACTAATGAAGATAGAACCTCCAAATTTAGTATCAGGGTGTCCCTTCCTATTTCTTAAGTGTCTTGTGAATTTGGGTCCCATTGGAGTAGTGGGTCGGGGACCAGCCACACATTTCCGAAGACCTTAAAGCATATCTTTAAAATTAATAAAGATAACAACTTGAAAAAATGTAGAAGCTTCCAATTTGCCACAAGGGTGTTCTTTACTATCTCTTGCGTGTTCCCCTAATTTGGGATCAATTGGAGTGGTGGTTCTGTACCCCTCTCAGACCTCCCAAGTTTTAAAGGCTTATAATCGAAATTACTAAAAATAGTTACTTAAAATTCTGTGGAAAATATCCAGAACTTGATAACCGCAAAATTACAGTTTTTCAATAAACGTGTTTGAAAATTTTTAAAAATATTTTGTGACACAAAATGTTTATTTAAAACATTATTAATAACCATAAAATAACTTGCTGTTGGTTTTGTAATAATAGATTTTTGGAATTAATGTTTTGTTTTAAGTTGATTTAGCTATTTTACTAGAAGAGCAAGAGGGTGAGAAGATTATAATCATGTTTTGGCAAATTATGAAAATTATCTTCCCATCTTAAGTTTAAGATCAGATTTCGCTCTTATAAACTTTTGAGGGATTTTTAATTAAATAAACGCTTATTTATTTTTGGCAGTGCAAAGATTTGATGTTAAACAGTCCACTTCAAATGTTATCTCAAAAAGGGAAAAATTACGGTTATCAAGTTTTGGAGATTTTCCACAGAATTAGGATAGACCGTTGAAATTGTGTACAAGGGTTAACTAGTACTATAAGTACAGCGCGGACTATATAAGAGCGAAATCAGCCCAACGGTTCGGATTCCGGACCTTTTAATCAATGTCAGGGCTAAGGAACATATATAAAAAATCACGATAACTCAACAACTAATGGGGCTATCTTCATGAAATTTGTGCTGTAGGTTATTGGCAGCGAATCTACGGCGGTGATTACGTACGGTGAGGATTGGGCAATGGGTTCGGAACTTAGAACTTTTTGATCGAATTTAGGCCAAACGAGCATAATTCCGAAACCAATGAAGATAGAACCTCCAAATTTGGTATCAGGGTGTCCCTTCCTATTTCGCAAGTGTCTTTGAAATTTGGGCCCCATTGGAGTAGTGGATCGGGGACCAGCCACTCAGTTCTTAGGCCCTTAAAGCATATTTTCGAAATTAATAAAGATAGTTACTTGAAACAAATGTAGAAGCTTCCAATTTGCCACAAGGGTGTTCTTTACTATTTCTTGCATGCCCCCCTAATTTGGGATCAATTGGAGTGGTGGTTCAGAACCTCTCTTAGACCCCCCAATGTGTAAAAGCTTATCATCGAAATTAATAAAACTAGTAACTTAAAATTAAGATAGAGCGTTCCAATTGTGTACAAGGGTTAACTAGTATTGAAAGTATGACGGGACTGCATATGGGCGAAATCGTACCATAATTTCGGGTCCTGGAACCCTTGAAAAGTTCAAGGACTAACAAACATATATCTTAAAAACACCATAACTCAAAAAATAATGCCGGTATTTTGATGAAATTTAACAGTAGGTTACTAGTAATGAAAGTACCATGGGAATTGGTTGTGGTCGAGTTTAATTTCTAAGCCAAAGAATATATTTCCTATGTCCTATGTGTCTCCGAAATCTAGACTTAATTGTAGTGGTTCAGCTATGTTCAAAGGTACTTGCTGCATTTATGTAAAATTTATTTTTATATTTAAATGAATTATATGAAAAGGTGTAAATTTTTAACTGTATTTTAGAAATACATTTATTGCATATTTTGCTTTTATAAGTTTTTCTATTAGGTATATAAACTAACCATTTAAAATAATTGCAATTTTTAAAAATTTGGATTATTAAATATATTATGCCTTGGATATCTTTTTATCACAAAATTTAATAATTAGAATTTTTTCATTTTGTAATTGAATTGGAATAAATATATTTTCATTTATTTCAAGTTTGTTTGTTTTTTAATATTTTTAAATAGATAAATTAGTAAGAATTTGTAGTATTTTTTAATAGATAGGGTAATTAGAAAATGTTTTTAGTATTATACAGTTAATTTGGTTAGCTATGTCTTACGATCAAATTAATAACAGCTTCTATGGTGTTAAAATGACTTATGGATATGTCCTTAAATTTGAACCAAATAGGTGTAGGGTATTTCTAAGTCGGTTGCACCGACTGACTGTTTCTTTACTTGTTTTTTCCATGTTTAAATAAAAACTGAAAAAAAACTGGAAAATTTCAACAAACGTTTGTAGAGCTGTATCATTCACTCTCTGTAAATCCAATTGTCACATAGACTGTGCAAAAAAACGACTAAAAGTTTACTCTTCCGATAATGATAGCAGCCAAATTATACAAATAAACTTCATTAATGACATTATTTGATTCTTTGGATAACAAAAGAAAATGATAAAACTTAAGTAATTTTTGAAAAGTTTTTCCTACTATTTTGAGACATTTTTTGGGAATTTTAAATACCGCTATATATTTTTGGATAAGTTCAAGTCTCAACCCATACATCCCCTTATCAATTTGAGATTATTTGCTTTGTTTTGTTGTCCTTGGTAGAAAATATCAAATGACCCCTTTTTCTCTTCTACCTAAACTTAAAAAAAAGGATTGTAATGAAACCTCCTTCATTGTAAGATTCAATAAAATTTCAAGGACCTATATCAAATTTTTTTTCTAAATATCCAAAACATCATCACTAAACAAAAAACACTGGAAAAAGTTTGAAAAGTAAATAAATAAATCGGAAAAACAAACCAAATGAACAACTTGAATAATAAAACGACATCTTATTCTTTTCGAGTTTCTAGAATAAATAAGGAAGCAAAAAGGGACCATGAACATACTAAAATTTGAGTTTTTCAAAAAACCAAGAAAAAATAAAAGAATATTAATAAAGTCTATATAGATAAGAGATATAAGCTTTCAGCAATTTTTGTGATCAAGGGCGTCAACAAATCCTTTTCACCTTTCACGATCCTTAGCAATTCCTTTTAGCTGTAACCACGTTTTGCGTTGCGCTTCTGCCTCTTTCAAAACAGTACTTCTCCATGTATTCCTTGGTCTAGCCACTCGTCGTTTGCCTTGTGGTTTCTACTCAAAACATTGCCTTTATTTTGTTTTCTTCCGGTTTCCTCAAAGTATGTACGATCCATCGATTTTTAGCTTTGTACGCAGGGCGATATTATTTGACTGCCATATATTTAAAATAGTTCCAAAACCAGCTCTAGCTTTATTTATTCTGCTGTCAACATCAACTTCCATTCCCCCATTTGATGTCACCATGCTTTCTAAATAATTGAACTGCTCCACTTCATCAATTTTACTTTTTTCTAGTTGAATTTGCTCATGTGTAGAGTGTTCTGTACGCATGCTCTTAGTCTTAGCTGCGTTTATTTTTAGACCAGCTTGTTTGCCATATGTGTTCAAATTTTGGAACATTTCGTTCAAGGCTAAAACTATTAAAATATTACAAAAATAGATTCTTCAAATATGCTGATATTACTAAACTAACAATATTAATTTGAATATTAATTACACTTTTGAAGAACCGAGTGTTATTTTTTTAATTTCCTTACCCAAAATTGCAACCCAAAAATTCTGATGACAGACGCATTAGAGCTTAATTGTGTCAGAATATGTTTCCCCAGTTTTTTCCGCCCAATTTTAGTTTATTAAAATTTCTTTTGTTTAAATCTGTTTTTCTAAGCTTTGATGATTATACAAAAACTATGATTATGAGCCACACAAAGCAAAAGTGCCATTCATTTATTATATTCTATATATTGGTATGGCTTGGAGTGGAACATATTCTTAAATACTGTTCTTTTTACTTCTGAAAAGTCCTCTAAGGATTAATTTTCAGTTATTAATCTTATATCAATTAACAAGCCTATAACGAACCTAAAGTTAAACAAATTAAGGAGCAAGGAAGTGGAAATTGCTTACGTAAGAGCCCAAGCAACATATAGCAAAAAACTGCTTGGAAGATCGCATTACGCTTGGAAGTATACGTTAGCATCAGGAATGAATCGTTTAAAAACCCTGTGCTTCCAATAGAAATTATATAAAAAATTTCCCATTTATTTCAGAGCAATTTAATTTAAATGCTTCAACTTTATCAAATCTTCAACATTTTAATTAATTAAATAATTTAAATTAAAAAAAAAATTGAAAACAACCCACCCTCAAAATAGACTTTAAAGCTTTTTGATGTACCTTTCATTTTATAAGCTAAAATAAATTTTAAAATCTTGTTGCTTCCCTTCCCCTCCCATCCTGCCAACTAAACACAAAGGAAAATGGTAATAATATTTAAAATAAATTTTCCTAAACCAGGGGGCTAAGGACACGATTTCAGTTTGTTCTAAATGCTCCCCATTTTGTTGAATTTTTACTCATTCCATAACAATGTTTAAAAACTTTTGAACTTTATAACAAAAAGATTTGTGCTTAAGGTAACTTGCATAACTTTTTATTCATATATACATTTTACGAATATTATACAGACATTTTATATTTACATTATACGCGTTTATAAGCCCATTCATGTAACGCACCTTAATTTTATTCCATTACATACAAAGCAGGAGCGTAACCCAAAGTGTAGTAAATAATAAAATTCCAGAAGAATATCTACTTAAAAAATTTATTTTATGTTATACATGTATTAGCATAACCCTTCTGTTCAAATGTAATAACTGCCTTGTATTCATTGTTCCAATAATGAAGAGGTAAGAGGTTAGTTGAATTGGGAATGTTATTATTAGGGTTATTAAAAATATTAATAAGAAAGTATTTTTGAAAATAAAGCAATGGGAGAGCAGTTGTGTTAAAACACGTAATTAAAAGCACGAAAATTGCCTTCAACTTCTTCTGTATTTTAACCTTTAGCAATACCTACTAAACATTTACTTCATAAGATTTTTTAAATTCTTATAAGATTTTTTATCTTTAAAAATGTGTTAATTTACAAAATAGATTATAAAATAAGAAAATAAATCCAATTAAGTAATGTAAAAAGTCAAAAGACCTATCATTCTACTTTGAACAATCATTAACCTATCACTGTACTTAAAACCTATTGACATTCGAATCTTCATCGATTCTTACAGTCCTATTTTGGGATTGAGAATATTCAAAACATAAGGCTTGCTATTTACAAAACATATTTCTAGTTCACTTGAATAATGAATTTAAGCCACGGAAGGGAGTTCGGAGCAAGAAACAAATTTTGATTCGAAGAATAAATTCAAAATGAACAAAAAATTAAAATTTTTATTTTCGGAAAAATTACTATTCAAAATTGAAATAAAAGGTAGCCAAATTTAGAAAGTTTCAAAAAGTGGCATCGCATAATTTTGGAGGGCTATTTGTCATGGCGGGTTTAAAGTTGAACTTTTTTAATTTTTATTTAAGTTCTACCAAAAAATGTTTAATTTACTTTTCTAAATTATGTCGATTTGGCGACTGGATCTCGAGAAATGAGGCTTTTTAATTTTATAGTTTTTTCAAAATTGTTTAAGAGTAAGGAATCTTATTTTTTGGTTTTTGTTATTCAAGTACCAAAAAGAACGTAATAAAATTTTGATTCGGATAAATTTTCGTAATCAATTTCGGAATTTTATTTGTCCTAAATAAATATCGTTCCGAAATTTGTAATTTTTATTTCTTTCAGTTTTGAACCCCTGATTCAAACCTTCATCAAACCCAATAATAATTACACACCAATTAGCATAAATAATTAGAAAACTTCCTTATATGTATTTGTATAAACATTATCTGAAATAATGCTCAATAATGCTTTCCTTTAAGTAATTCCAGCGCAATACCAGAAAAGCCTTAAGTGCCCATTTAGACATTGTAGAGAGGAAATATAAGTGGCTTAAGACTGGTTATGGAAACGTAAACTATTGTAAGAATTGCTACAATTCGGGACATGCCTCCGAACACTGTAATCGCTTCTAATAAAAATTTACCATTATACAATTTTTTTTTTTTTTTTTTTTGCGAGGGAATGGAACACTCAAAAGCCACCCATTGAAACTGTGCGGTATTTCGTTGGGTAGTGTGTGACTTTAACGCACCAAAACCACAGTCTTTTTGAACCAAACTTTAGGAAGAAACCTGTGATACAAATGTACAGTTTGATTACAGGGACGGGAATATGAAAGAATTTCAGGATTGTGGGGAGGTTATTTGGCAGTTTTGGATTATGGGGGATGGAGAAAATTTGGAGGGATGTTGAGGAGAAAGATGTTAAAATTCTTCTTAAATTAAATTAAATCGTACACATACGAATTACTAACGTTGGAAAACACATTGGACGGAATTTGATTCCATAATCTTGACATGCGCATAACAAACGAACTTCCATAAGCCGTCATCTTAACAATTCGATACTCATCTGCGTAGGAATGATTGTACCGTTTCAAAAAAAGGCTAGATGAATTCGTTTTTAGCTTACCTCCCAACCGTCCTCTTCAATCCTATGTTCCTATCAATTCCTTTGTCCCGTATTTTGTATATCTATTCATATATATAGTTTATGTAAAAAGGAATTCATTCCAAGACATTGACTAGCATTAAGAGCACAATTTAATTGGAATATTTATCCGCACACCTATTCCTATATTAGAAAAATTAATTTTCATTAACACGAAATGTTTCTCAGGTAGATTTTGTTTCCGTTTATTTTCTAAATTTTTCCTAAAAAACAACAGTATAAGGAAAAATGTCTCACAAACATGAGTCAGTAGGGGCAATGACGAAAGAAATTCTTTTAATATATACAATGCTTTATATATTATGCTTCTATATAATGAAAAGGTTGAACGAATTTTTCTAGTTTCGCCTTGGGAGAATGAACAATGAAAATATTATGAATCTTGTATTGTTAAAAATTTATATTTAAAAGTTTTTCTTTTATTGTTATTAATTTAAAATAATTTTATTGATGTTAATGATGATGATGATGATGATTACAACGATGTTGATGATAATAATGATGTTGATGATAAAGAGAAAACATTACATGACGCGGTAATGTAAGATGCTTATTTTGTGGAAAATATGCTTATTAGAAATGTTATACATGATATTTAGAGAAGTACAGGGTAGGACAAAAGTATTTTAATAAAATTATTTAAATAATAAATTGCATATATGCAATTTGTTTTACGAACTGAAAGATGACTTTTTAATAAGCTTAGACCTGGTACAACAACTTGTTATACCCGTATGACTATATAGTCCAAGGGTATAATAAATTTGCCATTACGTTTGTGACGCAGAGAAGGAGGGGTGGTAGATATAGACTCAAGTGTATGGATCGGATCAGAATCGAAAAATAAATCGATTTAGCGATGTATGTCCGTCCGTCCGTCCGTCCGTCATCACGATAACTCAAAAAGTAAAGGAGCTAGGATCATGAAATTTTCACAAATTCGTTTTTATGCAAAAAACGGAATCGAGTTTTAATTTCAGCTATTTTGGTCCACGGGTTCGAGTACCTGCCATACAACTTCTAATTTTATATGAGCATTACTCTATACCTATGGAAGCTGCGTGTCTGAAATTTTGCCAAAAGTAGTTTAGTATAATGGCCAAAGTTACTGCAAAATTTAGTTGGTCTACTGCTGAGGGTTCGAGTAGCTGCCATACAACTTCTTCTTTTATATGAGGATTACACTACACCAAATGAAGCTGGGTGTCTGAAATTTTGCCAAAAATAGTTTAGTGTAATGGACAAAGTTACTGCAAAATTTGGTTGGTCTACTGCAAAGGGTTCGAGTAGCTGCCATACAACTCCTTCTTTTATATGAGCATTACTCTACACCTGATGAAGCTGGGTGTCTGAAATTTTGCAAAAAATAGTTTAGTGTAATGGCCAAAGTTACTGCAAAATTTAGTTGGTCTACTGCTGAGGGTTCGAGTAGCTGCCATACAACTTCTTCTTTTATATGAGCATTACTCTACACCTAATAAAGCTGAATGTTTGAAATTTTGCCAAAAGTAATTAACCGGAAGATATAATGTATATGTTACGGTCATACGGGTATCCCAGAGTTGACACAGTCTACTCTACTACACTCTTCCTCGTTTTTAAAATAAAGTTGGAAGTTAATACTTAGTACTTTTTTGCTAGACAAGGGGTCTGGATCTATGGACCCATATCTCAAATTATATCTTTATCTAAATGTGAAATAAAAATATGTTTAAATAAAAAAATTATAATTAAATATGGGTCTAACAAGAGTTTCAATCTTATCATATAAATCTAATTATGGTAAAACATCAGAAGTAATAATTGTATAGTAGGGTAAATATTTGATTGTTGTCATTGAAATTATTTGAGTAATAATATATAAATCCCACTCAAATCCAAAAAGAAATTCTCCGAATACAAATAATTTTAAGATTCTTTGGTTATGTTGTTTCTAAGGTTATATTGTTTAATCAAAGGTGACTCAAATTTAGTATTCGCCTTAATATATTTAACTTGAGTGAGAAGTTAGTGGGTGAGAAAAGAATATGACTTGAGTTATTATTATTGAGCTTTAAACTGCAAGTTATTGTCACTAACATACCAAATATTAAACCAAATCTTTATATAAATTCAAATATTTCTACACCCTGTTTTAAATTCATATATTGTATTACATATTAAATTAATGTATATCTGAAAATGTATATGTATTAGTAAAACTTTTCCGCTTAGAAGAAAAATAACTTTTTTAGAACCAAGTACCTCTCGCGGTAATTCTTTAAACTCTAGATTTTATTTTTTATTATTAAAAAAAATAATATAATGAATTACTTTCTATTAGACATTCATAGACGTCTGGTATATCAGAGATGTGATGGTATAATTTTAAACTCGTAAATATGGTAATATAATATGTAAGTATTAATATACCAAAGTATTAGAGTGGGTATGAAGTGTATTATGAAAATGAAAATTTTTGAGTGATTTAACGTTTTTTTTTTTACTTTCGTTACTTTGAATTCGTGTACGGAATTACTCTTTGTTAATGAAATTAAATAGACTTAAATTGTTTCTAGACATGTTCCTTTATAAAAAAACTATTTTGGCAGTAAATTTCGAAGGAAGGGGTAAACTTTTTTGTTATATATAATATAAAAGATACATTTTGAAAAATCTTAAGATATAATTTAAGTGGATTTTGGTTATTAAAATTTATATTAAAAATCTTCAAAAAAATTAAAATAAGTTAGAAATAAAGTAGATATGTATGAGTCTTAAGATAAAAAGCTGTTTATGAGAATTTAAATTTTAATTAAATAAATTATCTAATGAAGTAGTCTTTTAATTCCTTTTTTAATCGTTCATAACTCCTCACTGACTTCTTTTGGAATAATTTTCAAATAATAATTATCTTATTCGGCTTTATTCGAAATGAGCTTTGAGTTGCTAATCTTAAACAGCAGTTATAGTTATCTATGGTGTTCTTAGTAATCATTATTTGTCTTGTGACTAGAGATTGTATATTCAAAAGATTCTTTTACAATTTTATCTTGCTCAAATTACTTAAAAAGTTTCCTATTCGTTGGCGCCCCTTACAGATAGATTTCTAAATTTTGAAGCACCGCGGGGAACAATATTTGCAAAAAGTTTAAAAACTATTTTTCAGAGCAACAGAGACCTCTTAAATACTAATAATACTTCAGACTCATATTTTTGCCTTGTTTACTCTAGTTAAACAAGTTTCAAAAGCACTTTCCTGACTTACCAACCATTAAAAATATAATTGTAATCCGGAACCAAGGGTTTTTAAAAAGGCACATTTTCAAAATTATATAGTCTTTTATGCAGAGTTTAGGTTTTGGAATATTATATACTGGTGACTATAAAATGAGAAATTTTTAAGTCTTAATTGTCCTTTAATGGGGAAGGAAATTTTTGAAAATTTGACTAAGCAAAGCAAACTAATGGTGATCCTCCAGGTTCTAACCCCACCTTTCCCCGCTGAAAATTTTATGTTTTTAGAAATTAAATATAACAAAAATTTTGCAAATATTTAGTTTTGCATAACGTTAAATTCTAATACCCTATGGCAATCCTATGAGTTTGCGTTTCAAAAATTTATAAAACTAATAAAAGTACCAGCCTTTTAACATGACACTTTTTCAGATTGAAAATAAACCTAATAGAACTCTTGTTATAACAATTTAAATAAAGGGCTTTTTCGACTTTTTTTCAGACTCAGGAGCTGCAGCACTGTAACAAGGTGGGCTACAGAAACGAGTTATTTTTTTTCAGTATTCGTAGTTAAATTTTGCTCTCTCGATTTCAAAGGTGACAGTGTAAAAGCTTTTATAAACATACGGACAGACAGACGGACAAAATCTTTTAAAAATGTGCTATAAATAGAAAATTTTAGCTTAAATAATTAAATTGATTTAATTAATTAATTAAACAGTTCAATGTCTGATCTTAATTTATTTATATTCAACATCTTTCAAAGAATTTAAATAAAAACAATTGGATCGTCTTTTGAAAATAGAATTTAATTATATCAGAATCTTTTCAATGACCTTAAAAAGACTTTTTATTTAATTCTGTTTTTTTTCCATTGTTTTTAATTTAACGCCTCATAAAACGACCTCTCAAATCTATTAATTTTGTTTTAAATTAAAGAACGGATTAATTTCACTCATATTCGTTATCATTTTGTATAATCGTTAATTAAGTTTTTGTTTTTGGTGGATCCCTAAAAAAACAAGGACAACGCATTTTAAATATTAATTAAAAGACATTGATAAAACACGTAATGGAGAAATCAAAAAGGATCTGAAGGTTATTTTTTCATAAAAAATGGGAAAGGCGTAACACTTCATAAATATTTAGTAAAAGGACTCCGGCTAAAATACGTGGGATAATTATTAAACGTAAATATTTTATTTTTTGAAAATTAAAATAATTAAAAAAAATAAAACAAAATAATAAAAGAATAAAAAGGGCAGGTATTGAATATAAATCATAATATCTAGAAAATATTAACAAGGTTTAAACATTTTATTAAAGAGCCTTTATTAGAGGTGTACATTTTAACAAGAAAAAAAATCAAAAAGGATTACGAGGATCAAACTGAGGATAACAGATTTATGTTAAAGAAATTATTTTTAAGTAATTGCGAGGAATTTATTTTGCAAAAATCCGGAGGAGGTTGTCCCTCAAATGAGTGAACATTAAAAATCCTTTTATTGGTTTCAATGATAATCGTTTTAAATTTTAAATTAAAAGCCCAAATTGCTTTCAAATTTTAATAGAAAGCCAAAAAATTACATGGAACTGTTAAATACAACTCGTTTGATTATTTTCTTTTATTAAAAAGAGTATATTATATAAAAGTATTTATATTAACCTCCTGGTTACATGAAGTTTTCAATCGCAAATAAAAATTAAAAATATTATTAATATAGTAATTAACCTGTTCACACCATGTTTGTGGTGGCAATTTGATCATATTACCTATGTTATTGTAGCATACCAGATTTGGGGTCAACCAGTAAAACCGTTTCTTATTCAGAGTAAAGTAACAAAAAAAATCAGTAAAAAGCCGTTGTGTCGCAACGGGTTAATGAAACTCGCAACAAACAAATTTTTGAGACTTTCTCATCAGCCAAATCAGTACTGTGCAAAATTGGACGTAATTTGCTCCCAACATTTTTTTTGGACACTCCTCGGGCCACCATGGGTTAACAAATTCCAAATCTGTTAATGGAGGTAACTCCATTCTCAAAACGGATTAGAAAATTTTTACAGACAGAAAAATAACATGTCAAATTAAATTACAGATTTTATATAAAAGCCAAAACATGGTTTCGAATAATTTTCTCAAAAGTATTTAAAATTAACACCATTCGGCTAACTCACAAGGTCAAACTGAAACATCGAAACACCCCAAAATGTTTGTGACAATTTCCATTTTTACTAGTGATAGGATTGAGAACCATAATTTATATTAGATTTGAAAAATTTATTAAAATTATAAAGCGGGTAGAAAAAAGTTTTTTAAATAAAAAACTCAACAATTAAATTGCTTTGACATAATTAAGAAATTAACTGACCTTATTAAATTTTCAAAGGGTTAATTTTAATGAGAAAGTTAAATTAAATTATAATTATTTTTAATTAGTTAAAAATGGGAGCGTTTCAAAATCTTGATTAAGTAAATCTTTTTTTTTTAAATGTCGTTTTAGAAAATCTCGTTTTTTATTGAAAAATCTGGTTTTTAAGGATTTTTGAGTTGGATACAAACCCAGAATTATCAGCTTTTTTCAGAATATAAAAAAAGGGATTTTCTAAAAACGAGATTCTCTAAAACGAGATTTTCTAAAAACGAGATTTTCTAAACGAGATTTTTTAAAACGAGATTTACTAAATCGAGATTTCAGACCCAACCCGTTATAAATACCTAGCAAATTATTTTATATATTTCTGTATGTTGAATAACCAGTACTTAATAATACTGTCATAACAGCTCTTACAGTTGTCAATTATTGTGAATCAAGCTCCAAGTGAAACAAAATTTAAATATTAATTGCTTTTTGATCATTATTATTAAACAGCTTTCAGAAACTTCAACAAGCCCCTTAAATTATTTCAAATAAAATAAATAAAATAAATCATAATAAATATGTTTCTTCAACTTCTTTTAGTTTAGTTTATAGTTTCTTTTTTAACCGGTGCGGGTAATTCAATATTTTATCCGAATTTAAAAATCCAATTATAAATTAAATGTACCTTCTCTATTTTTCTCGGAAATTATGTTAAAGTCTAAAAAACTACGTCTTCCCACTATTTAATTATGATCTTCATACTTTTAAATTTTTATAACTTTTATGATTTCCAATTCAAATTTTTTTTTTTGCAACACAGGCAACATAATATAAAAAACATACAACATTAACATCAAAAGAACTGAAAGAATTGCAATATCTTTTATATTCATTCCTTTGTGTTTTTCACTGATTCCATACAAAGCATTCCTTAGAAATTGAAATTTTACAGAACTGACCAATCTAAAGGGTTAAAAAAATAAAAGCTACAACAACTAAATTCTAAAGAAAAATTTTCTAATTGTACTGGACTTGGACATTCAATATTATATTGTTAGTGTAAATATAAATGGACACGGTTAGGACGTAATAGGAAACTATAAAAATTTTTTGAAAAGAAATCTTGGACTACTCAAAAGGAATAACTATCAAAAAGACTATTCAAGATTTTTAACAATGAAATATAGAAAAATAGTAGAGTTTCTGAATCAAAACTTCTACAATAGAAAAGAATGCGAACAAAAGAAAAGTTATTGCAACGCAATCATAATACTTACAATACACGCAATTAAAGTTAAAGAGATTGAAAAGAAAATGTTTTGAGTATAAGAGAATAATAGCGAAAAGATCAATTGCAAAATATAAAATTATTTAGTAAGATTAATTTTGTAAACAAATTTAATTAATTTACTCCTTGTTTAAACCATTATTGTGAAATATAACCTTTATTTGAATCGCTATTAGGATGTAATTCAATATTTAATTTAACACTTGGAAGTTTGAGATAAATGAACAGAACATCCTAAAATTCAATAGCATATTAAAAAAAAAAATTGCCTACTTTATGGCGTATGCCAGATAAACTTAACTAATATAGAAAGGGTTTCATTAATTAATTTTGCAACAAAAATGAGAGCGTATCATATGCCCGTATTTAATTTACTTGTAGTATCATTTACTTGTATTTCTTGACCATTTGACTGTATGTCACTTGTCTGTATTTGATTTGCTTGTATTTTCATTTGCTTGTATTTCGAAAAAGCACTGTTATACGCTTTCTACAGAGTATTTAGAGTTGGTTATAAAATTAAGGTTTCAATAATTTGTTTTCCAGGGCTTGGGGCGGGAGCGCCTTCTATTGAAGTTCTTTATTATTAAAAATATATGTTAATATAAAATTGAAAAAAATAATTATATTTGATAAATTTTAACCACTGAATTAAATAACCAAACACGTATGATTTTGATAATGTTATATTTTCATTCTGTAATAATTCTGTTAAAAAATTTGATGTAATACCTTGGTAAGTGAATTTAATTTTGTTTATTTAGTTAAATTCCCTGATTTTTTTTTTGGTATTATTTTAAAATGATGCATTGTCACAAGAATCTGTCCTGTGCCAAAAGGTTCAAATCTCTTTCTCAACGGGAATTCTGTTTAAAAAAACTCGCACGATTTTACGATCCTATAGTCACGAATGCAAGTTCAATAAAAGTAGTTAAGGAAACATGGTCTTGGTTATGTTATTTTCAATATAATTAAATTAGGAAAAACAAAATACATATTTAAAATTCAGAATAAATTATACAAAACACCAATTATCCTACATCGGCATTCAGATATACACTCTTATAACACAAGATCGGCGAATAAACTCGTAACACCACAATCAACCTACTCGCAGTCATCAGAAATAACCTACTATAATTGGCAATAAGAATTTTCAACGAGTTACCAGGTGATTGTGTGATGATTCAGCAATACCTAAAATAACACAATTTATATTAAATCTGTTTCTTTTAAAAATCGCGAATTACTAATTAAAAACATAAAAAAAAAAATAAATAATAAACTGTAACCAACAAGATAACATAATATTAAATTTCTTCTACTGATAATAATTTACATATTAATAATCAAAACTAATAATCAATCTACATAATCAACCAGATTAAACTAATACACAGTCTTAAAACACAATTTCCAATTAAACTTGAATCAGATGAGTATAATTACAATACATGCAACAACCACGTACTTCCTGATAGCAGTGACAGTTGGTTCTATATATCTACAAATATAAAAGTGAAATATAATGAATTACTAAATAGTACTGATGTTATTAATATAAACTCTTGTTATCTATCTATCTATCAATCTATGTATATAAAAGCGAAAGTTTATTTGTTTGTTTATTTGTTTGTATGTTACGAATAGATTTCTAAACTGCCCAGCCGATCCTCATGAAAATTTTTATATATGGGTTTTTGGGTACGGAAAGAAATCGTGGCCCAAAAATTTAGCTCTAACCGCCAAGTTGGGGCTGTGATGCAAGTATTTAAACTTTTTTGTTCTAAAATGAAAACGGTTTGACCAATTGACTTCAAATTGTGTGTACGTGATGTTCCTTGAGAATTGAGTTGACACTATTAATAGTTTTAGAATTTGTTAACCCATGTCGGCCCAACTGTTGGTCAAAAAAAATTTTGGGTTCAAATTTTGTCCAATTTTACGAAATACTGCTTTGGCTAAAAAGAAAGCCGCAAAAAAAATTTTTTTGAGTTCCATTAACCCATAGCGTTCCAACAGCTTTTTATAGATTTTTTCAATACTTTACTCTTAATTAGTTTGACCGGTTGACTCCAAATTTTGTATGCTTGAAGCACCTTGAAAATGGAGTTGAGTCTGTTAATAGAAAAATCGTTTTAAAAAAATTTCTTTCATACATTTTAAAATTAACATTTACACCATATGTAATTTTTGTTTTAACTTTTTGCAGTAACATCAACTTCGATTAAACCTCCATTAGAGACTCAGCAACGCGCACCGGGTATTAGCTAGTAATAAATAAAGAAATAAAGAAAAATACTGAATGTATTGGAAAGGTTAAAGAAGATCATTTTATTGAATCCGATAATATTATTTCAACATTATCCTGCTACATGTTTATGTAAACTTATGAGCTTATTCTGAATTACTTAACGCCTTAGAAATAATCCAAGACGAAAGAAGACCAATCTAATTTATAGTTGGGGTTCAACGTGTATATTTAAATTGCAAGCGTTCTTACAAAATTATATTAAAGCTTTAAGTTAAAACTCTTGAAAATAAAATACATTCCTCTAGTTTCACGTTTTTTTAAATTTTCTTTTCTTGTGTGCTACCAATCCTTATTTGACCATCTTTACTCCTCTCAATAAAAGAATCTTCACTAAATCTTCATATTACTTAAAATATCTTCTGTTCCAAGTCGCCAAAATAAATCTTAGAAGACAATCTATAATTAACTGATGCTTAATACCAAAAACTAAAACATTTTATAAAACTGTTAAACATAATTTTGAATTTATTAGAACATTTCTTTTTAAAATAGTTTCGGAAAGGTTTAATGGAAGTATATTTTCATCTCAGGTTATTATAATTTTTTTTTTTTCACCTTCAGTAAATTTTTAATATTTTTTAGTATAAAAGAAAATCTTCCTTAACCTAATTTTTGCCTAGAGTTAAAATAAAATGCAAATTGAAATTTAATCTAGATCAAGAAACAATTTCAAGGTTTTTTAATAGAAAAACTGTTTTACTGAGAAGAATCTTATACATAATATAACAGTATATAGATACTTTAATAAGAATTTAATTTAAATTTAAAGCTAAAAAAAAATTAAATTTTAGAAAGTGATTTTCAAAATTCATCATTTAAATTTTAAACTGAAATGAAGCTTTTTACGGCGGCAATAGCAAGGTTAAAATACTTATAAACAAATATTTAATCATTAAACGCTCTTGAATTGAAAAATGGAATGTCGGAAAAACTAAAACTTAAGAAATGGAATTCTTAAAGCGCTAAAATTTGATCTTAGCCATAAATAAGGTATTTAAAAAGTTTAAAAGTGTTTCGTCCTGTTATACTGTCGGACTCTTCATTAGAGTTGTTCAATTACATTACCTAGAAAAACTTCTAATTAAACTTTGAACGATCTTTATTACTTATACTATTTTTTACGAAAATCTTCTGTGAATTCTAAAAATGTTTTAAAAATTTTCTTCCGTAAAACTTATTTAATTAATTAATAATTAATTAATAATACTAGGTTTTATTTAAACTTTAAAAATTTGAATTTTTTTAATTATTACCAACCGCTTATATGAAATATAATAAGCGGTAGGAATTGCTATCGCACCAAAAAATTGAACAAGAGATTTTTGAATGAATGTATTTCTCCGGAGTGCAGATACCCAAAAAACAGGTTTTTTTTTGTGATGTCCAGCTGAGTGTCTGTCTGTCTATCTGTGCATACGTGTGCAGCTTAATCGGCTGAAAGGAATGCTTTCAAAATTAATATAAGGTTGAGTGTTAATATCATAAACTAATAAACTTTTAAAGAAATTCAAGTAATTCCAAGGGATAACTCTGTAAGGTAATATTTAGATAACAAATAGCTACAAATTTGCACTACAAAGTTTTTAATCAGACGAACTTTATGAAAATGAAATTTTTCCTTTTTATATTTTTTACATGTACAAAAATCTTTAAATTTACCCTTGCTGATGACTCTTTCCAAAAATTTTGTATATTGTGTGTGTTGCAATCTTTAATAAAAATATAATTATACGTTATAATTATTGCTTTGGTAAAAATTATTATGTATAAATAGTAAAAAATCTTTCGAAGAAATATTACATTATGATTTTACTGTAAAACCGCTCTTACGATGATTAAAATCATAATTTTTCTAAATAATTTTTTCCCTTTACTAATAAGTTAAGGTTAGCTACCACTATTTACTATGATTACCCGATCTTTTCATAATTTTTTAAGTTAACTACATTTGGTACATGGCCCAAATTTATTTTATCATTCCAACTAAATTCTAAAAAACTTTGGTCAAAATCGAAATAGAATGAATTATTTCAACTTAATTTTATATTATGAAGATGACTTTAAAAATCTCGTGAAAAAAATATAGTCCATGTTATTACTTTTTGATAACACTTCCAATTTTTTTAGTACATATAAGAACCCTATACCATATCTTCTGTGTAAGCATTACCCTCTGCCACTAAGGAAGACATTCTTTAAAAAATGTTAAAGATATTAAAGCAACAACAATGAAGAAAACAAAATAAGTAAGTAAACACCATTTTTAAACCATTGCTAATTTTTCTTTTATGATCTTCAGATTCTTCCCTTATTCAACACTCACTCAGATAAAAGTTATTGGCTCTTCTTTAAAAAAAAATTAAATTTGTTGAATGGAGCATAAAATTAACAGTTTTTTTTTTGTAAATAAATACTTCTTTATCCCAGAACACTTTAGGGAGTCATAAGTAAAAGAGAGAATGTATCCCGACATTATAATATAGTTAGAAAAAAAGGGAATGAAGAAATTGAGCTAATACCAAAAATAAACAATGTACATCTTATAATGGCCTACTTTGTTCTTGCAATAAGTTTTGATTTTCTTAAAAATAAAAATCAATTTCTTTTAAACAACACTATTTGTCCCAAGGCACTTTGCAAATTTTTGTAAATAAGTCCATTTAAAAAAGAACAAAATTTGAAAACTTTTGTAATTTAAAAAAAAAAATTGAAAGAAAAAGTTCTTAAATAATATTAAGAATATAATAAAGGTTTTAGATACACTTGTTAGCTGTTCACACTCACTTAAAAAAAAGTTCAATGTTCAACTTATGTGAATTGTCAATAAAAATTTAAATTAATGTTTTAATTTAAACTTCATTTTTTTTAAGATTTAATAAATGATGTTTATGTAGGACAAAGTGTTAAATTGTTCAGTCAGTAGGATCTAAAATTAATTTATGCCATACATTTTAGTAGACAGAGCTTAGTATTCACTGAGCGCAGTCAATTACTGCAGGGACTTAAATTTATTCTTGAACTAAAGATAAATGAATGCACAAGTTCGTGAAGAAGATGAACAAATGTTCTAAAAGCGAAATAGTAAAAGTCCCGGAGCCAGTTCCTCAGAAATTTATGAATCCAAAAATTATTAAGTTATAATTAAATTTCTGGGAGATTATTACTCCGATTCGTTATCCTAATGTACGTTTAAAAATGAAACTATTACATGTAATACAAAAAGCAAATAGAAATATATAAATAATTTAAATTAAAAAAAAAAACAAACCTTTTAAGAATTTTTAATTGACTGAAAATTTGTGTTAATTTACTTGCATTGTTTTTAATATTGTGAATATTTTGACATTTTGCCAAATGTCATTTCACATATTTTATTATTGTGACTTTGTCTCGAAATTTTTTTACTTGTTAATAGCTGTCAAATGATTTGAATTTGAAATTTGCTATTCATTTAATTATTTAAATTATTAAAAAAATGTTTAAAATAATTTATCTTATACCATAAGAGTATGCTAAATAAATTTATGATTTTACCAATATTTTGTTGGTTTTATGACTATTTATTTTTAGTACTAAAATAGTAAATTGCTGGACTAAGGAATTTGGAAGAAGAACTGTTTCTAATTTGAGCAATTTACTTTTATATTAAAACACTTTTAAATGCAAAAGATCTACCATCAATTTTTGGTGAAAGTGAAGTAATTTAATTTTTAAAAGTTACAAATTTTTAAAGAACCTATCCTATTAAATAAATTATATTTTTAATTTTTTTTATTATTTGTATTTAAGTTAAAAATAAAAATTTTTATTTTCTAACGAGGAACGAACTCACATCTTTTTACATCCGAAGCTACTTCGCAAATCTCTACACCATACAATTCTTATAAATTTATGGTCACATTTCTAATATTAAGAATACACTAAGTGACAGACTGAAAAATAAACCCGTATACACCGGCTAGTTAATATAAAAGTATATATAATACATATTTATTCTTAATTATATAATTAAGAAAATATAACAATAGTACATTACACATAATAGCACATATAGCACATTAGAATATTATAATTCGATTAAAACTTTTGAAGTAAATTTTTCTGAAGTTGTATGTTATAAATCCATAAAATATTATTAAATATCTAATTATCGAAAAATTATATTTTGAATTATATTCTAAATAAAACCTAAAAATAACCAATAATAAATTCAGATATTTATTAATACTTCATTAATACTCTTAAGACTAAACTTAAATAATCTTAAACCAAAACATCTGTTCTATACAGATTTGAATACAGAAAATAATAAATTGTAATTCAAATACATTATTCCAATTATGCACAACTTTTTTCATGTTTTCATTTGAAAATTATTATTATGATTTCAATCAAATCAAAGGTAGCCACAAAATAGTCAACAAAGTATCCCATTTCATTAATTATTGTATTTTATAATTGAAATACAAGTATCTGATTAAGAATAATGATGATAATGATATATAAGAATCTCATTAAATTTCAATAATTTTATTTTACTTCAAATACATATCTACTTATGTATATATATGCTATAAGATAAAGTAGAATATATAATATGCTATACCTATATAGTGTAAAGATAAGTGTGATAATATTCACACAATTCCAATTCAATAAATATTTAACATGTGTTGTTTCTATATGAAACAGAAATCAATTCCCCTATGATATGTATATCTTGAATTAAATTTAATATTTTGAAATCAATATAACGGGTCTATGATACTTAACTGCAAAAAAAAAAAACCCGAATGAAAAAATCCCGAAAATATCAAAAATAGATTTAAAATCTTGGAAAAAAAAATCCCAAAAATATTAAAACCCCGAATGATTTCAAATTTTAATCTTGAAAAAATAATCCTGAATTAAAAGAAAAAGCAGCATTCCTGATTTTGTATCCAACTCTAAAATCTTTACTAACTTTTTTGTATAAATAATAAGTTAACAACAAAGCATTTATAATAATGGGGACTGTCGCCCCCAAACCCTAACTAAATAAATTTATGAGAACCCTGATTTTGTATTAAACCCTGAAATCCTTCCTAACTTTCTTTAATAATAGTTAACAAAAAAAAAAAATTTAATATAATGTGGGCGGTTTTTTGCCTTCGGTATTTTGTTTTTGGGATTTCGGAACATTTGGGATTTTTTTTGCGGTATCAAAATTCGGGGTTTTTTTTTTCGGGAGTTTTTCATTTGGTATTTTTTCTTTCTGTAATGTGTCATGCACCCCAATATAACAATATATCAGCTTTGTTGTATAAGATTTTTCTATAGGTTTTTGTTTCAATTATATTTAAAGCATGTTTTGTTCGAATGAGATCGAGAAATTTTATAAAAAAATTTAAACCAGCTGCGATTCAGTTTCATTAATCAATATTAATTAATTTTTAAAAGTGTAAAAGAAAACCTTTATTTTGAACCACTCAAATATTTGAATAAAAATGAAACACAAATGAGGATAGAACATCTAGTTTTAAGGAAAATTTATTAATAATGTTAAAATACAGGGTGGCTTAAAAAATTTATTCCAATAATTTTTAATAAGCTCCCTCATAGACATTGCGTTCTGAATGAACGTGATAAATTCAATGTTATTCTGTTAAATTTTTTAACAATATCTTAATTTCTTGTTATACAGAAGATTCGTTTAAGTGTCAGTAGCCGATTTGCTTTGGGTGAGGGGGAGTAATAGTTGGTTTTAAGGAAATAAAATTGGTATATTATATAATAACGGTTTTTATCCAACAAAGTTATTTTTAAATAACAGTGACAAATATCTGAAGGCGGTTACCATGGAAACCAAATGGAAAGCATTAGAAATAGAATATCCACCTCCAAAAAAATTATTTACCTGTTATTAACATTTTTCTCACCTCCGTAGTCCGTATACCCAGACCTTTGAGATCAGGACACCCAGTTTATAGCTATAAATTTTTTTAGATATCTTCTCATTATTTTGTATTCTCTTCCTCTTCTGTCATTACCGTGTTTGTCTTTTTAGAAAATGATATCTAACAATAAATTGGAGTTCTCTAGAAGGAGGTTTTAAGTTTCCTATTCATATAAATATTTGACTCAAATCATTTGTACCATAAAGATGTACCAAGAGATTAATTTAATTTTTACGTTTCATTATCAATTTTACAACACTTTCCTTAGTAATTATTGTCGAATATTTCGTGTAATTTGACTAGCCTAAATGATTGGAAACTTTAGGCCATTAATGATGATTGAAATATTTTTAACATATTATGGCAAATTTAATTGTGAATAGGTATCCATCCTTTGGATCTTATCTTTTTTTAAACAACCAATTGTAGAATATATAGGGATAACCTAATGGTAAAAATTTAACACACGGAAACCTCCATCATGTATTAGTAAGGTTTGTCATACGATTTATTAATTTTATAAAAGAATTTCGAATCTATTTCTAACATTTTTAATTTTTAACTTTTTTTCCCTGAGAACAATCTATAGATAGATTTCGTTGCTCAACATCATTTCCATTAATTATTTAAGTATTAATTCAGTAAACAATGGCTTCAATTATTTTATAGCAGCAATAACAGTTAACTAAGAGTCATTTTTACCTTATATTGAGGATATTGGAGTTTTCAAAGAAAATTTTAACACAGCTTCTGGCTTAATGATTTAGAAGATATTAGGTTTTATTAGATTTAAAATCTTCTTCCATATTATAAATTACCCACTAAAAATCCGCCATTAATAAATAATTATAAAAGCTAGGCAACAAATATTTTGCACTTTATCAAATTTGGACAAAATATCATTAATTCGGTATGAAGTTTAAAATTCAAATGGTTTAATAAAGTTTAACCCATCGAACTATACGAGATCAGTTTCAGAGCAGTATTCCCTATCCCATAAATCTATTGTCTAATTATAACTCATTGCCTCCAGCCATGCATAATTCAAGTACAAGTAGAAATAGCAGTACCATTACTTAATACTACAAGTATTAGTAACTTTTCTACAAGTACAAGTATTACCAGCTTCTGTATATTTCGATACTTAAAAAATTTAAGTAAATATACTTTTAATTTCCAAAAAGTAATTAAATTTTGAGTTTAATTACTTTTGTAATTATGTTTTGAAACTTAAGTATTTTCAAGTAATTGAGTACCAAATAATACTTAAGTATCAAGAATTCAATTATTTTCCAAGTATTTGAGTATTTTGCAAATATTTTCAGTAAACAAAGGCCATTGATTTATAAACTCACTTTAAAGCAAATTATACCTGCACCTGTAATCATAAGAGCTATATTCAATAGACAAAGTTTAAGGTTTTAAAATAAAAAATATGCACCAAAAATAGCAGTCTACCAGATGGGTTGTTAAACTTTGGTTTTTATTTGGTTTCTGTTTTTTTTTTTAAATGCAACAAAACTTAGGAAAAAAAGTTTTATTTTTCTTTTAAAATAATTTTTATTTCTATTTTTAGCACATTTTCAAAAAATTTTGTAAAAATGTGCCTATATAGCTTCACTCTGTCCGTCCGTCTGTCCGTCCGTCCGTCCGTCCGTCCGTCCGTCCGTATGTTTACAAAAACTTTTACACCGTTTGAAATAGAGTAAAGAAATTTTAACCATGGGTAGTTTTTGCAAAAAAAATAATTTCGTAGAAGAATTTTTTTCTGTAGCCCCACCTGTTACGGGGCTACAGCCCCCCGAAGTTGAAAAAAGCCCTATATTTAAATGGCTATAACAAGAGTTCTGTTAAATATATTTTCAATCTGAAAACGGCAAACGATAGCTGGTTTCACAGACTTTATAAATTTTTTACAGGCAAATGTTTAGGGTTACCAGACGGTACTAAAATTTAACATTACACAAAACTCTATTTTTGCAAAATTTTTGACCACACTTATCTTCTGAACGGTTCAAGCTAGGGTCTTGAAATTTTGGGAAAAGTTAGATAATCAGAAATTAGTAGGAGTCGGTTAACAAAATTTTTTTGTCAAGCCCCTATTTAGGAGCTATAAGGGCTCGAAAATTGAAATTTTGCTATTTTTAAACACCTGTAACTTGAATACCTGTCCAAATTTTTTTTTAGTGATATACAAAATTTAAAGCTCTATAATTATATTTCAACATGTGTCAAAGGTTTTTCTTAATTTTGAAGGGGTACGAAGCTACAGCCCCGGCAAATTCCAAAAAAGCCCTATATTTAAAATGATATAACATGAGTTCTGTTAGGTTTATTTTCAATCGAAAAACGGTATAAGAGAGCTGCTTTTATAGACTTAAAAAAAATTGGTCGATTAAATATATAGGGTTGCCATACGGTACTAAAATTTAGCATTATATAAAACCCAATTTTTGCAAAATTTTTGGTTCCTCATATTTCTTAAACGGTTTTAGATAGGGTCTTGAAATTTTGGGAGAAGTTAGATCCTTAAAAGTTAGTAGGAGTCGGTTAACAAAATTTTTTTGTCGAGCCCCCTGTTTAGGAGCTATAAGGGCTCGAAAATTTAAATTTTGCTATTTTTAAGCACCTGTAACTTGAATACCTGTCCAATTTTTTTTTTATTAATATGCAAAATTTAAAGGCCCAATATTATATTTTAACATATGTTAGAGGTTTTTCTTAAATTTAAAAGCGGTTCCTTAAATTGAAGAAAGTGTCTCTCAGTTTTACCCATTTTTGCTTAGATTGTATAATTCTAAGTAAAATTCCAATTTTTTGTGGGATTCACAATTTAATTCCTAGAACCTAAAAAAAGGAGGGGTCGGAAGGGGGGGGGGAGTTAGATGAAGTTAGATCCTTGAGAAACTTGGCAACCTTCCTTATTGAAGAGCTATAACAACTTTAAAATAAAAACTTTACTGTTAGCAGTAAATTTTATAAGTAAGCAGTAACTATTTTCAAGTAAATATTTCCAAAGTTAAACTCAGTTTGCAATACAATATAATTTTGAAAATGTGCTTTTTTAAAAACCCTTGGTTTTTTTTCATCACTTGTTTGAAAATATTTTTTAATTTTATTTTCGTTTTTTCTTTGAATTTTCTTGCACTGATTTTTTTTGTTTTGAAATTTATTTTCGTAAAATTTAAGTTTTGTTATAATCAAAGGAAGAAGTTAAAAATTTAAAACTTTTCGGTATTTTTGAATTGAAATAAAAATTATCTCCAGATTTTTTTATGAGGTTTTACAGGTTTGAATTGTAAGAAAAAAAGGATTTCTTATTGTAATATTGTACTCTACAAGATTTTAAGAGAATGGATAAAAGTATTATGATGGAAGAAAGATTAAAAAGGCATAATGGCTATGAAGTTACATCATAATCTAAAACTAACTTATATTCGAAATAAAATGGCTTTCAAAGTATAAAGAAAATGTTTTACAAGTAGAATGCGTCAGGAAGTGGCATTTCAATTTACCAAATCCATTTGTAAAATTTTAAGAAGTTTTTCTCTTGTAATATACTAAATAACATTTCAGGAGGCTTATAGGCTGTTTCATTGTGCAGGCGAACTCTTAATTAAATTTTGATGGTAAGAAATAATTTATAGAAAATTTTTCAAAAATCGGCGGTTATAAGAATTAATAAAAAATTTTCTTCCATAAAACTCATTTAATTTAAAGGGTGAATATTTCAATGTATTCTCAACTCATTATGAAAAATTAAGTCGTAGTACAGGATAATTTAGTAAGTTTAAAAAAAAACGTAAATTTAAAAAAAACGAAGAAGAGTGTAATAGAGTAGATTGTGTCAACTCTGGGATACCCGTATGACTGTAACATATACATTATATTATCCGGCTAATTACTTTTGCCTAATTTTCAAATATACAGCTTCATTAAGTGTATAGTGGAATGCTCATATAAAAGAAGGAGATGTACGCCAGCTACTCGAATCCTCCGCAGTAGACTCATATATGGACCAAAATACGGCTATTGTAAAAAAACGAATTTGCGAAAATTTCAAGATCCTAGCTCCTCTAGTTTTTGAGTTATCGTGCGAAACGAAGGACGGGCGGACAGACATACATAGCTAAATCGATTTATTTTTCGATTCTGGTCCGATCCATACACTTGAGTCTATATCTACCCCCCTCCTTCTTTGTGTCACAAGAGGGTGGTGTGTAGTTTAAATGGATGAAATAGGTATTCAACTTCACCAACTATTTTAATGACTTTAGTTTGGAATGGAAAATGTAAAACACCCTGAGTACCAGAGTTTATACTAGGTATGCGAAATTCTGAATGACATTAATTTATTCTTGGAATATCGTCAAAGCCTTTAAAAAAATTTATTTGGATGTAAAACGCGAGATTTTAAGACACGAAATTTCGTAACCAACCCCAAAGAAAGAATATTCATTTGAAGTCTCTTAAAGTATCCTACAAAAATACACAAAATCAAACAAAACAAAAAACAATACAACTCATTAAAGTAAATCAAAAGCTAAAATGTAATAATAAGACAGAAAAATATCCTACAACTTTAAAAAAATATTGTAGAAAATTAAAAAGGACATTAAAAACATCTAAAAGGACCAAACAAAACAAAATAATGAAACAATGAAATAACAACCGAAAAGCAAAAAACATAAAACAAAACGGACAAAACTAACATAAACTTTATTTTTCATTTCATTTTTAGAACAAAGCTAAAAAATGTAAAGGACGTCTGTGACATAGATATGTATTTTATATGGTACCGGGTCATAACTCCCAAGATCATAATTCCCTTGGAGATTTATGACTCATTCAGAGAAGCATAAGTCCATAAGGGCCATATTTGCCTAGAGGACTTCTGACCTTTGACCTTTTCACTCAGAAAGGTGGGTCAGAACTCCCTTTTATAGTTCTCAGCTGAAGGGTTACTAGTAACATAAATACAAATATTATTAATTTTAATTATGTAACATCAGTGACGGGTACAAATATATACAGACTTTCTTAAACTATAATAACAAAAATAATTAGTAAACATTTTGGAGTTGGATTCGAAATTAGGGTATTCAATTTTTCCAAAAATTAAGCAAAAATTAAAAATCTTACATATAAACTACAATTTGAAAGGCTATTGAAAATAAGGACTAACCGGATTTTGTAGCCAAAGTTTCGAATACAATTTTAGTTATATAATGTTGTAACTGCTATTAATTATTAGTTAAGGAAGCTATAACTGACTTAATGGGTCATAACTTCCAAAAGGAACCTATGACCCAATAATAAAGGGAGTTATGTCTCACGTAAATATTTTAAAGTGAGTCAAAGGTTTCTTAGAGACTTATATCCCAATAAATAAGTCAAAAGTTCCTTAAGGACTTATAACCCTGGGAGTTATGACTCTGTACCGTTTTATATCGTTGTATATCCTCTAGAACAGAAAATTTGTTTTTTTTTTTTGGTTTTTCTGTATCCTACACTTTTTTTACTCTAATACAGAAACGGATACTAATTTGAACGTTATCTCATTTCTATTTAAAAAAAAAACAAAAGTTATCCTGGACAAAAAAACAAACAAGGATAATGATAATGAATTAAGGGAGAAATAAAAAATAGTCTATTTATATGTGCATACAATATGTACATATATTTATCGGATAATTTAAAAGTAAAAACAGATGGAATAATTGGAATGGATGAGGGATGCCGAAAATGTTTAATTTTTTTAAAATATCTAATAATGAGAGGATAATTTCTAAGGACCTAAAAAAAATTAATTAAACAAATTCATGTATTTAAAACTAATTAGTATCCCATTAGACATAATTTTATGATATTAAAATGAAATACAGAAATCTGGTATTTTTTAAAAAATAATATTAAAATAGTGCTTAAATTAGTGTAAATAATCTTTAAAATAACGGATCTCTATAGCTGCACAAAATCTCCGGTTTTCTTTCATTACAGCTAGTAGAACAATAGAGCTTCCATACGATTTAAAATTTTACATCATTTAAATTCCCTTTTTTCTTTCCATATTATTGTTCAAAGGTTTACTGCAAGCTCTTTTCTCTAAGTGTTTACACGATCTTCAACACCTTTTTTGTTAGGTTTAATTAGAAACTCTTCACCGGATTATTTCCAAAGTTCGTTATTTTAAATGAATTATTTACAATGCAATTTTGATTTGTCAAAGATAATGTCAAAGGTATTTATTGGGATCAGCATCGAAAAGTGAATCGATTCCGCAAACTATGTCTGTCCGTCCGTCCGCGTGTCAGCAAGTTAACTCCAAAACTAAAAGGTTAAGAGCTGCTTCTCAATATCTAGACGAACCCCTATTGCATTAAACTTTTAAATTACAGAAGGTACCTACTTAAAAAAAATGTCATTATAGTTATATTCATAGAAAGAGTTGTACTAATCAATCTTTGTATCATTCATTAATCCAATTTGGATATACCAAAATTTAAGGAGTTGTGTAAATTTCCATCAGGCATACTGATACCTTATTCAAATAACTCCATGCAGCTAAGGTTATTGCATTATCAATACACGAGTATATTTAATTTTAAAGTCACCTTTTACGACTGTTTCCATTATAATTATTATTTTACATACTAACTACAGCTTAGACATAATGATTTAAGTTCAGCATAAAACAAAACAAAACCCCATATCTCAAAATTTACCTACCCATAAAAATTTTAATGTCACATTTATTAATTCATTCAAAAACTGTCATCAATATTTATTTTAATAAAAAAATTAAATTAGACATAAAAAATGATTAATTGGTTTCAATTAGCCAACTACTAACATGTATTACTCATACTACAATATTGTTTTTTTTTTATATTTTTTTCCTTCATTTCTATTTTATTTATAAACAATCAACTCAATTTTTAATATACCATAAAATGTTCATAATTTTTTTTTTGTTATTTTGTTTGATTGTATCAAAAAGCTCGTAAATCATTTTGCATTATACTGTATTTTCTCACAGGCCAGTAAACAAACAAAATTGCTTTTGTTATTTAGTACTGCCATATATAAATGACTTGTGACTTAATTACTTAAAAAACCATGATGTTAAAAACAAAGGCAACTAAAAATCTCCTACTATTTTGTTATTTATACACTTCTCCGATTAATCGTGTATCGTAATATTGTGTCATGACTCATGACTTAATTTTATTATAAATTTTTATATCCCCTCAGAAAATTATTTGCAGGGGTCCTAAAAACCTGCAGTAGTTTTTAAGGTACTAAAACATGTCTGTTATTAGTGGTACAAAATTATGGTATGGAATACTTAAAATATTATATTTTAATATTTATTTTTTTTTATTATTTTATTTTATATTATAATTTATTACAAAAAGGCTCTTTGACACTTTTATCAAAGTTTTCATGCTCATAAAAATTAATACTAATCTTATCATAAATCAAGATGGGGTTTTCGTTTTTTATAATGTTTTTTTTTTACTGTTTATTGATTTTTTTTTAAAACATGATTTTTTATAGTTTGTGGTGTATTTAATGATCGTTTTTTTCATGCCTTTTAAAGTTTAAAAATATTGCAGAATAAAATAAAAGGATATCGAGAATAAAAAGTATAAGTACAGGAAGTTTCATTTAGTTCAAGTTAGTTCATTTAGTTTAGTTTACCTTTTTTATCTGCCTTCCTTTTTTGTGTATACAAGTTGCTTTTTATATCCACAAAAACGTAGTTCAAAGGTAATACTTAATTGGTAATTCCGTTTGTGACGCTGTAAAGGATGGGAGGTGGGTATATGCTAAAGCATATAGATCGAGTCCGAACCAAAAAGTGAATCGATTTAACTAGATATTTTGCTCTGTGTATAATCTTTATATAGAAAACACTATGATAAAATTAGTATTTCTACCGGTACCATTTACTTACTTCATAGGTCATCTTGTTTTAAAATATTTACATAACTAAAAACTATAGGCTTCCACCCATATTATGCAACAGATTTGGATGAAATTCGACATGAAAGCTTTCTCAAAAAGTAAGGTTAGGTTCGTAAATGAACCAGAAGCTACATTACAAAATTTGTGTATACAGGTCGCCTTTTTTTCCCACAAAAACGTAGTTCAAAGGTAATACTTAATTGGTAATTCCGTTTGTGACGCTGTAAAGGATGGGACGTGGGTATATGCTTAATTATATAGATCGGATCAGAACTAAAAATGGAATCGATTTAACTTGATATTTTCGTCTGTTTGTAAACTTTATATAGAAAACTCTGATAAAATTTGTATTTCTAGTGGTGCCATTTACTTCATAGTTCATTTGTTTTAAAATATTAACATAACTAAAAGGTATAAGCTGCCAACCATATTATGCAACAGATTTGGACGAAATTGGGCATGAAAGCTTTCTCAAAAAGTAAGGTTAAGTTCGTAAATGGACCAAATCGGTTGACGGGATCGAGAAGCTACATTACAAAATTTGGAGAAATCTCGAGTTCTAATGAGTTGGAATGAGTTCAAATTTGGTACATATACTATTAAGTGACTATAACTCTTCATACGGAGCATAAATTGATTCCAGTACCATGGAGTCAAGAGCTTTGTGGAGTTTTGGGAATATGAAGCTCTAATAATTTATCAAAATCTTCGCCGATTTTAATAAAATTTGGTATGAATGCTTTTTTTGTCAAAATAAAGAACTGCTTTGACGATGGGCCGTTCTTATATAAATTTAAATATCGTTTCACAAAAATAACTAAATACAAGAGTTGTAATGCTCCTTTAGGAAATGGTGGAGCCAAATCCCTCCGGTTTTCAAAGCCAAAACTGAAAGTACAGATATAATTTTAATTTTTGATTAAAATGTAACAATTTGACAAATTATGAATAAACTGAAATCTAAAAAAAATTTTTATCGATTTCCGTTAACCCAATTGTGGCACCACAACTTTTCAAAGTTTTTGTCGTTATCTTCCTCTAAATTATGAACGATTAAACCGATTGACTATAAATTGTGTATAGCTGTTTGTTCTTTAAAAATGGATTTGAATTTATTTACAGACTTAGAATTTTTTTAACCCATCTAAACCATATGTAATTTTTGTGTTTATTTCTTTTTAATAGCATCAACTTCAATTGAAAACCCATTTAGAGGAGCAGCAACGTGCACCACTTAATAGATGGTAATATACACTTTTAAGAATTTCATTAAAAAAAATAATTTAAAAATTTCGATGTGATTGCAAAAAAAATTCTGATTGAAAGTAACATACCAAAATTATTTCGTATTTACCAAAACTTAAAATATATAATTTTAATTACATACAATTTTTCAGGATTTCATAAAATGTTTCATATTTAACATACTATTACGGTCTGATACACGAAAAACATTGAACAACCAAAGAATCCTGATATTTGATTATTCGTATCGATTATCTTGTGTTTCATGCATTTAAATCGTATTGGATTATTTTTTGCATCTCAAATTTCCAATAAATGCCATAAAAATCTTTATTTAAGATTGTTATACCCAGTTAATAATTTTTTTTCAACTTAAATTTCTACAAATGACTGTTACAATATTTAATCTTATTTTTTTGTCTTCTTGATAAAAATGTGATACGAACTTCATTATCTGAAAATTAATTGAAAATAAAAATATTTTGAATTAAATGTAAATTAATTGAAAATAAATAATGATATATGGCAGATTGACATTCAATGACATGACAATTGTAATAAGATAATTAAAATAATCTATCAGTTGTTTGTCAATTATTTGAGGTGTTGAATTAAATTGGTGGAAAGTAATTAACTTATCAGCATTATAATAATGAAAGATTAATAATAACGTCCTTAATATTGTTGTAATTTGTAATTTTTTCCTTTTCTTTTTTCCACAGATATATTTTTTGTTAAAATCTTTACTCACCAATATTTTTTTAATTTCGCCTCGAAATATGCAATTACTTTTCGAAATTTTTGTTATACGGTGTACTATTTCGCCTGAGAATATGCAATATTTTAAAAATGTTTGTTGTACGAATAGATTTTACGGTTACTGAATTTATTTTTTGTGCGGTTTGACAACCAGCCACACAATATTTAAGAATTAAAGTAAAATATACACCCACTATTTACAAAATTGAAGCCAATATCGTAATATCAGCCAATACCATAATGAGCTTTAAAATAATTTAATAATTTTAGCTTTAATCATAAATTAGACACAATATGTATTATTTTACCTGCCTATTAATTTGAATATAAATTTGTTATTTTGCAAATAGTATTAAAAATGGAAAGCGACAAAATAATTAATATTGAGGCAAATCTGTCAGGCTTTTTACTTTCATTATTAAAAGTCTGCAGTTGAAGATGGTTAACATTTGATTCTACCCAGAGAAATATACTCAATCTCCTACACGCATTTACTGTTATTTACGTGTCAAAAAAAAAAAACATAATTTTATTTGACTTATGACATGTACCAAAACAGCTTTGTTATCTGCAACATTTTAAATCTTAAAAATTAAAGTGATCCATATTAGTCAATCTCAAAATCAAAGTTCTTTTTTATTAAAATAAAAAAAATAAAGTTGGACAAAAGGAAACCACAAAAATTTTCTCTATTTTCTGTTTATTTTCCGCTAAAAAATATAATGTATTATTCTTTTATTCTATAATTGTCTCTTTCTTTCTTTCTAATTTTTAGATAATAATGTTATATAACTGTTATTTATCATGCACATTCATAGATACCAATATTAAGAAAATAAAAGTAAAAGTTTTTCCTAAAATAAAAAAACAATAAGAACCAACAGAAAATATAACATCCTGCAAACTTATTTCAAATTTCATGTGTTTTTTCTCATTTTCTTTCTTTTTCTATCTTGTTATCTTTACTTTTATTTTTTATTTTTTGTTTTTTTTTGTGATTGTTTTCTTAAATGAACTCATTTATTATTTAAAAATAGCCACAATGGTCGCTTTATATTATAGCAGAAAAATATTACGAACCACAGACTTTACAGTGTTAATTTTGTGTGTTGTTGTTATGTATTTGTTACAGTGTTACCATTTACGTTTATTTTTGTTACCTATTTGAGTTATGATTGTACTGTATATAGGGCTTCCCCATAGCCTCTCCAACTGTTCATATTTAGCGCTAGTCTTTTTATTTGTGACCAGGTTTTACACGATAGGTCACATTCTCTCTGGGCTGTTCTCCACCACCTTGTTCTTGGTCTTCCCACTTTTCTTCTACCCTGTGGGTTCCAATCTTTGGCGTGGCGTACTACTGATGTTATTGGCCACCTTAGAATGTGACCAAACCACTTCCATTTCTTTTTTCTGATTTGGACCCATATCGGTTCTTGTTTTGTTATCACCTAAAGCTCTTTATTCATTGTTGGCCTAGGCCAGAATATGCGACATATTATACGTAGACATTTATTCACACGGACTTGTATTTTCTGTATGTTGTTTCTTGATACAAGCTATGTTTTGCTTTCATATAGCCGTATTAATTTGACACATGCTTCGAAAATTCTTATCTTTGTTCCGCATGCTATGTGTGTTGACTTCCATACTGCCCATAGCCTTCCGAAAGCAGTTCTAGCTTTTGCTATTTTATGCTCTATGTCACTGCTTACACCGATTAACAATGGGAAACTCCAGTGGACAGGAAATAAATTGATATCGACGAACAAGGGATTTAAACATTTCGAATAAAACAATTTTCATAATTGACATTGTAACAATATTGGTTTTTTTTTTATATATATCACACTTTTGCAGCACTGGTTGTGGCTTTCAAGACATAAATTGAAAACGAAGTATCGTTGAAATTTTTATAAAAAATTATTGTCTCTTATAATATTAAAAGTGATGTGATTACTTTTGTCACTTTACCGGCAGTGAAAGATTAAAATTCAAGGTTTAATTTATAAAAAAAATTGAAAAAAACGTTTTGAATGGAATTTTTTTAATTTAGGAATTTTAAAAATTTTTAAAGAAATGTTTCAATTTTAAATTTCAAACAAACACATAAGTGTTGAAACGGTATTTGAAAAGAAAAGTTTAGTTCTAGCTCTGAATAAGAATTCTGAGAATAGTAAAAATTAGCAGGATGTCTGCACGATTTTTTTTAACACTATGAATAGCTAATATTTTACATGTGAAGCTCCCGATCTTGTGGTCTGATTTTGCCCATCTGTGATATCATTTTTTCTTTTGGATACAAAGTATTAATACCAAATTTCATGAATTATTAAAAATTGAGATTCCTAAAACGCCTAGAATTTCTGGACCACATGGTACTAGAATTCATTTATATAAACTACTCTTCATATGTGCCCAGCAATAGTCTATGTACCAAATTTGAAAATATTCCGACTGTCTGGTTTTCTATATAAGATCCTCCCGAACGCATGGTTCGATTTTGCCCATCTAAGAACTTAACCTTACTATTGACGAAGAAAGCATTTATACCAAATTTCATCAAAATCGGTTAAAATTTACCAGTGGTATTGTACTTACGAACACACAAAAAAAATTTCCGAATTAAGGAATTTATAGAAAACCTTTTCTTCTATATTGACACTAAAGAAAACCTTAAATGAACCTAAATTTTTAATACCTAATAATAATGTAAATTAGATGTACTTAGATGTAATAAAATTTAAATTTCTAAAACTCTTTTCCAGTTAATATTTAAACTTTCTAATGTACTTACTTCACTTCAATTCTTTTATTTTTATAGCACACTTCACTGAATAAATAACAATTTTATGTGTAATAAGTTCGTCGAACTTTGAATAATAATGTTTATACGTCTTAATACAATATAAGAGCACACTTAAACACAAACTCATTAAAATAAATAAATTTTATTATAACAAAACACAAAAATAACATTGAATAACCTCTTAAAATCTACGGCACAATACAGTACACCTTTTGTTTATTTTTAAAAAACCTTAATTGTTTGGCAGTATCTATTTTTGTAAGTACTTGTACTCTATTCAATTCTTTATTATTAACCATGAACATTACCAAATTATTATACAAAAATATACTACCACATCATTGATTTTTAATCCTGTTAACATTATATTAACATGATTTCCGGTTCCGATTTTGAAATATTTTGTATAGAAATCGTTGCTTATTGTTCAGTACATTGTATGTGTGCCATTGCACTGCAACTATTGTTCTGAATTCTGTACTTGAAAAAAAAACATTAAAAAATAATTAAAAAAAAAAACCATTCGATAATATGACAATACCTGTCAAACAATAAATTTAACCTTTGGCATTATTTCCATGCAAAATTAATATGACATTTCTGCAGTAGTTAAAAAATAATGAATAAATGTAATTTAAAGAATGTAATAATATTCTGATAATGTATGAGAAAGTCTTTTTTTTACTTTTCCATTCATTTTAGGTTCACAAGCACTTTGTGATTTAGTGAAATAACAATTATGAATGTAACCAGACGTTTTGTATTTCCATAACTCAAAAAATAAAGGAGCGAGGATTTTGAAATTTTCACAAATTCGATTTTATTCAACAGCAGTCATTGCTATTAAAATCCAGCCAGTTTGCTTCACGGCTTCGAGTGCCTGCCATACAACTTCTTTTTTATATGATCATAAGTCTGTACCTATTGAAGCTGGGTGTTTAAGGTTTTTCCAAACATAGTTTAGTTTTAAGGCCAAAGTTTGCGCAAAATTTGGTTGATCTACTGCAGTGTGTTCGAGTAGTTGTCATAAAAGCATTGCTCTATATCTAATGATATAGTCAAAGTTTATGCAAAATTTGGTTGGTCTACTGCAGAGGGTTAGATTAGCTGTCATATAACTTCTTCTTTTATTAGAGAATTACCCTATACCTAATGAAGTTGGATGTCTGAAATTTTGTCAATTGTAGCCAACTTTAATAGCCAACGATTGAATTGAATAAAGTTGGTGTAGTGGAAGAGGCTCAAAGAGCTACGTTTCAACTTATATTTCCTTTTAGATGATATATGAATTTCTAACCGCATGATTCAATGTCAATATTACGGTCCTCCGGGTATCCCAGAGGGCGATGGCTGCCATTATATTAAATGTTTTGAAGGAATTTTAGGTTTGGATACAAAATTATATTTCCAATATTTTATTTAGCTGTGGGTTGGAGTGGCTATGAAATGTGCAATGCTGTAAAAAAAAATTAAGCTCTTGTAAACAGCTGAAAGTTGTATTATGGAATTTGTGGTGTTTGGATTTTCTGTGTTCTAAATTTTGAGAAGTATAAATTTTATAGTATTTGTATTTTGTATTTTAGATAAAAGTGATAAGATGGATCAGTACAGATTACCTAAATTTTTTATTTTAATCACTTAAAATTTTGTTTAGTGTGGTTACTTAAATTTTAAATGAATTCAGAAGGAGCCAGTTCTTAAATTTCTAAGCTCTAAAGGAGTAGCCCTTATTTGTGAAGCAGTCTGAACTCTCTTAGTAAGTAAAATAGTTTTGCTTGACTGATTGAAATGGTTAATAAAATATTAGGGCCTATGGATTTATTTTAAAAATCTTAAGATGGGTGTTATCATGTGTGTCTATTAATAAGCAAAGTATATAGCCTTTTAGGCATGGGCATATAATTAACACATACCTTTAGTAAATGAGTTAATATTAAGCTTGTGGTAATTTTCACAGCCCGTCAAAGCTACAAAAAAAGTAGAAGACCATTAAATATTCTTAAATAATTTCGATTTTTATAGCAAAATCTGTCAAACATATTAAAATAATATTGATACTCTTGACGCTCTTGTATTTATAAAGCATATTATATGGGTTCTTAGAATATGATAAAATAATATATTTTATAAATCTTTAACATCTACTTGAAATTCAATTAATTTGAATCACAAGTTTTTGGATTGTCAGCAACTAAGAATTTTATAGCGTCATCCTTGCTAAATATATATTATGGTATGTAAATAGAGTAATGGTAAATAAGGCATCTTTGGCTATAAAATTAATTTTTATAGATATTCCTGAGAGTTTTACTACTTAAATTTTTACTACTTAAAAAATACGGATCTGCTTGGGTCGTAAAAGAATGGAAGTGTTTTCATATTTAATAAATTATTATACATATTAACAAATTAAAAAACTCAATTTTGAAAAATTAATCCCACTTGCTTTCCTTTAATGGACTTGATTCAAACACTAAGTTAGATAAACTAAGAGCTTGGGGTGATTCTATTAAACTTGTGTATCTATTCATTCACACAGAATATAGAACGCGGCTCTTAAGCCATCCATTGAAACCGTGCGTTGTTTCTTTGGATTGAGTGAGTGAGTTTAACACACCAAAACTACACTCTCTTTAAACCAAGAGGGAAGTTGTGATTTAATTCGTTGGATCTTCAAAATTTCACACAACTTTCACATTCAAAAACAAAATGACTAGATCAGTAATAAATAATTAACACCTGTCAAAAGCAAGCCTACAATAAGCCGGCCTAAAACAGCATAAAAAATTATAATATTCGTCTGAAAAACTTCAAAGCAAAAGTAACGAATTAATGAGTGGCCTCGGTGGGTTAGTGGGTAAACATTTTTATTAGAAAAGCTTATTAGAAAAGTAACGGTCATGAATTGTTTTAATTGAAAAAAATGAAATCACCATGGTGACCAAATATAAATTAAAATATACAAAAATATGGTATATTCAAAAAAAAAAATTACTTAAAAATTGATAGAAAGTATTGAAAGTGAATGTGCACACCACAACGGGCCGAAAGGACTAAGTGCTAGGATGGCATACGCTATCCCCCAAATCAAAACAACAAGGCCTTAATGACACAGTTTATTAATTGACAGAAAAGCCTTTTATCAATTACTTATACAAGAGTTCAAGGCCATCTATCAAACCAACTATTTTTTCCAAATAATATTTTCCAAAAAAAATAAATTGTAATTTCCGAAATAGAAAACCAATAAAGCTTCTAGAAAATTCTTTAAAATATCTGACATAAACAACTTTTTATGCAAATAGTTTAAGGCTATTGTGTATATAATACAGTGTATAATAGCGTTTCCTTGAAAATTAATTTCTGCTTTCATCTGCATTCATATTTGACCTTTTCATATCCTACTTCCTATTTTGGAGTTCCTATATGATCTTATATATAAAATCTATATAGTAAAATCATATTTATGTAAATAATAATTCCATAGATGGGATCTTATTACATCAAATTCATATTATTTATATATTACAAAAAATTATTATATACTTAAATCTTTAAGTTCTTACGTATATTATATAATACAAATTTATGTTTGTACGTCATATTGGATTTTATGTAAACTTCTACTTAGTTTCGAACCTTTCAAAATATAAAAATAAAAAATCTGAGAAAAAAAATCTCGAAACACCAAAATTCGGAACAATATAAAATCTTGAAAAGGTAAAATATATATTTGCTGAAATTAATATTTGTATTTGTGGGGGTTACCGCTGATTTTGAAACCATCTAAAATCTCACCGAATTATATTTTCTTATAAATTTCTGGGACTCTTTTTTCAGTAAAGTGCCCTGCATCCTAAAATTACTGATACATTATTTTTCTTCTAATATGAAATGCTAAAATATGGGAATCGTGAATATACTGTAGGTTCTGGTGTTTACCAATAGTCGTTTGACAAAATCGCGGTGGACAAAATCTCGTTTTTTTAAGAAACTCTATTTCTTGGCTCAATTTGAAAATAGCTCACCCTTATTTATAAGAAATACTTTTGGATATAATTTTAGAGAAGCATTCCAAGACATTAATATAATTATCTGTACGCGAGTTTCTGAAGTAGGGAGGATTATAGAGTTAGACATATATAAATTAAAATGGATATTTATGTAAAAGCTTCATTCTGAAGTAGGAGACATTTAAGAGTTATTTAAAAATCAAAGTTAAAATAATTTTTTTTAGGTGAAGATTTTGGGAGTTCCCTTTGTTTAAATGCTTTGTTACTGGCAAGCTATGTAAGATTTAAAAAAAAAATTGATTATGTAAAAGGAGATTTTATAAAAACTAGATTTCGTAACAGACCCTAAAAAATTGAAACAGAACAATGTTGACTGGGTATATATTCATATTCATTTATTACATATTTTACATAAAGTTATATTATATTGACAGTGTCCTATATTTTTCAATCAGTGAGAGAATTTGAGGGTTTGAAATCTTGTTTTTGCAAAATGTTGTTTCTACAAAATGTTGTTTTTATTTTAAAAAAGATACATAAAAATTGCAAAACTTCTGAAGAAATTGAACAAATGAGAAAGAAGTAAAATCAAAACTCTAAAATAGAACAAGGTAGTTCAACTATATGGAAGCTCAATTTCTATTAATGGATAAGAAAAATTGGAATACCTATTATTAGGTTAGAATTCTATATAAAATTACATTTCCATTTATAAATAAAAACGAGGAGGAGTCTAGTATACCCTTTGGACAGTACTCGAACCCGAAGACCAAAATGGCTGGATTTCAATAGCGATGACGGCTATTGCATAAAAAAGAATTTTTCAAAATTTTAAAATCCTAGGTCTCTTAATTTTTGAGTTATCGAGATGACTGACAGACAGACGGACCGACCTACATAGCTAAATCGATTAATTTTTCGGTTCTGATCCGACCCATACACTTGAGTCTATATTTACCCCCTCTTCCTTCTCTGCGTCACAAACGTAATGGCAAATTTGTATACCTTTTGGACTAAAAAAATATTTGGAAAAATAAAAGAAAATGTATCCGAAGATGTTCAAATATTTGAAAAGAATACAATGAATACAGATATTTACCATCTCATTCTTATTCTCATTTATTTATTTTTTTCTGTTAAGTTTTTTTGAATTTTATACATATACATTGCCAAATTATATATATATAACTGAATGTATCTACAGATATAAAAAGCAAAGAAACTTAACTTCTATCAAAAGAAGAAAACAAACTCAAGAAAATTCGAAGTCTTGACAAGGACATTCCTTACATAGGAAGTATGTAAATAAAATGATATTCAAGATATAGAATTGCAAAGGTTTTCCTTGTTTGTGTTTTATCTTAAAGGGAAGTCATTGAAAAGTTCTCTGCTTTCAATTTTTGTTAATTTAGATTTTCTCTTAGATTACAAAAGAAATCAATATAATGTGATCATATTTGTTTTGTCCTTTAGTTCAGTTCAGGTGTTAACAAATAATTAAGAACACTTTCTTTTATTTCTTTTATATTCAAGTTTTTGTTCTTGTGTTCAAAAATTTATCTTTAAATTGAAAAATTTACTTGAAAATTAATTAAAGTGAATCTTAACTTTTACATCTTTGAAAAGATTATAGATACAGAGTGATAGACTTGTACAGATCATCAGGAAGCTGTGACAATAATCTTAACGAATTAGAATTATAATGGTTAACTTTGTATGGTAAAAAGGTGGCATTGATAAAATGTTTTTTTAAATTTTTCCGGAAGATTTCAAGCTCTGTCGTGGATGGAATCATTTTACTTTAACTCGATTTTGAACAACGGCGATCAAGAACTTAAGTTTTTTGCTTTTTATTTAATTGTTTGCTAATTTTTTAACATATGGCCTGAAATCCCTTTCAGGGCTCCAGCGAAAAGTTAAAAGTGCTAATTGATGAGGGTTTTATTTATCCTCATCTTAAATAATTTTAATGTAACATTAATGGAACTGCAAGTTCTAATTTCTACTATGCGTAAGGTTGTTCAAAATTAGTTATGGAAACTGATTTCATGTGACGACTGCTTAAATCTTATGTACTCCCTTCTGTCAATAATGTTCAATTCAAAAATTTTAAATAATTGAACATTATTGACGATTTGAATTTTTTGCACTTTAATATGCCTTCAAATGAGCCTCAGCTACAAAAAATTAATATCCCAATAAACATAAATTTTATTGAAATTTTTAATATTGCATACTTTTAGGATACCAAAAAATTCATAATTTTGCTAATAGTTCAAACAGGGATATACTTACTCAAGTGGTTTCAGTCCGATGGTTTTTTACTATTCCAGAGTTATTTATGATTTGCAATTAATATATAATATAAATAAAACAATAATTCAAAAATATGTGTAGATATACAAAAACAAAAAGAATTAAAAAAATTTATAACTTTGTAACTTATTTTAAGAAGTACTAGAGGAAAATTAAATTCTTTTGTTCTACCCAGTTGTTTAAAATTGTATTCACTATATTTTTCAAGATTATTGTATTTACATATGAGCCATGTAATTAATTAGTTCCTTTTACATGTGCAGAATTTGATCCCATAACTTCCAGGTTAACATGGTATTAATTTAATCAATAGTCACCAAAGACTCTTTGTTCAAACATATTTTTATCCCACAAAATTCAAAATTTTAGAACAATGTTTTGAACGAAATAGATTTAATTGATTGAATCATAGTTTAAAATGAATTCATAAATTAGAAAAAATATTTACACAAAATTCTTAGGTATATCAGAAAATTTTAAATAAAAAATTCCAATATCAAACTTTAAGAAATAAATTTAAGATACCCGCTGTATTATATATCCATATATTATTCTATAATCTTTAATCCTTCCACTTTTCTATTTCATTCCAAAAATTTGAAACAAATCAACTAGCACGCAAAAGTCATAACTAATTTTATTTAAACAAATATTTGAGTACAAATGGTTTACAAAACAAATGAACACATTAAAAATCGTGATTTCTTTGATTTGAAATCTCACCTGGTCTGACCTGGTTAAAAAAACAAAAAACTTTTCAACTTTATTTGAAACAATATAAAAGTTAATAGGAGGCATGAAGTATTAGAAAAGTTGATCTGAGTAATTTTTAACCTTAATGAAAATTACTCAAAACATTCATTGTGTGTAGATATTACGAATATGTATGTGTAATAATTACGAGTTTGTTTTAATATAAATTAGTGTTTCTTTTGTATTCCCCCTAAGGTGTAATATACCTACAATTTTCTTTTATTCCTTAATGTTTACTTATGGGGTTTGTATTTTATCTGTTATTGTTTTATAAAAGAAACAGTCTCTTAACTGGAATCAATTACAATATCATAAAATCTAATTAGAAATATAAGCTCTTAATAAAAAAAAACAAAGAAAAGAAGAAATTTGAATTGGATAAGTCTTGAATGAAAGAAAAATTGATTTCAATTAATTAATGAATTCGCCGTAAAGTAATACTTTACAGTTATTAAAAGCGTGTGATTCCAATTTACTTATGAGTGCTTTAACTCATAACTTTACAACTCTTATCTAGGTCTCTGACATTGGTTTATAAATATGTTGTACAGAGGAACCCCACTGGTCACCCAAAATGGCCACCCCAAATGGTTAACCAAATTCAGCAGATAATGTAAAGGTGATGACGTAATAGAGCTCAAAGAAATTAGTTAGACCTGATGATTTAGTATTTTATTAATTCTATGTTCTGATATTCAATTAAAAAAATAAGTGTTTTCCAAAGTTGATAACTCCTATGTGTCCAATATTGTAAAATTCCCGAAGAATATCAATATCTTTCTTTTTAATTTCCTCTTCGTTTTCATTATCTTTTCTTTGTAATCCAAGTTTTTAGAATCTAAAATTCAACTTTGGAGGCGGTTATTTCAACTCCATACTTCTCAGAATGCAATCATGCAGTGTTGCTCTCAGCAATTTTTGAAATTTCTTTTTTACCACTCAAAAAAATATGAATTAATTCTAGGTTCTCTTTAATCTATTTAAACTTAATTTACAATTTTTGATAAGTGTTAATTACAAAATCTGGGTTCCAATAATTTGTTTAGAGGCAGTATGGAGACGATAGATTGTATTGCATTGAATGCTATACTTTAGAGACATAAAAAGCATTTTTGTATTATACTTTTTAAAAAAAATGTTTCTGCAAAACAAACTGAAATTATCATACAATTTGGGAACTTTTTTCACTTTATATTTTGGAGACTTTTTCTTAAAGACTATTTTCATACTTAAAGACTTTTTTCTGTTTTCATACTTAAAGATTTTTTTCGTAAGTTTTTTTTTTTTTTTTGTATTAAACTTTTATTAATGCCTTTATTACATTCTTATTTTAACTTAGCCTATAAAAAGTTTATAAAAAATTGACTTATTAGTAATTATTTTATTAACATTTAAATTAATATTTAATTTTTACGTTAATTGTTTTTCTAATTTATATTTTAATTTTCTTATTAGTTAGAGTAAAACCTCTATTTATTCCATTTTTTATGTAGTATTGTAAAAAATTATGACGAAAAAAAATCAATATTAAATCTTACTTATTCTTAAAAAACAACCTAACCTATTCCTTATTCTACTTAATCTATTTTAAAACTATACTAAGCCTAAACTAAAACCTAATTTGTAATTATAATACTTAATTATGTTAATTGTGGGTTAACCAACCACCAATATTCTTTTTTAATTTTTTTATCTTTATTTGTAATAGACATGTCGTATATCAAACTTTCTCCATTAATATTTCCCGGGTTATACTCTATTGCCTTGCATGTGGCCCGTCTACTATAGTGGTATAGTATGGGGACATTATCTTGGTTTTGGATATAACCATTTTTATCAAGAAAAATGAAATGTTCAGGGGCTATAAAACCCGTGAGCAAGGTTTTTCTTATGTACTCTTCATTGTGGTATTTTTTTCGTAAGTGTCTGTGATATTTATATTAAGTACAATAAAAACATATTATTGCATATTTTTAGGATCTCTAACGGTTAAAAAGATATAAACATATACGAAAATGTCTCACATTAAAACAAACTACCACTATATACTATTCAATTCTAATTTTTGTCCTTGTAATTTTCACAATGTTCTATTTGGTCTATTATAACACTTTTTTACATACCTATTATAATTTTTATGTCAACATAACTTCAAAAACAAAATGGCGATCATAAAATTTTTACAGCTATAATATTACTTAAAAATCTCTTTGTTTTTTGTCTTTTTACAACCAATTCATAAAATAGAAGAGATTTTATTTATTTTTATGAACAGAAGTTTCAACAATACCAATTGTTTTCAATATATTGTATCTTTTGCCATTTTTTAGTGTCATTCCAATTTAATATTCTTTATAAACACATTTAAAATTTTAGTGTATTTAGTGATCTAATAAACAAGCTTAGATTAATATTGTTATTAAAAGTTCTTATTGATCATAAAGGAAAACCTTCAGTTTATTGGAAGATTTTATATTAAATGCCCTTAATTTTTTTATGCTATATATATGAACTAACTAAATCAGTTTTTAATGACATAAACATATAACATTTTATTATTTACATGCCAGAGCCCTATTACACTAACGATTAGGTGCAATAATTAATCTAATAGATAAGTTAATAATAATTTTTTTGATTAGTTGTTGTTGCACCAACTGCTTTTGATTAGAAAAAAAAAATTATTTATTATAAAACTCATTATTTTATTATTGGATCAGTGGTAGATGTTTTGGTGTGATAGGTTGCAGAGCTTCAGTGTACCCAGTTCCGGATTTACCTATAGGCAATTTAGGCAATTGCCTAAGGCGCACAATTTGGGAAAGGCGCAAAAATGAAAAAAATATTCATTAATTTACTAAAAAAAAAATTTTTTATATTATCATCGAATGTTAGCTTATTATTCTTTTTGTGTAGAAAAGGATAATTTAAAAAAAAATTCTCGCGAAAAACCAAATTGCATAGTTTTTACAAGTTCTAAATAAAAAATTGACCTTGGAATTGAAGTTTTTCTCACCCAAAATATTGCAATTTTTTTTTCTCGCGAAAAACAAAATTGCATAATTTTTTAAAAATTCTAAATAGAAATTGATCTAGAACTAATTTTTTTTCCCACCAAATTTGAATTTTTTTCTCATGAAATTTTCAATTTTCGATTTTTTTTAAATTCTAGCTAGATAAATTTTGTTTTTCAAACAAAAAATTTATTTTATTTTCAAATAAGATTATTTTAGCAACCAGTTAAGTTACTATCTTTTTAAACGTTAAATAAATATAAAAATAAAATGAAGAAGCAGAAATTGAGTGGAAGCCAATTTAAAAAGCTTAGAGAGCAGAAAGAAGAGGGTTTACGGAAAAATACCAAAATTGTAAATTATTTCCAAAAAAATATTACAGAAGTTCAGAATATTGAAACCATATCCCAGCCAAATGAAAAAGATCCTGATAATGAAAATTCAGAAAATGGTGAAAATCCAATAGTAGAACTCGAACCTGTACTAATTATAAAGGATCAAACAAGTAGTGATCCAGGTGAGTGGAATATTAACAGTGATACTTTTGAATTTATAATTAAAAACGGATTCCAACAAAATGAGAACTTCGATCCAATTAAAACAAAAAAAAAAAATATGGAGAAAACGGTTTTAGATATTTAAACAAAGATATATTTTTACGACGATTGTCTAATGGAGAAACAATTATTCGGTCTTTTCTATCTTATTCTTCCAAAAAAAATTGTTTATTTTGTGTATTCTGTTTGTTTTTGGCTGAAAAATCAAAATCAAATTCCTTTGATGACTGGAAAAATTTAAATGCGGTAATAACTAAACATGAAAATTCAATTTTGGACAAATCTGCTGAAATACATTTTATCGCTAGGAAAAATAAAAGTAACAACTTGGATGAATTATTGTTTAAACAAAATAACGAGGAAAAAATGTAGATTCATCTCCAGATATTTCACATACAGACCAATTATCAATAATTTTACGATATGTAAATAACGGAAAGTCAATTGAACGTTTTATTGAATTTCTTCTTAATACTGGATATTCAGCTAATGAGATGAAAAATGCTGTAATCAGTGCTTCAAAAAAATATGGTATCAAAATTGAGAATTGTCGTGGACAATCATACGATAACGCAGCTAATATGGCTGGTATATATAAAGGTTTTCAAGCACAAATATTAAACGAAGCTCCATTGGCAGTTTTCATTCCATGTTCAGCCCACAGTTTAAATTTAGTTGCAAAATGTGCTGCCAACATTTGCATAGAGGCAAAAATTTTTTTTTCAACTGTTGATGGTTTATATAATTTTTTTAGTGCATCAACTAGATTATGGGCTAAGCTAAAAGCTAAATCATTCGTTATAAAGAAGCTTTGTCCAACTAGGTGGTCAGCGAGGGCTGATGCTGTGTCTCATCTTCGTATTAATTTGTCAAATATTATTGAAATTCTTGAAAATATTGCTAATGATAATAATGAAAAATATGATGTACAATCTGCTGCTATTGGGTACATTAAACAATTGTCTAAACTTGAAACAAACATTCTATTTATTGGGATGTTTTTTGCAAAGATTTAATGCATCAAGTAAGATTCTGCAGGACATCGAAACTGATGTAATTTCTGTTCAAAATATATATGAATCACTTATTGGTTATGTTGATACCCAAAGTAAAGATTATAGTATTTTCGAGCAACAAGCAAAAGATATATGCGATGAACAAAATTATGAAGATAATTATAAAAGAATAAAACGCGTAAAATTATTTTACGATGAGACACAAAATACTACCACTCTGTCTGGAAGAGATCGATTTAAAATACGTGTATTTGATGTTATAAATTCAAGTATTCTGGCTGAACTAAAAAAAAGATTAAAAGCTTATAATGATTTTGCCAATAAGTTCTTATTTTTAAATCAACTTACGAATTTAGACAGCAATGATATTCGAAATAAAGCAAAAGATCTGTTAAAAACTTATCAAAATGATTTGGAAGACTATTTTATTGATGAATGCCTTCATTTTAGTGAATATTTAAAAAGTATTAATAATCATAAATTGAGCTTAAATGCTTTATATTCACTGATCAATGAAAAAAATATGCAATCCGTTTACCCGAATATAGAAATAATATTAAGAATATTTTTGTCTACACCAGCATCCAACTGTTCAGCAGAGAGATCTTTTTCAGCACTCAGAAGAATCAAGAATTATTTGAGATCAACTTTGGGCGATGAAAAACTGAATGCTTTTACAATTTTAGCAATAGAAAATAATATGTTACAAAATATAACGTTTGCAGAAATATTTGAAGATTTTATTAAAGTGAAATTAAGAAGAAAATTTTAATAAATAACTGTAACAGACATACCTAATTGTTTTAATTTCTGTTAAATAAATATTATTTTACTTTTCAGGGCGCAGTTTACACAAATTGCCTACGGCGCAAAACGACTTAGATCCGGGCCTGAGTGTACCCATAACTTAATATTAATCAAATAAACTTTTTATGACAAATATTTCTTTAATAAAAGCTTATTTAAATCAATTAGATAAAAAAAATAGATTTACTTATCAGAATATTATTATTTGATTCGTGATTGAAAGTTGGTACAAAAATACTCATTTTCAACATGACTTAGTTGTAACTGTATTATAATATTTACTTTTCTTCTCTGACTTGCCAAAATTAATTGAGACATTTAAAACTATAGTGTCCAGGCTACTTCTTATCAGCATAAGACGAAAATTGATTTCAAACATAGATCTGCTTATAAAGAAACAATTAACTTATTCTAGTTCTTGCTTTTAATTATTCACATTTTTATATACTTTTATATGAATAATTGCCTGTATCTATGGTTTTATTTTTCTTTCTGTCAGTTGGTGATACATTTATATTAGAAATCTGACCATAAATTTATAAGAATTGTATGGTGCAGTGGTTAGCGAAGTGGCTTCAAGTGTAAACAGATTTGAGTTCGATCTTCGTTAAAATATAAAATACTTTTTTTTTTTTTAATTCAACAGAAATAATAAAAAAAATTAAAAATTAAATTAAATTATTTGGATAGTTTGTTTAAAAATTTGTGACTTTGTAACTTTAAAAACTAACACATTGATAATGCAAACTCAATTCATAAACATTTATTTAATACATATGTACATACAGTATTACGCATGTATGGTAGGTACTTTAAAAACGTTAGCAACAAATATTTCAATTTGAATCTAAACAAAGATTGTGAAACTATATATACTCTTTTACAGCAATATACAACAATTTTTCATAAACATTCAACATTTTTTTATCCAAATTAAACATTTCATCATAAGTATTTATTATATCAAGAAGTGTTTAATTTGGATGAAAAAATGTTGAATGTTTATGAAAAATTGTTGTATATTGCTGTAAAAGAGTATACATACCTAGCTAAGCAATATTTTTTTTTAATATTGTATACAAAAATTTAATAGGTGAGAAATAGATCATTATTGAAACAAAATATACCTATAAAAATTTTTAATTCTTTTATTAGCAAGCAAATATTTTATCGATTGGCTTTATTAATTTATAATTTGAATAAATAGGTACTTAAATAAAAAAAACAAACTATTAATTTAAATTAAAAAAAGAAATTTTTACCATTTACCTAATTTGAACCAAAGATTATTAAAACACTTTTATATGCAAAAGATCTGCCATCAATTTTTAGTTAATGAAAATTTTTAAAATTTTAAGCTAAAAAGTTTTCACACAATTAAAAGAACTAATATCTAGCATCATTTTGTTATTTTCTACCTTTTAGGGGTATTTTTTTTTTATTTAATTTATTTTTAAGAGAATTTGAATACACATACAGCAACTTGTTAACAGTGCAGTTAGAATTATGGAAATTGTATACAAGGCGGATTTCTCATTAACCTACTTTTGAAAAATGATTTAAATTTAGTTGGCCCGTAAGATGTACAAAAAATGTATTTGAAACGAACAGCAATTGGTATCCTTCCTCCTTTGCATACCGCTTAGATTCAATTGAGGCAAAAATCATGTTTTTAAAAATAATTCGTTATAAAATAAACTTGAAACAATTTTTAAACTTTTTAAATTAAATAATTAATCAAGTAAAAACTTTAAAAAGTTTTGCAAATTCTTTGATTAATTTACATGAATTTCAATTTATTAAGTTTTGCTTGAAAACTTGAAAATATTGAGAAAAAGTTTTTGAAAAATTATTAATCAACTTATAATATTTTAATCTTTGTTGAGATTCGGGAAGATGGTAATGGAAGGTTTAAAATTTATGAATATAATATTATATATGTAATAAAATTCTATACTATATATATAACAAAAGCTAACCAATGGCGTAGTGGTAAAGACATTGCCTTTCATGTGGGAAGTCTGGCATTAAAACCCCGGCCATATCATATGATCATATCTAATAAAAAAATATCGTAAAATTGTATAATTATATCGTAGTTGTTAATATAATTAAATCGCAGTTATAATATAAAATAAGATTTAATATAAATATGAAAATAACTATTGTGTAGGATAATAGATAGCGCACAATATTAGCCTTTGTGTATTCTTAATCTTTTACAAAAGCTACAGCCAACTATTCAACGTCTTAATATATATAACGATTAATGAAACTGAAACCTTGTCTAAATAGATTTGGTGAGTACCCTACACTTCTTAAAGGAGTCGAAAAGGCAAAAACAAAAAACAAATTTTGAATTTAATCTATTACTATTGAATGATAGCTAAATTTTTATTACAATTAGTAAAAGTTACTTCGTGTAATGATATTGTTTTGTATCTAAAAGCTTAAGTTCTTTCTCCTCTTTTATTTTTGGAGATTGGTCTGCCTATTTAAGGATATATGTATATATAATAAATATTATGTGTACTAGAATATCCAACACTAGAATAACCTACTGAAGAATCCAATATTGTTGGAAGGACGAAACATTCTAAATTGAATCAACTTTTATTTGATTTCAGCTTATATTGTGGTTTTTGGTTTGAGTCAACTATGATTTATCAATGAGCTCTAATTAATTGCATTGAAAAATAATTTATTTATTTTCTAGGTATTAATTAAAGCACACTCATGTACACTTTATTAAGCTAAAAGAGTAATAGATTTTTAATTTTATTTTACAAGTCAATGATTTTAACCTAATATGCGTTAGGATGTCGTTCCCATGTATAACAGTCATCTGTAGCGTGATGTGTTAACCAATAAAATGCATATTTCAGCATTCTTTAATAACGGGAGTTCCTGCAAAAAAACAAAAAATTCTTTGATGTGGTATTATTTAAAATTCACAATTCCATTAAACAAAACATAATCACAAGAATTATTTCTTATAGGAATTCTCTGAATACTTAATTAATAAAATGAATTAATTAAGTATAGCTACCACTTGTTGATAATATGTACATATGTGGCAATCAAATAATATACACCTTTGGTTGAATTGCAATAAAAAACAATATTAAAATAGGAATTGTATTATAAATGTATTAACCACAATAACCGCTATAAAATCCTAGTAAAAAATTCTTTGAACTTTTATCCTGTTACTCTTTTTTTTGTAATTGAAATTTCTTACACTTGAGTAAAATTTTCTTTTAAATCGGTATGTTTGGAATTTCCTGAATAATTATGTTGCCTTACACTATTTTTATTTTTAAGTTGTTTATTAAATAAATAGGTATATTAACACTTAAAGACGATAATGAGTAAATTATTGGGATAATTAAAAAAAAAACAATATGCGTTTAATATCCATTTTTTTGATTTAAATGATCCGTTTCTACAAGGATAATTTTAGGATATTCAAAAATTAGGAATGGTTTATTTTTTTTCATTTAATAATTTTTAATATTCAAATTTAAGGTCACTTCCCATAATGAGGGCGGATAACGAGTGCTGTAGCTATTGCATAAGATTATAAATACATAAATTTTATTTTTGTGCGCCATATCTAGTATTTTACACAAGAATTATTTATATATTTTTGTTATATCTTATTTTATATTACGATTATCACTAAGTCATTAGTTATGTAAGGTATAACATTCCGAAAATTTACAGATTTATTTTTAACCAAAATAACATCAGATAAGCCTTTGCAATCACATTTGTAATCACATTACCTATTTCATATAAAGGCCGGGCAACATAGTGATAAAATATACAGGCAGGATAATGTACAAGCTTATAGCAAAAAAATCTTAATTATTTAAAAACAAATATTAAACTTTTATAATAAACGAAGAGAGTGTAGTAGAGTAGACTGTGTCAACTCTGGGATATCCGTATGACCGTAACATATACATTATATTATCTGGTTAATTACTTTTGGCAAAATTTCAAACATACAGCTTTATTAAGTGTAATGCTCATATAAAAGAAGGGGTTGTGTGGTAGCTACTCGAACCCTCTGCAGTAAACCAGACACGCAGCTGTAATAGATACAGAGTAATACTCATATAAAAAAAGAAGTTGTATAATAGCTACCCGAACCCATGGACCACAATGGCTGGATTTTAATAGCTATGATGGCTATTAAACAAAAAAAACAATTTACGAAAATTTCAAGATCCTAGCTCTTGTAGTTTTTGAGTTATCTTGCGGTCGGCCGGACGGACGGACATACATAGCTAAATCGATTTATTTTTCGATTCTGATCCGATCCATACACTTGAGTCTATATCTACCCATCCTCCTTCTCTGCGTCACAAACGTAATGGCAAATTTATTTTACCCTTTGACTACATAGTCATACGGGTATAAAAATTATCGAATAAGTATTTCCTGAGAAATCTAGAAATTTCTTTGATAAAGTTTAAGAAAGGAAATTTATCAGGCTTTTTAATTCGGTACTTGGTTTTGTTTTACCTCATAAAGCTCCAATTTGAAAGATATAAAACTAAATTAAAATCTTAAAGCACCATATCTATCAAACGGATGAGAATAAACCCTACCTGCAAAAGAAATTGTTTTTGATTTTTTTTATACTTAGAATAATCCTTAGAAGTTTTCTAGATCCAGATTATCGGCCAAACACCTTATATATTAAAAGTCATTCACTCTCAATGTTCGAAGCCCATTACGAGTTTGTCTGCATAAGGCGATAGTTTCTGAAAATCTTTATTTGTACTAGAAAATAACTTTGTTAAAATAATGTTTAAAGTTTATTTCTTACAAGATTTCGATAGATGGTCTGACAAAGTAAAGACTTAAAGCTAAACCATTCCTTTTTATTAAAGAATTAAGAAATAAATAAAGAATAAAAACACAAAAGATGGATAAGTTTTTTTTTTTATTAAAAACTTTTTTTTCAAGAAAACTTATTCTTTTACCCTAACTCTTTTTTCAAGAGTCTCTTTCCCCTTATTGTCTTTCCGAAAAATATGAAATGAACATCAACAGACTCTAAAATTAAATAAGAAATAATAACTATGAATAGTTTATACTATTTGAAATAATTAAATAATTGTTTTTGAAATTTTAAAATAAGAAAAAAAAATATTATTTATTTCATCTTTAATGAAATTGTCAAAAAGTAAGTTTTTTTTCTAGATAAAACAAATTTTTTATGCAAAAACAAACAATGGAAAATAGAAAGAATGATAAAAACTTTAAATTTAATATAAAATAGTTCTATATTATATAAATATGTATAATTTATAAGAAAAATTATTGAAAAATTTAAAAAGTTTTAAATTTTTACTTAGAAATTAATATTTTAAAGGTTAAATTTTTTTTTTAAACAAATAAAATCAGTAAAATTTGTAATTTAAAGCGTTTGTCGCTGTCACATAAAAGGTCGAATATCATGACTCTTCTCTTTAAATTTTATTGTAATTACGAGCCATTTACACTTATGACAAGTTTTTATTCTTATATATCTGATATATCTTAAACAACAACTGTTCCAATAACAAGCACAAGTCCAGCAGGACTTCTATTTGTTAGGCCTCGAACGCGTAGAACACATTTACCATTCATCTCCGAAGGTTTTTTTTGCTCTTTTGTCGCTCTTCTATTTACTTGAATTTTTTTCTGAAAAATTGTTAGTAGTCTGCGTAGCCGAGGCTTTACATCCGTAGTAAATAAAGTTAATAAAGGCTTTAAATTCCCGCATTCCCTAAATTAAAGCTTTTATGTAAGTAAAAGCCTAATGCTTTTAAAAAGTTCATTTATGAACTGTTATATTCAAAAACCAAAATTTTTTAAGAAGTATATTTCAGATTAATGAACAATTTTGAAGTTGCCAGTTACTAAACTTAAAAAACAGTTTTCTAATTTCGTTTGATAAAATATCTTATTTTAAAAATCGAATATTGAATCTTAGAGAAATTCAAATTAAAAATTGAAAGTTCTTGTAATACAAAAAAACTAATATCTACCAAACAAAATATATTTAAAACCTAATTTATACATGTATATGTATATTTAAATTGCTTGAAGGACTTTATTATATTTCCCATTATATATAAACCATATTATATTTTACATTATAATATACTAGCTAATACCCGGTGCGCGTTGCTGCGCAACTCTATGGAGGTTTAATTGAAGTTGATGATGTAAATGTTAATTTTAAAATGTTTCTTAAACGATTTTTCTAGGATTATTCTAGTAATTTTTGAAACTTTCTGTAATTCAAAGCAGTACAAACTACTTTCCAAAATTGGACGTAATTTATTTTTAAAAAAAATTTTTTAATAGGACCGACATGTGTTACCAAACACCAAGCCTGTTAACAAACTGAACTCCATTTTCAAGTTGCTTCACTCATATAAAATTAGGAGTCAACCAGTCAAACCGTTTCTAAATTAAAGTAAAAAAACGAAAAAATCTAAAAAATTACGCTGTGCCGCAATGGGTTGACGGAACTGAAGAATAAAAATTTTTTGAGTCTTTCTCGTTACCAAATTCCAAGTCGTGTAATAAACCAAATCCATCCTCAAAACGGAACATGTATACAAAATTTGAAGAAATTTGGGTAAACCGTTTCTAATTTAATGTAAAGTAGCGAAAAAACTAATAAAAAGTTGTTGGGCTTCAATGGGTTAACGGAGAGGATTTGCTTAAATTTTTGGCATAGTCAGGCAAGTAAATACATTGATTCCAACAACATAAGGTAAATAGATAATATTGGCAAAGTGTCATGTGGCCCCGAGTCGTTGGGTAATATGTTCCACCAGGGATGAGATATATTGCCAAAATTCAATTTCGGCATAAAATCTCAACATCTGAGAGTCATAACATCCTTTAGTTGGTGGGACATATCATTCAAATAATTTTTGTTATGTTTTGATCCTTTGACCTACCAAAATGATTTTATGATCTACCTAAAAATGTTATAAAAGCATTTCATATACATATAATTTTTCTTTCAAATGCATGTTTCTAAAAACAAAAATTTGATATTATTTCATGAACAAACAAGAAAAAAGATATAGAGGGATATTAGGAGAGAACCAGACTATAGATTAAGCCTATGTTTATTACCCATATTTAAGCCAGTTCCGCGAGCAGACCACTACCAAGGTACAGAGAAAACATAATGCTTGTATTCACAATGCATTATTATATAACACATTCTAAATTCGGAGTCGGAGGAATTTTTATAGTTGGTAACGAAATCAGAGTTATGCACTTATCCCAGGAGATGTACATAACCTTGATTTTATAACCGACTATAAAATTTATCTCAATTCATAATCTCGCTTACAATACTCTAACAGAATCTAGAATATATTTTTTTTTTTTTTTTTAAATTGGAAATCGTCGAAAGATACTGAGCGCAACCACAGCTATGTGTGACTTTAACACACTAAAAACACCCGCTCTGTTTTAAAATATGAAAAACTAGTCTTAGAGACTAACCACTAATTTTGCGCTAACTTTTTATGATCTACTGGAATTACATGCTTCCGTTAAGGTGATCTGAATTTATCGCTAGTTGGAGGGGCCTAGTTTTTTTAAGCCTTCGATTGACATTTGTAAATAGTAGAAGTTTTGACGCTTCTATGTTTATGTGACCTTCTAAGTGGGTCTTATGTTTTATGGCATATTTTTTTATTTCATCGCTAACAATTGGAATTCCTAGATCCCTATGTAAGTCGGAATTTAGTACGTACCAGGGAGCACTCACCATGTTACGTAGCACTTTGCTTTGAAATGTTTGAATTCTCTGAATATGTGTTCGTTTGGCACACCCCCAAAGTTGTACGCCGTACAACCGGATAGGCTTAATTATTTGGTTATATAACAAAATTTTGTACTCTATTGGCAATTTAGATTTTCGACCTAGGAGCCAATACGTTTCTCTATATTTTTGTTTGTGACATGATAACAAATTTCTGTTTTTAAAATGAAAAAATTTTCAATATATAAAAAAATTACATTGCCCTACAATTTTAGGGGAGCCTTTAAATCCTAAATTTTATTTACCCAACCATATTTAGGAAAATCCCTTCTCTGGTGGGATATAACACTTCAGGGCATAATGGTCTGGGGCCACATGATACTTCGCTGATAATGTTTGTATATTTATTTTAAACACTTGTTAGATTTCTATATTAATATTCTATATTTAATTTTTTATATAAGTAATTCTATTTTCTATAATTTTTCAATATTTCCTCATAATTTTAACTCCATATTTGTTGCATTGATAAAATAAATTGATTATGTATGTGTTGCTAATTATATGTTCATTTTATATTGTTGCATTCTCATTTGATTCATTTTTAACATTTACATATTCTGTTTTAATTTTATTTGGTATATTTAGCATTACTAAATAATCGCCAGACTTGGGGGTTGAATTATAAATACTATTTGCTTTCTCGTAAGTCTTGTTCATTTCAATGTATCGCTGTTAAAAAATATAATAATATATTATATATATATATATCTATATATATATATATATATATATATATATTATATATATATATATATATATATATATATATTTATATATTAAAGGAAATATTTTAAAATTAATATTACCATATAAGTATCATTATTGAAAAAATTTCCAAATTTTTCTTGTAGCTCAGAAAATTTTGGGCGGTTGGTTGGAACTGACTCCCAACAATTTAACATTATATTATAACTGTGAAAAATAGAAAAGTTTAATTAAGAAAATTTAAAAAACAAAACAACTTACATTTTTGCATTCGCATTTTCTGGTTTTTTCATGCGATATCCATTTTTTAGCATATCTAAAAATTCTATACCTTTTGCATTAACACCAGGATATGGAATGCAACCAAATGAGAATAGTTCCCACAGTAACACTCCGAATGACCAAACATCCGATTGAATGCTAAATTTTAAGTCTTGCAATGATTCGATGGCCAACCATTTCAATGGTAGTTGGTCTTCTTCTTTCTTAATATAATGGGAATATTGATTGGAAATTGTTTTAGCCAAACCAAAATCACAAATTTTTACAATATTGCCTTCAGCTAATAGAATATTTCTGGCTGCTAAATCTCCATGCATTATATTACGTTTAGATATATAATTCATCCCAAGTGTTATTTGATAAGCCCAACATATCAAATCAGTTGTAGTTAAAATGCTGTAGGGTTTAATGTCATTATGGCCCATGTAATTTTCACCTTTTTTTGAAAATAAAATATAAAATAAACAATAGAATTAATCTAAATGTCCATATAATGTCACACTGTTTATAATACCTTCATTATTAGTTGATTTGAATTTTAATGGAAATTGATTTTTCGGAGGATTTGGTTTAACGTAATCATTTTTTGGTAGAGGAAGTAATGTTTTTGTCGCAGATTCTCTGAAATAGAACAAAACAAAATATAAAGATTTAAAAAAAGTTTTAATATTAACTAATTTAACAATCATTACCTATTCAAATTTTCATCATCATTTTCCATTTTAATTTCATCCGTTATCGGATCAATTTGGCTTACAAATATTTGTCGATTATTTCGTAAAAATTCTTGTAAGCTTCCATAAGCACAATATTCAAAAATAATCATTAAATTTCCTAAAATATATTTTCAAGTAATATAATCTAATATAATATCTATGTAATAATTGCATTTTAAGAATTTTAATATTTTTTAAGGAAACTTTATTCTCATCTACATTTATCCATTTATATTTCATTATTTGATTGATATCACAATAATTCGTTCATATTTTTTAAATTTTATTGATTATGATGATTGATGATTAAAAAAACAAGTACCAACCAAGGGTTTTTAAAAAAGCACATTTTCAAAATTATATTGTATTACATACTGAGTTTAACTTTGGAAATAGTTACTGCTTACTTATAAAATATACTGCTAACAGTAAAGTTTTTATTTTAAAGATATTATAGCCCTTCAATGGGGAAGGTTGCCAAGTTTCTCAAGGATCTAACTTCATCTACCTCCCCCCTTCCGCCCCCTCCACGTTTTTAGGATCAAGGAATTAAATTGTGAATTCCACAAAAATTTGGAATTATTATTATTATTATTATTATTATTTATTATTATTATTATTATTAATATATTTGTCTAGAATGAGGTGTAACAAACGCATTCAATTAAATGTGTTTTGTTTGATGTGTTCAATTATTAAAAAATAAAATATTAATGTTGAATATGTTTTATTTTAGAAAATAAAATATCATAAATTATCGAAAGCAGGCCAAAAAATATTTTATTAATTTTTAATAAAAAAAATAAACAAAAAAAAAATTTTTTTAGTTTATGAAAAAATTGATTTCAGTTTTAAAAATCACAGAAGATTTTCTGGGAATTTTAAATAAATAGTAAATCATTTTGGTATTTAAAACTAAGACTATGCTTCACATGAATTTGTAGTAAGTCTTCAATAGTTTCAGTTAAAAACTGAAATAATGGCGAAAGCCTAATGTACGCTTTGTTGCGTTGCTTGCTTTTTGCTTTGGAATGTAAATGAAGCAAGCAATGTTTCAAAGCAATTTCAAAGCTTCCCTCATCTCTTCCCTGAAATAACGCCAAATGAACTGCCCCTTAGTAATCAAAGCAAATATATGTTTTTTACTTAATTAGGTAGGTATAATAAAAAAAGTTAAAAAATTAATTTGCATTTAATAATGCAAAACTCAATTCATAATTCAATTTTATGTCCATAAAAATAGGTACATAATTAAACATGTTGAGTAGGTCATTGTAGAATGTTGGCAACATACAAGTATTTCGATTTGAATCAAAACAAAGGTTATGAAACAATGTACAGAGCTTTGTAACGTTTTAAAAATATGTCTACATAAAGTTAATAGATGGAGAAATAGATCATTATTGAAACAAAATAAACCTATAAAAAAATTTCAAATCTTTTAACAAACAATTTTGTCGAATTTAAATTTAAAAATTTTAAATTTAAACAAGTCCGTAACTGAATAAAAAAAAATTAATTGAAATTAAAAAAAAAAATTCACCAAGAACGGATTTGAACTAACGACCCCGAAATTTTATCAAATTTAAAACATACAAAAGGTAGACTATATAACTTATTATTCATCTTCAAATTTTTAAGAAACAACAAGAAGTTATATAAGTCATTTTTTTTTGTGTGTCAATTACTAGAAACGAAATATAGTTTCGACTTTATAAGAAAATAATATTGATATACAATATATGTACATGAATATATAATGAAATTAGAAATAATTCTTATTAGAAAAAGTTTTTCTTTCAATTGGCATTCCGTCATTCTGTGAAGGAGCAACACCTAGTTTTATTTAGAATTATACAATCTAAGCAAAAATGGGTAAAACTGAGAGACACTCTCTTCAATTTAAGGAACCAATTTTAAATTTAAGAAAAACCTTTAACATATGTTAAAATATAATGTTGGGCCTTTAAATTTTGCATATTAATAAAAAAAAAAATTGGACAGGTATTCAAGTTACAGGTGCTTAAAAATAGCAAAATTTAAATTTTCGAGCCCTTATAGCTCCTAAACAGGGAGCTTGACAAAAAAATTTTGTTAACCGACTCCTACTAATATATGAGGATCTAACTTCTCCCAAAATTTCAGGACCCTATCTTAAACCGTTTAGGAGATATATGGGACCAAAAATTTTGCAAAAATTGAGTTTTATATAATGGTAAATTTTAGTACTGTATGGCAACCCTAAACATTTGCCTTTTAAAATTTTATAAAGTTTATAAAACCAGCTATCGTTTGCCGTCTCCAGATTGAAAATATATCCAACACAACTCTTGTTATAACAATTTAAATATAGGGCTTTTTCCAACTTTGGGGGTCTGTAGCCCCGTAACAGGTGGGGCTACAGAAAAAAATTCTTCTACGAAATTATTTTTTTTTGCAATACCTACCCGTGTTTAAAATTTTTTTACTCTATTTCAAACGGACGGACGGACAGAGTGAAGCTATATAGGCACATTTTTACAAAATTTTTTGAAAATGTGCTAAAAATGGTGCTTTTTGCAGAACAGTCATAGTATTTCAATTTAATAAAATAATAAAACTGTGCTATGTTATGCTGCAGAAATACTGTAGAAGGAAATGAAAGCGATAGCTATTTAAAAAAACAAAAGCTGTGGCTCTTCAGCACATTACAATAATCAAACGCTGAACTATAAATAGTACTTTTTTACTTGTTACTATTTTTAAGCAAGTAAGGAAAAGCTTTTACTGAGAACGTAGTTGCTGAAGGGGTTATATGTAGATTGTACATACATAGTGCACATATGGGAAAACGTAAAAAATAAAACTTCAAAGCAAAAACTAGCGAAAACGAATGGTTAAATTTAATAATGCAACTGTAAGAAAATTTTAGGAATTTCAAGTTTAAGGACAATAATATATTTCAATTTTTATTAGGGCTTTAAATTTTTTTTATAAAATGTGGATTATAAATTAAAAACTATTTTTTAAATTGATTCAAAGTATTTAATAATTATTCTAATTTCTTATTGGTTTTTTTTTTGAAAAAAACGAGCAAATTATAAGCAGGATTTTGTTAAATTATGTTGAATAATGATGTTAACTATATCTAACTTTTTTATGTGATTTTGGACTTCCAGGAACTTCATCACTTAACTCTTTATCCTATACAAAGATTACAGTTGATACTAAATAAATGCTGTAACGCGATTTTCAATATCATAAATTTGGCATTTTTAAAAATTAAATTAATTCACACACAACAAATCAATCAAATTGAGTCGCACACAACAAATCAATTATATCAAATCACACACTACAAATATACAAAAAACAAATGGAAAAATATTTCTCTAATTAGGTACTAAAGATAACGATTACAGAATTATAAGATAACGAGGAAGAGTGTAGTAGAGTAGACTGTGTCAACTCTGGGATACCCGTATGACCGTAACGTATACATCATATAATCCGGTTAATTACTTTTGGCAAAATTTTAAAGATTCAGCTTTATTAGGTGCAGAGTAATGCTCATATAAAAGAAGGAGTTGTATGGCAGCTACTCGAACCCTTTGCAGTAGACCAACCAAATTTTGCAGTAACTTTGGCCATTACACTAAACTATTTTTGGCAAAATTTCAGACACCCAGCTTCATTTGGTGTAGTGTAATCCTCATATAAAAGAAGGAGTTGTATGGCAGCTACTCGACCCCTCAGCAGTAGACCAACTAAATTTTGCAGTAACTTTGGCCATTACACTAAACTATTTTTTGCAAAATTTCAGACTCCCAGCTTCATCAGGTGTAGTGTAAAGCTCATATAAAAGAAGGAGTTGTATGGCAGCTACTCGAACCCTCAGTAGTAGACCAACCAAATTTGGCAGTAACTTTGGCCATTATAATAAACTACTTTTGGCAAAATTTCACACACGCAGCTTCCATGGGTATAGAGTAATGCTCGTATAAAATTAGAAGTTGTATGGCAGGTACTCGAACCCGTGGACCAAAATGGCTGTATTTCAAACTCGATTCCGTTTTTTGCATAAAAACGAATTTGTGAAAATTTCATAATCCTAGCTCCTTTACTTTTTGAGTTATCGTGATGACGGACGGACGGACGGACGGACATACATAGCTAAATCGATTTATTTTTCGATTCTGATCCGATCCATACACTTGAGTCTATATCTACCCCCCCTCCTTCTCTGCGTTACAAACGTAATAGCAAATTTATTATACCCTTGGACTATATAGTCATACGGGTATAAAAAAAATTCTCAAATACAAAGATAGCATAAGCAGTCAAACTTAATATGATTTTTAGCACACTTTCAAAACATTTTGTAAAAATTTGCCTATATAGCTTCACTCTGTCCGTCCGTCAGTCCGTCCGAATGTTTACAAAACTTTTACACCCTTGAAATAGAGTAAAGATATTTTAACCATGAGTAGCATTTGCAAAAAAAAAGATTTCGTAGAAGAATTTTTTTCTGTAGTCCCACCTAATACGGGACTACAGCCCCCCACAGTTGGAAAAAGCCCTATATTTAAACTGTTATAACAAGAGTTCTGTTACGTGTATTTTCAATCCGAAAACGGCAGAAGATAGCTGGTTTTATAAAATTTATAAATTTTTAAACGGCAAATGTTTAGAGTTGCCATACGGTACTAAAATTTAACATTACGCAAAACCCAATTTTCGCAAAATTTTTGGCCACACATATCTTCTGAACGGTTCAAGCTACGGTCTTGAAATTTTGGGACAAGTTAGATACCTAGAAATTAGTAGGAGTCGGTTAACAAAATTTTTTTGTCAAGCCCCATGTTTAGCAGCTATAAGGACTCGAAAATTGCAATTTTACTATTTTTAAACACCTGTAACTTGAATAACTGTCCAAATTTTTGTTTAGTGATATAAAAAATTCAAAGCTCTACAATTATATTTCAACATGTGTCAAAGGTTTTTCTTAACTTTGAAAGGTGACGAAGCTACATCCCCTACAATTAACAAGAAAGCCCTATATTTAAATATATATAACAAGAGTTCTGTTAGGTTTATTTTCAATCGAAAAACGGTATAAGTGACCTGCTTTTATAGACTTTACAAAACTATGTCGATAAAATGTATAGATTTACCATACGGTACAAAAATTTACCATTATGCAAAACTCAATTTTTGCAAAATTTTGGCCCCATATATCTTCCAAACGGTTCCAGCTAGGATCTACAAAATTTTTATATCAATCCTGATTTTTAGGAGCTATAGGGCTCGAAAAATTAAATTTTGCTATTTTTAAACACCTGTAACTTGAATTCCTGTTGTTCAACGTTATATTTTAACATATGTTAAAAGATTTTCTTAAATTTAAAAGATGTTCTTTAACTTGAAGAAAGTGTCTATCAGTTTTAACCATTTTTGCTTAAATAGCAAAATTCTAAGTAAAATTCCAAATTTTGGTGGTATTTAATTCCTAGAACCTAAAAAAGTTGGGGGGAAGGGGAGTAGTGAGGATTATATCCTTGTGTAATATGGCAACCTTCCCCATAGAGTGGCTACTAGGACTTAAAAATTTACTGTTTTTGTAAGTAAGCAGTAACTTAGTCACCAACGTATATATTTCCTAAATTAAACGTTTATATTGAAGCTTCAACATTATATTCCGACAAAATACTTAGTATGAAACACTATATTATTTTGAAAATGTGCTTTTTTAAAAACCCCTGGTTTTTTTCATCACTGGTTTTATCACTTGTTTTTTCATCACTGTTATTTAGCAAAAACTTTTCGTTTGACAATTGCATTTTAAAAAAATATATGAAAAGCTTTTAATGCTTTTTGCTTTTTGAAATGATTTTGAAATGATCGCAATTTACCATAGCAGAAGCAATTCGTTTACAACAAAAATCTTTGACTGTGATTATGCTTTGAAGATGTGAAGGTTTTCCTACTATTAAATAATTAAAAAAAAAAAAAATTATTACCTTTGTCAATATTTCTCGTAATTGCTCCTAACATATTAACAATATTTAAATGTTTGCCAACATGCACCAATATTTTCATTTCAGAAATTAAACAACGTAAAGCTTCAATATTTCCTGGATCTTTGACACATTTCACAGCAACTACAGTTTTAACATTTTGTTTCACTATTCCTAACGCGAAAGCCTTTCGAACAATTCCAAAATTTCCATATCCTAATATTTCACCTGTATAGTTAATTATAAAAATTAAAATTATTTTAAGTTATTCAAATAAGTAGGTAGTTTATTTTTTAATAATCTAAAAAAATTACTACCAAATGTAAGTTTCTTCTTTGCGAACTCGAGTCTCTTATCATACTGTAAATTTTTTACAAAATCTTGCAATGGTATTTGTGAGTTGAAAATTTCAGTCATTTCAAAGTCATTAATATTTCTTTTAGATCTTCTTTTCTACGATGACATTTTGTAAATGAACATTATTACAACCAAAGTGTAAAGCAATTATATACTAACTAATATTTAAAAACATTTTATATAACTATAAAGCTTTACAGTTTCTTTAAATTTTAGGTGTTTACTCACTTTTAGTGTTTTTATATATAATAATATAATTCCAACTAATAATATAAACAAAAGTATTGTCACTAATATAATTGTTGTATATATCCAAACTGAAGTTGCGCCTTGGATAGGTAATAAACTGTTAGGTGATAAAGTTGTAGTTTCGTTACTGGTATTCAATTCTATTGAATTAGTTCATTTTAAATATATAATGAAAATCAAATAACCAATTTTTTTAAATTTAAATTTCTACCTTTAAATATTACTGATATTTCTCTAGTAACAATCGATTTGTCGGGTATAATTTCAGCCATACATTTAAAAAGTTTTTCCATTTCTCCTTGTATTGGATAAATCTCCAATGTTTCGTAAAGATATGTTGTATTGGAAATATTTTTTATTGTTCTGACAACATTATAATTACCTTGATAGAAAAAAAGAACCATATTTTATCTAAATGAAGTTTAAAAAAAATTATTCTAATAAAATTTTTTAATCTTCAATTAAGCATAATATATTTTACTTGAAATGTTCATCAACCCAAGATTAAGATTATTATTATGCTCTTAATTGAACTTGCCTGTGTCTATGGCTTTATTTTTCATTCTCACAGTTAGTGATACATTTATATTAGAAATCTGACCATATATTTATAAGAATTGTATGGTTCATTGGTTAGCAAAGTGGCTTAGATTGTAAGTAGATCTGAGTTCGATCCTCCTTCAAAGAAAAAATTTTTTTTTGTTTTTATACCCGTATGACTATATAGTCCAAGGGTATAATAAATTTGCCATTACGTTTGTGACGCAGAGAAGGAGGGGGGGTAGATATAGACTCAAGTGTATGGATCGGATCAGAATCGAAAAATAAATCGATTTAGCGATGTATGTCCGTCCGTCCGTCCGTCATCACGATAACTCAAAAAGTAAAGGACCTAGGATTATGAAATTTTCACAAATTCGTTTTTATGCAAAAAACGGAATTGAGTTTAAAATTCAGCCATTTTGGTCCACGGGTTCTAGTACCTGTCATACAACTTCTAATTTTATATGAGCATTACTCTATACCTATGGAAGCTGCGTGCCTGAAATTTTGCCAAAAATAGTTTAGTATAATGGCCAAAGTTTCTGCAAAATTTGGTTGGTCTACTGCAGAGTGTTCGAGTAGCTGCCATACAAATCCTTCTTTTATATGAGCTTTACACTACACCTAATGAAGCTGGGTGTCTGAAATTTTGCAAAAAATAGTTTGGTGTAATGGCCAAAATTACTGCAAAATTTAGTTGGTCTACTGCTGAGGGTTCGAGTAGCTGCCATACAACTCCTTCTTTTATATAAGCATTACTATACACCTAATAAAGCTGAATGTTTGAAATTTTGCCAAAAGTAATTAACCGGATGATATAATGTATATGTTACACTCTTCCTCGTTTTTTTTAAATTCAACAGAAATAATAAAAAAAACGAGGAAGATTATAGTTGCCCTTGTCAACTTTTAGATACCCGTGCATACCCACTAACCGTTATTTATTTCCCCTATGCTATTATAAATATTACAAAAAAAATATAAGAAAGTAAAATAGATAAAAAAAAATTTAACTTATTAGGTATCCCATAATTTTTGATTAACTTATTATCCCATAAAAAAAAAAAAAAATAGCCTACCCTAAAAGTTGGTGCGAGTGATGTCCAACTTTGCCAACTAACTTGTCCTATAACTTTATCCGCCCAGTTTTGATTTTAACCTCGTAGCTTCATTAGATTCACAGTTATCGAATTGATTACTTTGTATGGCAGCTGCCGAAAACGGGTCCGTAACATTTTGAAACTTCATATAAGTGCTCGATTCGTTATATAACTAACAATATGGAATTTTTATCCTCGTAGTATAATCAGTTTCCAAGAAATTCATATTGGTGCAAAGAAGTTGTATAGCAGCCCCCCGAAAATGGGGCCGTAACATTTTGAAACTCCATGTAAGTGCTCGATCCATTATATAACTAACAGTGTGTAATTTTCATCCTCGTAGTATAATCAGTTTCTAAGAAATTCATATTGGTGCAAAGAAGTTGTGTGGCAGCTCCCCAAAACCTTGATCTGGTCTTAACCAAAAAGAATAGGGAACCTCAAAAATGTCCAAAAAATGTTTTGTGCGAATTTCAAAACTCTTGCTCTAATTTTTCAATTCCATCTCTTATAATTAATTTTTAATTCACGAATATATTAATCTTAAGCAAAATCAACTTTATATGATCATATTCATATAATAATCATCATGAAAGATAATAAGCATCATATTCATAATCTATCAATCTATCAATATCAATAAGCCATTTATACTTAAAAACGAGGAAGATTATAGTTGCCCTTGTCAACTTTTAGATACCCGTGCTTACCCACTAACCGTTATTTATTTATAATAAATAACGATTAGTTAATTTTTAAATATAATAAATGCTATTATAAAAAAAAATATAAAAAAGTAAAATAGTTAAAAAAAAAAATTAACTTAGGTATTAGCATTGATTAAGAATTATATATAGATAAACATTTTCATTTTAAAAATTTGTATGAAACTTTTTTCGCATATTTTTTAAAATTCTTTGAAAATCGTTCGCACGAAGTTAAATGTATTGTAACTATTTCTATTTTATAGTATACCCTTTATTTTTATTCTCTAAATACATGTAACATTATTCAAGAATATGAATACTATGACACTAAAGAAAAGAAAAAAATCGAATAAGAAAAAAAACGAGGAAGTGTGTAGTAGAGTAGATTGTGTCAACTCTGGGATACCCGTATGACCGTAGTATAAACATTATAATATCATCCGATTAATTACTTTTGGCAAAATTTCAAACACACAACTTTATTAGGTGTAGTGTAATGCTCATATAAAAGAAGGAGTTGTATGGCACCTACTCGAACCCTCTGCAGTAGACCAACCAACTTTTACAGTAACTTTGGCCATTACACTTAACTACTTTTGGCAAAATTTCAGATACCCAGCTTTAATAAGTACAGAGTAATCCTCATATAAAACAAGAAGTTATATGGCAGCTACCCGAGCACAAATATGCGAAAAAAGTTTCATACAAATTTTTAACATGAAAATGTTTATCTATATATAATTCTTAATCAATGGTATTAGGTAGATATACCATAATTTTTTCTAAAAAAATAAATAAATAAAAAAAAAAAATTTAATTTTTAATTCATTATACCATAATTTTTGCTTAAAAACAAAAAAAAAAACCATAAAAAAAAAATAGCCCACCCCAAAAGTTGGCCCGAGCGATGTCCAACTTTGCCAACTAACTTGCCCTATTACTTTACCTGGCCAGTTTTAATTTTAACCTCGTGGCTTCATTAGACTCACAGTTATCGAATTGACAACTTTGTATGGCAGCTGCCCGAAAATGGGGTCGTAACATTTTGAAACTCCGAATTAGTGCTCGATTCTTTATATAACTAACAGTGTGTAATTTTCATCCTCGTAGTATACTCAGTTTCCAAGAAATTCATATTGGTGCAAAGAAGTTGTATGGCAACCCTATCATAATATCATAATATTTAATCGGCTTATTATTTCCCATACAAATATAAACATCCTTTTTTGGGACAAACTATTTGACCAATTTTAATGAAACAACAACCAAAAGAAAGTTTTTTTTTGTTTTCATAGGACAATGATATTTTTTTTTTAGAATATTGCGTTTTTCCAGGTGAAAACCCGTCTTTAATTTAATGTAAATTTGAATTTAACGGTCACGCTGTTAAAAGTTAAGGCTTATGACTCTAATATTATGCGCCGACTTTCTGAGTAAAAGTAATGCATTTTCGGTTGTATTCGCAGCTCAATCAAACTATATATTAGAGGCGCCGACTTATGTCTTTCTTTTTTTTTTTTGTTTAGTTCAAATGTAAATCGAACAAGGAGATTTAAATTTTTTTAAAATTTTTTTTTGTTTTTGTTTTTTCTTTATCTTAAAAAGTGAACGAAAAAAATGAGTTATGTTCGAAAAGCAATACATTTGGTTTATACAGTAGTTTTCATTTATAACGAACTCGGTTCAATTTTAATTATAATAAACGTAACACTTTTTGCCAATGAATTAAATTTTACCTAAAAATGTAAGTTTTTTATTACATTGATATTTCTTTTATTTAAACTTATTATAACTAATAATGTTGCTTGGCGATTAATTAAGTCTTTTTTATTTAGTTTTGAATATAAAGAAAATCATAATAACGCATTAAAAATACAAAAAAAAATTTCAATAGAAGAAAAAGCACTATACATAGGCTTGAGGCTGACACATCAAATAAAGTTCTAGCAAATGAGTTCGAAGTGTTCATTCTAGAATTATCACATTCTAAAATGTTCAAGTCTTATACTAATTTTTCAAAATTCACAGCATTCTTTTAAAACGACATTCGTTTATTACGACGAATATTTGCCGTCCCATCATGGTCGTTATAACCGAAAAGTACTGTACTTTGTTTTCGTTTGCTTAAAAATTTTTTTTTTTAAATCGTATATTGTTGTTGGTTTTTGTTATGTTTTTTGTAAAATAAGAAACCGACTTCTGATAAATAATATTTCTTAAGAAAAATGATTTGTTACTTATGGATCAACCAAATTCAGAGTGTACGGCGTTCAGTTTCTGTCAAAAAATTTTGAAATAAGTTGTTATGTAAATAAATTTACATGAAAGCATACGCGACGTACTGTGCCTCGGAGTTTTAAAATTTAAACATTGACAAAGCATATAAAAAAGTTATTGTTTTTTCTTATGTTGTTATTGTTCTAAAAATAAAATATTTTAAAATAATATTGTTTTTAAAAATACCTATATTTTTTTAAAAAATACTTTACATATATTCATATTAAATAAGTGAAATACCTATAGTATGTTTGCAGAAACAAAAAACTAACATTTCTTAAGAAAAATTATGTGTTCTTTACAGATCAACCAGAATAAACACGTACGACATGCAGTTTCTGTCAAAAAAATTTGAAATAAGTAGGTATGTAGTGTACTGTACTTCGGAATTTAAAATTTTAAAATTTGACAAAGCGTATAAAAATATTGTAATTGTTTTTTCTGATGTTGCTACGACTTATATTTCAAAATAATATTTTTTTTTTAAAAAAAACACATTCAAAATAATTGAATACACCTATAATATGTTCGCAAAAAAAAACTAAAAAATAATCTTAAACTTAAATGAAAGTTGACGTATAATTTCTGTCAAAAAATTTACAAATAAATAGGTACATGAATTTTCATGAGAGCAACCAAAATACGCGTAACGCGACGTACTTTAATCGAATTTTTAAAATTTACAAATTGACAAATGGTTTTTGGTTTATCTTATATTTCTAAGATTATGTTTTAAAAGATATCTTATATTGAAAAAAATTCAAAATATACCTATTATATGAAATTAATAAAATTTTTTGTTCTAAATTAAAACATTCAAATAAATTTTAGCAAATGAGTTCGAAGTGTCCATTCTAGAATCAGCATATTCTACAATGTCCAAGTCTTATACTAATTTTTCACAATTCACAGCATTCTATTAAAACGACATTCGTTTATTACGACGAATATTTTCCGTCCCATAATGGTCGTTATAATCGAAAAGTACTGTATTTTGTTTTGGTTTGCAATTTATTGTATATCGTAAATTGAATTGCTTTTTGTTAAGTTTTTTGTAAAATTAAAAACCGAATTCTGAAATATGCAGAAACTTAAAAAAAAAATAATATTTCTAAGAAAAATGATTTGTTTCTTATGGATCAGCCAAAATCAGCATGTACGGCATTCAGTTTCTGTCAAAAAATTTTGAAATAATTAGTTATGTAAAAAAATTTACATGAAAGCATACGCGACGTACTGTGCCTCGGAGTTTTAAAATTTAAAAATTAACAAAGTGTATAAAAATACATATTGTAATTGTTTTTTCTTATGCTGCTGCGATTAAATTTTAAAAATAAAATATTTTAAAATAACATTTTTTTTTAAAATAATTTAGTTTAAAACATACAAATAAATTAAAAATACTTACGGTAAATATTTATGTTTGCAAAACTAAAAAAATTATCTTTCTCAAAAAAAGTTATTTGTTCCTTAGGTCCTAACCTAAATAAAAGCGCGCGGCGTATAATTATAAAAACCTATTTAGAAATAAATAGGTTCATAAATTTACATTAGAGCAGCGAAAATACGCGTAACGCAATGTACTGTATCTCGGATTTTTAAAATTTACAAATATTGACAAAATGTATAAAAATATTATTATTGGTTTTTCTTATATTTCTAATATTATGTTTTAAAAATAATATTTTTTTACAATAATTTTTATTAAAAAATATCTTATATTCAAAATACCTAATATGAAATTAAAAATATTTTTTGTAGGTACTAAATTAAAACATATTTTAATTTTAAACAAAATTTTTGATAAATTAAATATTGTACGCGCGTATCGATTTACCGATAATGGATATGCAGACAGACGTATTGACGTACTGCCGTATAAAAATTTTACGTCGTATGTTTTGATTTCATTCTAATAATTGAAAAGTTTATTTCACACTTTCAACATCGAATAATGTTTTTTTATAATTAAAAAAACTATTTTTAGTTTTACTTTGACAAAACGAACGAATTTTATATATCAAAAAGTGTACATGAAGATTAGGCGTAGTTTGTAAATGGAACGCATATTTTTGTTTTAGGAGTACATAATTGTCAGATTATCATCATATACATATATATTTGACATTTTAAAACTACCTGTCATTTGAGAAGTTAATTATATTTAATAGTATTTAATTATTATATTTAAATATTAATAAAGTGAAAAAATTAAGGTCTATTGCTGATATAAATATAACGAATATTTTTTAAAATGGAAGGGGGAAGTTCTTATTGGTTATCAAATAAAAAATATGATTTAACATAACCTATTCAAGAGAATTTTAATTAAAGCCATCTGCCGGAAATTATTTATCTACTCTGTCATATACTCTTTTATAAGGGCTGAAGTAACTGGCAATAGTTGAGAGTAGAAAAGAGTTTACCTCCCTTAAAGGAATAAAAGCAATAATATTTATTTGTTTTAAGAAACTTATGAGTCGTGGCTCATGACCATGTATAGAAATATATTTTTGTCAATAAAAAATTTAGGGAATATTAAATAAATAAACAAGACAAAAAGGTATAAAATAAACTAAGTAATTCAGAATCATTTTTCCCATATTTTCAGAACTTTAAATAGGCATACATTTGTAGTAAAAATTTACTTACATATGTAGCTATTAAATTTAAAAATGAAAAAAGGGTAGGAAAATTTTAGTCTTTGATTTATTGAAAAACTTTTTTTTTTGCTATAAATCTTAAGATTGAAATTTAAAAAAAGATTTCAACTTGACTATTTTTTGTACTTCTGGCAGCTTCAATATAATATAATACTAATTACTAAACTTATGAATTATGATATGTTATATTTTGTTGTACATATTATGTATTCATAGAGTTTTTTAATTAGGATACAGAATACGTACAACATAGTTCATATCGTACTAAAATGTTTAGAAAAAAGTAAAAGTTTGCTATATGAAGGACAGCATTAACTCGAATTTTGGGTTCTTGACTTCAATAAATATATATATGTATATGTTTAGAAATATGTATTTTTTAGAATAATATTTATATGTAATTTAATTTAACTGTACCAATTTATCCTCTCTTTAAAGCGACTTAAGCTATAGAAATAAAACTCAAAAATCGGTACTTAACAACGTTTTAATAATTAAGAAAAATTATAAATTGTTTTTAAGCAAATTTTAAGCGCAAGAATTGTTGACAACACTGTTGGCATAATTTTTATTATGTATAGTCTAATATAATTTACACAAAACGAATTTTATATGTTAACTTAAAAGCAAAAATAGCTCGAATTTCGAGCACAGGGCGATACTAGTATTATATGAATACACATATATAAATTATTTATGAAGCCATTTACTTAAAAAAAATCTTTGTGTTCTTTTTTGCTTATCTTAAAAAAACTACGCATCATTTAAATAATATGAAATTCTAACTCAAAATCGTTATCTACACAAAAAAAAAACAAAAACAAAAAACCAAAATTCATATAATTTCATGTTAGCAAAGCAAATATTCAAATTTTTATATGAAAATGTTGGAGTTAAAAAAGTTAGCTGTTCGAGAGCTACCCGAAGTTTTGGTCCGATCTTAACCAAAAAAAATAGGGAACCTAGAAATTGATTGAAAAATATTTTGTGAAAATTTCAAAACTGTAGCTCTTTTAGTTTTTGAGTTATCGTGCTGACACACAGACGGACGGACGGAAGGACGGACGGACAGACACACATAGCTAGATCGACTCATTTTTCGATTCTGAGCCAATACGTACCCTTGACACTATATCTAGCTCGTCTAGATCGATGCGTTACAAACGGAGGAGCAAATCTAATATACCCGATGTCATATATGTATGCACGGGTATAAAGTTAGACCAAATAATTATATAGGCGATCAGTTTTATATAAAAAATTTTTAGTTTTATTTTAAAATTTATACAAGTAGGTAGATAAATAAAAAAAAAAATTAGATTGAAATTAAAAAAAAATTCACTAAGAAGCGAATTTGAACCCGATCTCAACATTTTATAAAATACGAAACATGCAAAAAGTAAAATACGTAACTTATTCATCTTCAAATTTTTAAAATGCAACAAAAATTTATCAGTCATTTGTTTTTGTTTACTTTTCTGAATATGTATGTATATTAGAATCGAAGCATAATCTGCGTAGTACAAAATGTAACGAACGGTTCCTTACGAAATATGATTTTATTTTAATTCGTAATAATATGAAATATACTTGTATGTATATATGTATAAATTATAGATTATAAGTAAAATAATAATCTTATATGAAAAAGCGAGTGCGTATTTTGTTTTTGGTGTAGTTGTATAGTATAATATGCAAGTGTAAACAAAAAATATTTAAGTGAATATTTTTTAATAGTGACATTAATATTTCGAATTAGATTTTCAACCATGTTATTGTTATATTATTATGAGCATATACATATATGTATATGTATGCAGAGATATTATAAAAGACTATATACAAAGAACTAGATACCTATTTTCAAACATACATATATTATATGTACAATGTGCAAAAATGTATTATTAATTTTTAAAATTTTCACAAACCAAAAATTTATGGCAGATCTTTTGCATTTAAAAGTGTTTTAATATAAAATATAAAAATAAATTGCTGAAACGAAAAGTAAATTGCTTAAAATTAATCCAGAAAAAGAAAAGAAAATTGAAAACTCCTTTAGTTTTTGAGTTATCGTGAGGACGGACGGACAGACGGACGAACAGACGGACGGACGGACATACATAGCTAAATCGGTTTATTTTTCGATTCTGATTCGACCCATACACTTGAGTTTATATCTACCCCCTTCCTTCGTGCCGCATATTTTTTAAAAGTAATATTTCTATAATGAATTTAAAATTTAAATATTTCTATTATTAACAACTATATTTTAAAGCCACATAAAATATTTTATTTAAAAAAATTAAATGCAACCTTCAGCACTTAACGAGGAAAATTTTTGTAACATCACCATCACAAAACTCCACTAGAAGTGTTGAAGCATTTCAAAAGGAATCTATGTGGAAAATAACATGACAACAATAATGCGTTTTATAAGGCATGCATTAGCAAACAACAATATTGCTTCTGATCGAATTATAAAATCTATAATTGAGAACATAACACCAAGCGAACAGAACTATATAATAGATGGAACATTAAAAATTGTACCTTTTGGATGCTTCAAACAATTATTAATATGGCGTTATGGGACGTATAATACAGAATTTGAATGAAATTTTAATTCATTTTTGAATAAAATGTTTTTATTATATTTCATTTTGTTCCATAATATTTTGTTTGGTTCTTATTTCATCCGACGCTATTTCGCAGAGCCTTATTTCATTCTTTTTGTATCTTATTTCAATAAATATTTGGATGTTATTTTATTTTTGATAAAGTAAAAAACAACACAAATTTTTTGGATCATATTTCATTTTCCACTTTGGATGATATTTCATCTAACGCTATTGCATGTAGCATATTAGAATTTGATATTAATTAACTCCTTAAAGGAAAAGGATTAATCAAAAAAACAAATAATACTAAATCCAAAATATTTTATATGAAGCCTAATCTTAATTAATTTCTTGTAGGGTAACTTAAATAAAATTCATTTAAACTTAAAAATGAGAAATTTCAAGAGTTACTCCATTTTAATTTTTAATTAAGCTAAGGTGTAAATATCAAGCATTATTTAATAATCGTTTGATCAAAAATTTCAATTTAAAGCTTAAATTAATTTTTTGTATACCTAAATATAAATATTAAATTTTTGTTAAACAATAATTTTAATGAGTTTAAAAACTTACTGCCATTCTTAATGTGGGCATCATTTATTTTTTTTTTTATTTTATTTTTTTTTATTTTATTTATTAAACCAAAACAAGGTTTTTACAAAAAATATCTTACAGCTATTGAAACAAACAAAAAAAAATTAAAGCTAACAAAATGCACAAACAAAAAAAAAATACAAATTTGATTACTAAGTTAAAAATTTACAATGAAAAATTAAAAAGTTGTACTATATACTAAATTTTAAAACAAAAAAACGAAAATGCTTACAGGACAAAAACACAGTATGAGATATAAATAATTGGAATGTATGTGATATGTATATGAACTTGAACTTGAAAAAATTTTAAATGTTTACAAAGTAATTAGGTAATTTAAGTATTTAGGTCATTTAGGAATTTCTGTTTTAATTTATGTTTAAAAGAGTTTCTTGATATGTCTGATGAAAAAAGATGACTGTGTTTGTTGAATATAGTGCAACATCTGTTTATTGGCTCATTTCTTCCGTATTCTGTTCTGTGTGTATTTTCTAATAAAAATTTAGTGTTTCTTGTATTTCTGACTACATTGTTTAGTCTAATCTTATTTACTAAGAATTGAACGTCAATACTTTTTTTTATGACGTCAAAGGTAAAGGTAAAGCAAAAAACCACTTTATGTATTTGTCTACATCCAAAATATCATAAATAATAATACAATCTATTTTTAATTGTTTATTAGTTGCCGCTTCTATTACTCCACTATTTTGAATAAAAGTTTTCATATTTCCAGCAGCAATGACAAAAAAATTTGGAAACGGACCAACATAAACTTTAAATGGATATGAGTCTATCCATTCGTTCTCTCGTAACCCAGAACAGTATACATTTCTAGGTTCAATATACCTGTATGAAAAAAATATTTGTTCGTAGTTTCTAAGTTCTGTGGCTGGTGCAGATCGTTAAGGAATTATCCGTACAAATTAAAAATGGTTAATATAAAACATATTTCAATTAGTACAAAAGAATTGTATTTTAATTTATATTAAATATAATTATGCATCATTAGTTGATAAGAACTTACTTTCGAAATATGCTAAACCACGATATTCATATTGAAGATGAATGAACTTAGGTTTGCCATTTGTTTGTTCAATTTTTAATGTCACATTTTTAAAATAATTTAAAGGAACAAAGCAAATAACAAAACGTGGTTTTGAATTTAAATTGAAAAAATAGTTAAAATTTTGCTTTGTGAAAGGTTCATAAACTGGAAATGAATAGTAAACAAAAAAATATTTAAATTATTGAACAAAATTACTTAATTTATAAAACCATAATGCTTACTTGAAATCACAAGTTCAAAAATAATCCATTTATTATCTTTCGAATAAAATGTGGTATACTTTCCATTATCTTTCCACGATAGATTTGTAATTGTTAAATTTGAAGTATTTCCAATATTTTCAATAAAATATTTGCCCTCTTCTTCTAACTTGATAAGATCATCTGTCTTATATTCATATTTGAACCAATTGAAAGAAAATTTTAAATCATTGAAACCGTTAATAATGAAGGTAATTGTTTCTCCTATTTTCCGGAAAATTTGAATAGCACGGAGTTCCTTCAACCATTGCGAATGAGTTATGAATATCACATCTAATATACAAATTAATATACAATTGAAAAAAGCATCTTAGAAAATACTTAGTATTAACCCTTAGTAAAATTTATAAAATATTATTTAAAAAGTAAATAAAGTAAGTAAAGTAAGGAACATTATAGTTGTCCTTGTCAACTTTTAGGTACCCGTGCATATCCAACTTACCGTTATTTATTTCCCTTATGCTATAATTATATAATTACAAAAAAAAATATAAGTAAAAAAGTTATAAAAAAAATTTAACTCATTATCCTATAATTTTTGCTTACAAAAAAAAAAAAATTGCCCACCCCAAAAAGTTGGTCCGAGTAATGTCCTAATTTGCCAAGTAACTTGTCCTATTACTTTACCTGCCCAGTTTTAAATTTAATCTCGTATCGTCATTAGATTCACAGTTATCGAATTGACAACTTTGTATGGCAGCTGCCGGAAATGGGGCCGTAACATTTTGAAACTTCATATAAGTGCTCGATCCATTATATAACTAATCGCGTGTAATTTTCATTCTCGTAGTATAATTAGTTTTGAAGAAATTCATATTGGTGCAAAGAAGTTGTATGGCAGCTCTCTGAAGCCTGGGTCCGATTCTAACTAAAACGAGGAAGATTATAGTTGCCCTTGTCAACTTTAAGATACCCGTACAACTTTAAGCATACCCACTAACCGTTATTTATTTCCTCTATGCTATTATAAATATTTCAAAAAAAATATAAGAAAGTAAAGTAGTTAAAAAAAAATTTAACTTATCCCATAATTTTTAATTAACTTATTATCCCATAAAAAAAAAAATAGCCCACCCTAATAGTTGGTCCGAGTGATGTCCAACTTTGCCAACTAACTTGTCCTATTACTTTATCTGGCCAGTTTTGATTTTAACCTCGTAGCTTCATTAGATTCACAGTTATCGAATTGACAACTTTGTATGGCAGCTGCCCAAAAACGGGGCCGTAACATTTTGAAACTCCATATAAGTGCTCGATTCATTATATAACTAACAATGTGTAATTTTCATCCTCGTAGCATAACCAAAATTGCTCGAGGATCAGCAGGATCAGATCAGCTCCCCAAAACCTTGATCTGGTCTTAACCAAAAAGAATAGGGAACCTCAAAAATATCCCCAAAATGTTTAATGTGAATTTCAAAACTCTTGCTCTAATTTTTCAATTCCATCTCAAATAATTAATTTTTAATTCTCGAATATGTTACACTTAAGCAAAATCAACTTCATATGATCATATTCATATAATAATCATCGTGATGATTCATCATATATATTCATAAATATCTATCAATATCAATAAGCCATTTACTTAAAAAAAATCTTTGTGTTCTTTTTTTTGCTTATCTTAAATAAACTACGCATCATTTAAATCATATGAAATTCTAACTCGAAATCGTTATCTACATAAAAAACAAAAAAACAAAAAAAACAAAAAACAAACAAAATTCATATAATTTCATACAAGATGCATAGCTAAATTTCAAATTTTTAGAAGCGGTTCGATTTTAACGGAAAACCATAGGGAACTTTCAAAAAATACTTTGAGTGCATCTCATTACGCTAGTTGTTTTTGGTTTTGAGTTATTGTGCTAATGGACGGACTGACAGACATGCAGATATGCACATATAGCTGAACCGATTCACTTTGAATACTGATGCAGTACATATACATATTATATTTAATGTCTACAGTCGATGTAGACATCTATCATGTCTCCAAACAGGGGTATTTAAGCTGAGTACTTTTAATATATCAAATGATATATTAAATAATCAATCAAAAAGGTATACTAAATTTTCCATTACATTTGTAAATCGGATAAGAATCGAAATATAAATCAATTTATCTATGTGTGTGCGTCCGTCCGTCTCTCCGTCCGTCCGATCATCCGTCCTTTCGTCCATCCGTTCGTCCGTCAGTCCGTCCGTCCGCTTTTCTGCACTTTAACTCTAAAAATAAAGGAGCTAATATTTTGAAATTTTCACAAATTCGTTTTTATGCAAAAGCCGTAATCGCTATTGGAATCCAGAAGCTGGGTGTCTGTAATTTTGCCAAAAATAGTTAAGTGTAATGGCCAAGATTTCTGCAAAATTTGGTTCGAGTAGTTGCCATACAACATCATATATCAAATGAGCATTATTTTACACAAAGCTGAATGTTTGAAGTTTGGCAAAAGTAATTAATCAGATGGTATAATGTTTATATTATGGTCATACGGGTATCCCAGAGTTGACACAGTCTACTCTTCTACACTATTCCTCGTTTTATTTAATTGTATTAATATGTTAATAAAGCATTGCCTTTTAAAACCACTATTTATAATAGAAATTTGAAAAAGGTTGTTTCTTAAGTATAAATATAAAATAAAAAAAAACATACCTGATACAACCAGTTCGATAAAACTCGACGAGTTATTTGTTGAATTAAATGTGCTATATTGTCCAGTATCTTTGCTAGATAGATCTGTAATTGTTAAACTTAAGGAATGATTTTCATTGCTGATGTAATATTTGCTTTTGAATTTTGGCATTTCTAATATAATGGGACTCATTAAATCGGTATTATACTTATACCAGTGAAATTGATAATTGTCGTCAAGACCTTCAATTAGAAATGTGATTGATGATTCTGGTCTTGCGTATATTTGAACATTCTTAGAATTTTTAATCCATGCAGTATGATTAAGCCGAACCACATCTATAATTTATTTAAGAAAATATATAAATATGTCTAAATTTATCAATTGATATTACTTTTAAACATTATAGAAACATTTCTAAAATGCGTCTCTAAATTATAAGAATCAAAAATATCTAATTCAGCTCTGCAACTGAAAGTTTGCATTTTATTCATGAGTCTAGTTGAAATTATTAGTGTAGAAATAGTATAATTCGTGTTGAATATTACTTCTTTCCTTTTAATAATGTGATAACCTTTAAAAATAGTTGAAACATTAATTTAATACATTTTGACTTAGTAAAAATAACTTACCATTATCTATTGAATTTTCATTAACTAACTGATCATTTATATACCATTCAAATTGTCGAGTTTTTTCGAACATACAGCTTAGCGAAGTACAACTAATATCATCAAATGAAAGACAATCTAGGTGTAATTCATTTTCATTTGGAATTTTAATTATGTCATTATTTTCAAAATCAATATTAAAATTTTTAGCTTTTATAACAAAATAATCTCTATAAGGTCCTATATATACATGGATGAATTTTCTAAGATTTTGTGACGGTACATAACATGCTAACCTTTTTGATTCTTCTAAAGTGTATTCTAAATTGTAATTAACAAAGCCATTCAAATAATTTGGCTTTTCTATGATGATGTGTGCGTTTAATATAGGGAAAGAATCAAATTTAAAATCTTTACAAACTTCAAATACAGCATCTTCCATTTGAGAATTGAATACCGCACAAGTAATATTTTTTTTGTAATCTGAATTTTGGAAATAATTAAATTCTTTTGCAAACAAAGTCGTTTTATTTCTATAATCTGGGAATAAAAAAAAATTATATTATGAATTATAATTTTGTTGATTTTCAGAAAGGCGTGATATTTAAAATAAACGAGGAAGAGTCTGGAGTAGAATGTGTCAAATCTAGGATACTCATTCATTCCGTTAATAACTTTGGGTTTCCGTTCCCTTCATCCGGTTTTTGACTAATGACTATTGACAAATTTTGAAAAATCAACTTATCAAACTCTGAGTTATATATTAATGAAAATATAAGTTGTATGCCAGACGTTGGACATTTAAACTGAATTACTTTTGACAAAATTTCACATGTTCTACATTCATTTTCTTTCAAGAAATTGTGTAACAGCTCTTGGAAATTGCTGAGCAAAACGGCAGAATTTCAAGGGCGAAATTGACTTTTATATAAAAATGAATTCGTGAAAATTTCAGAATCCTTGATCCTTTATTTATTGAGTTGTTGTTCAGACAAACGGATCAACGGACAAACTGACCGACAGACGCATATAACTTAATCGGTTTACTTTACAATTCTGATCCGATGCAAAATCTTTAAATCTACATCTGGCCCCCTTCTTTACAACATATCAAATGTTATGGCAAATTTAGTATATCCTTTAACCTAATCAAAATCATATAATTGACTTTCATGTAGTAAAGGCATTCAAAATTTCTTAATAATCCAGGCATATTCTAGAACTTCATCGGTAACACACATTAACAGATCCGTACATAAAAATTATTGTAAAATGATTATGACATGCCTGTTTTGCGTCCTAATTATTTTTATTTTTTGACTAAGATAAAAAAAACTGTTTAATAAATCTTTATTATAAATCTTACCAACTATTAATGTAAAAATTGGCCAAGCACTTGTCTTTGAATAAAATGTACTATATACTCCGCTATGTTGAAATGATAAATTTTTAATTGTTAATTTAGTTGATTTACTGTTATGCTCAATATAATGTGATTTCAGATTTTTAAAATTTAACTTTTTAGAAAATTTTTGTGTCTTAGTATTATATAAAAACCAATCAAAAGAATAGTTTTCATTAAAGCCTTCTATTATTAACGTTATTGATTCCCCGTAAGCACCAAATATTATACAATTTTTTGATTGTTTTAACCATGATGTATGATTAAGATAAACCACATCTTAAAAGTAAAATTAGAGATATAATAGAAATATTCCATTTGCATAAAAATTATTTATACTAGGAAAATTATAATTTAGTTTACCATGTCTACATTGAACATTTGTATACAGAAATATGAAAAATATAAAAATACCACAATTGTATGTATTCATGCTTGCACAAAAAAAAACTATCAACTAAATTATAATTATCAAAGTACAAGTACTTTTATAGGATTCCAAAAAACATATAATTTAAATATTATATTTATTATTGGCATTGCCTCATATATTTAACAGGCCGGTAATCGGGATACTGAATAATTTTTGCGATTCTTACATTTTATATTTTGTATTTTATTTGCCTAAAATTACAAAAACAAAATACATAAATAAATATAATAAATTGTTTGTTTAATTTTTTTGATATTTAGGTTGTAAGATAAGTCAATCAATTTAATGACACGTGCTTTACATTTTTATAGCTTTTTATTTACAACTCAATAAATTATTGGTCTCAGAAAGGTTGTTTGATATTATATACATACATACCCATATATTATTAAATATTTTGATAACTATTTTGAAATTGTACCGAATATTCAATAATACAATAATTAGTAAAAAGAGGATCAAGTATGTGTTTTTATTTATTTATTTATTAAGTATTTCCAAGTGCATACGATGCCTTTGCATCAAGTGCATACGATGAATTTAAGAAATATTATTTATTTTGTTTATATCATATATTTTTTTGGTCACCATGGTGATTTGTAAAGAAAAATAATTTTTCAATCATTTTTTTATTTCAGTTAAAAATTCATGACCCATACCCATATCAATCTACCCAGCACCCGCCCTACCCACGAACTCCGGGCCTTGGTAAATTATAATTACGTTTAAATTATATTTAAACTTTGCCCGCAATAGTATATTTTGACAAGAAAACTCTTCATAGATTAAAACTTAATGTGGATATTATTTTTACTTAAATTTTTGGCTAAACCAGGCTGGGTATAATTATAGGCAATATATTAAATATAAAACGCGAATAATTATAATTAGGAACCACAAAAAAGTATTCAAAATGCAAAAATAAATATTAACCAAAACGAAACTGCTTTCTTTTTTTTTAATAAAAAATTAAACCTCAAAACATGAGTCAACGTTTTATTCCAAATATTAATAAATGTTTAGTCATCCCTTAAAATTTTAACAATTGCTTTTGTTTTAAATTTTTAAAACTTTTATAATTTATAATTATTTTTAATTAAAGATTTAATTTAAGTATCTATTTAATTATTTTATTAGAGAAAAATTTTTTTTAATTATTTAAACTTCTATTTCTATACGAGTACATTTTTTTACTCGTAAGTCTTGTAAACTTGTAATAATTTTATTTGTACCTTTTGCGAATTAAATTAAATAAAAAAGTAATTAAAGCTTGTATACATATTATATATATGAAAACTACTATCAATTTAATAATTTTAAACTTAAAAATATCTTATTTCATAAAATTCTTTTTGCGATTTTTTTATTACTTTATTACTTCATAATTGGCCCAGTAACTGGATGGATTATGGTATATTTTGGACATATGTTAGTTTTTTCCATTTGTGTTATAGCTAGTTAATTGATTACCAACTTTGAATTATCTATCTCGGTGCTCAGCAAAGCTTGTAATGTGGATACGTTTCCAACCGCTATATATATGAAGTTTTTCAAATATTAATAGTTTTTTTTTGTAAGGGGTGATAGAAGTTTTAAAAACAAGCATAAACTTAGCATTAAATGAGGTCTATTCCTAACGCTTTTCTAGATAACGGAATTTATAATTTTTCTCTAGTTTTGAGCACATTTTCAAAAAATTTTGTAAAAATGTGCCTATATAGCTTCACTCTGTCCGTCCGTATGTTTACACAAACTTTTACACCGTTTGAAATAGAGAAAAGAAATTTTAACCATGGGTAATTTTTGCAAAAAAAATAATTTCGTAGAAGAATTTTTTTCTGTAGCCTCACCTGTTACAAGGCTACAGACCCCCAAAGTTGGAAAAAGCCCTATATTTAAATTGTTATAACAAGAGTTCTGTTACATATATTTTCAATCTGAAAACGGCAAAAGATAGCTGGTTTTATTAACTTTATAAATTTAAAAAAGATAAATGTTAAGGGTTGCCATACGGTACTAAAATTTATCATTATGCTAAACTGAATTTTTGCAAAATTTTTGGCCACACATATCTTCTGAACGGTTCAAGCTAGGATCTTGAAATTTTGGGAAAAGTTAGGTCCTAAAAAAATAGTAGGAGTCAGTTAACAAAAATTTTTTTGTCAAACCCCCTGTTTAGGAGCTATAAGGGCCCGAAAATTGAAATTATGCTATTTTTAAGCACCTGTAACTTGAATACCTGTAACATTTTTTTTCTATTAATATACAAAACTGCCCTCTGTTGCCTCTTAATGATTAAATAATACTGCAAAAAGTTAACGCAAAAATTACACACGGCTTGCACATGTAAATTTTAAAATGTATGAAAGCAATCTTTTTAAAAAGATTTTTCTAGGATTATTCTAGTAATTATTGAAACTTTCTGTAATTCAAAGCAGTACAAACTACTTTCCAAAATTTGACGTAATTTACTTCCAAAAAAATTTTTTTGACTAATCGTAGGAACGACTGTTAACAGTCTTGACTCCATTTTCAAGTTGCTTCACACATATAATATTTGAGGTCAACCGGTCAAATCGTTTCTAATTTAGAGTAAAATAACCAAAAACTTTATAAACTTTATAGCTGTTGGGCCGCAATGGGTTAATGGAACTTAACAAAATTTATTTTGGGGCTTTCTTGAAAGCCAAAGCAGAATTTTGTAAAATCGGACAAAATTTGGACCCAAAATTTTTTTTGACCAACCGTCGGCCCGACATGGGTTAACAAATTCCAAAACTGTTAATAAGTCAATCGGTCAAAACGTTTTCATTTTAGAACAAAGAAGTTTAAATACTTGCACCACAGCCCCAAGTTGGCGGTCCGTTAGAGCAAAATTTTTGGGCCACGGTTTCTTTCCGTACCCAAAAACCCCTATATACAAATTTTCATGAAAATCGGCTGGGCAGTTTAGGAGTCTATTCGCTACAAACAAACAAACAAACAAACAAACAAACATACAAACAAACAAACAAACAAAGAAATCAACAAACTTTCGCTTTTATATATATAGATTATAGCACACCACATTTTAAATTGGAAACAGGGGTCAAAGCTGGTCCCTTGAAGTGGCATGGTACCTTATAAATAAATGATATTAAGATACCAATAACAGTCTAATAGTTCACAAGGATAAAGAATCAGGGTTAACACAATTTTGCGTGTATCTCAATTTTTCGTGTAAACTTCAAATCCTTATAAATTTGATATTACACTGACGTTTTTTAAAAGACTTTTATGACGTCAGTTTTTTCGAAAGCCAATTAAGAAATTTGACATTTGATGAGAAGAACGGAAAATGAATATTAAAATAATATTAAAAAGTTGTAGTGACGCAAATTAACAGAATTTTTATTTCACATTCACATTTAAGTCACATTCTTTATGCTTAGTAGCAGTTATGAATTATCTTCGTTTTAATTATAATTTTAGTTTTGTATAATAACCATTTACTTTTAACAACATTATATGTCATGGTGGTTTTAAGAATAATTATTTCATATAATATAATCAATCAAAATAATAAAATTTTTATTATATTTTTTATTATTTTGAATGAATACATTACCTACCTATTTACAATTTTGCTAAAAATGCCGGTACATATGAACAAATTACATATGCAACGAGGAAGAGTGTAGTAGAGTAGACTGTGTCAACTCTGGGATACCCGTATGACCGTAACATATACATTATATCATCCGGTTTATTACTTTTGGCAAAATTTCAAACATTCAGCTTTATTAGGTGTAGAGTAATGCTCATATAAAAGAAAGAGTTGTATGGCAGCAACTAGAACCCTTTGCAGTAGACCAACCAAATTTTGCAGTAACTTTGGCCATTACACTAAACTATTTTTGGCAAAATTTTGGACACCCAGCTTCATTTGGTGTAGTGTAATCCTCATATAAAACAAGTGATGAAAAAAAACCAAGGGTTTTTAAAAAAGCACATTTTCAAAATTATATTGTATTACATACTGAGTTTAACTTTGGAAATATTTACTTGGAAATAGTTACTACTGACTTATAAAATTTACTGCTAACAGTAAATTTTTTATTTAAAAGTTGTTATAGCCCTTCAATGGGGAAGATTGCCAAATTTCTCAAGAATCTAACTTCAACTCCCCCCCCCCCATCCACTAGTTTTTTAGGTTCTAGGAATTAAATTGTGAATTATACAAAAATTTGGAATTTTACTTAGAATTTTATTATCTAAGCAAAAATGGGTAAAACTAAGAGACACTTTCTTCAATTTAAGGAACCCCTTTTAAATTAAAGAAAAACCTTTAACATATGTTAAAATATAATTTTGGACCTTTAAATTTTGTATATTAATAAAAAAAAAATTGGACAGGTATTCAAGTTACAGGTGCTTAAAAATAGCATAATTTCAATTTTCGGGCCCTTATAGCTCCTAAATAGGGGGCTTGACAAAAAAATTTTGTTACCTGACTCCTACTATTTTTTTAGGATCTAACTTGTCCCAAAATTTCAAGATCCTAGCTTGAACCGTTCAGAAGATATGGGGAGCCAAAAATTTTGCAAAAATTGAGTTTTATATAATGCTAAATTTTAGTATCGTATGGCAACCCTATACATTGAAGCGACATATTTTTGTAAAGCCTATAAAAGCAGCTCTCTAATACCGTTTTTGATTGAAAATAAACCTAACAGAACTTTTGTTATATCAATTTAAATATAGGGCTTTTTTGGAATTTTCAGGGGTTGTAACTTCGTCACCCTTCAAAAGTTAGAAAAACCTTTGACACATGTTGAAATATAATTATAGAGCTTTGAATTTCGTCTATCACTAAAAAAAAATTTGGACAGGTATTCAAGTTACAGGTGTTTAAAAATAGCAAAATTTCAATTTTCGAGCCCTTATAGCTCCTAAATAGGGGGCTTGACAAAAAAATTTTGTTTACTGACTCCTACTAATTTCTAGGTATCTAACTTGTCCCAAAATTTCAAGACCCTAGCTTGAACCGTTCAGAAGATATGTGTGGCCAAAAATTTTGCGAAAATTGAGTTTTGCGTAATGTTAAATTTTAGTACAGTATGGCAACCCTAAACATTTGCCTTGTAAAAATTTATAAAGTTTACGAAACCAGCTATCATTTGCCGTTTTCAGATTGAAAATATATGTAACAGAACTATTGTTATAACAATTTAAATATAGGGCTTTTTCCAACTTTGGGGGGCTGTAGCCCCGTAACAGGTGGGGCTACAGAAAAAAATTCTTCTACGAAATTATTTTTTTTGCAAAAACTACCCATGGTTAAAATTTCTTTTCTCTATTTCAAACGGTGTAAAAGTTTTTGTAAACATACGGACGGACGGACGGACGGACGGACAGAGTGAAGCTATATAGGCACATTTTTACAAAATTTTTTGAAAATGTGCTAAAAAGGAGTTGTATGGCAGCTACTCGAACCCTCAGCAGCAGACCAACTAAATTTTGCAGTAACTTTGGCCAGTATACTAAACTATTTTTTGCAAAATTTCAGACACCCAGCTTCATCAGGTGTAGTGTAAAGCTCATATAAAAGAAAGAGTTGTATGGCAGCTACTCGAACCCTCTGCAGTAGACGAACCAAATTTTGCAGTAACTTTGGCCATTATACTAAACTACTTTTGGCAAAATTTCAGACACGCAGCTTCCATAGGTATAGAGTAATGCTCATATAAAATTATAAGTTGTATGGCAGGTACTCGAACCTGTGGACCAAAATGGCTGAATTTCAAACTCGATTCCGTTTTTTGCATAAAAACGAATTTGTGAAAATTTCATAATCCTAGCTCCTTTACTTTTTGAGTTATCGTGATGACGGACGGACGGACAGACGGACGGACAGACGGACGGACATACATAACTAAATCGATTTATTTTTCGATTCTGATCCGATCCATACACTTGAGTCTATATCTACCCCCCCTCCTTCTCTGCGTCACAAACGTAATGGCAAATTTATTATACCCTTTGACTATATAGTCATACGGGTATAAAAAATGGTGTATATGAAAAAAGTATCTAAAAAAAATGTAAATCAAAAATGTCCATAAAATATGTACTTTCTTCCTTTATTTTGGGTAATTTTAAAAATTGTATTTTTTGCATTTGTAAAATGTCCCCAAAGAAATAAGTCCTTATACCGTCCATCTAGTATAAAAGTTATTTGGTATTCCCACTTTCTGAAAAGGAAAATCCATAATTTAAACCTACGAAATTCCAAATTTAGATGCTTTTTAGCACATTTTCAAAAATTTTTGTAAAAATGTGCCTATATAGCTTCACTCTGTCCGTCTGTCCGTCCGTCCGTATGTTTACAAAAACTTTTACACCGTTTGAAATAGAGAAAAGAAATTTTAACCATGGGTAGTTTTTATAAAAAAAATAATTTCGTAGAAGAATTTTTTTCTGTAGCCCCACCTGTTACGGGGTTACAACCCCCCAAATTTGGAAAAAGCCCTATATTTAAATTGTTATAACAAGAGTTCTGTTACATATATTTTCAATCTGAAAACGGCAAATGATAGCTGGTTTCATAAACTTCATTACAAGGCAAATGTTTAGGGTTGCCATACGGTACTAAAATTTAACATTACGCAAAACTCAATTTTCGCAAAATTTTTGGCCACACATATCTTCTGAACGGTTCAAGCTAGGGTCAAGAAGTAATTTCGTCACCCTTCAAAATTAAGAAAAACCTTTGGCTAACTACACATGCTTAAAATTTCTTTACTCAATTTCGAACGGTGTAAAAGTTTTGTAAACATACGGACGAACGGACGGGCAGAGTGAAGCTATAGGCACATATTTTTACAAAATTTTTTGAAAATGTGCTAAAAATGAACTTATCTGATAATAAAATGGTTGACTGAGTTTGGTGTAACATTATCTTCTGTAATATTATATTTTTGCCAAAATTTCAGACACCCAGCTTCATTAGATGGAGAGTAATGCCCATATAAAATAAGAAATTGTATGGCAGCTACCCGAACCCATGGACCAAAATGGCTGGATTTTAATAGCGATGACGGCTATTGCACAAAAAAAAAATTTGCGAAAATTTCAAGATCCTAGCTACTGTAGTTTTTGAGTTATCTTGCGCACGGACATACATAGCTAAATCGATTTATTTTTTTTTTTTATTCTGATCCGATCCATACACTATATTTACCCATCCTCCTTCTCTGCGTCACAAACGTAATGGCAAATTTATTATACATTTTGACTACATAGTCATACGGGTATAAAAATTATCGAATAAGTATTTCCTGAGAAATCTAGAAATTTCTTTGATAAAGTTTAAGAAAGGAAATTTATCAGGCTTTTTAATTCGGTACTTGGTTTAGTTTTATCTCATAGAGCTCCATATTTGAAAGATATAAAACTAAATTAAAATCTTAAAGCACCATATCTATCAAACGGCTGAGAATAAACCCTACCTGCAAAAGAAATTGTTTTTGATTTTTTTTATACTTAGAATGATCCTTTGAAGTTTTATGGCAGATTATTGGCGAAACACCATTTCGGAACACCATAAGGCGATAATTTCTGAAAACCATTATTTGTACTAGAAAATAGAGCTAAAATTTAAAAAGACTTAATTTGTCACCAAATAACTTTGTTAAAATAATGTTAACACTTTAAAAAACATACTCTAAATTTATTTTCTTACAAGATTTTGATAGATGGTCTGACAAAGTAAAGACTTAAAGCTAAACCATTCCTTTTTATTAAAGAATTAAGAAATAAATAAAGAAGGATAAGTTTTTAAACTTTTTTTTCAAGAAAACTTATTCTTTTACCCTAACTCTTTTTTCAAGAGTCTCTTTCCCCTTATTGTCTTTCCGAAAAATATGAAATGAACATCAACAAACTCTAAAATTAAATAAGAAATAAAAACTATGAATAGTTTATACTATTTGAAATAATTAAATAATTGTTTTTGAAATTTTAAAATAAGAAAAAAAAATATTATTTATTTCATCTTTAATGAAATTGTCAAAAAGTAAGTTTTTTTTCTAGATAAAACAAATTTTTTATGCAAAAACAAACAATGGAAAATAGAAAGAATGATAAAAACTTTAAATTTAATATAAAATAAATCTATAAAATATAATATGTATAATTTATAAGAAAAACGAGGAAGAGTGTAGTAGAGTAGACTGTGTCAACTCTGGGATACCCGTATGACCGTAACATATACATTATATCATCCGGTTAATTACTTTTGGCAAAATTTCAGACACCCAACTTCATTTGGTGTAGTGTAATCCTCATATAAAAGAAGGAGTTGTATGGCAGCTACTCGTACCCTCAGTAGTAGACCAACTAGATTTTGCAGTAACTTTGGCCATTACACTAAACTATTTTTTGCAAAATTTCAGACACCCAGCTTCATCAGGTGTAGTGTAAAGCTCACATAAAAGAAGGAGTTGTATGGCAGCTACTCGAATCCTCTGCAGTAGACCAACCAACTTTTGCAGCAACTTTGGCCATTATACTTAACTACTTTTGGCAAAATTTCAGACACGCAGCGTCCATAGGTATAGAGTAATGCTCATATAAAATTAGAAGTTGTATGGCAGGTACTCGAACCCGTGGACCAAAATGGCTGAATTTCAAACTCGATTCCGTTTTTTGCATAAAAACGAATTTGTGAAAATTTCATAATCCTAGCTCCTTTACTTTTTGAGTTATCGTGATGACGGACGGACGGACATACATAGCTAAATCGATTTATTTTCGATTCTGATCCGATCCATACACTTGAGTCTATATCTACCCCCCCTCCTTCTCTGCGTCACAAACGTAATGGCAAATTTATTATACCCTTGGACTATATAGTCATACGGGTATAATTATTGAAAAATTTAAAGAGTTTTAAATTTTCAACTAGTGAACATTTTAAAGGTTGAATTTTTTTAACAACTAATTAAATCAGTCAAATTTGTAATTTAAAGCGTTTGTCGCTGCCAAATTTAAGCAAAGATCGGATCTTTTCTTTAAATTTGATTGTAATTACGAGCCATTTACACCTATGAAAAGTTTGTATTCATATATTTCTGATATATCTTAAACAACAACTGTTCCAATAACTAGCACAAGTCTGACAGGACTTCTATTTGTTAGGCCTCGAATGCGTAGAACACATTTACCGTTCTTCTCCAAAGAATTTTTTTGCTCTTTTGTCGCTCTTCTATTTGGCCAGTTATATGAGAGTTAATTTACTTGAATTTTTTTCTGAAAAATTGTTACTAGTCTGCGTAGCCGAGGCTTTACATCCGTAGTAAATACAGTTAATAAAGGCTTTAAATTAAAACCAACACCGCATTCACTAAATTAAAGCTTTTATGCAAGTAAAAGCCTAATGCTATTAAAAAGTTCATTTATGTACTGTTATATTCAAAAACCAAAATTTTTTAAGAAGTATATTTCAGATTAATGAACAATTTTGGAGTTGCCAGTTACTAAACTTAAAAAACAGTTTTCTAATTTCGTTTGATAAAATATATTATTTTAAAAGTCGAATTTTGAATCTTAGAGAAATTCAAATTAAAAATTGAAAGTTCTTGTAATTCAAAAAAACTAATATCTACCAAACAAAATATATTTAAAAACTAATTTATACATGTATATGTATATTTAAATTGCTTGAAGGACTTTATTATATTTCCCATTATATATAAAGCATATTATATTTTACATTATAATATACTAGCTTATAGCCGGTGCGCGTTGCTGCGCCTCTCAATGGAGGTTTAATTGAAGCTGATGATGTAAATGTTTATTTTAAAATGTTTTTTAAACGATTTTTCTAGGATTATTCCAGTAATTTTTGAAATTGTCTGTAATTCAAAGCAGTACAAACTACTTTCCAAAATTGGACGTAATTTATTTTAAAAAAAATTTTTTTAGTAGAACCGACATGTGCTACCAAACACCAAGCCTGTTAACAAACTGAACTCCATTTTCAAGTTGCTTCACTCATATAAAATTAGAAGTCAACCAGTCAAACCGTTTTTAAATTAAAGTAAAGAAACGAAAAAATCTAAAAAATTACGCTGTGCCGCAATGGGTTGACGGAACTGAAGAATAAAAATTTTTTGAGTCTTTCTCGTTACCAAATTCCAAGTCGTGTAATAAAGTCAAATCCATTCTCAAAACGGAACATGTATTAAAAATTTGAAGAAATTCGGGTAAACCGTTTCTAATTTAATGTAAAGTAGCGAAAAAACTAATAAAAAGTTGTTGGGCTTCAATGGGTTAACGGAGAGGATTTGTTTAAATTTTTGGCATAGTCAGGCAAGTAAATACATTGATTCCAACAACATAAGGTAAATAGATAATATTGGCTAGTGCCATGTGGCCCCCAGTCGTTGGGTAATATGTTCCACCAGGGATGAGATATATTGCCAAAATTCAATTTCGGCATAAAATCTCAACATCTGAGAGTCATAACATCCTTTAGTTGGTGGGACATCATCATTCAAATAATTTTTGTTATGTTTTGATCCTATGACCCACCAAAATGATTTTATGATCTACCTAAAAATATTATAAAAGCATTTCATATACATATAATTTTTCTTTCAAATGCATGTTTCTAAAAACAAAAATTTGATATTATTTCATGAACAAACAAGAAAAAAGATATAGAGGGATATTAGGAGAGAACCAGACTATAGATTAAGCCTATGTTTATTACCCATATTTAAGCCAGTTCCGCAAGCAGACCACTAGCAAGATAAGGAGAAAACATAATGCTTGCATTCACAATGCATTATTATATAACACATTCTAAATTCGGAGGAATTTTTATAGTTGTTAACGAAATCAGAGTTATGCATTAATCCCAGGAGATGTACATAACCTTGATTTTGTAACCGACTATAAAATCTATTTCAATTCATAATCTCGCTTACAATACTCTAACTAACAGAATCTAGAATATAATATAATATTGGCACGTTGTGGAAAATGGCACTATAGTGATTTTGTATCGAATTGCAAAATCCCTCTTAACGTGCTCATTTGTCATGATTCTTTTTGTTTGTGACATGATAACAAATTTCTGTTTTTAAAATGAAAAAATTTTTAATATATAAAAAACTATTATTATGCCACCATAGCTGGTAGCCCTACACATTGCCCTACAATTTTAGGGGAGCCTTTAAATCCTAAATTTTGTTTAACCAACCATATTTGGGCAACATATCCCTCCTCCAGTGGGATATAACACCTCAGGGCATAATGGTCTGGGGCCACATAACACTTCGCTGATAATGTTTGTATATTTATTTTAAACACTTGTTAGATTTATATCTATTAAAATTCTATATTTAATTTATTATTATTTCTATTTTCTATAATTTTTCAATATTTCCTCATAATTTTAACTCCATATTTGTTGCATTGATAAAATAAATTGATTATGTATGTGTTGCTAATTATATGTTCATTTTATATTGTTGCATTCTCATTTGATTCATTTTTAACATTTACATATTCTGTTTTAATTTTATTTGGTATATTTAGCATTACTAAATAATCGCCAGACTTGGGGGTTGAATTATAAAAACTATTTGCTTTCTCGTAAGTCTTGTTCATTTCAATGTATCGCTGTTAAAAAATATAATAATATATAATATATATATATATCTTTATATAAAAGGAAATATTTTAAAATTAATATTACCATATAAGTATCATTATTGAAAAAATTTGCAAATTTTTTTGTTAATTCAGAAAATTTTGGACGGTTGGTTGGAACTGACTCCCAACAATTTAACATTATATTATAACTGTGAAAAAAAGAAAAGTTTAATTAAGAAAATTAAAAAAACCAATTTAACTTACATTTTTTCATTCGCATTTTCTGGTTTTTTCATGCGATATCCATTTTTTAGCATATCTAAAAATTCTGTACCTTTTGCATTAACACCTGGATATGGAGTGCAACCAAATGAAAATAATTCCCATAGTAACACTCCAAATGACCAAACATCCGATTGAATGCTAAATTTTAAGTCTTGCAATGATTCGATGGCCAACCATTTCAATGGTAGTTGATCTGCTTCTTTCTTAATATAATGGGAATATTGATTGGAAATTGATTTAGCCAAACCAAAATCACAAATTTTTACAATATTGCCTTCAGCTAATAGAATATTTCTGGCTGCTAAATCTCCATGCATTATATTACGTTTAGATATATAATTCATCCCAAGTGTTATTTGATAAGCCCAACATATCAAATCAGTTGTAGTTAGAATGCTGTAGGGTTTAATGATGTCATTGTGTTCTTTGTTATTTTCATCTTTTTTTAAAATAAAATATAAAATAAACAATAGAATTAATTTAAATGTCCATATAATGTCACACTGTTTAAAATACCTTCATGATTAGTTGATTTGAATTTTAATCGAAATGTATTTTCCGGAGGATTTGGTTTAACGTAGTCATTTTTTGGTAGAGGAAGTAATGTATTTGTCGCAGATTCTCTATAACAGAACAAAACAAAATATAAAGATTTAAAAAAATTTTTAATAATAACTACTTTAACAATCATTACCTATTCAAATTTTCATCATCATTATCCATTTTAATTTCATCCGTTATCGGATCAATTTGACTTACAAATATTTTTCGATTATTTCGTAAAAATTCTTGTAAGCTTCCATAAGCACAATATTCAAAAATAATCATTAAATTTCCTAAAATATATTTTCAAGTAATGTAATCTAATATAATCTATATATATAAAAGCGAAAGTTTGTTTATTTGTTTGTTTGTTTGTTTGTATGTTTGTATGTTTGTATGTTTGTTTGTTTGTTTGTTTGTAGCGAATAGACTCCTAAACTGCCCAGCCGATTTTCATGAAAATTTGTATATAGGGGTTTTTGGGTACGGAAAGAAATCGTGGCCTAAAAATTTTGCTCTAACGGACCGCCAAGTTAGGGCTGTAGTGCAAGTATTTAAACTTCTTTGTTCTAAAATGAAAACGGTTTGACCGATTGACTTCAAATTTTGTGTTGCTCTTTAAGAATTGATTAGACACTATTAACAGTTTTGGAATTTGTTAACCCATGTCGGGCCGACGGGTGGTTAAAAAAAATTTTGGACCCAAATTTTGTCCGATTTTACGAAATTCTGCTTTGGGTTAAAAGAAAGACCCAAAAAAAATTTTGTTGAGTTCCATTAACCCATTGCGGCCCAACAGCTTGTTATAGGTTTTTTCAATACTTTACTCTAAATTCGAAACGGTTTAACCAATTGACTTCAAATTTTGTATACGTGATGCTCCTTGAGAATTGAGTTGACAATATAAACAGTTTTGGAATTTGTTAACCCATGTTGAGCCGTTAACCGATGTTGGGTGGTAAAAAAAAATTTTGGGTCCAAATTTTTGCCGATTTTACGAAATTCTGCTTTGGCTTTAAAGAAAGCCCCAAAAAAAATTTTATTGTATTGCATTAACCCATTTAGGCCCAACAGCTTTTTATAGGTTTTTTCAATACTTAACTCTAAATTAAAATGCTCCCCTATGAGAATTGAGTTGATACTATTAACAGATTTGGAATTTGTTAACCCATGTCGGCCCGACGGTTGGTCAAAATAATTTTGGAAGCTAATATTGTCAAAATTTGCGAAGTACTGCTTTGGCTAAAAACAAAGCCTCAAAAAAATTTTGTTGAGTGATTTGGAAGCAAATTACGTCCAATTTGGCGCAATACTGCTTTGCCCAAAGAGAAAGTGTAGTCCCGTTAACCCAAGTGGGGCACAGTGGCTTTTAATAGATTTTTACTCAAATTTTATATGTGTGAAGCAACTTGAAAATGGAGTTGAGACTGTTAACAGTCGGTCCTACGATTGGTCAAAAAAATTTTTTTGGAAGTAAATTACGTCAAATTTTTGGAAAGTAGTTTGTACTGCTTTGAATTACAGAAAGTTTCAAAAAATCCTAGGATAATCCTAGAAAAATCGTTTTAAAAAGATTGCTTTCATACATTTTAAAATTTACATGTGTAAACCGTGTGTAATTTTTGTGTTAACTTTTTGCAGTAACATCAACTTCAATTAAACCTCCATTGAGAGGCGCAGCAACGCGCACCGGGTACTAGCTAGTATCTATATAATAAATGCATTTTAAGAATTTTAATATTTTTTAAGGAAATTTTATTCTCATCTACATTTATCCATTTATATTTCATTATTTAATTGATATCATCATAATTCGTTCAAATTTTTTAAATTTTATTGATTATGATGATTGATGATTAAAAAAAAATGGTGCTTTTGCAGAACAGTCATAGTATTTCAATTTAATAAATAAAACTGTGCTATGTTATGCTGCTGAAATACTATAGAAGGAAATGAAAACGATAGCTATTATTTACTTGTTACTATTTATAAGCAAAGTAAGAAAAAGATTTTACTGAGAACTTAGTTGCTGAAGGGGTTATATGTAGATTGTACATACATAGTGCACATATAGGAAAACGTAAAAAATAAAACGTGAAAGCAAAAACTAACGAAAATGAATGGTTAAATTTAATAATGCAACTGTAAGAAAATTTTAGGAATTTCAAGTCTAAGGACAATAAAATATTTCAATTTTTATTAGAGCTTTAAATTTTTTTTATAAAATGTGGATTATAAATTAAAAACTACTTTTTAAATTGATTCAAAATATTAAATAATTATTCTAATTCCTTATTGGTTTTTTTTTTTGAAAAAAACAAGCAAATTATAAGCAGGATTTTGTTAAATTATGTTGAATAATGATGTTAACTATATTTAACTTTTTTGTGTGATTTTGGACTTCCAGGAACTTCATCACTTGACTCCTTATCCTATACAAAGATTACAGTTGGTGTAACACGATTTTGAATATCATAAATTTGGCATTTTTAAAAATTAAATTAATTCACACACAACAAATCAATCAAATTGAGTCACACACAACAAATCAATTATATCAAATCACACACTACAAAAATAAAGACTACCTACACACTACAAATATACAAAATTAAAATGGAAAAATATTTCCTTAATTACTAAAGATAACAATTACAGAATTATAAGATAAAAAAAATTATCAAATACAAAGATAGCATAAGCAGTCAAACTTAATATGATTTTTACCACACTTTCAAAAACTTTTGTAAAAATGTGCCTATACAGCTTAACTCTGTCCGTCCGTCAGTCTGTCCGAATGTTTACAAAACTTTTACACCCTTTGAAAAAGAGTAAAGATATTTTAACCATGAGTAGCTTTTGCAAAAAAATAGATTTCGTAGAAGAATTTTTTTCTGTAGTCCCACCTAATACGGGGCTACAGCCCCCCACAGTTGGAAAAAGTCCTATATTTAAATTGTTATAACAAGAGTTCTGTTAGGTGTATTTTCAATCCGAAAACGGCAAAAGATAGCTGGTTTTATAAAATAAATTTTTAAACGACAAATGTTTAGGGTTGCCATACGGTACTAAAATTGAACATTACGCAAAACTTAATTTTTGCAAAATTTTTGGCCACACAAATCTTTTGAACGGTTCAAGCTTGGGTCTTGAAATTTGGGGAGTAGTTAGATCCTAAGAAATTAGTAGGAGTCGGTTAACAAAATTTTTTTGTCAAGCTCCATGTTTAGAAGCTATAAGGACTCGAAAATTGCAACTTTGCTATTTTTAAACACCTGTAACTTGAATTCCTGTTTAAATATTTTTTCCTTAATATATAAAATTTAAAGGTCCAACATTATATTTTAGCATATGTTAAAAGATTTTCTTAAATTTAAAAGGGGTTCTTTAAATTGAAGAAAGTGCCTCTCAGTTTTAACCATTTTTGCTTAAATAGTAAAATTCTAAGTAAAATTCCAAATTTTGGTGGTATTTAATTCCTAGAACCTAAAAAAGTTGGGGGGAAGGTGAGTAGTGAGGATTATATCCTTGAGTAATATGGCAACCTTCCCTATAGAGGGGCTACTAGGACTTAAAAATGTACTGTTTTTGTAAGTAAGCAGTAACTTAGTCACCAACGTATATATTTCCTTAAACTTCAACATTATATTTCGATAAAATACTTAGTATGAAACACTATATTATTTTGAAAATGTGCTTTTTTAAAAACCCCTGGTTTTTTTCATCACTTGTTTTATCACTTGTTTTTTCATCACTGTTATTTAGCAAAAACTTTTCGTTTGACAATTGCTTTTTAAAAAAATATATGAAAAGCTTTTAATTCCTTTTGCTTTTTGAAATGATTTTGAAATGATCGCAGTTTACCATAGCAGAAGCAATTCGTTTACAACAAAAAGCTTTGACTTTGCTTATGCTTTGAAGATGTGAAGGTTTTCCTACTATTAAATAATTAAAAAAAAAAAATAAATTATTACCTTTGTCAATATTTCTCGTAATTGCTCCTAACATATTAACAATATTTAAATGTTTGCCAACATGCACCATTATTTTCATTTCAGAAATTAAACAACGTAAAGCTTCAATATTTCCTGGATCTTTGACACATTTCACAGCAACTACAGTTTTAACATTTTGTTTCACTATTCCTAACGCCAAAGCCTTTCGAACGATTCCAAAATTTCCATATCCTAATATTTCACCTGTATAGTTAATTATAAAAATTAAAATTATTTTAAGTTATTCAAATAAGTATTTTTGTTTTTAATAATTTAAAAAAATTACTACCAAATGCAAGTTTCTTCTTTGTGAATTCGAGTCTCTTATCATACTGTATACTTTTTATAAAATCTTGCAATGGTGTTTGTGAGTTGAAGGTTTCAGTCATTTCAAACTCATTAATATTTCTTTCAGATCTTCTTTTCTACGATGACATTTTGTAAATGAACATTATTACAACCAAAGTGTAAAGTACTTATATACTAACTAATATTTAAAAACATTTTATGTAACTATAAAAACATAAATAATATATGAACAAATTAATTAAGTAAAATTTGGTAAAATTTAAAATTATAATCTATCATTAGTAAAAATTAATTAATAATTTAGCATAAAATTAAATCAATTTCAAAGCTTTAAAAATTTTCTAAATTTTAGAATTTTAGATTTTTACTCACTTTTAGTGTTTTTATAATAATAACTAATAGTATAAACAAAAGTATTGTTACTGATATAATTGTTATTATTATCCAAATTGAAGTTGTAGTTTCGTTACTGGTATTCGATACTATTGAATTAGTATCTAAATTATCTAAAAGTTCAGTTTAAATATATAATGAAAATCAAATAGCACAATTTTTTTAAATTCAAATTTATACCTTTAAATAGTACTGATATTTCTCTAGTAACAATCGAATTGTCGGGTATAATTTTAGCCATACATTTAAAATGTTTTTCCGTTTCTTCTTGTATTGGATAAATCTCCAATGTTTCGTAAAGATATGTTGTATTGGAAATATTTGTTTTTGTTCTGACAACATTATAATTACCTTAATAGAAAAAAAAAGAACTATATTTTATCTAAATGAAGTTTAAAAAAAAATTTTTCTAATAAAATTTTTTTAATCTTCCATTAAGCATAATATATTTTATTTGAAATGTTCATCAACCCAAGATTATTATATACTTTTAATTAAACTTGCCATACTTCACTTTTATAATATAAAACGAGGAAGAGTGTAGTAGAGTAAACTGTGTCAACTCTGGGATACCCGTATGACCGTAAAATATACATTATATCATCCGGTTAATTTCTTTCGGCAAAATTTCAAACATACAGCTTTATTTAGTTTAGTGGAATACTCATATAAAAGAAGGAGTTGTATGGCAGCTACTCGAACCCTCTGCAATAGACCAACCAAATTTCGCTGTAACTTTGTCCATTACACTAAACTATTTTTGGCAAAATTTCAGACACCCAGCTTCATTAGGTGGAGAGTAATGCTCATATAAAATAAGAAGTTGTATGGCAGCTACTCGAACCCACTGCAGTAGACCAACCAAATTTTGCAGAAACTTTGGCCATTACACAACACTATTTTTAGCAAAACTTCAGACACCCAGCTTTATTAGGTGGAGAATAATGCTCATATAAAATAAGAAGTTGTATGGCAGGTACACGAACCCACTGCAGGAGATCAACCAAATTTTTCAACCAACAGAAACTTCGGCCATAAAACTAAACTACTTTTGGCAAAATTTCAGATACGCAACTGTAATAGGTACAGAGAAATACTCATATAAAAAAAGAAGTTGTATGGCAGCTACCCGAACCCATGGACCAAAATGGCTGGATTTAAATAACGATGACGGCTATTGCAAAAAATTGAATTTGCGAAAATTTCAAGATTCTAGCTCCATTAGTTTTTGAGTTATCGTGCGGACGGACAGACGGACGGACGGACGGACATACATAGCTAAATCGATTTATTTTTCGATTCTGATCCGATCCATACACTTGAGTCTATATCTACCCCCCCCCTCCTTCTCTGCGTCACAAACGTAATGGCAAATTTATTATACCCTTTGACTATATAGTCATACGGGTATAAACATAGACCAAATAATTATATAGGCGATCAGTTTTATATAAAAAATGTTTAGGGTTTTTTTTTAAGTTAGCCCGTACACTTTTGGTTTTATTTTAAAATTTATACAAGTAGGTAGATAAATAAAAAAAAAAATTAGATTGAAATTAAAAAAAAATTTCACTAAGAAGCGAATTTGAACCCGATCTCAACATTTTATAAAATACGAAACTTATTCATCTTCAAATTTTTAAAATGCAACAAAAATTTATCAGTCATTTGTTTTTGTTTACTTTTCTGAATATGTATATTAGAATCGAAGCATAATCTGCGTAATACAAAATGTAACGGTTCATTACGAAATATGATTTTATTAATTCGTAATAATATGAAATATACTCGTATGTTTGTATATGTATAAATTATAGATAATAAGTAAGATAATTAGGGGCCTCGGTGGTGCAGTGGGTAAGCATTTGGCTTATTAAAAACCCGGACCCCCGTTCGATTCCCGGTCAGGTCATACAATATTTAATTAAAAAAAAAAAAATTATTGAAAAATAATTTTTCTTTACGAATCCCCATGGTGACCAAATATAATATAAATATACAAATATATAATATAAACAAAATAAATAATATAGTAGTTATAAATAAATAAAAAGTATTTAACGAGGGGTGCACAACGGGCCGCAAGGCCTAGGTGTAAGGGAGACTTGCTTTTTCCCCCCCGGTCCAAACAACAACAACAACAAGATAATTATCTTGTATGAAAAAGCGAGTGCGTATTTCGTTTTTGGTGTGGTAGTTGTATAGTATATGCAAATGGAAACAAAAAATATTTAAGTTAATATTTTTTATTAATGACATTAATATTTCGAATTAAATTTTCAACAATGTTATTGTTATATTATTATGAGCATATATATGTATATGTATGCAGAGATATTATAAAAGACCGTATGCAAAGAACTAGGTACCTTTTTTCAAACATACATATGTATATATGTACAATGTGAAAAAATGTATTATTAATTTTTAAAATTTTCACTAACCAAAAATTGATGGCAGATCTTTTGCATTTAAAAGTGTTTTAATATAAAATATAAAAGTAAATAACTGAAATGAAAGATAGTTCTTCTTTTTCTTAAAATGAATCCAGCAATTTACTTTTATATTTTATATTTAAACACTTTTAAAGGCAAAAGATCTGCCATCAATTTTTGGTTAGTGAAAATTTTAAAAATTTTAAGCTTAAAAGTTTTCAAACATTAAAAGAACTGTTTCTTATACCAGCAATTTATTTTTATATTAACACAGTAACAAATTCCCAAGATCTACCTTAAATTTTTCATTTTCTACATTTTAAGGTGCTAGTACTACTTTAATAGAAGTATATATTGAAAAAAATATTTTTTTTTATTTTATTTTATTTTTAGTATCGAATAAATTTTATATTTGTAAATTTTTTGCTAACTATTCGATATTAGAAATGGCTACACGTAATAGAAAGTGAAAAATGAAATAAGATAAAAACGAGGAAGAGTGTAGGAGAGTAGACTGTGTCAACTCTGGGATACCCGTATGACCGTAACATAAACATTTCATCCGATTAATTACTTTTGGGAAAATTTAAAACATACAACTTTATTAAGTATAATGGAATACTCATATAAAAGAAGGAGTTGTATGGCAGCTACTTGAACCCTCTGTTGTAGACCAACCAAATTTTGCTGTAACTTTGGCCATTACACTAAACTATTTTTGAAAAATTTCAGAAACCCAGCTTTATTAGGTGGAGAAGTTGTATTGGAGAGCATATAAAATAAGAAGTTGTATGGCAGCTACTCGAACCCACTGCAGTAGACCAACCATATTTTGAAGAAACTTTGACCATAAAACTAAACTACTTTTGACAAAATTTCAGGCACGCAGCTGTAATAGGAACAGAGTGATACACATATAAAAAAAGAAGTTGTATGGCAGCTACCCGAACCCATGGACCAAAGGGGCTGGATTTAAATAGCGATGACGTCTGTTACAAAAAAAAAACGAATTTGCGAAAATTTTAAAATCCTAACTCCTTTAGTTTTTGAGTTATCGTGAGGACGGACGGACAGACGGACGAGTTTTTACGATAAATCGATTTTTTTTTCAATTCTGATCCGATCCATACACTTGAGTTTATATCTACACCCCTCCTTCGTGCCGCATAGTTTGCGAAAAGTAATATTTCTATAATGAATTTAAAATTTAAATATTTCTATTATTAACAACTATATTTTAAAGCCACATAAAATATTTTATTTAAAAAAATTAAATGAAACCTTCAGCACTTAACGAGGAAAATTTTTGTAACATTACCATCACAAAACTCCACTAGAAGTGTTGAAGCATTTCAAAAGGAATCTATGTGGAAAATGACACGACAACAATAATGCGTTTTATAAGGCATGCATTAGCAAAGAAAATTTCAACTACTGTATTTTTGCTTCTGATCGAATTATAAAATCCATAATTGAGAACATAACACCAAGCGAACAGAACTATATAATAGATGGAACATTAAAAATTGTACCTTTTGGATGCTTCAAACAATTATTAATATGGCTTTATGGGACGTATAATACAGAATTTGAATGAAATTTTAATTCATTTTTGAATAAAATGTTTTTATTATATTTCATTTTGTTCCATAATATTTTGTTTGGTTCTTATTTCATTCTTTTTGTATCTTATTTCAATAAATATTTGGATGTTATTTTATTTTTGATAAAGTAAAAAAAACACAAATTTTTTGGATCTTATTTCATTTTCCACTTTTGGATGATATTTCATTTAACGCTATTGCATGTAGCATATTAGAATTTGATATTAATTAACTCCTTAAAGGAAAAGGATTAATCAAAAAAACAAATAATACTAAATCCAAAATATTTTATATGAAGCTTAATCTTAATTAATTTCTTATAGGGTAACTTAAATAAAATTCATTTAAACTTAAAAATGAGAAATTTCAAGAGTTACTCCATTTTAATTTTTAATTAAGTTAAGGTGTAAATATCAAGCATTATTTAATAATTTATATTTTAAAGCTTAAATTAATACTTTGTATACCTAAATATAAATATAAAATTTTTGTTAAACAATATTTTTAATGAGTTTAAAAACTTACTGCCATTCTTAATGTGGGCCTCATTTAAAAACCACTTTATGTATTTGTCTACATCCAAAATATCATAAACAATAATACAATCTATTTTTAATATTTTATTAGTTGCCGTTTCCATTACTCCACTATTTTGAATAAAAGTTTTCATATTTCCTGCAGCAATGACAAAAAAATCTGGAAACGGACCTACGTAAACTTTATTTGGATATGATTCTATCCATTTGTCCTCTCGTAACCCAGAACAGTATACATTTCTAGGTTTTTTAAACTTGTATAAAAAAGATATTTCTTCATAGTTCCTTTGTGTTGGTTCTGGTGCAGATCGTTAAAGAATTATCCGTACAAATTAAAAATAGTTAATATAAAACATATTTCAATTAGTACAAAAGAATTGTATTTTAATTTATATTAAATATAATTATTCAACATTAGTTGATAAGAACTTACTTTCGAAATATCCTAAACCACCATATTCGTATTGAAGATGAATGAACTTAGGTTTGCCATTTGTTTGTTCAATTTTTAATGTCACATTATTAAAATAATTTAAAGGAACTAAGCAAATAACAAAATTTGGTTTTGAATTTGAATTAAAAAAATAATTAAAATTTTGCTTTCTGAAAGGTTCATAAACTGCAAATGAATAGTAAAAAAAAAAATATTTAAATTATTGAACAAAATTACTTAATTTATAAAACCATAATGCTTACTTGAAATCACAAGTTCAAATATAATCCATTTATTATCTTTTGAATAAAATGTGGTATACTTTCCATTATCTTTCCACGACAGATTTTTAATTGTTAAATTTGAAGTATTTCCAATATTTTCAATAAAATATTTGCCTTCTTCTTCTAACTTGAAAAGATCTTGTGTCTTATATTCATATTTGAACCAATTGAAAGAATATTTTGCATCATTGAAACCGTTAATAATAAGAGTAATTGTGTCTCCTATTTTCCGGAAAATTTGAATAGTACGGAATTCCTTCAACCATTGCGAATGAGTTATGAATATCACATCTAATACACAAATTAATATACAATTGAAAAAATCATCTTAGAAAATACTTAGTATTAACCCTTAGTAAAATTTATAAAATAATATTTAAAAAGTAAATAATATCCGTCCTTTCGTCCATCCGTTCGTCCGTCAGTCCGTCAGTTCGTCCGTCCGCTTTTCTGCACTTTAACTCTAAAAATAAAGGAGCTAATATTTTGAAATTTTCACAAATTCGTTTTTATGCAAAAGCCGTCATCGCTATTGGAATCCAGAAGCTGGGTGTCTGAAATTTTGCCAAAAATAGTTAAGTGTAATGGCCAAGGTTTCTGCAAAATTTGGTTCGAGTAGTTGCCATACAACATCATATTATATCAAATGAGCATTATTTTACACAAGGCTGAATGTTTGAAGTTTGGCAAAAGTAATTAACTAGATGGTATAATGTTTATATTACGGTCATACGGGTATCCCAGAGTTGACACAGTCAACTCTTCTACACTATTCCTCGTTTTATTTAATTGAATAAATGTGTTAATATAACATTGCCTTTTAAAACGACTATTTATAATAGAAATTTGAAAAAGATTGTTTCTTAAGTATAAATATAAAAAAAAACGAGGAAGAGTGTAGTAGAGTAGACTGTGTCAACTCTGGGATACCCGTATGACCGTAACATATACATTATATCATCCGGTTAATTACTTTTGGCAAAATTTCAAACATTCAGCTTTATTAGGTGTAGAGTAATGCTCATATAAAAGAAGGAGTTGTATGGCAGCAACTAGAACCTTTTGCAGTAGACCAACCAAATTTTGCAGTAACTTTGGCCATTAAACTAAACTGTTTTTGGCAAAATTTTAGACACCCAGCTTCATCAGGTGTAGTGTAAAGCTCATATAAAAGAAGGAGTTGTATGGCAGCTACTCGAACCCTCTGCAGTAGACCAACCAAATTTTGCAGTAACTTTGGCCATTATACTAAACTACTTTTGGCAAAATTTCAGACACGCAGCTTCCGTAGGTATAGAGTAATGCTCATATAAAATTATAAGTTGTATGGCAGGTACTCGAACCCGTGAACCAAAATGGCTGAATTTCAAAGTCGATTCCGTTTTTTGCATAAAAACGAATTTGTGAAAATTTGATAGTCCTAGCTCCTTTACTTTTTGAGTTATCGTGATGACGGTCGGACGGACGGACAGACGGACGGACAGACGGACAGACGGACGGACATACATAGCTAAATCGATTTATTTTTCGATTCTGATCCGATCCATACACTTGAGTCTATATCTACCCCCCCTCCTTCTCTGCGTCCCAAACGTAATGGCAAATTTATTATACCCTTGGACTATATAGTCATACGGGTATAAAACGACGAAGAGTGTAGTAGAGTAGACTGTGTCAACTCTGGGATACCCGTATGACCGTAACATATACATTATATCATCCGGTTAATTATTTTTGACAAAATTTCAAACATTCAGCTTTATTAGGTGTAGAGTAATGCTCATATAAAAGAAGGAGTTGTATGGCAGCTACTCGAACCCTTGCAGTAGACCAACCAAATTTTGCTGTAACTTTGGCCATTACACTAAACTATTTTTGGCAAAATTTCTGACACCCAGCTTCATTTAGTGTAGTGTAATCCTCATATAAAAGAAATAGTTGTATGGCAGCTACACGAACCCTCAGCAGTAGACCAACTAAATTTTGCAGTAACTTTGGCCATTACACTAAACTATTTTTTGCAAAATTTCAGACGCCCAGCTTCATCAGGTGTAGTGTAAAGCTCATATAAAAGAAGGAGTTGTATGGCAGCTACTCGAACCCTCTGCAGTAGACCAACCAAATTTTGCAGTAACTTTGGCCATTATACTAAACTACTTTTGGCAAAATTTCAGACACGCAGCTTCCATAGGTATAGAGTAATGCTCATATAAAATTAGAAGTTGTATGGCAGGTACTCGAACCCGTGGACCAAAATGGCTGAATTTCAAACTAGATTCCGTTTTTTGCATAAAAACGAATTTGTGAAAATTTCATAATCCTAGCTCCTTTACTTTTTGAGTTATCGTGATGACGGACGGACGGACGGACAGACGGACGGACAGACGGACGGACGGACGGACGGACAGACGGACGGACGGACGGACGGACGGACAGACGGACGGACGGACGGACGGACGGACGGACGGACGGACAGACGGACGGACATACATAGCTAAATCGATTTATTTTTCGATTCTGATCCGATCCATACACTTGAGTCTATATCTACCCCCCCTCCTTCTCTGCGTCCCAAACGTAATGGCAAATTTATTATACCCTTGGACTATATAGTCATACGGGTATAAACATACCTGATACAACAAGTTCGATAAAACTCGACGAGGTGTTTTTTGATTTAAATGTGCTATATTGTCCAGTATCTTTGCTAGATAGATCTGTAATTGTTAAACTTAACGAATGATTTTGATTGCTGATGTAGTATTTGCTTTTGAATTTTGGCATTTCTAATATAATGGGACTCATTATATCGGTATTATACTTATACCAGTGAAATAGAGAATTGTCGTCAAGACCTTCAATTAGAAATGTGATTGATGATTCTGGTCTTGCGTATATTTGAACATTCTTAGCATTTTTAATCCATGCAGTATGATTAAGGCGAACCACATCTATAATATATTTAAGAAAATATATAAAAATGTTTAAATTTATCAATTGATATTACTTTTAAACATTATAGAAACATTTCTAAAATGCGTCTCTAAATTATAAGAATCAAAAATATCTAATTCAGCTCTGCAACTGAAAGTTTGCATTTTATTACTGAGTCTAGTTGAAACTATTAGTGTAGAAATAGTATATTTGGTGTTGAATATTACTTCTTTCCTTTTAATAATGTGATAACCTTTAAAAATAGTTGAAACATATTAATTTAATACATTTTGACTTAGTAAAAATACTCACCATTATCTATTGAATTTTCATTAATTAACTGATCATTTATATACCATTCAAATTGTCGAGTTTTTTCGAAAATACAGCTTAGCGAAGTACAACTAATATCATCAAATGAAAGACAATCTATGTGTAATTCATTTTCATTTGGTATTTCAATTATGTCATTATTTTCAAAATCAATATTAAAATTTTTAGCTTTTATCACAAAATAATCGCTATAAGGTCCTATATATACATGAATGAATTTTCTGAGATTTTGTGACGGTAGATAACATGCTAACCTTTTTGATTCTTGAAAAGTGTATTTTATAGTGTACTTAACAAAGCCATTCAAATAATTTGGTTTTTCTACGATGTCTGCGTTTATTTTATATGATGAATTGCCACAGTTATTATAAATTTTAGAATCTTCACAAACTTCAAATACAGAATCTTCCATTTGAGAATTGAATACCGCACAAGTAATATTTTTTTTGTAATCTGAATTTTGGAAATAATAAAATTCTCTTGCAAACAACACCGTTTTATTTCTATAACCTGAGAATATATAAAAATTATATTATGAATTATAATTTTGTTTATAATTTCAGTATATTTTCAATTTGTTGGTTTCAGAAAGGTTTGATATTTAAAATAAACGAGGAAGAGTCTGGAATAGAATGTGACAAATCTAGGATACTAATATAAATATAATATAAACATTATATTTCAACTGGTTAATTACTTTGGGTTTCCGTTCTCTTCATCGGGTTTTTAAGTAATGACTATTAACAAATTTTGAAAAATCAACTTATCAAATTCTGAGTTATGTATAAATGAAAATATAAGTTGCATGCCAGACGCTGGAAATTTTTAAGGGCAAAATTGACTTTTGTATAAAAACGAATTCGTGAAAATTTTAGAATCCTTTATTTATTGAGTTGTTGTTCGGTCTAACGGGTCTAACGACAGACTGGCCGACAGACGCATATAACTTAATCGGTTTACTTTTTAATTCTGATCCGATGCAAAATCTTTACATCTACATCTTTACAACATATCAAATGTTATGGCAAATTTCAAAAATCATATAATTGACTTTCATGTAGTAAAGGCCTTCAAAATTTCTTAATAATCCACGCATATTCTAGAACTTCATCGGTAACACATATTAACAGATGCATACATAAAAATGATCGTAAATTGATTTTGACATGCCTGTTTTGTGTCCTAATAATTTTTATTTTTTGACTAAGATAAAAAAAACTGTTTAATAAATCTTTAATCTAAATCTTACCAACTATTAATGTAAAAATTGGCCAAATACTTGTTTCTGAATAAAATGTACTATATATTCCACCATGTTGCCATCCTAAATTTTTAATTGTTAATTTAGTTGATTTACTGTTATGCTCAATATAATGTGATTTCTTATTTTCAAATTTAAATTTTTTGGAGAATTTTTGTGTATAAGTGTCATAAAAAAACCAATCAAACGAATAGTTTTCATTAAAGCCTTCTATTATTAACGTTATTGATTCCCCATTAGCACCAAATATTATACAATTTTTGGATTGTTTTAACCATGATGTATGATTGAGATAAACAACATCTTAAAATTAGAATTATACATATATTAGAAAAACATATTCCAGTATATTTAAAAATAATTTAAATACTTTATATTTAATGTTATTAAAAAGAAAATTATTTAAATAATTTAGTTTACCATGTCTACATTGAACATTTGTATATAGAAATATGAAAAATATAAAAATACTACAAATGTATGTATTCATGCTTGCACAAATAAAAACTTTCAACTAAATTATAATTATCAAAGTATAAGTACTTTTATAGGATTCCAAAAAACATATAATTTAAATATTATATTTATTATTGGCATTGCCTCATATATTTAACAGGCCGGTAATCGAGATACTGAATTATTTTTGCGATTCTTACATTTTATCTTTTGTATTATTTTTGCCTAAAATTACAAAAACAAAATACATAATTAAATATAATTGTTTTTTTAATTTTTTGACATTTAGGTTGTAAGGTAAGTCAATCAATTTAATGACACGTGCTTTACATTTTTATACCTTTTGGTTTTCAACTCAATAATTTATTAATATTATTTGGTCTCAGAAAGGTTGTTTGATTTTATATACACACATACCCATATTTTTTTAAATTCTTTAAATTATTGATTATTTTGATAACTATTTTTAAATAGTACCGAATAAATAAACAATTTATTGGACAAACTATGTACAATTTAAATAATACAATAATTAGTAAAAAGAGGATTAAGTATTTTTATTTTATTCGCATTTTTTTTATATAATAATAAAATAAACATAGATGTAAATTAATTATATTTATTTATTTATTAAGTATTTCCAAGTGCATACGATTCCTTTACAAATTAACGGATCGTTTTCATTTCGGATGTCGGCCAACAATATTATTTTATAAGCAATATTATTTATTTTGTTTATATCATATATTTTTATGGTCACCATGGTGATTTAAAAAGAAAAATAATTTTTCAATCATTTTCTTTTTTCAGTTAAAAATTCATGACCCATACCCATATCAATCTACCCAGCACCCGCCCTACCCACAAACTCCGGGCCTTGGTAAATTATATTTACGTTTAAATTATATTTAAACTTTGCCAGAAATAGTATATTTTGAGGAAAAAATTCTTCCTAGATTTAAACTTATTGTGGATATTATTTTTACTTAAATTTTTGGCTAAACCAGGCTGGGTATAATAAAAGGCAATATATTAAATATAAAACGCGAATAATTTTAATTAGGAACCACAAAAAAGTATTCAAAATGCAAAAATAAATATTAACCAAAACGAAACTGCTTTCTTGTTTTTTTAATAAAAAATTAAACCTCAAAACATGAGTCAACGTTTTATTCCAAATGTTATTAAATGTTAAGTCATCCCTAAAAATTTTAACAATTGCTTTTGTTTTATTTTTTTAAAACTTTTATAATTTATAATTATTTTTAATTAATATATAATTTAAGTATCTATTTAATTATTTTATTAGAGAAAAAATTTGTTTAATTATTTAAACTTCTACTTCTATACGAGTACATTTTCGTCATATTTATTATTATTATACTATTTAACCTTGATTTTAATTTCCTTCAAAACTTAAAATCTTCAACTTAAAAGATTGTAACATTTGATAAGGAGGGGTTTAATAGGAGTGTTAGGATTGAATGTCTAAATTTTTAAAAATTTTTAATAACGAATTACGAATTGTGAGTGTCTGGCTTTTGAAATCGTAATGGTTGATTTATGCTTAGAACGTTTTATACTCTCTTAATACCTCCGTTGAACAGATTGAGATCTTTATGTTTATGACACTAGAATGGACTAACTTTTAAATATTTTAGTCAATATTAAATTTATCCCATAAAATATTGCCGAAAATTAATTTTTCAAAACCAAAGCTATAAGATGACTAAAGGTTATGTGTCATTACTCATATGATCAGAAGTCCAATGAGTCCAGTACTATAAATACGACTTACCTTATATGTATGTATTCATTGCTTTAGAAGATCCAACCATTGTCGTAATGATTATAATGTCGGCCTTTAAACGAAAAGTCTTGGGTTTAAACACCGATCAAATCATATCTAATAAAAAAAATATAATTTATAATTTATATGATAATAGCACAAAACATTTCAAATTGGAAAAAGGGTCAAAGCTGGTCTCTTAATGTGGCATGATACCTAATGAAAAAATAATATTAAGTTACCAATAACAGTCTAATAGATCACAAGGATAACTAATCAGGGTTAACCATAGTTTTGCGTGCATATCAGTTTTTCGTGTAAACTTCAATTTCTGATAACATCCTTATAAATTTGACATTACACTGACGTTTTTCAAAACACTTTTATGACATCAGTTTTTTTGAAAGCCAATTTGGAAATTTGACATTTGAGGAGGACAACAGACAATGAATTTTAAAATAATATTAAAAAGTTTTTGTATAGTGACGCCAATGAACAGAATTTTTATTTAATATTCAAATTATTAGTTTTTTTTTAATATCACATTCTTTATGCTTAGTAGCAGTTACGAATTATCTTCGTTTTAATTATAATTTTAGTTTTGTATAATAACCATTTACTTTAAACCACATTATATGTCATGGTGGTTTCAAGAATATTTATTGCATATTTAATTTATTAAGTATTCAATCAAAATAATAAAATTTTGATTATATTTTATTATTTTGATTGAATACTTTACCTATGTACAATTTTACTTAAAATGCCGGTAAATATGAACAAAATACGTATGCAAAACAAATGGTGTATATGAAAAAAGTACCTAAGAAAAATCAAAAATGTTATTTTGGGTAATTTAAAAATTTGTATTTGGGCTACTTTTTGAATTTGCAAAAAATCCCCGAAGAAATAAGTCTTTAACATTTAATTAAAGGCGACTGCCGTCCGCCTGGTATAAAAAAATTTACATAATTTAAACCTTCAAAATCCCAAATTTAGATTTCTTTTTATACCCGTATGACTATATAGTCCAAGGGTATAATAAATTTGCCATTACGTTTGTGACGCAGAGAAGGAGGGGGGGTAGATATAGACTCAAGTGTATGGATCGGATCAGAATCGAAAAATAAATCGATTTAGCTATGTATGTCCGTCCGTCCGTCCGTCCGTCTGTCCGTCTGTCCGTCTGTCCGTCTGTCCGTCTGTCCGTCTGTCCGTCTGTCCGTCCGTCATCACTATAACTCAAAAAGTAAAGGAGCTAGGATTATGAAATTTTCACAAATTCGTTTTTATGCAAAAAACGGAATCGAGTTTTAAATTCAGCCATTTTGGTCCACGGGTTCGAGTACCTGCCATACAACTTCTGATTTTATATGAGCATTACTCTATAGCTATGGAAGCTGCGTGTCTGAAATTTTGCCAAAAGTAGTTTAGTATAATGGCCAAAGTTACTGCAAAGTTTGGGTGGTCTGCTGCCATACAACTCCTTCTTTTATATGAGGATTACACTAAAGCAAATGAAGGTGGGTGTCTGAAATTTTGCCAAAAATAGTTTAGTGTAATGGCCAAAGTTACTGCAAAATTTGGTATGTCTACTGCAAAGGGTTCGAGTAGCTGCCATACAACTTCTTCTTTTATATAAGCATTTTTCTACACCTAATAAAGCTGAATATTTTAAATTTTGCCAAAAGTAAATAACCGCATGGTATAATGTATATGTTACGGTCATGCGGGTATCCCAGAGTTGACACAGTCTACTCTACCACACTCTTCCTCGTTTTCTTTTGATTTTTTGTAAATTATAAAAGTGTCCAAAATTGAGGACATTTATTTTCATTTTTGGGACTTTTTTCATGTAACCATAGAAAAACCTATGGAATGGAAATAAAAATTAAGATAAGATAATATTGTTAATTAAAATTTTACAGTTTGATGAGGTTTCCCATGACAGATTCTGATTTACCTATTGTTGAATCGTTCAAATAAATTTATTGAAATAAATTTTCTTGGAAAAATGTGCTACGTCTACCATAAAATCAAGCACTATTACAGGAAAAGCGTAATGTCAAATTTTTTTCAAAGATTCATTTTTATCAACATTTTATAGTTCAATTTTTTTGTTACATATTTATCTATCTGTTCATTTCTACATATCTCTGCTGGACTTTGGAAAAACACAGTAACAGCAGTATAGTTATTTTTGAGTAATGCGAATTTTTGCGAAAAATCAAAGCCTTAAAAAAGTTTCTGTGGTATCAATAAAAGAACTAAACGTTGTTATTCAATGGAAAATCTACTTTCAAACTACGTTTTCAAAATTCCTTTAACTTCAAAAAAAATTAGGTAGGCAAAGCTAACTTTGTTGTACAATTTTTGAACGATTCCAGTTTGTAAAAATTTGCTAACTCAAAACACAGTAAGTGCTCTTACTTTGTTTTACATTGGTGACCGAATGTTTTTTTTTGTGGTAAAAAATTTAATCAAAACACAGCAAGTGCACTTACTTTGTTTTAAATTGGTGATCGAATGCTTATTTTGTGGTAACAAATTTAATCAAAGCACAGTAAATGAACTTAAATGATTGTTTTGTAATACTGTCAAAGTAATTTTTTTTTTGTCAAATAAATATTAAAGTTTTAAGTTATATATATTAAATTTTTTCTTTTATTTTTGGAAAGAAAAGATATTTTTTTATTCTTATTAAAATAATAAATATAATAATAATAAAAATAATAATTGTTTAATGAAAAATTAAATTAAATTCATATAATGATAATAGTTTGATAGTTTATGAAAAAAAAATAAATAAATTCTTCGTGAAAAAATTGAAAAGTATAAATAAATCTTTGTAAAACTAAATAAACTATAATTCCAACAATAAATCCTCAATTTGATTTGATGAAACTAAATCATTTGATTCTGCAGTAGTTGGAACATTTTACCAAAATGATTTTCTGTTTGGTGGCATAAATGGGCCAAGTTCATTTAAAATCCTATTTTTTTTTGCAGAACTGATCCCACGATTTGGGATTACTGCTGGTTTATTGGGAATTTTGGTTTTCTTTTTTATAAAATCTAAATATTGGAAATCTTCTCCAAAATTAAGTTTGAATCCCATTTCTTTCATTCCTTTTTTAAATTGTACTGCTACAACTGAATGTAAATATAAATTGTTTTGGTTTACCACAGATTTTTTGGCAAAGTTTTTTTTTTCATTTTTCCATAAGCTAAATGTTATGAGTTCTAAGACTTGTAAATTGCTCCTAGCACTTTCAACAAAGTTCTACCATTTCTCTAAAATCATATATATTAACCTTTCTTTTAATTTTTGTTTCTATGTTTCCATGAACACCATCCGCCGTCATATGTGTATGTCCTTTTTGTTAGAAATTTTATAGTGATCTCATCCGGACCATCGTTCGAATTAACGATGCTAATCAAAGCCGAAAATAAAACCCAATTTTTATTTTGGGCGCAGCAATTGTCAGCCCAAAAGATAAATTTTTTTGCATCACGCTTTTGTGAAACAACTTTTAAAATAGTGTCAACCAGATTTTCAGCTTTGCGTCCCGCCAAAGCTTCGTGCCACATAACACAATAGCTCTTACGTATACTGTTTTTATTGAGAGTTGCAAATGTTTCGTTGAAAGTAACTAATTTGCTTATGAAGAAATTTTGTTTTACTTGCGGCATAATTGGTAATAATATTACCTTTTGAAGGTCCATTGAAAATATGCGCATATCAGAAAATAATGGAGATTCATCAAAAGGTTTTTCGGAAATTTCTGATATTTTGGAATCCATATCATACTCTTCTTTAGCTTGTTTTGCCTTTAATTGATGTTGCTTGAGCTTTTCTGATACTAAATTATCGTTTTCATTTTCCCGTAGTTGTTCCTTCAACTTATTACACTCTTCACATATATCTGTTTTTGGTGGTTTAAAAGAAATGTTCATATCTCTAAAATGTTTTCTATATACCCCTATTTGGCAGGTATGAGGATATTTTCTTCTAAAATCTTGGTACATATCCTTTACAGTTAATTCTCTGGGTAAATATCGTACATTTGGAGCATTTTGTCTCCGGTAATGACTGACACACGGATGATATGTTTCAATATGTTGCAGTATAAGATCACGGTCTACTTTTGCTTTTGGTTTTGATCCTCTATAATCTTTTATTACCAATCCACTAGCATTTCTTTTTATTGCCTGTACTAATGCCGTTAATACCGAATCATTCGTGTATCCCAAAGTTCTCAAAAATGTTAGCTGTCAAACTGATATTTCTCCTAGAACTTTATGTGGTAAAAAATATAACCGAGTTTGGGATTTTTCTTTTGTAACTTTATTTAAACGTTTCCTTACTGGTACTTACTTTATATACTTCATCATCCAAATCCTTCTACTTGAGTAACCAATTGACCAAAAAGTTCGCCAAATTTCATGCCGGTCTTCATCCGTAAATTTATTACAATCTCTTCTACATTTACCCTCACATTTATTTAAAATTGGATGTTTTTTCCTGTCTCTTTTTATTTTTTCTTTTTCAGAAATCAATTTCTTTTTCTTGTTTGAGTTCTGGCCTAATGGATCATCTTGAACCTTCAAAGAAATTTTTATAGATTTAAAAATAATACGCTGATAATTTTAATAAAACAATTTTAGCTACACACATATTGCTCAGAATTTTTCGATGAAGTCGAAGTGTCATCTTTGTCACATTCAGGTTCATCCCTATTATTATTGTACTCATCGATTGGTGCATTCAACTTTAGAAATGAAATTTACATAATTTAAAAACCTACATTTTAGTATTTTTAAAAACTACTTACTACATTTTGTCGTGCCTGCAAAGCTAATTTTACTAATTTTTACTAATTTAAAAACAAACAAATACAAAAAAAAAAATAAAAAACAAAAAAATATATATCAAAAAAGCCGTTGAAAAATTCAAAAAATTGTAATTTAAAAAAAACCATAGAAAAACGCAGTAACTGAGAGTCAGTTACTGTGTTTTTCCTTGGAATTTTCGTTTACTGTGTTTTTTCGTGGTGTCACCTATATAGTTAGGGCAGTTACTGTGTTTGGACATGTTTATATCTCAGGTTTTATTAAGTGTATTACAACGGCGACTATATAGAAATAAAGAGAAAAACACAGCGAGTGCAGTCCTATATAAAAGTCAAATAAAAAAAAAAATCACTTACTGTGTTTTTCCAAAGTCCAGCAGATCTGTTCTATGGTGCTGATGGTATAGACAGGCTTATAAGCATTACAGTTGAACTGTTAGTACTTAAAAAAATAAAATTTAAAATAATTATGTTACAATAAAGAATTGTATTATTTCAAAATTAAAAACTTAAACTATTGAGGAATCTCTTGTTTAAATTTAATCTACTATAGTCCTGAAAGTTATATCCCAACCTCTGAGGGACAAAGAGTATTTGGCGATAATGTCTCATTGTCATGAAAAAAATGCCAAGAAACTGGATAATGTACACGCCAGCTCCCTGGGTACATCTGAATTAGAGAAAAAAGTTCTACAAAGAACTAATCCTTATTTAAATAAAAAAAAAAAATGAACTAATCTGATAACAAATAGGTCGACTGAGTTTGGTGTGAAATTGTCTTCTGTAATATTGGAGATGCATCAAACTTTCTACTATTAGGTTCAAATTTGGCATTTGATCTTCTTTTGAAGCTGGAAGAAAAGAAAATAAAATATATTAAAATATGTATTGTACAGTTTTCTAATTTTTTAACATTAATAAAAAGACTCCTGGTCATCCTTAGTATATTAATAATCTTCAAAATATTCTGCATTTTCAAATTGAAATTTAAGAAAAAAAAACTTAAACAAATTTTATATTTCATTTAAGATTGAAAAAACCTATTGTTTTAAAAAAATACCGAATTTAGGAAATTCTTTGTTGGTTATCAATTAATATCTTAAAGGATCTGGAACGAGTTCTTTTTGAAAGCTACTCTGTAGATTTTATTAAAGTAAGAACAAGCTATGGCCCGATTGTTGGTTAACTAACCTTGTTTTATAGATATCTAGCAGGGATTAACACCTGTTCTAAAGAACAATTTATCCCCTTATTCAAAATTTTCCAACGATAAACAACTAGAGCAACAGCTGCTCATCCGCAAACAATTGAATAATCCAGATGGCGCAATATGACATGTGAATTCGTTTATCATGCGCACGTTAAGTATATGGAATCAAATCCCATCAAATGTTTTCCTCAAATTGATAATATTTATATGTGTTCGATAAAGACAAATTTAAGAAGAATAATAATATAATTCTTGTTAATATTTCAATTCTCCCCATCCCACATAATCAATCTTGGCAATCCTGAATATTCTACACGCAAATCCTTCTGAATTCTTATCCTCGTAACCAAACTGTAGATTTGTATGCCAGGACCCTCCCTAAACTTTGGTTCGAAAAGGGTTTTGTTTTGGTGTATTTAACTTGGACACCACCCGTTAACAAGCACTGCATAGTTCTTATGGGTGACTTTCAAAACTTTCCCTCATAAAAAAAATTTTCTATTACTTCCTTGAAATTGGAAATAGAAGAGTCATATTCATTAATTAAAAAACCGATTTTCTCATTAGAATAAAAAAATATCAACATTTTTTTTGAAAGGGTTTTAGAAAAAAATATTCAATTGCCTGAAAACATCAGCCCTTTATTTAGTGCTCTATTGGTTGCTATTGTTCGTATTCAATTATTCATTCCGGAAAATATTTATGAATTCTTCTTTGTGAGTTTTGCTTTATTTCCTTAATTATTCTTTAACATTCTACCCAAAAATAATTAATGAATCGAATCGACTTGAAAAAAATGTGATATTCCTCTAGAGTCTAGAGCCACCATTATTTCGTTATCCCAAAATATTGAAAAAACCAATCCTTCACAACCTACCATTTGAGTTTCAAGATGAATTTTTTTATTGAGTTTAGTCAATTTTCAGGGACGGGTATGGAAAAACCAATTAAAAGGGAGTACCTAATATTAAAATTATTTGGGTTCTATAACAGTTATTTTTCTAAATTAATTACCTTTTTTAGAATGATGAAATTTTTAATATTTATTTTTTTGTCAATTTATTAAATAAGATGAAATGGAGTATGAAGGTTGGAATGAAATTGAAAATTTGGGGAAATCGTTGTGTATTCAAATCACGATTTTCCTTTGAGAAGGTCACAATTTTAGAAGAAAACGAGGAAGAGTGTAGTAGAGTAGACTGTGTCAACTCTGGGATACCCGTATGACCGTAACATATACATTATATCATCCGGTTAATTACTTTTGGCAAAATTTCAAACATTCAGCTTTATTAGGTGCAGAGTAATGCTCATATAAAAGAAGGAGTTGTATGGCAGCTACTCGAACCCTCAGCAGTAGACCAACTAAATTTTGCAGTAACTTTGGCCATTACACTAAACTATTTTTTGTAAAATTTCATACACCCAGCTTCATCAGGTGTAGTGTAAAGCTCATATAAAAGAAGGAGTTGTATGGCAGCTACTCGAACCCTCAGCAGTAGACCAACCAAATTTTGCAGTAACTTTGGCCATTATACTAAACTACTTTTGGCAAAATTTCAGACACGCAGCTTCCATGGGTATAGAGTAATGCTAATATAAAATTAGAAGTTGTATAGCAGGTACGCGAACCCGTGGACCAAAATGGCTGAATTTGAACTCGATTCCGTTTTTTGCATAAGAACGAATTTGTGAAAATTCCATAATCCTAGCTCCTTTACTTTTTGAGTTATCGTGATGACGGACGGACATACATAGCTAAATCGATTTATTTTTCGATTCTGATCCGATCCATACACTTGAGTCTATATCTACCCCCCTCCTTCTCTGCGTTACAAACGTAATGGTAAATTTATTATACCCTTGGACTATATAGTCATACGGGTATAAAAAGAATTATAAAATAAACAGGAAGGGAAAATATGAAATAAAAGGAAAAGTTCTTAGGTGATGCAAAATGGTTCATTTAAAAAAAAAAATGGTGAAAAAATCAATTTGAGTTATTAAATTGTTCAAGGGTCCGAGTTGTACATTTTGTGTATAGGTAATTAATTTGATTTGACTTACAAATTTTGAAAAATATTTTATTATATATTTGTGTTTGGTATAGCTACCTACAAAAGTTGCTTTAAATTTCTATTAAATTTCCAATTACTTTTTGAAAAAGAAATTGACAAAACAATGAAATTTATTCAAATACTAATTAGTTTTTATAATTGAAATTTTTTTTTAAAGTTTAACTTCGTTTTATACCCGTATAAACGTAGGCCATAGAGAAGAATTTTTAGAAGTTGTCTGGGTTTTATATTTAGTTCCATCGCATTGAGCAGTCCTATTCCTTGAGCATAGTCTACTTTGGATTTTAAGGTATCGTGCTGAAAGACGGGCTGACGAAAGCTGATTCGATCCGTACACTTAGCTTTACATTAAGCTTCTCTTCTTAAAAGCATCAGAAACAGTATGAAAAATTTAGCTCTTTGCCCTTAAAACTCTTTGAACTACATTCATACGGGAACAATCAACTAAGAATCCAAATTGCCACTTTGGTCAGTCAATTTTTAAGAATTTTCCTCAGCAAGCTGATCTTTATATAAAAGAAATTTTATTAAATTGTTTTAATATGTACTTCATATTTGAATATATGTATATATCAATTTTCTAATTAAATTCCCCTCTCCTTTTTGGGATTTTTCATAAATGTAAACAATTAATGTAAACCCTATTTAATGATTTCTATTCTCTTTTAAATTTAATTAACCTACTTTTCATATAATATTATTAAATTATAATTGTAATAATCAATTTAAAAAATTCTTTTCTATCATCATCAGTATCATAAAGACTTAATTAAAATCATTAAAAATACAAAAACACAACATAAAGCAAAACAGAAGAGACAATATGCTCCCTTTATAATAATAATGTTCTAATGTTAATCATAAGGATTTTAATTGAAAATACATGTATATTTAGTAGAATGTATAATATATACAAAATATATACAAAAGTATTATTTGCTTATCTAAATTTATCAATATATGTACACAATTCACATATAGGTACTGTATTACTATCTTTTTTTTTATATTCCTTCAAAAAATGAACACTTGTTACTCGCTTCCCATTTAAAACAAAAGGCAAAGACAACAATGATATCACAAAAAAAAATTCAAAACAAACCCCATTATCACTGCCTTTGTTTTGTTAATTTTTTTTTCTCTGATAAAACAAAACCATACTTTAATAATTTTAATTTGAAATTACAGTTTGGAATAAAATTGATGCAGGGTCAGTCACTTAGTGGGTTATAACTCCATAAAGAACTTCTGACCCACTTGTTACAAGGATTTATGTCCCACGTAAATATTTTAAAGTGAGTCATATGTCTTGAAGGGTTTTATGACCCTGCATCAATAACATTACAGACAAACTTCATCAGTTCGAATTGTCATAAAATCAATAAATGTCATTAGTTCAAATTGTCTTAAAAATTTGTTCCCTTATTGACTTATGCCCCACTTATAACCCGGGGGGATTATAACACGGCACTAATGAAATTACTGACAAACATCATCAATTCGAATTGTCATAAAATCTTAAATATCTTAAGCTTCTCTTGTATATCCTTCAATTCTCCCACCATTGAAAATACAGTAAAATCTTATTGTTTAGAATAATTCATCCTCCAATTAGTAGCACTGAAACTCGAAGGATAAAACCTACTAATTATATCCCCTGAATCCCTGTTACAAGTTCGCCAAAATAATGCAATTACCAAATTGAGGTTGGCGCCTTTCAGAATGTTTATTTGTTTATTTTGATTTATTATGTTACAGATCGGTTACGAAACCAAGGTTATCCCTTTTTCCAGCATATTCATACATTCATAGTCCGGAAAAGGCGGATATCATGATCTTATAACAACTTCAAATATATCCGAACTCGGAATCTACCACTCATATCCCAAGTTCGAGCTCTAACTCATTAAAAAATATGAAAGTTGAATTAAATTGAAGAACCTTTTTAAGAACTGAACTGGCAACACTTCTAGATAAATTTGTAATACTGAATATGTAATTAAAGTAAAGACTAGATTAAGCCTAAATGTATATAATTATTTTTGCACCCCGCTGTACAATCAAACATTTTAGTATGGACTTAATAAAAATACATAAATTATACAATTTATGCAGGTCATTATATCTTGATGAAGAGCCGAAGGAGAGTTAGTTTTTAAGGATAAATAATGAGTTTATAGATGAAATGGAAGAAGAAGAAGGGCGGGATAAAACATATTGAAAAAAATAAAGGAAAAATTAGTTTTGTTTTTCATTTTATCTGATTTTTTTTTTAACTTTAGATACTTATTTTTGTATTGGTCAGGAATGGACTTATCATTTGAGAAATTGAAGTTCGAATTCCAGTAAGAGTGACTCAGCTACCATTCGGCATTTGTTTCAAATTGATAACTTATAAACAATAATTAAGTATCTATTACAAATCTAAATCATTTCTACGTGTTATAAAACCTAGTAATGTCCTAAATTACTACTATTACTTAATTAATTTTTATCTTAATTAGTGTAATAACATAAAATTAAAAACAACAATAAAATCAAAATTTTTGGCATTTTATTTTTTTATTTCTGTTATCCTACATATAGGATTATCCTTTCTTATCCTTCTTAGGGTTGTTAATTTATTCCAATTATTTAAAAACAAAACAAAAAAATTGAATTAAAAATTAAAAATATTTATAATTATTTAAAAATCGGATTATAATATTTTAAAAATAATTAATTAATCCATGAAATATAAATGCAAGCAAAACAAACAATTATAAAAATTTTATACATTCCATACAAATTTTTTTTTCTGCTCCATATTTACGCCAAGAATTATGCTAATTAGGACAACATTATTTATGATATTTTTTTTTTAAATAAACCGGCGATTTTTTCTTATTTTGCTTTCATGGTTTTTTTTTGACGGCAACACTGAATAAAATAATTATATTCAAACTTAAAAAGGGACGTAATTAGGACAACTACCATTAGGAATTTTGGTTCCTAATGGTTTCGACACATTTCCTTTTAGGTCATCATCTGTTATATAATGAGTCGAAATTTTCTCAACACACTTAAGACATTTTTAGCTCATGTGTACAAAGTGTGTCGACATATTCTCGACACACTTTCGACAAATGTGAATTAGTGGATTTGCAGTAGCTGTGCACGAAATGTGACGACATTTTTTACACATTCGAAGCACATCAAAAAACGTGTTTTGAATATTTTGAGTCTATTTATTGAAAATTGTGTCGACATTTTCTCGATACACTTAAGATACATTTATTTATTGAATAAAATTGTTTTTTGGATGTTATTTGGATTTTAAATAATTACCGTAATAAATTATATTAAAAAAATATTTAAATTTTATTAACTTTTATTAAACAATATTAATTAAAATTCCTTTGTTAATTATTAAAATTTATTCAAAAGACTGATTGTTTTAAATTTTGGCTAGATTTTATATTTGCTTTAATTCATTTAATATAAAAAGATAATTGATTTTATTTTATTAAGGTTAAATTAAAATTAAAAATTCAAAGATGAGAAAATTAATATTTAAATTAAGTTAACATACTAATAAAGTTGAATTTTATTATTAATTTAATGTAAGGCATTATTATATTCAGTTAAATCAAAACTTAATTTAAAAATTTATTAGAAATATTAAAAAAAATTTTTAATAAATAAGTAATGTTCGAAATTTTTCATAATGGTAAATTTAAGTACTGTATAGGCAAGCCTATACTTTTGACTTTCAAAAAAATCTTAGACTTTTTTGTAAAGCTTATAAAAACAGCTGTATAAATTGGAAATATACCTAGCAGAACTCTTGTTATAACAATTTAAATATAAGGCTTTCTCCGACTTTGGGAGACTGCAGCTCCATAACGGGTAGGGCTACAGAAAAAGTTCTTTCATAAAATTATTTGTTGCAATACCTACCCGCAGCTAAGATTTCTTTTCTCTATTTCAAACGGTGTAAAAGTTCTTGTAAACATACGGACAGACAGACGGACGGATGGACAGAGTGACACTAAAGAGAACATTTTTACAAAATTTTTTGAAAATGTGCTAAAAAGAAGCAAAACTTTATGAAATCCTGCCAATTTTATGTTGTGCATACTTTTAGGCGAGTTCAAATTTGTTACGAATGAGAGAAAGTATTATAAGTGAAACAAGTAAACAATTAAATCAGATGATGTAAAATAATTTATTTATTAAAGATTTCTTTTTAATTGTTTTTATCTTCTGGTTTAAAAACTTATATTTTTCTTTTGATTTGCATATTTTGATTTTTAACTGTCACACAATTTTGAAGGTGTAAAGGAAACTGTCAAATTAACAATAGAAGACTAGTTTTATAAAAATAGCACATAGAAAAAATCTTGTAAATGGCAACACTAAATAAGAACTATTTTTTTTTTACAACTCTTCTTTTTCTTTCAACATTGTAGAATATCCACTTTTAAAAAACTACAATTTAGATCAAGTAAATTTTTGTTTATATTTTACTAGTTTATTTTTTTCTGCATTATTTACATTTTTTTTTATAATACAAATTAGATTGGTACTGGCGTCACAAAGATCTTAAAGAAAGAAATGACAAGAGAGGAATAAAACAAGAAAAACGGAAAAAAAAGAAAACAACGGAATGAATGTGATAATAATAATAATTGACATTTTAATTTATAATAACAGAAAAAAGCTGAAAAGCTGAAATATAATTTAGAAAAAAGGATGGAATATCTTGAAAAAATAAACATTATTTTATAATTACTGTAAATTGAAATGCTTGACTTTAATTTAACAAAATGAATTGTACTAGCTTGGGAACAAGAAGCGAGGTCACGGCTTCCAAATTGTAAAATGTCAAAAAACGTAACTACAAAATTTTTTTTAAGCAGAATGCAAATGTTAAAAACGTTTAAGTGACATTTAATTTAAACAAATTAAGTTAAGAAACATTATTAGTATTTGCATTAAGTGAATTAAAAGTAAAATAAAAATTTAGTACGGAGAGAAATCCTGTCTAAAAGTTTTACTCTAAGGGACCGTCAAATTGGGGCTGTGATGCAAGTGTTTCAATTTTTTTGTTTTAAAATGAAAAGGGTTTAACCGTTTGCGATACAAAAACTTTAAAAAAAGATTTTTCCAAAACGGTTTGAACGATTATTTTTAATTTTACTATACGAAGTGCTTGACGATTGAATTGAGTGTGGTGGTTTTATACCGAATAATGTCAAGTGAATTTATATTTCTTTATATAATTAATAATTATGAAAAGTTTAAAGGGAATTTGATAAATTTTTTGATAAAATGCTAGAATAATACTAGAAAAATCGTTTTAAAAAAATTGCTTTAATACATTTTTAAATTAATAATTAAACTATGTAATTTTTGTGTTAAGTTTTTTCAATAACATCAACTTAAATTATACCTACATTGAAAGGCGCCAGAATGCGCACTGGGTATTAGGTAGTAATAAAAATATAAATAATTGATAAAATAGAAACTTTTAGCTGTCAAAGTAGCGCAGAAACTAAAAGTTGAAGAAAGTAGCGCAGAAACTAAAAAGTAGGTTTTGTGTCAAGGCAGTGTTGAAACTACGTTGTTAAAAGCAATATACATACGAGGGTTGTCTGAAAAATCCAAGTGATAAATCCAAGAGATGGCGTTGATATTGGCAAAACAATACTCGTTTTTACATGTTGTAAACTTCGAAAGACGCTATAAAAATTTTTACAAAAATTTGTTCACTGGTTTAGTTTTGACAGCTGTTTGAAGTAGTCGAAGATTGTATTTTTCTTCAACATGGAAAAATGTGAATTTCCTGTGTTAATAAAACATTATTTTTTGAGAAAGAAAACAATATCAGAAACCAAAACAAAACTTGAAGAATATTATAAATATTACGTACTAATTATTAAACAATTTAAATAATCCTATAGCTGGTATATTATGTAATTGAAAATGGATATGAAAAATATTTTGAATCATTTTAAAATAGGAATATTAAATAATATATAAATAGTACCTATAATATTATTAAGTTGTAATTCTAGTTAGCTCAATATAAGAAAATTAAGTAATTCAAGTTAGCTTTTGAATGAAAATTAATAAATAAATAACAGGATTTCTTTTAATTAAACATTCAAAAGTATGAAAGAAATTTAATCTTATTGATAACTTAATATTGATTATTAAATTACACATACCTATCTATTCATTTTCGCATTCTTTTCACTATAATGTGGATTGCTTTTAATTCAATTACTATGAACTATCTATAAGAATTATAATTTTCTATCAATTATTAATGAACATAAGTATTATGAAATTTATTAATTAAATTAATTGGATTGCAATCAATATGAGAAATAATAAAATCGAAATCTTTTGAATTGCATTTTAATTTATTAACGCTGAAGGCAAAAATGGGCAACGAAGGTTTGGAAATGTTTCAATATAAACGGTTTTTGCTTGAAGTAAAATAATATGGATGTTATTAGGGTTGATATAGCAACCTTTATAAAATATATTCTTTTGACTATAAAATCTTGTTGGTTGAAAATATAGAGAATTAGAAAGTAGGTAAAGAATCAGATTACAAAAAATAGAGAAGGAAATATTGTAAGAATCAATTATAATTTAAAATTCTTAAAAATTTATTGAATGCTTTTGAAAGAATTTAGGTTCCCTACATAATAACATGGGGAGATGTTGCGCAGAGAGGAAAAGAATAGGTCGGATAAATTTTAATCCGGATTCAGTTATAATAATTGGTTAAAATGCAAGTTATAATGAGCTCAAATATTATATATAGCATTTGTCTATCATTGAAATCTGACAACCAAATTTTGGTCTTGACTTACGGCATATTTTATGGGTTTTGGTATATTAATATTATTTACAAGATTATTTATGGTAGATGCCATTGAGAATAATCCTTCCATACCTTCAGTTTTAGCTTTTCTTGTATATTTTGAGTATCAATACTCTTTCAATACTTCAATCAATACTTAAGAAGCAGGTGTTTCACGGTTAAAAAAATATAATTTGTTCTGTTGTTCCATTTTTTGGAAACCCATAAATCTGAAAATTTTTTCGGTGAATTCTATAGTTGTGCTTCTGTGTGTGTGTGTGTTTACCTAAAGAAAATTCCAACAGATTTTAATGAAAATTGGTATGAATGGTTTTTTCGTCAAAAGTAATATTAAATTCGTAAATGTGCTAAATCGGATCACGTGTACCGTTACAAAAGTACCAGACCTTTCGAGAAATCTTGAGTTTTAAAGGTCGAAATTAGATTAAATTTGGTACAAAGACGGGTGGATACCCATGAAGAGTAGTTTTCATACATTGATTCTAGTAATATGGAATTTTATTAGATGAAAATGAAATATGCTATACTTTTCTCTTATCTCGTAATTTTAACTCTATTACCAATGAGTAAAAGGTGCACCAAGGAATGGAATCATATCTTTTTCTTTAGTACAAAATTCACAAATACTTCCGTACCAACTTTGAAGTACCAGAACTCATACCTTTAATTACTTTTCTTATAAAATTGAAATCAATAATTCCTCATGATAAGTAATAATTCAACACGTTTTGATAATTAAATGTGGTAAATGTGGTAAAATATAATAAAAATAAAATAGAGTAAATAATATTTATTATATCATTTTATTGCATTTTAATGATCAACAATATGGGTTCCCATAAAAAGAATAATTCTAGTATTTAATAATTAATATTGAATATAGATAAAAACTAAATGAAAATTGGAAAAAATTATATTGCACATTAATCAGTTTAATGAAAGAACTATAGAAATAAATTATAAATAGATATTAAAAATTAATTTTTTTCAAATTATTTTTTTTTTATTTTTTTTTTTTTATTTTATTTATTTATTTATTATAAATTCATGATATTACAGTTATAAAATTACAATATACTAGACTTAGACAATAACTTAAAATTGGTATAAGAGTCTTAGCAATTATAATATATATATATATACAGTTATGGAGTATAAATACAAAAATTAAATATATATTTTTATTATAACCTAATGTATATTTGACAATAAAATATTAATTTAGTTATAATTCTAACAATTTTTTTAATAAAGCCTGATCTTTTTTTAATAATATTTTCAATTTGAATGTGAAGCGACTTATATTACTGCAATTCTTTAAATTCTCCGGAAGATAGTTGTAAATTCTTATTGATGAGCAAAAATTACTGCTTCTAGCCAATTCAGTTCGAGTTTTTTCATGACATAGCTTTCCCATGTTTCTTGTGTTATAATTGTGAATATTCCTTCTTTTTGATAATAAAGTTTTACTTTTAGTAACACCATTTTCTAGTTTATGTATAATTTTAGCCTTTTCCAATATTATTAATTCGTCTAAGTTAAGGAATCCCGTATTTTTGTATAGATCATCAGTTGGAGTACGCCAATTTAGTTTGTATAGTATCTTGATTGCTTTGTTTATTAATATTTTCATTTTCATTTTTAATGTATTTGAACAACACGACCATGTCGCCACATTGTATCTTATATGAGACATGATGTGTGCATGAAATAAAAGTTTAGCTGATTTGTCATCTAATATTATTCCACTTCTTCTAATAGAGCCTAGCAATGGCATTATCTTTTTTATAATGTAATTAACATGATCATTCCATGATAATTTGTCATCTATTATAATACCGAGATATTTATAAGTTTGTTCTCTTTTAATTTCTCTACTATCAATAAAAATTTTTGGATTGATATCAGGCTTATTTAGACGTTTAAAAATCATGTACTTTGTTTTTTCAATGTTCATTGTTAATTTATTTCCATTTAACCATCTCATATATAATTTCAAATCATTATTGACCAATCTTTCTAATGTTTCCGCATTTTTTGCAGTATAGATAAGCAATGTATCATCAGCAAATATTTTATAATCAGCTTTAATGTTAGAAAATTGCATATTATGCACATACAATAGATACAAGGTAGGTCCAAGAACTGACCCTTGTGGCACACCTATATTTATGGCACGTTCATTGCTACAAACACCATTAACTTTCGTTTTGATAAATCTGTTTCTCAAATACGTTCTTAGTAGTTCATGTGGTAGTCCTCTTATTCCAATTTCATATAATCTGTCCAACAATATTTGATGGTCCACTGTGTCAAATGCCTTACTCAGATCTACAAAAACAGAGCATACATAGTTTCCTTTATCAAGATGTCCAATAATAGATTTCACAGAATCATTGATTGCTACATCAGTTCCATGTGACTTTTGGAAGCCAAACTGATTGATGTCAAATCCGCCTGCACATTTAATGAATTCACATATTCTTTTATTAATTATTTTTTCAAATATTTTACTCATGCAGCTAGTGAGTGTTATCGGCCGGTAATTAGATGTTTCCAAGGGAGAACCATTCTTGTATATTGGAATCACAGTACTGCATTTTAATAAACTAGGATAGTTTCCTGTGCGAAAGCTATCATTAATAAAATTACTAATTATCGGAGATATTATCTCAGCTACCGCTTTTAAGTCTTTTGCTGCTATATTATCCGAGCCAGGTGAATTATCTTTTAGATTCATAATAACATTATGTAATTATTATGTAATTAAATTATTAATGTAATTAAAATTGAAAATAGAAAATAGTAAAACGTATTTATTTTAAATTAACTAGAGACTATTAATTATGAGAAGTGACTGAGAATCAGAGAAACTTAATGCAATTCTTAAGGTACAAGAAACTTGATTCAAGTCTACAAAATTTGTGAGAGCTTATACGTGTGCACGGAAGAAGTATAGAACAAAAAAAAGTAATGACTTACAAGCTTGATGCAATGCTTAGAAACCAGTCTGCAAAAGATGGGACAAATCATAATAATATGTAGGTACACGAAAAAAAATGTTTTAGAATTCTGATTGCAGACAGTTAGTTAAAAATATCTGTACAAAGATTTATAGGGATATCTATTTTATATAGACTTCCATTAGGCCGACTGACAAAAACGTCGATTGTACTAATGGCGACTTTTCAAAATATTTACTGGGAGAATTTCGGCCCTTAAAATATTAACAAAATCAGATATATATATCTATAATTAGTTAATTTGTTGTATAATGGGTTGAGATTCTGTGTAAGGAGGGATTTAATATTTTGTTTAAAAGTCAAGATTGTAAAATACGTATATAATCGAATTAGGATAGATTTTGAAAATTGGTGTTAAAAGTCCGGTTTTAATGATTTGTTTTGCGGGGTTTTGTAAAATGTTACAAGTACACTATTATAAGTTTTTTTTGCTGAAATCTGAGAGGACCATATGTCTGGTAACTGATGGTGTGACGATTTTCTATTGTGATGACATAAAGCTCTACTTGTCAAAATATATACAATAAACTTTTCAGACGTTATCGCACATTTTTAATACATATATAAATATGACTAATAGTTTGAATTTATATAATTTTTAAAACAACATTGTTCATGCAAATATAAAAATTTTATTTTTTTAAAGGTAAGTATCGATATTTCTAATATCTTTTGTTTTTTTTGTGTATTTTTCGCTTAATGGGTCGTAAATTTTTAATGACAATTAAATCAATAAATTTCCAATGTTTTTTTTTTTTCATTTTTTTTTTATTTTCAGGTGAAAAAATATCACCCCATTTTATATTTAAATAGAATGTCCAGATGGTTTTTAACGATTAACCTTCGCCCGTGTTCGTTTGATATAAAAGAATTTGCTATTAATTTTTACAAAACCAAGTGGACATTATGAATAATAAAAAATGTTAAAATGAATGAATGCAGGCCTCGTTAAACTTTAATTGTTTCATTAAATAGAAGTAGAAAGATAAAAAATTACCATTACAATTATAGCATTATTTAAGTTACATCACCAATTCTTATTTAGTTGACATTTTATTGTAAAATTTCAAATTTAATAATTTTATTAAAACTCGTAAAACGATAAGATATAAATTAATTGTAAAAGTGACACAATTATTATAAATGAATGGTTTTCATTTTGATTCTCATTATTTTGAGTGTTGAACTCATCATGAAATTTTTCAATTTTTAATTTAATTTATTTTGTTACGTGGATTAATAAGTTAAAAAGGGCACTCTTTATCACTCTAAGAACATGAAATTAAATTATTGAAATATTGGAAATAAGTTTAAAAATGTTAAAAAAAAAAATATTAAAAGAAGTAATTAAACAACAGTAAGTCGGTGCAGGCAATACAAATTATTATTATTATTATATTTGTCTAGAAAATGAGGTGTAACAAACGCATTCAATTAAATGTGTTTTATTGGATGTGTTCAATATAAAAACAAAAAAATTTAAATGTTTTGTTGGATGTGTTTTATTTTAGAAAAGAAAATATCATAATTATCATAAGCAGTCCAAAAAATATTTTATTTAATTTTTATAAAAAAAAAAAACAAAAAATATAAAAAAAGTTTTTTTTTATTTTAAATTAATTTAAATGTTTATGAATTAGTTCATTTCAGTTTTCAGACTCACAGAGTATTTTCTGGAAATTTTTTATAAATAGTAAAACATTTTGATATAAAAAATCAAGACTGTGCTTTACCAGATCAGTTCTGTAGTAAGTCTTCATTACTTTCATTGAAAATCTGAATTGAAGGTGATGGCACAATGTACGATTTGGTGCTTTGCTTGCTTTGATTTGAAAATCAAATAAACCAAGCAAAGTAATCAAAGCAATTTCAAATGTTCCCTGAAATGTAGTCAACAAAATTTAGTTTTTTGGCTTTATTTCTATTTTCGAATTGAATAAAAATATTTTTTATATAAGTTTTAAGGTTTTGTAATCGACTATTATAAATTATAATATCCCTTTAAATTATTTTTTCTGTATATATATATATTATATTTTAAACAAAAATTAACTTAAACGAGGAAGAGTGTAGTAGAGTAGACTGTGTCAACTCTGGGATACCCTTATGACCGTAACATATACATTATATCATTCCGGTTAATTACTTTTGGCTTTATTAAATGTAGTGGAATACTCATATAAAATAAAGAGTTGTATGGCAGCTACTCGAACCTTCTGTCGTAGACCAACCAAATTTTGCAGAAACTTTGGCCATTACACTAAACAATTTTTGGCAAAAATTCAGACACCCAGCTTCATTAGGTGGAGAGTAATGCTCATATAAAATAAGGAGTTGTATGGCAGCTACTCGAACCCTCTGCAGCAGACCAACCAAATTTTGCAGAAACTTTGGCCATTACACTAAACAATTTTTGGCAAAAATTCAGACACCCAGCTTCATTAGGTGGAGAGTAATGCTCATATAAAATAAGAAGTTGTACACTTAATAAAGCTGTATGTTTTAAATTTTGCCAAAAGTAATTAACCAGATGATATAATGTATATGTTACGGTCATACGGGTATCCAGAGTTGACACAGTCTACTCTACTACACTCTTCCTCGTTTAAAATAAATTGATTTATTGAATTTAATTGCATTTAAAAAAAAATTTCTTTTTAAGTTTCCTCTGGATTTAAGTCGAACACAATCTAAGCCTTTTAGTTTAAAATGTAAGAAGTCTAAACGCCTTGTAAACAAAGTATGTATTAAAAAATATCACACAATATTTATATCGTCTGGTAAAATTTATAAGTAAATTAATAAATTAAAGAAAACAAAATGAATAAAATATAAAATAAATATTATGTTGAATTTTCATTAATCTAATTTAAATTGATTAATCTAATTTCAAAATAGTTAATATTAATAAAAAATGTAAAAAATTTACAAAAAAGGATTATTTAAAAATTATATTTCTATAATTTACTAAACTTTTATAAACATAAGTTAGCTAATTACAAAATACAGTTTACATATTTAGAGTACCTGACTTCGACATGCGTTGACCTGCAGAATCGATTCAGGATGGAGGGATATATTTTTTGTATTTAAATTACAAAAAATTCCCTTATATATAATATATATATATATATATATATCCTAATAATTGAAGGAAATAAAACACCCTTAAACTTCCAAACTTTTAATTCACTCTAAAAATTTCAGGACAAAAAATGAATCACCCTGTATATTATAAAAACTTTTTCTTAAATTTTTTTAATTTTTTAATTATATGAATTTTCTTAACAATTTTATTCTCATGCAATATTTTAAATTCAGTTAAACTTCCCTTAATTGTGTTTTTGATTTATATTAAAATAGCTTTACTTCTGATTACTTTAAATTTTATTAAAGTAGGTATCCAGTATTTACTTTAGACACTTTATTAAATTAATCAGAATTGTAATAAAAGGTTACCTAAATAAAATTTAATAATTTTTGTACACTTGTTTTATTTTTAGTATTTTCCATAAAATTCCCTTTCCTATTTAAATATCGAATTCAAGTTAAAGAAATACAAAACGTTTAAGAATTACTGAAATAAATCTTAGAGGCATATTAATGTCATGGTAAAACATTACACGCAATACTCCCACGTTATACATGACTTTTATCGATTTCAACATTAAATTACAAAAATTAAATCAAATAATTATGAAAAATTTATACACTTTTTGCACGATCTCTATAAATTTTTTTAATTTTTTTTATAAACAATTTTTTTAAAGAAATGTGATTCTTTTATGAAAATTGTTTTTAAATTTTATTTATGGTAATGACCTGAAACTTTACGTTTAATTGCCGATCGATAGTTGTAAAAATGTTAATTTTGATTCTTTAATTTTTAATTTGTTTATTTTATTTTTTTATTCTTTAATTAAAATTGAAGTTAAGCATATTTTAATTATTACTAATAAATTTTCAATAAAAAAATATCCAAAAATATCGCATATTATTAAATTTATATAATGGACTTCCCATCACGTATATCTGCATTCTATAGAATAAAAATATGAATTAAAGCTCTAGCTGAAGCTTATTATTGAAGGATCAGATTTTATTATAGGAGAATTTAAACTTTACATTTAAATACCTGGGAAATATTAGTATTGCAGAAATATCACTTGAGTAAGGTCCAAATAGTTTACGTTTTTTAGCTATACAATTTCTGCAGTTATATTTTATCAGTTTTCTATTGGATATACAAATTTAACGCCTTTTTATTCTATTTGAAATATGATTTTCATTTCCTTTATTCTTTAGTACATTTGTAGGTATATATACCTTTAATCAACGTTGTTCAAATTAGTCATAGTACTTCTTTGAACTAAATGAGGTGAAAAAATAATGGGATTGACCGCGCTTTATTAATTTGAACAAATCTGTTATAACTACACTTAAAGAAGGTTAACACAATACTAACAATAAAATAAAAATCGTTAAAAATGTACATGATAGAACGTGTTGATACTAAATTTCGTTTAGAAATTCTTAAGAAAATTAATTCTGGTGCATCAATTTGATACATACGCGTCCGACAAATGGTTGCAAAAAGGGCTGAGCTTTGCTAGCTGTAAAGGGTTTACTAATGTTCATTTCCTCTGGACTTCCCAAAGTACACTTTCTAATGTTTATTCCCTCAGTAAATCATTGTGTACAGAATTATTTTGAAAGTCTGCTTTTGAACTATCTTGAGTCTATAATATCTTGGGTTAATTTACTAGAATAGAATTATTATTTTAGAATTAACTGGATTGAATATTAGAACATTTTGAAAACTTGTGTATTAAAACGTTATCTGGTCAATGGCGTCAGATGCCGCCTTTCATGCAGAAGGTTTCGGGTTCAAACCCCAGTCAGATTATATCTAATAAAAAAATATCGTAAAATTGTATAATTATATCGTAAAATTTTATACCGTAAATTTGATAACAGAAATAAATTTCGATTTCCTTCTTCTTTTGATAAATTTACTTTTGGGCTGTTTTGGAGCCTTCCGTTTTCCATTAAAAAATTTTCTTTGGAGTAAAAAGAAAGTTTTTTGTGTCTTAAATCATAAAAAATCGTTTATTAGCGGGTTACTATTCAGTACTTAATTTGTCCATCCCAGCAGTCAAAAGAATGGTCAAATCAAAAAATTAAAAAATTTTGTATTTTGATGAAAATTGAATGAAACTCTGATTATCGTGTTTTATCAGATTGTTTTTAATTTGATTCTTTTTATAATATGTAAGTACATAATATAATAATAAATTCTTATTTTCCATCTTGCTTTTGAATATTTGAATGAAGAAAACACAAAAATAAATAAAAACGAGGAAGAGTGTGGTAGAGTAGACTGTGTCAACTCTGGGATACCCGCATGACCGTAACATATACATTATATCTTGCGGTTATTTATTTTTGGCAAATTTTAAAATATTTAGCTTTATTAGGTGTAGAGTAATTCTTATATAAAAGAAGGAGTTGTATGGCAGCTACTCGAACCCTTTGCAGTAGACCAACCAAATTTTGCAGTAATTTTGGCCATTACACTAAACTATTTTTGGCATAATATCAGACACCCAGCTTCATCAGGTGTAGTGTAAAGCTCATATAAAAGAAGGAGTTGTATGGCAGCTACTCGAACCCTTTGCAATAGACCAACCAAGTTTTGCAGTAACTTTGGCCATTACACTAAACAACTTTTGGCCAAATTTCAGACACGCAGCTGCAATAGGTACAGAGAAATACTCATATATAAAAAGAAGTTGTATGGCAGCTACCCGAACCCATGGACCAAAATGGCTGAATTTAAATAGCGGTTCCGGTTTTTGCATAAAAACGAATTTGAGAAAATTTCATAATCCTAGCTCCTTTATTTTTTGAGTTATCGTGATGACGGACGGACATGCATCGCTAAAACGTTTTATTTTTCGATTCTGATCCGATCCATACACTTGAGTTGAGGCTGTGGTGGGCAAAGTCATTAGTTCCATGAAAGGTATGGCACGTCATCAAATTATTCTTTAATTTTGGTTTTGGCAGATCAGATTTTATATTTATTTTTGAATATATCTACACTATTCCGACATTGAATCAGAAATTTCGTGTTAAAAGCTTTTAAAGTTTAGAGTAGGTATTTAGAGAAGGTATAGGTTTATGAAAATAATTTATCTTTAGAAACTATATCTACAATCAATATCTAAAATCAATTTCAAGACACACCGAATAGCTGATTTTAATTTAATATTTCATTAAGTTTGAATAAATAAAAATAAAAAAATTTGAGGCTTAGTGAGGTAACAAAGCGTCATCGAATACTTAGTTGATTAATAACGCCGGAAGAAGTAACAAATAGCGTAACCAAAGTTTGCCAAACTTTATTTAAAGTTTTAACCGTTATATTATTGATTTACATAAATTTTAATTCTTTGTTCATCTTTGTTTTCATAGCTTGGCTATTGCCCAACCTCGTGTACAGTTCACTTTTATTTACGGAGACTTTTAATTATTCAGATTTCCCAATACAAAAGTCTTAGGCAATCCTTAAAAAAGACTGTTTTATGCACAAAAAGAACATTATTTTAATTTTTCATTGCTTTTGATGATTCCACCTCCAAATTTAGGAAATACAACAGAACAAGAAGGGAATAAACAGATGATTGTGGAAAGGAGTTTTTTGGATTAAAGTGAGATAAAGAATTTTTTTTATTGTTATACACCATCCGAATTCCGAATTATATTACGAATAAAATGATAATAAAGTCGTTTATTTAATTTTTTCAGTTTTTTTTTTTTTAAATTTCGTTTTTTTAACTCTGTTTTTTATTTAACAATTGAATAAAGCACTTCTGTAAGTTTTTTGAAAGGCTTGTCATTGTTTAAAATTTTATCTTAATATTATTTTGTCTTTTTGTTGGAAGTGATTTTTCCAAAAAAAATTTCCATAAAATTTTCTTTTGTCCTATATACAGAAATAAAGTTTTTATTAGGGCTCTTTAAAGTTTAAACTTTAATGAAAATTTTAAGAAATTTTATAAGTCGAAATAATGGTAGGGAATTTATAACAATTAATAACTATCTGTTTATTTATCTCTACCAAATATGTTTCCTCTAACAAACGAGAGTGCAACTCTACAGAAAATTGAATCTTTGAAAACTTTGGAAGAGAAATTTTTCGCAAAGCTGTAGATTTTTCGCTAGCGACTGTTTACACGATATAGGAATTTTTTGTAAATGGTAGATCTGTGGTAGAGCAATAAATAGAATTAAATTCAAAATAGATTTGTTTGTTGCAAACAGTTCCTTGAAAATGAGTTCGAAACAAGTAAAAGCTGCTGCTTTTAATTCGAATATAGTTAATTAAAAAATTGGAGTAGGTATGTTAATTAAAAAATGTTTCTTTAATAATTAAATTTATTGACTTAGCTTTCACTCAAGATCAAACTCAGATTAAATTATTTAATTTTTTTTTAATTTTAAATTTAAAATTTTTTTCTTTTCAGCATTGAAAATACACTTTATTAAACTCTTCCAACTCTTGCTCTAGGGACACTGTAGCTCCGTAAGTACTGCCATGAATTTATTTTTTTTGCAATACCTACTTGTAGTTGAAATTTCGTTTCTTAATTCCAAAGAGTGTAAAAGTTTTGTAAACGAACAGACGGACGGACATAGTGAAACTATATAGGCATATTTTTTAAAGTTTTCGAAAATCTGTTAAAAAATTTTGAAACTCATTTAAATGTTAATTTACTGATGAATGACGTATGAATGAAAATTTATGAAAAGTTTTAGAAGGTCAATTTTAAATAATTCATAAAATTTAAAATTTTTTTTAAAAAAAAGTAACGGAAACATTTTCACAACATAAATGTGAGGATTTTAATATTTTAGTTAGTAACTTCGAATGTGTATAGGAAAGTTTTTAATGAAAATTTTATGTAAGGACTAAGTATTTAAAAACTTTTTGGCTACCAAACGAGTTTTTTAAAAATTTATAATTACATACAGAAATATTTTAAAATAATTTTGGACTTTATTAAGTGTCAAAATATTTTGAACGTATAATATTTTTTTTTGTAATGTTTTTAAAATAAAATATTTTTTTTTTTAAAAAACTACCAAATATTCCATAAAATTCAAAATAATATGAAAATTTTTTGACAAATTAAAAACAGGCGGACGCGTATCGATTTTGGGGTACGTCAACATATTGACAGACGCCGTATTGTACGAAAATTTTACGTTTTTAATTAGGTTGAGGCCTTAAAAAACATTTTTTTGTATTCATTGCTTCTCTTTCCCCTTCATATACCACAGATCCACGAGTCGTTAATTAATCGACCACACAAATTTTATACCAAGTATGATAATTTCTCACTCAATTATGGACTTACGAAAATATAATTTCTAAAAATGGAAACAGTGTCTCAATAAATTTTGGGAACTAATTAAAACAGTTATTTTACATTTTACAAACGCTTTAATACAAAAGAAATAATGAAACAACAGTAAGTTGATGTATAGAGTAATTAATACCGTACACCTGACAAATTAAAATGACACTTGTACAAACTCAATTCAAGTCATTTTAGAAACATTAAGCAAACAAAACTGAATTACCTTGTACCAAATTTCAATTTTCAAACTTTATTGATCTCGAAGATATGCTGGTAAGGTCTAAGGATGCACGTTCAAAATTCAGAAACTGAAAGTAAACAGAACACTCTTGTACCAAATTTGCGGTTATAACTGTATTTTTGAAAATATGCTCGTTTGGCCTTAGTTCTAATCTAAAGCTTCCAGGATCCTAACGCATATTCTAATATCGCCCATTCTAAGTTCTCGTTCTACTTTTGTCATTAGTAACTAACACTATAAATTTTATTAAAATACCATCATTGCTTTTTTTGTTAATCGTGTTTATGAACGGGCAGACCGATGAACGTACGGACATCGATAAATCAACTCATTGGGTAAGCTATAATTTTCTATAATTTAGTTTGCCTGCTCTTGGTAGTTACAAACACCGTACTAAAGCTAATATACCCCTATAGCTATTTTAGGTATAGAGTATAACAAAAACATATTCGTACGAATAAAACAAAGCAATCAAGCAATTTAAAAACATGAACAACAAAATAAGCATCTGTTTTAAGTTGGTAACATCATGTAAAACGAGGAAGAGTGTAGTAGAGTAGACTGTGTCAACTCTGGGATACCCGTATGACCATAACATATACATTATATCATCCGGTTAATTACTTTTGGCAAAATTTCAAACATTCAGCTTTATTAGGTGTAGAGTAATGCTCATATAAAAGAAGGAGTTGTATGGCAGCTACTCGAACCCTTTGCTGTAGACCAACTAAATTTTGCAGTAACTTTGGCCAATACACTAAACTATTTTTTGCAAAATTTCAGACACCCAGCTTCATCAGGTGTAGTGTAAGGCTCATATAAAAGAAGGAGTTGTATGGCCGCTACTCGAACCCTCTGCAGTAGACCAACCAAATTTTGCAGTAACTTTGGCCATTATACAAAACTACTTTTGGCAAAATTTCAGACACGCAGCTTCCATAGGTTTAGAGTAATGATCATATAAAATTAGAAGTTGTATGGCAGGTACTCGAACCCGTGGACCAAAATGGCTGAATTTAAAACTCGATTCCGTTTTTTGCATAAAAACGAATTTGTGAAAATTTCATAATCCTAGCTCCTTTACTTTTTGAGTTATCGTGATGACGGACGGACGGACGGACGGACGGACACACGGACGGACGGACATACATAGCTAAATCGATTTATTTTTCGATTCTGATCCGATCCATACACTTGAGCCTATATCTACCCCCCCCTCCTTCTCTGCGTCACAAACGTAATGGTAAATTTATTATACCCTTAGACTATATAGTCATACGGGTATAAAAAAAAAACTAGTGAGGGAATGAAACGAAAAGTGAAACGAAATGAAAAAAATATATACATAACACTAATAAATGATTTGAATCATTGTATTTGACAATTTTTTTTTGATGAGGGGATTTTGATATTACAAATCTTTTCAAGATTATCAAAAAGTGTAAGACAAAAATGAAGGAATAAAAATGTAAAAACTAAATACGTATGGGAACAAAATGGTGGAGGTGGAGGCGAAAAAAAAACACTAAAGAATAAGAAGATAATGATGGTAATTTAGAAAGACTTTAAAATGAATTTAAAACTTTATATTTCATTCAGTTTATACATTGATTTTCTTTGGGAATTCAAGATAATAAATCTTCCTCTTGAAAGGAATTTAAGATAATGGCTCTTTAATTCTTAAAAGCTCAGAGGAGCAGAGTGTTATTTAATATGACAATCATCTTTAATATATTATATAAACTTCTTACAACTTTTTTTGAATAATTGTTTATATCTTAAAGAATTTTTATAACATTATAGTTATACTATTCTGAAGGCAATGGTGATTAATATTGAAATCGACTGCGTTTGAAAGATGTGTTGTCAGATTGTTTTGATCCACTAAATATTATCAATCATTGAATAACAAGTAATTAAATATTGAAAATTTTAAAATTATTTTTGAAAGTGGTATAGTTGTTAGAAGTAGTGTATCAGTAACCCCAAGCCCCACTCCAAATCATCTTAAACGTTAAGGAAACAGGACTAAAGCAACTTGTGCCAAATTTCAATTTTCTCAATCCCTTAATTTCGAGGATAAGCTGATTAGGTCTAAGGTGGCGGTTGCTATGGCAACTATTAATTTGTTTTCTTTGAAATTTCAGGAACATATAGAAAAAGTGCAGAACAACCCTGTATTACCCTTGAAAGTTTTATCTAATTAGTCGCATGAATATGCTCGATCAGAAGCTTTCGGAATTCAAACTTGTAATTAACATCACTTATAATATTCAACTTATTAAAAACAATGTGATCTATTTCAGGTGTTTTAATTATTTACACTTAAAATTTTAATTTTATTTCACCATGTAAATTTACCGTTATTTGCTATTATTAAGTGCTAAAATGACACTCTATTACACAAAATCATGTCAGAGGAAAAACTAGAAGAAAAAAAAATTTTTTCTTTCCCTTCATTAGTTTTTCTTTCTACTGTCATATAATTTTCATAGGTTGTTTTACATTTACAGATAATCTCAATATTTAAGAACATATGAAAATGTTTAATGGTTATAAGTATTAGCAGAAAGTTCGTCCGCCTGTTTTTAATATCTTTGGTAATTGATCTATATTAAATACAGATTAATTTTTGAGTAGGAACTCCGAAAAGAGGTATCGCATCAAGTGCGTCGAAAGGAGTGTCATCTTTTCTAATAAACTTTACTTTAACTTTGTTAACACCACACATAATTATGGTATGTATTTTGGGGGAAAAAAAACGGTTTACTTTATTCTAAAGATGCGCTTTGTAGTCATCAACAAAATTACTATACAGTGATGCTTCGAATTTTTGTTCAATAAGATTTTTATCAGCTATGCGCCTAGCTTAGGCAATTTGTTATGGATATTTATTCAATATATTAAACAACTGTCCGGACCTCAGTGACGAAGCTGTTAATTATCTGTCGTGTCATTTGAGCATATGCAAATCCGATGTCAAGACTTAAGGTTCCTTTATTTTATAAAAAAAATGCCCAATAACCTAAGAGATACTGGAATTCTGTAAACGTACAAAATTTTGTTTTTTAATTTTCATGCATGTATTAAGACAAAATTTTATAAGGCATATAGCTACCTATATTTAATATATTTTATATATACATATTACATTATCCTTTATAACAAATCCTTTGGTTTTCTTGAAACATTATGTGCATTGTAAAAATAGCAGGAACTGCAGGAATCGAACTCTTGTTTTTTTTTTATTTTATTTTTTGCAGTTCTTTATGTTTGTATGCATGTATTTTGGTTTTTGTTTTAGATTTTTGTAGGTTCTTTAATATGCTGTCATTGAACTTAAACCGCTCATAAAGTAGAAACTCTATTAGAAAAGGGGGTTATAGGAAAAAAACTTTATCTTTGTTGTTTTTATGTTTATTTTTATGTATATATTTCATACGTTGATTTATTAATATAAAAAAAAAAATTCAACTAAAAAAACTAAAGATTATTCAATTATGTGTTTTGACAGATTGCCAGAACTTAGTTGACAATTTTACGAAAAATTAAAAAACAACACTTTAAAGCAATAGATGCATCTGTAGAAAATATGAAGTAGCAAAATTTCTGCTAGAAAAATAAAACTGCAACAAGTCTCAAAGTGGAAAATGTAGGAGATTTCAAATTATTAATAAACGAAAGGTACAATCCTCTCACATCACTTTCCTCAAAACCAAGCTGTGCATTTGTATGACACGTCCATTCCTAAAATTTGGATCAAAAAAAGGTGGTGGTTTGAGTTTGTTAAAGTTGCACATTACGCATAGCTCCAATATGTAATTTTTGAAGCTTACAATATCCCTCTTCCCGAAAAAGAAAAAATGCCAGCAACGATAGATTCGGATCATTTTATTTTCTCTCAAAATTTTCTTCTTATAGTACAACAATTAAGTCTGAATCTATTTCCCAAAGTAAACTTTATACAATATATTTTAAAATAACACTAACACTTTATTTTACAGCATTTTCAATGTCTTTTGCCGCAGATAAGGAAGTACCGTTATCTAACAAATACTTTAATATAATATTTAATAAATATAATTTAGTCTTATATATAGAGTATATTATAGTTTTATTTCATTCCACACATCTTTTAGAAAGTTGTCTGATTATTTCAGACAATGCAGTGTATGAACTTATTACAGATGCCTCGGGATTTATGAAAAACTTTTTTAGATGAATGTTATTTTTAGAAAGTTTTCTTTTGTTTTAGAAATATAATTTGTTTTTTTTTAAATTTTTGGTGAAGTGTTATCTAAAAGCTATTGATATAATATATATATACGAAATAATAGGAGACTAGAGAAATATACGTAGACGACGATGCATTCTTTTAAAATATTTAAAAATGTTAGTGTTATATATGTATAAGTTTAATAGCGATGTTTTTATTTTTTGTAAACTTCAGCAATAATAGAATGAAAGGTTATTTAAAAGTGCAAAATAATTTTAATTCTATAATTAGTTTGAACATTGATAAATAAGTTATAGATGTTTGTCTTGAAATTAATTGCAACCCTTCCCCTAGAATAAGTATAGGGATATATTAACTTTGGTAAGGTGTTTGCTATCACCAAAAGGGAGCAAGCTAGTTATAGAGAAGTATATTCATATTTTTGCTCATCGTCATCTCCTGAGTCGAATTAGCGATGTCCCTCCGTACATACGAGGGCTCATCTAAAGGGTTTTTAAAATAACTTGTACGTTGTGTTTAATTGGTTTTGGTTTCAAAGATTTAAAATTAAACAGGGTATTAATTGCCTTGGAGCAAGCACTTCTGCAGCAAGTTTTAAAATGTTGGAGGCTCATTTTCGGGTAGCTTTTATACGCAGTTGTCAGAAGCGCTTGCTTGGCCGTTCTTGTAACTTATTACATACTCTAAAATTATAAAGATTGAAATGACTTTAAAAACCTTTAATTAATAAACAAATTCATTTCAAAGTTAAATTGTACGTATGGCTTTAAAAACCAAAAAAGAAATTTAAAAATGCAGAAAAAATAAAACTGAAAAATTTTCTAATTTTTTTTACTATTTTCAGTTTTTAACCCATAATAGTGTTTTATTTATTTCAGTCTCTTAATTTTTATGAACTCCACTCACTGGCAAATAGAAAACCTAGAAACCAAAACCAAATTAAATCTAGAGGTTTTCCACTTCTACTCCGGGGTTTTTTTTTTATTCTTGTGTTGTTGTTGGTTTTTCTTCCGTAGATCTTTGAACCAATCGTTGATACAAACAATTTCTATTCCTATAGTAAATATACTATTTTGCATAAATTCATAACTAAATAACATTTATTTGTTAACGAATATTTAAATTAAATTTATTTGATTTAAGTCTGGGTATTTATTTAAATTTTTATGTTCATTTTTTGATTTGTCTGACTGTAAAATTTAAGATTTCAAAAATAAATTGAATGGTTTTTTGTTAGCTTTTTCAGGAAAATCTTTCTATGCGGTATTTTAAAGGGTTCGAGAAGTACCTTGCTGAAATTTTTGAATTCAATATTGCAAACGAGTTTGGGTACAACTTACTTAAGTCCTTTATATTACATTGGTGCATATAGTACGGTTTTTTTTAACATTGTCACATAAAGAAAGCAATCAGTCGCAGGGTACTGTTCTCTTATTATAATGAATTATCATTTAACTTACAAATGATTTACAGATCTTTAAGACACCGCGAATTACGTTGGAGCTGTGTCTGTGTCAATGTTCTATAAAAAATCTATTCGTTAAAACTTAAGAAGAAATTAAAAATATTACTCCAAAAGTTCAACCCCTCTTCTGTAATACTCGTTTAACAACTCAATTATTTCGAATCCTGTAGCGATTTTTCGAACTTCAACTGAACTCTGAAAAAAAGAAACTTTTATAAATCGTTCCTTAAAATGGAACAGATTAACACCATTCGAAGTGTTTCCCAATTCTTGTGGTTGAAAAAACTTGAAAGTGGTCAACTTAATCCCTTGTACTTCGATTCCCTTTGATCTCTACTACGTATGCCATCGTTACTTTTTAGTACTATACTGTGCAAGGGGTTTACGTTCTAAAAGCAATATGTAGACTGCTGGAGTCGACTTAGTATTCCAGACACATGTTGACAGTTTTTTCTTCACTTTCTTTTTCTTATTAAATTTCCTTAAGAAATTTCGATTTCTCAATTTGGATTGTTAAATTATTCACTTTTCCTGTTAATTTCTCTAAATAGGATTGCCCTCAAAAATTTTATGTCACAAAATGGAAAAGTCAATTCGATATAATCCAGAAAAGTTTGCTTATTTGCTCACTCAATGGAAAATTATTAAAATGGATAACAGTTTTTTTTTTGAAAGGAAATATACAACCAAAAGAAAAGTGTTATTTAAAAATTTTCTGGTACATGGTTCTTTCCTTTCTTTTTGTTGTTTTGTTTTTCTTTTGATAAATCCTTCGTTACTTTCTTATTAAGGATTTGCAGGAAAGGAATAAGGATAGGAATATACAACAAAAAAATTGGTTTCTACAACTATTCTATACATGTCTGACCGCAAAACGAAATTACGAAATTTTTATGTAGAATTCGGTAAGGGTTGAAGTGAAGGTCTCGTCTGTTGAATTTTAATTGCATCTGTATAATAAATTACAGAATATCAAAATAACTTTAAAGAGTCATTTAGATGGCTGTGTTTAAATGAAATTAAGGTTTTCTATTTGAAAAGACTTTAATATTTTAAAAATTATTTGTAGAAAAATGGATTTAAAGTTCATTTCCGGTTTGCGATTCTAGATTCCGAACTAAAGTATTTATTTCAACCGTATTTAGGTAAAATTTATTTTGAAATTTTTTTAAAAGTTTAAATTTGAATATTGATTTGTAAATTTCGTAATTTGGAATACCCATAACTAAAATAGGAGTATTTAAATAACATCATTGATTCCTAAATGGTTGAATGAAAAAGAATGGTCGAATGAAAAAGAATGGTCGAATGCCATTATTTTTTATATTTTTATATAATCATGACCGTAGCCTTCGGTCATCAAAAATCACAGGATGGGCTAAATAAAAAATAAGATTAATTGAAATTATTAAATTGAAAGAAAAATTGTTTAGGAGAAACGCTAAATAAATAACACATAAAAAGGAGGGAGACATTAATTAGGGTTCGAAAGTAGGTAAGGTGCTCTGCTCTGACGCAGTTTCTTTTTTAATAAAGTCGAATTCACACGTCATAATTAAGATTTTGTAAATATAACCATGTTTCTTCATATTAAGTATGTCCCAAAATGAATAGGTAGATAGAATAAAAGGACTAGAGCTATAAAGTCTAATATAGCTTTATATCACTTTAGAACAAGAAATAAGGCCTACTTGATGAAAAGAAGGATTGGTGGCGATGCTCATCGCGAATACCGTAGCAGAGACTGCAGCTTCCATTCCTTCAAAGCAACCGGGAAGAGAGTTGTGAAGGAAAAAGCTAAGGCAAAAAATTTCTAAAATTAAATATAGCCAGTTGGTTTTTAATCTTTTTGGAATAACAAATAGGACCCACCTGATTTTTCGCGAGTCAGGCCTTAGTTCAAAACTTAATTTTAAAAGAAGACACAATAGACCCTATAGCTCTAGGTATTATTTCCTCTGCCAAATAAGTAATTCAACTCTTTTGACTCGAAATATACTCACTACATTAAAGTTATAGAAACCTTATATTGGTTATCGTTAATTGAAAATTTTCGAAGGACACACTAAAAAAACAATAAAATTACAGAATAAAGGATAAATGATTATTAATCTTTTTTTGACATTAATACCATATGTATCACATACCATTTCCAATATATTTTAAATTATATTTGTATACACTTGAATACAAATTTTATTATCTTTTACAAATCAAAAAAATTTTTATAAGCATTGCGTTTCTGCTTTTCTTAATCTATAAGATACAATATAGGTACTCCAAAAATCCCATTTTCCAATACTTTTTTTATTCGATGGAACTCCTAGTAAATTCGAAAATTCATTTACAAATAAAACAAATCCAACATAAAAATCATTTCAAATAGCAGGTTGTTCTATTTTATCGTACCTTGAAGAGTTCAAAATCGAAAGGACAAAATTTGTATTCCAAGTTCAATATCAATTCTGGGAATAATTAAATTAAATTTAGTCTATGTATATTTAATTCATCAATGTATCAAGGAACGTCTTAAGATTGTCTTATTTAGGGGAATTTGTCTTTTATTTGTACAAAACCACATATTTATTTTATATTTTATGGGGGTACCTATGGACGTGTGTTTGAGTAAAAATCCTTGCAATGAAAGACATTTATTTTAGTTTTAGTTTATTTTTGTGATTTTTCTCTTCTGTTTGGATTGTAAGATTGTAAGATTGATCCTGAAAAATTATTAGAAAATCAATTTTACTTTTTGTTTTATCAACATGAATAAATTTCTACAACTCTTTCTGGGTAAGTATCGTCAGAGCTACAGTTGCGGTAAAAATATCCTGTACATATTAAATTATTAGTTCATCTATGGATTAGTAGAAATAAATATGAAATACAAATAATATACATAATAAAATAAAGGAAATGAGTTTATGTGTTACTAACAACTTAGTGTCTAATATTGCCCTGAATTATCAAAGAAAATAAACATGCCCTTGTGACTGATAAATCAAAAAGTATTTGGGGTTCTAAAAATTCATTACAAAAATTTTCTTCATTTTTAAATCAATGCAATATCTAAGTTTATTCTGCCTCCAGGTTTTTTTATTAATTTTGAAATTCGATTTGTTCTAGAAAACACTTCCAAGTTTTTTTTTAATTAAACCATAGATCTAGTGGACCTTCAAGCGATAAAAGAAGTCATTAAATTTGTCCCTTGTGAATGACTACTGAAACTCTCTTAAAAAACGAGGAAGATTGTAGTAGAGTAGACTGTGTCAACTCTGGGATACCCGTATGACCGTTATATAAACATTATATCATTACTATTATAAACATTAATTACTTTTGGCAAAATTTCAAACATATCAGATTTATTAGGTGTAGTGTAATGCTCTTATAAAAGAAGGAGTTGTATGGCAGCTACTCGAACTCTTGGCAGTAGAGCAACCAAATTTTGCAGTAACTTTGGCCATTACACTAAACTATTTTTGGCAAAATTTCAGACACCAAACTTCAATAGGTATAGAGTAATGCTCATATAAAATAAGAAGTTGTATGGCAGCTACTCGAACCCTTTGCAGTAGACCAACCAAATTTTGCAGGAACTTTGGCCATAAAACTAAACTACTTTTGCCAAAATTTCAGACACGTAGCTGTAATAGGTACAGAGAAATACTCATATAAAAAAGGAAGTTGTATGGCAGTTACCTGAACCCATGGACAAAAATGGCTGGATTTAAATAGCGATGACGGCTATTGCAAAAAAACGAATTTGCGAAAATTTCAAGATCCTAGCTCCTTTAGTTTTTGAGTTATCGTGCGGACGGACAGACGGACGGACAGACGGACGGACGGACAAACGGACGGACGGACATACATAGCTAAATCGATTTTTTTGTCGATTCTGATCCGATCCATACACTGGAGTCTATATCTACCCCCCCTCCTTCTCTGCGTCACAAACGTAATGGCAAATTTATTATACCCTTTGACTATATAGTCATACGGGTATAAAAAGCTGGATATTTCCTGGGAATTCGTTTTTTAATCATATATCTCAAAAATTAGTAAAGATTGTTATAACTTACTTAATGAGCTATAATTTCTAAAAGGAACTTATGGCCAACTTGTCAGAGGGCTTATGTTCCACATAAATATTTTAAAGTGATTAAAGGATGCTTTAAGGACTTATACTCCACTTCCTAAAGGACTTATGACCCTGGAAGTTATAACTCTGCAGCTTCTCGAATATTTATACAGGTTTTGATTTTAATATCAATTTAGATTGAGCTCTTAACTCTTAAATTAGTATTTAGTAGAAACCAAAGTTAAATGTTATCTAACAATTATGTAAACGTCTATATTACAACTTAAGCACATATACAAATATTATATAATATTACATAAATTCGCAAGGTCAAGTTTTTATTTTGAGATAGCACGGACACTGTAAGTCCTATTTTTACTAGTGACACCTCAATTTTTTTAATGATCCTCCATTTCATCAAAGGTTTAGATGGTCCGATGTCGGAAAAATTATTATTTTGCCTGTAGGGCCAAAAGTTTTGGAGGTATATCGATGTATAACTTTAGCAATTATCACACAATTGATTCACACAGTAAAAGACAATCTAGGTATATTTTAAAAAGCTAAATAATTTTCCACTGCTGTAAGAAATTTACGATATTATGTAGTTGTAAAATATGTAACCCTTTTTTTGATCCTTTTAAAAATGAATAAAGCAAAAAACAATAACAACAACAAATTTAAAAAAACTATGCAGACAATTTTTACGACTATCAATATTTTATTTTAAGTTTTATGTAAGGAATAGAAAAAAAAAAGAATAATAAAATAATAAAAAAGTAGATCTCATTTAATAATTTTCCTTGGAATTTGTGAGGAAATATTTTGCGGAACACATATGTGCGGTGAAAATTAGTTTTTCATTTTAAATTTATTGTTCTGAATTTTTATACCCGTATGACTATATAGTCCAAGGGTATAATAAATTTGCCATTACGTTTGTGACGCAGAGAAGGAGGGGGGGTAGATATAGACTCAAGACTCAAAAAGTAAAGGAGCTAGGATTATGAAATTTTCACAAATTCGTTTTTATGCAAAAAACGGAATCGAGTTTTAAATTCAGCCATTTTGGTCCACGGGTTCGAGTATCTGCCATACAACTTCTAATTTTATATGAGCATTACTCTATACCTATGGAAGCTGCGTGTCTGAAATTTTGCCAAAAGTAGTTTAGTATAATGGCCAAAATTACTGCAAAATTTGGTTGGTCTATTGCAAAGGGTTCGAGTAGCTGCCATACAACTCCTTCTTTTATATGAGGATTACAATACACCAAATGAAGCTGGGTGTCTGAAATTTTGCCAAAAATAGTTTAGTGTAATGGCTAAGGTTACTGCAAAATTTGGTTGGTCTACTGCAAAGGGTTCGAGTAGTTGCCATACAACTTCTCTTTTATATGAGCATTACTCTACACCTAATAAAGCTGAATGTTTGAAATTTTGCCAAAAGTAATTAACCGGATGATATAATGTATATGTTGCGGTCATACGGGTATCCCAGAGTTGACACAATCTAATCTACTACACTCTTCCTCGTTTTTTCTTATATTTTCTGGTTTAAAACTATTTTATTTATTTTTTTTTTTCTGATTCTGTTTTCGTAACATTAAGCAAATCTTGATGGATTGAAGAATTTTAATGAAAAAAATGCATTTATTTTCTAACTTTTTCAGATTTTTTTTTACGAGTTGTCTTTAAATTTCAATTTGGATATATGGCAACTTGATTATCAAATTATTTTTGTAGTGTCATACGAAAGTTTTTAATTAAATATATATGAAATGTAATATTCAATTAATCACTAGGCTGGTTGGCACAGTGGTTAGGTTCCAGTTCGAATCCCAGTCAAATTGAAAAACTTTTGTGGTTTTGGCTTGATTCAGCTTTCATACGTCTTTGGGCTCAAATTAATGGATTAATAAAAAATTAATAATTATATATCTTTAATAAAAAATTAAATCTTTAATTCAATTGAATAATATAACTCACAGATATAGAATACCATATAGCTCAAATACAAAATATAAAGCTGTTAAATTGAACCCATTGGCGAAAGATTGCTGAGTCGAATCCAAAACCATGGAAAAGTTTTTTTCAATTTTACTAGGATTCGAATCCGGGCCTCTCGATTGCAAGGTCGTCTTAGAGGGAGATATTGAAATAGAAGTAATAAGTCTGATAAGTTGAGTATTAAAATATTTCTAATATAATAAGTATCGATTCAACTTCTTTTGGTAAACTTTCAAATATTGTTTATATTATGTTTGTGCGAGTATCCTAGACTTGACACAGTCTACCCTAGTCTACGGTTAATTTTTAAGCACATATACATATATATTTTTATTTTATTTAATAAATTTTTAATATTAAATTTATTATGAATTTGAAATTTAATTTAATTTTTACCATTTTTTTTGTTGTTTTAGTTTATCCACTGAATGTGATTATCACATTAACTTGATTTAAAATTTAATTAATAATTTATTCATTAATTTTTGAGGTTATGGCAAAACACTTGTGATAATTAGCTGAAACTAGAACAAAAAAAATTAATAAATACCTACATAAATTTTTTTAAATAAAATTTATTTTATAAATTTTCTAATATTATTGGGTTAGGTAATATTATTGTGTAAATACAATGATGTTAAATAAATAGAACGAAACCTATCTATAATAAATATTATATAATATTTATATAATAAATATAGTATATGACGTGATAGTATATGGACAATATATGCATTTATATAATCCTGTACAATAACATTTAACGGCTGGGTGGCACAGTGGTTAGAGTGCCGACTTTCATGCGAGAGGCCCCGGGTTCAAATCCCAGTGAAAGTGAAAAAAGTTTTATCTGGTTTTCAACTCGACTCAGCTACCATTCGCCTTTGGATTCAAATTAATGGCTTAATTAATAATTAATAATTATATATCTTTAATAATAAATAAATAAATAAAACAATATAAACAAATACAAAATGTAAACAAATATTTCATATAAATAATATAACTCACTGATATAGAATACCATATAACTCAAGTACAAAATTATTACAATATAAACAAAAATAGAACTGTATTTATTGAAAATCTAAGACATTTATACATGTTATAAGGCGTAGTACTATCTCATGTTTAAATTGTATGTGGAATTCATTTGATCAGTTCTAATATATGAAATTATCTCCCCTGTTCCGAGATGCACATATATAGTCAGGCTGTTTAGCTTATCACAGTGAACAGTTAGCATGTAGAGGTGCCAGAAAAAAAAAAACATTGAAACAGTTTGAAACTTCTCACCGTTTAACTTTAAGTTAAGCCAATAAACGCTAAGGTTCTTAATCCCAGTTTTCAACTTATTGACAAGTTAAAAAACAAAACAAAAACATGCGCTTGTATATGAAAATTCTATACATTTTATTACCAAATTTAAGAATCCATACTGTATTCTCTTTGCTTTGCATTGGGAGTGGTGTATCTGACACTTTATGATTTTGAAAAAATGATATTATATAAACAATAAAAAATTTAAAGTGTAGATTTAATACAAAAATAAGTACCGAAAAAAATGCAAACTTAAAAAATTATATTTTAATTCAGCTCCCTCCAAGATATAATATTCTCTATTACAAAATCTCCGCATTAAAACTCAAAACTCATATTTTGCATAAAAATCTTATAAGTTTATTTTTAAAGTCATTGAATTTTATTTTTAAAATATGAGAAATAAAAAAAAAAACTCAAAAATAAAATTAATCTTGAAACTTTATTTCTTCATATTTTCTAAATTATATTTTCAAGATTTTCCAAAATGATGAATTTCTAAGAAATGAAAAATTTATTTAGTAGGTCATTAAAAAAAAAATGCTTTCTTTTTATTTTCAAGGAATTTATGAAACAAAGATGGGAATCAAGCGTTGGTGCGATAAAATTTAATGGATAAATGTCAGATGAAAATGAAATGTCAATAACATTTTGAGGTTTTGTTGTTTTTTTTTTTTGTTTTTTATTTTAAAGACGTTTTAAATGCAAGGCCATTTCTTTTAAATGAAAAAAAAAATTTATCTATGGTATTAAATAAAATGTCTAAAATTAAATTTTGATAGTATTTAATTTCGTTGGAAAATACTAAAAAATTAAATGTTTTTTTAAGACTTTGGATTATCACAGGAAAAGATGACCTAAATTAATGATTATATGAATGAAATGATGATAAAAATGGATCAACTTGAACAAAGAAATATAATAATGAATTAAAATAAGTTGAATAAAACTCGGAAGATAAAAATTAATAATATAATACAATATAAAATTTTAACCACAAGTTTAGTATAAAAAAAATTTTTAAATAAAATCAGAAAACATAAATTAAATGAATTTTCAATATTGAAATGAAAAATGATTTTGTAATAATAAAATTTGAGTGTTAAGATTTGAAAACCAGTCACAGCTTTGAAAACCATAAATATGAGCTGAACTTAATCTTCATTAAATTTTCTAAACAGATGATTACTCAGGGAGCCTAATTATACTTTCGAATTCATACATTTCAGTAGAACCTGAATCTAATGATAAAATACTAATAATATAAAATTAGAGAGCGTATCCAAATCTAGCGAATTTTAATTTCGTACTTTTAAAAATCTAGTTTTTTAAAATCTCGGGGTTTTTTTAATCACGGGTGTCAAAATTTCGGTGTTAAAACCTCATGTCTCTAAATCTCGCATTGGTGCGATACTTTTTTAAAAACTCGCGAAAAAATTTAATGCACACATTTTACAGAACACGAGGGGATATTATATACTAAGATAAAACACAAGTTTTTAAGTTAGGAGATTTCGATACGCGAGATTTTAAAAAGGAAGACTTTGGGACACGACAACCCTATAAAATGGTAGTAAAATATTTTATATCAATTTTTTACGTGTCACAAAATCTTTGAATAAAAGATATTTAATAATATTTGAGAAATGAATTTTTTTTTTTTGAGGTGCAACAAACTATTTTATTTGCCTCACACAGCAGTGCTGTGTCAATGTAAAACTCTCAGTACTCGAAACTAATTTTTATACTAATGCTGCTGCAATGTTGGTTGGTCACAAAATCAGTTAGTTATATTCATATGTGCATGTGTATGTTATTGAAAAAGCTTTTTAAACCGCGTTTTTCTGAAGTCTATCGCGTAAAAAGAGAATTGAATCATTTTTTTTTTAAATCGCGTTATTTGAAATTCGCGTAAAAAAAGAATTAGGTGTATTTAAATCTAATCTTATAAGTAATTTAATTAGTATAATATATAAGAAAAAATAACTTCATTTTCCTGCATTTTATATCATAATAGTCAACTAGTTTTGTTGGGTTTTTACTTTATAATGTAGGTAAGTTTTAAAAAAACGTGGTATAAAATTATTTTTTTTTATAAGTAGTATTTTTTTTAAAACATTAAACCAAAAATTTTATATAGGTACATAGGTACATGTAAATGTTAGTACCTTATTTCAATTGTAATAAAAGATAAAGATTTCATAAATTGATGTTCCAAAAATAAAAAACAATTTCCTCATATTTTGATAAAAAATAATTCTTGAAAAGGAAATTTTTTATCAAAATATTATGAGAAAAAAAAATTTCCACTTATATAAAATTTTTCCCAAAATTTTTCCCGTTATAAAACAGAATTTGATTGAACAGATTTTTTAAATTTGATTATAATATTGCATTCACTATACTATGTTTTATAATTTCTTGATTTATTTGGCCTTTTTTTAAAAATAACAGATTACAGAAATAATGTTCATACATATTTAAAAAAAATTTGCATACTTTTCTTTCTGTAATAGTCAGCAATTACCAGAAACATTGTACATGTGTTCATTTAAGAGATTAAAAAACAAACAAAATAAAAATTTAACAGTACTGTATTATAAAATCTTTTATGGCTTTAAAAATTTTCTGAAAACTGTAAATGTTTCACCTCACTCTATAATTCAGTTTGAAATTGTTATAAAGCAACACTGTAAAACATATTGTATAAAATCCTGTTATTGAAGTAAATAAAAATTTCTACAAAAATCTGTCTAACATAAAAGAAAAAACAAAATGTTATACCTTTTCAAAACAATCTGTTATGTTAAATGCCATTTTACACCTACAAATAAAATAACCTTTTGAAAGAAAAAACTGATGAATGAATAACAGATAACATTATTTATTTTCAAAATTTATTAGAGAAAACTGTAAAATCATTTCACATGATATAGTAAGTTATAAAAATGTACAAAATTGGAATAAATATTATTTTCCAAGATTTATTCTGGAAAAAAAGATGTTAAATGTTATTTTATATGTAGAAATAAAATAATTATATTTTAAAACGGAGAAGTATGATGGTTTATTTAATTCTTAACATTAACATGACAGAACTGTTAATTTATTTAATATGTACAGTAGTCCCCGGATAATTACCTCACTAGAAATGCATAATTTTTTGGTTAAATAACCGGGAAAGGCATATATCCGAGTCTCGGATAATTTCCTTGTAGAGGTAGATAAAAAAATCCCTCTTATTTTCAACAACGAGGTAAAAAAACAAAATAAATTTTATTTTGTGTAATATGTATTTGGTGATATGTACCTATTATATGTACATATTATTAAATACATATTATGTACATAGTACTACATATATGAATATGGTCGTATGTTTTTAAGAAATGGACTGCAAAAAATTTATTTAAAAATAACTTAAGCATTATACTTAGGTAATCACTAATTTGTATTTTTAATTTGTATTTCAATATTTTTTATTAAAAATAAAATAAATAAATAAAAATTAATAACATAAAAATTCCATTCATTGGATAACAAAAAAAATTAAAATAAAAGTTAATAACAAAAAAAATCCATTCTTTGGATAATACAAAAAAAATTAAAAGAGTTAATAACAAAAAAAATCCATTCTTTGGATAATACAAAAATATAAATTATTTACATATAAGGTTTTAATAAAAAATCATTAATTTTTGTTTGTTTTGATTTGATTAAATTTTTAACCCTCGGTTACTGTCCATGGGGTGTAATCCACCCCAATCAAGTTTACAAGACAAAATACATACGAAAAATTGCAGTAGTGGATCTCAAACCAATATGTAATCTCGTTTTGGATATTTTTTTTTAATTTTGTGTAAATTAAATATGGGCTTTGATAAAAAAAGACCTCGAAAAATGCAATCCAAAATGGGTCTGGGTGGATTACACCCCAGACAGTAATCTTGACACAAAATTTTTTTACAAAATGGGGTAGATTACACCCCCGACAGTAATCTTGACACAAAATTTTTTTACAAAATGGGGTATATTACACCCCCGACAGTAATCTTGACACAAAATTTATTCATAATAACGAAATTTTGTATTATGGTAGATATTTGAGTTATAATTGGGAACTTTTTATTTTTTTTATTATTATAATATTATATTATTATATTATATAAAAATAATTAATATTTGAATTGCCATAGCTACAAAAGCGTACAAAATTAATTTGTGTGAATTGCTACAATTTGGAGGCAATATCACAAATTTGTTTTTGGAATTTTTTTTTTTAATACTGAAAACTGGTGAAATAAATTACATTAATTTAATAAAATTTTTCTCTAAAAAATTGTTCCTGTTGAAAAAAATTTTGTTAATAAACTTTTATTTGTTATATTTCTGCTTTCAAAAACAACCAAATGCAAGAACGTGGCATGAAAATTATAGATTTTGTGATCATTTAAAAAGTATTTAATTTTAATTTTTTTTATTTTCTTATTAAATGGAGTATTTTTGGTTTTTATTATATATTTATTTATTTAGTTTTTAATAAAATGAAGTTTATATATCTAAATTTGTAGAATTTTTACTGATTTCATCTGGAAAAAAAATGCCTTAAGGTATTTATGTTATAGCAGTTCAAATACGCATTTGAATGTATGGGGTGTTTTCCACCCCTGGATAGTAACTACGTAACGTAAATAGAGGACAGTAACCGAGGGTTAAATAATTTTTCTTCTAAATTTTCAAGCTCTTCACATTGGATGTTTCTCTCCGAAGTGAATGTTTGCAAAATGTTTAGAGCTTTTATTGCATCCTTATTTGATATTTTTTCTACTATTTCTGTATTATTATCCTCTGTATTATCATCATCTGTTATTTCACAATTTTAGTTTTCTAGTATTTGGGAAACTATTTCGTTTTCTGATAAATCCCCATAACAAGGCACAGTTGAATCACATTGAATATAATTTTCAAATTCTATCTCAGATATTGGTAAATCATTTTCTTCTAACATTTCAAGATGAAAATCTTCTTCTTCTTCTGTATTTGCGTTAGTTATAAATCCAGCCTAAAAAATGTTCACAATAAATATGTTAGGAAATTCTGAATTTTATTTTGAATGTTATCAGTAACACATGAATATACCTTTTTGAAACAATTTATTATTGTTGTTTTTTGGACCTTATTCCAGGCTTGTTTTGTGTAATGTAAAACGTCCAAAAAACTAATTGATTTCAAAAATATTTTTGGTTCAATTTCATTTTCTAATGCAAGAATTTGTTTACGTATTAGAATTCTACGATATTGGCTTTTAAAGCTGTGAATTACACCAGCATCTAGTGGCTGGATTATGGAGGTGGTGTTTGGTGGCAAAAATACAATTTTAATCACATTTAATTCTACTGTTAGTTTATGACATGCGGCATTATCTACGAAAAGCACGATTTTTCTCTTTTGCTTTAACATTTTTTCTTCTAATTTAATAAGAATTTCATTCCAAATCGCTGTCGTCATCCATGCATTTTTATTTGCAAAATACGGCAGGGGAATTGTTTTATTTCGGAAACATCTGGGATTTTTAGATTTTCCAATGACAAAAATTTCTTTATAATTACCAGCAGCGTTACATATGTATAAAATTGAAATGCGATCTTTTTGTATTTTAAAACCCTTAACTTGGTCCCCTTTACGGAACATAGTGGATTGTGGAAGAACTTTGTAAAAAAGTCCACTTTCATCCGCGTTGAAAATATTTTCTGGTGAATAGTTTTCTAAAATCTGTGGTAAAACATTTTGAACAAATTCTACTGCCGATTCTGTATCGGCGGAAGCACTTTCACCTGAAATAAAAATTTACTTCTAATTCCTTTTTAAAAATTAAATATTTTTTACCTTGTATTTTTTTAACTTTTATATTTTCTCTTTTCTGCCACCTCCATAACCAGCCATTTGTTGGCTTAAAATCTGATCCAAATTTAGATGCAAATTCTTTTGCTTTTTGAAACAAAATTTCTGTGGAAACTACACCATTTTTGTATCTGATTTGGTCAAACCACTTTGACAATGCCCTCTCAATTTCTTCATTTGCACCTTTTCTTGACCGTTTCCTTTTCAAAGTGTTATGTTCCGTAGAAAATTCTATAATCTTTGACTCATTTCTTAATATCCTGTTTATTGTACTAACGTCACATTTATACTCGTCCACCAGTTCATATTTTGTTTTTAATATGTTTTTAAATTTACTGATAATGTTGAGTTTTTGCTTATACGTTAACGAAATATTTTTTCTTCTTTTATCCATTCCCGAAATTTTTAAAAAAGAATTACATACTTATTCAAAATACAAAACTTATGTTTATATTTTTCTATTATTGATATACAACTTTGAACTTACTTATTCAAAATGCAAAACTTTTTAAATCACCACTACTGACTTTTATTCAAAAATCATATGTCAAATTAACTTTTAAAATTTGATACTAGTCCGCGCTGTTGTGTTTTTTAAATATGTACTCAATTTTTTAAAATTTTTTTAAGGGTTCGAATCTTAGGTAAATATCCGAATAAAAAGCAAATAAAATTTAATAAAATTGCTCAAAATTCTAAAGTAATTAACCGGGATAGGTACTTAACCGGGAGGTAATTAACCGAATTATTTTATCAACTTTTAATAGGAAATTTAAATTGACAGTAAATTTTGAGCATATAAACGGGTTACGCAATTAACCGGGGGGTTCTTAAGCGGGGACTACTGTATTAATATAAGTTCCTTAAACTACAATTAAAGTAATTATATACCAAAGGAATTAAAAAACGAAATATGACTTGTTTTTTATTATAAGAATGTAATTTAGATTTTTTGATTCCATTTATTTATGAAATTCTTCTTTGTTTCTAACTGTTTCTTCTATTTCATTCCAGGTGATCTCGCATCTATTTATTTCATCAAGCACTGACCTTTTCCATGTTATTCTGGGTCTTTTGCTTATTCTGGACCCACCTTAACACCTTGAGGATTCCAGCATAGCCCCATGCTTGTTATGCAATTTGTAATATGTTATTTGGAATTATTAATTTTTATGTATTTAGTATACGTTAAGTACAACCTTGACCACCAATATTTAATTTGAATAATTTTTCAACATTTTACTAAGTGATTTTACATGGTCAAAATTAAAAATTTACAACTACTTTAGTCAACTAGTTGTTAATAAAACTGATGTGATTAATAAACTTATAATTTAAAAGTTTCAAATAGTTTTTCAATACAAAGTTTTTAATTGGAACAAGGGTTCCCTTGTATGTTTATACTAATAGAAATTTCCGAATAGAAATTAATCAATGAAACGAATGAAAGTGAAATATTTTGAGTTTTTCAAAATCCTGAAATTTATCATAGTGGTTTTTATGTTGATTTTGGGTTTTTTCTTTTTTTTAAATATTTCCCACATCTGAATAATTTTAAAAATAACACGTACTTAATTTTCCATGGTAAATGTCAAATATTTTTAAATGAACAGTGAAAATTGACCTTTTAATATTGCCATCAGACTTAAAAGGCTGAAGGATTAATAGAAAAAGGATGTTAAAAAATCAATTGATTGGATACAATACATCAGTTTACTTTTAAACATTCCCCTTTTTTGTTTTTCTAATGATTCCCAAAATATGTCTGTATATGACATTTTTAGCCAGTTTTTAATATTTTATTTGAGCTTTTATAAAAAAAGGTTATCGACTACCTCTTAAATTCAATTATTGAAAAAATTAAATAACAAATTATAATAAAATACCTAACGAAGTTTGTAATTTTGATACATGTTATTAATATTAGTTATTGAAGAACCACGGTTCGAGCAGGTGCCCTATACATCATCTTTTTAGCACATTTTCAAAAAATTTTGTAAAAATGTGCTTATATAGCTTCACTCTGTCCGTCCGTCCGACCGTCAGGCAAATGTTTAGGGTTGCCATACGGTACTAAAATTTAACATTACACAAAACTCAATTTTTGGGAGAAGTTAGATCCTCAAAAGTTTGTTGTAGTCGGATAACAAAATTTTTTTGTCAAGCTCCCTGTTTAGAACCAATAAGGGCTCGAAAATTGAAATTAAATTTGCCCTTTTTAAGCACCTGTAACTTGAATACCTGTCCAATTTTTTTTTTTATTAATTTACGAAATTTAAAGCTCCAACACTATATTTTGACATATTATGTTAAAGGTTTTTCTTAAATTTAAAAGCGGTTCCTTAAATTGAAGAAAGTGTCTCTCAGTTTTACCAATTTTTGCTTAGATAATAAAATTCTAAGTAAAATTCCAAATTTAGGTTTAATTCCTGAAACCTACAAAAATGGTAACGGCGGAGGGGGGGGGGAGGAGGTTAGATAAAGTTAAGTCCTTGAGAAATTTGGCAACCTTTCCCATTGAAGGGCTATTAGAACTTTAAAATAAAAAATTTTCCGTTTTTATAAGTTAGCAGTAACTTAGTCACCAATGTATATATTTCCCTAATTATACCCGTGCATATATATATGAACATCGGGTATATTAGATTTGCTCCTCCGTTTGTAACGCATCGATCTAGACGAGCTAGATATAGTGTCAAGGGTACGTATCGGCTCAGAATCGAAAAATTAGTCGATCTAGCTATGTGTGTCTGTCCGTCCGTCCGTCCGTCCGTGTGTCAGCACGATAACTCAAAAACTAAAAGGGCTAGAGTCTTGAAATTCACACAAAGTCATTTTTAGACAATTTCTAGGTTCCCTATTGTTTTTGGTTAAAATCGGACCAAGGCTTCGGGGAGCTGCCATACAACTTTTTTGCACCAATATGAATTTCTTCAAAACTATTTATACTACGGGGATTAAAATTACACACGGTTAGTTTTATATTGACTCCGGCACTTATATGAAGTTTCAAAATGTTAGGGCCCCATTTTCGGGGGGCTGCCATACAACTTCCTTGCACCAATATGAATTTCTTCAAAACTAATTATACTACGCGGATGAAAATTACACACGGTTAGTTATATAATGAATCGAGCACTTATATGAAGTTTCAAAATGTTAGGGCCCCATTTATGGGGGGCTGCCATACAACTTCTTTGCACCAATATGAATTTCTTCAAAACTAATTATACTACGAGGCTGAAAATTACACACGGTTAGTTATATAATGAATCGAGCACTTATATGAAGTTTCAAAATGTTAGGGCCCCATTTTCGGGGGGCTGCCATACAAAGTTTTCGATTCAATAACTCTGAATCTAATAAAGCTACAAGGTTAAAATTAAAATTGGGCAGGTAAATTAATAGGGCAAGTTTCTTGGCAAAGTTGGACATCACTCGGACCATCAGACTTTTAGGGTGGGCCAATTTTTTTTTTTGTTTTTTTTTTCTTTTTTGTTTTTTTTTTTTTTTTATTTTTTTTTTTTTTTTTTTTTTTAAGCTTAAGTTATGGGACAATGAATGAAAACTTTTTTTTTTTTTTTTGTGATTTTTTTTTTTTTTGCTAATTTTTTTTTTTTTTTTTTAAGCTAAAGTTATGGGACAATGAATGAAAATTTTGTTTTTTGTTTTGTGATTTTTTTTTTTTTTTTGTTAATTTTTTTTTTTTTTTACGTCAAAATTATGGGGTAATGAGTTAAATGTATAAGGGAAGTAAATTACGGTTTATTTTATACACCATAGTGGGTATGCACGGGTATCTAAAAGTTGACAAGGGCAACTATAATCTTCCTCGTTAAACGTTAATATTGAAGCTTGAACATTATATTCCGATAAAATACTTAGTATGAAACACTATATTATTTTGAAAATATGCTTTTTTAAAAACTCTTGATTTTTTTCATCACTTGTTTAATATGAGATTAAGTTAATTTATAGTGAGGCTAATGTCGAACGTCTGAATAAAATATAGTTTATGTAGTGGAAGAAGTTCGAACAGCTGCCATGCGACTTATATTTTCTTTTATGCATAACTCAAAGTGTAATAACTTTTGTAAACATAAAATTTTGCCAAAAGTAATAAACCAGTTGATATAATGTTAATATTACGTTCATACGGCTACCCTACAGATGACACAGTCTACTCTACCACACACTTCCTCGTTTTTATTAAAACATAATTTTAATATTTGATATTTATTAAAATCTAACACATAAGCATTAAAAATTGACCTAAATTTAATTAATTTATTTTCCTAGTTATTTATTCTTCCATTTATTTCAAAAAATAAAATTTAACTACAAGAACAAAAATAACAATTATTTAAATTATTATTAACTTAATTAAATTAACCGAAAAACATTGGCCATTGCGGTGAAGACGAATCATACAAGTTATTCCTTTCCCAGTTTCATATAAATAATATATTTAACATTTTATAATCGTACACACATACATTCACAAAATTAATTTATAAAATTAATAATAATTAATAATAAATATTTCTTAAATTCATATCACGTACATATATTTAATGATATAAATATATTTGAATTAAATGTATAATATTTTAAGATTTATGAAAAAAATTTTATTATAATTACAATATTTTTAATTAGAAAGTGTAATTTAAATTAATATCATATTTGTTGTACAGAATTTATAAAATATTATAAAAATAATTTTCTAAATACTGAGATATTCAACTAAAAAATAATTATTATATTTTAATTATAATTATGTTGGTTAAATTTTATTTCACTTTGATGAATTAAAGGGTTCATTATAGATTTTAAATAGATTGTAAATTTTATTGGGTAAAGTTCAACACTTAAGAGGAACCTTTTTAAATCAATTTTTAATGGACTTTTGAGGATTTCGAACTACCGTTAACTGAAATTAGAAAACTAAATTAAAGAGGCTTGAAAATCAAGCCTAATCGAGACTTATTTGTTTTATTTTAAATTGCGAAGGTAACTTGGTTAAGAAGGTGGAAGATCTTGGGTTCAACTTCGGTTCAAAAAATTCTAAAAAGGCTGGGTGACACAGTGGTTAGAGTGTCGACCTGTCATGCGAAAGGTCCAGTTTCAAATCCCAGTGAAAGTGAAAAATCTTTTATATGGTTTTCGAATCGACTCAGCTATCATACACTATTGGGTTCAAATTAATGGCTTAATTAATAATTACATATCTTTAATAAAAAATATTGTAATATAACAATATAATCAGCTACAAAATATAAACAAATAATTTAATTGAATAATATAATTCACAGATATAAAATACCCTATAACTCAAATACAAATTTATTACAATATAAACAAAATAGAACTGTATCTATTGAAAATCTAAGGCATTTCTAAATGTTATAAGGTGTAAAGTACAATCTCACGTTTAAATTGTATGTGGAATTCATTTGATCAATTCTAATATATGAATATATCTCCCCCTGTTCCGACATGAACATAATATAGTCAGGCTGCTTAGCCAATAATAGTGAATAGTTAGCAGGTAGATGTGCCGGTAAAAAAATAATCTTATATGTAAGCTACAGCAGTGTAATCAACGGCTAAACAGAAATAAAAATTAAAAAACTAAAGAATAGCCTAAATAACTTAATGAACGCACTCCACTTCTCATGAAGATGAAAACTAAAATAATATTTAATATTTTCTCCTTTAATTTCTTTATTATTTATACGTACTTATGTAAAATCAAGCTTAACATTTTGATAAAAATATAATCTAATTCAATTCTTTGTTTTTAAGATTTAATTAAGCACACATTTAACGTTGATTCAATGAAAATAATTTTTTTTAATAACCGCCACTTATAACCATTAGTTTTAATTCTCATTATATTATTTCCTGACTAATATTTTTAAACTAAACGTTAATCTAATTAAAGCAATTGACCACATTTATATAACAATAGTTTTTATTAATTTTTTTAATTTTGAAAACGTGCCTATCATTTTTATTTTTTTAATATTTATTAAACTTTCTAAAAGCACCCATTTAAAATTATTAGTGTGTTATAAATGGCCATTGAATACTTTAAATAATAAGCTATAGCGTGTAGTATTTAGTTAGAACGCTATACAGATAAGAACCTCTTCCATATGCTGAGTTGCTGAATAGAACATATATTTGTATCCCTAAAGCAGCACTTAATTAAAACAATCAAATGGACTTTTAGAATGGGAATTCTAAATGATTTTAATCACTATGGGAATTCGAACGTACGTATCTTAAATCAGAAAGTATTGACTCAAATAGTTACTTTCTTCCTTAAATTTAAGCTTTACTTCCTTTCTATAAGCCGTTACTTTTACTCTATTTTTTTTTAAATTTTTAAGAAAATGTTTTGTGTTATAGGGTCTTATATAATATTTTGAGGCATACCAATTAGACATACTTATAAGAATGAAAAAGACTCTTCTGAAATATAAAACCAGCTTATGAAACCTGCTGCGCCCAATTGCTAAATCGTTTGACAGATTAAAAATATATGTTTTTTAGAATTTTGGTTATCACAATTTCAATATAGAGCTTTTACAGAATTTGAGGGCTGGGCTACAGAAACAAGTTTGTTAGTATACTAAGCCTTATTTCCATTGTTAAAACTTCGATTCTGAATTACAAACGGCGTAAAAGCATTTGTAAACACTCTAACGGACAGAAGGACAACTACCTATTTAAGCATTCGTATTTCGAAGTTTTTCGAAAATGTACTTAAAACAAAGTAAAATATAATACGTAGTACGCAAATGAAAAACTTTTAAAAATAAAATACATTTTCTTAATAAAATAATAAATAGATCACGTATGCGAATTTTAACAACCAACAAACAAACACTGTTTTGTTTATAACCAAATACTTTTGAAAAATAGCCAACCTAAAAAAATTGGTAAATAATCGTAAAAATGAAATAAGAATATAAAATGTAGAAATAGTTTCCATCACTATCTAAATTGAAACACGATTGAAATCGTAGGAAACTTAAGAAATTAAGAAAAAAAAAACAGAAATCTTACAATTTAGTTACAAGTGTACATCGATTGAAGGCTTGCAAGGTTTTGCTCTCACCACAGAAATATTAACATAGTTGTTGGCTTAGTTTACCACAAAAATGTTTACAGAGTAAATGCTAGTCGAAGTCTTTTCCCACAAAAACAAAATGATTATAATTATAGTCAGTGCGATTGGGAAATACATCCTGTGACGGTTTTGTGCCCATTGTTTCAAGTTTCAATTGCATATACCTATGGGTTCAAAAAATTTTTCTAAAGATGCTTACAGACACTAAGGTTTGTTCTTGGCTGTCTCTGGGAGTGATGAATTATTACCTTAAAATATTTTACAGGGAGTCCTAGAGTATTACATCAACGTGGTAAAGTTAAAGTCTAATATTCTAGTAAGGACTTAGTTCTATTAAGTCAATAGTCTTTATTTCAACTATCTATAAATTTTTTAAGCATTTTAATAAAAATAAAGTGTAAAATAAAGAAATTAAATTTGATAGCTGTTCATTTGGATCTTATTAAAAAAATGTAAACGTTTGAATAAGAGTTATAAGGAATCGAATTTAATACATTTACAAAATAATGGACACGCAACAAAATAAAAATTTATATTATTAATTTTCTTTAAATATTTGTACATTTTTTTTGTATAATAATAAATTTTTCAAAATTTCTGACAGGATGTTACGTTTTCATTTGTTTCATTTATCGTTTTGGTTTCATAAATATATTTGAGGTTTGGTTTCCTCATAGCATACAAATAGGATTATTATTGAATTTATTTTCTAATAGACTCATTTTATTGTTTTAATTTCACTCACTCTATTTAATTGCAAAAAACAACTTAAAGTTTCACTCATAAATTATTTGATTGTAAAAATAATAATAATAGTAATAATAATAATAATAATAATAGATTGTTCCAGTTGTCAGTTCACATTATTAAATTATGACGTTTTGTATAATATTGCTATTTTATTTTTTTTTTTGACAGACTTTTATTCTGTTTGATTGGTGGGAGTTGAAAAGTTCCGTTATATTTTTGCTTTTTAAAAAAGAGAAACACAATCTTCGATTTAGGTCATGTTTTAATTTTAAAAATTGTATTATAAAAATGACAGATTGATGTTTAGTGTGGGGATACACAGTGGCTTTGAAATTATTAAATTTTAGCTTGAGTTTATACTTTCAGTTTTGTTTAAATGAAAAGTTCATTTAGAAAAATATCCTTTGGGAATTCCCTTTTTGAATATTTTTGAAATATATGTGATGAATGGAATTATGTTTTCTATTTGAATTATTTTCCTAATTTGATTATTTAAAATATTGAAACTAAACCAGTTTGAGGTCTTTTGGGAATCGGTATAAAACTTGCTGAAATGAAACTATTCAATCTAATTTAAAAAAGAAGGTTTTTAAATAATTATATTACCAAATAATTATATCTCAATGACATATGGTGTTGGCAGATTTCAAAAAATATAGTTCCTGAATGGCGTATTTGTTCCTTAAAGAATGAAAGGAATTTTTTTTAATCTTGTGGTATCCTTGTTGTTTTAGTCTTTTTATATATAAACCATTATATTTGGCGATGCCTTTTATGTAAAAATATAATATACTTATAAAAATACACTGTATATATATATATATATATATATATATATTGAATTTTGCAAATTATTAATGTACGGGTCTGAAGAATATTTTATTGTTTACCACATGATAGGATCAGTGCTGCCGTTTTGAAAATATTTAACTTCACATTTAAAAATTTTTAAAAGAAGAAAATGTTTCACATATTAATCTACAAGCCTTTTACTACATATTCATCTAAAATTTGGCCTTCAAACCTTTTCAATATTTATACATGGTTGGAAATGTTTGGTTCAAGTCGAAAGCCAAATAAAATATTTTTCACTCTCATTAGCAATCGAACTCTGCCACCTGGAATGAGGCCATGTTTGGCAATCCAGAAAATGTGCAATCCAGCTTTTTTTTAATTAACAATTATATCACTTACGAAACTTTACATAAATGAATTATTTGCAGAGCTAATCACTACACATTATAAAGGACATTAATATTTTCTGAACTGATGGATTTGAAACACTGTTACATTTTCGATATTAAGAAGATTAATAATTATACAATTCCGATTAAATCTACTTTTAATTAAATAAAAGTTTCACTAAATAGAGTTATTTTACGTGGTATATACATACACCCACATACATCCACTTTTTTAATACATTTTCACATATAACATATAGAATAAATATTCGCTCAAGAATTCCAATATTATAAATCTATTTTTTTTTATTTTAATTATTGATGGTATCGAACCCAATTTCTGTTAGAGACTTATATGTGTTAATTTTTTCCTTTTGTTTATACCCGTATGACTATATAGGCAAAGGGTATAATAAATTTGTCATTACGTTTGTGACGCAGAGAAGGAGGGGGGGTAGATATAGACTCAAGTGTATGGATCGGATCAGAATCGAAAAAAAAATCGATTTAGCTATGTATGTCCGTCCGTCCGTCCGTCCGTCCGTCCGTCCGTCTGTCCGTCCGTCCGTCCGTCCGTCCGCACGATAACTCAAAAACTAAAGGAACTAGAATCTTGAAATTTTCGCAAATTCGTTTTTTTGCAATAGCCGTCATCGCTATTTAAATCCAGCCATTTTGGTCCATGGGTTCGGGTGGCTACCATACAACTTCTTTTTTTATATGAGTATTTCTCTGTACCTATTACAGTTACGTCTCTGAAATTTTGGCAAAAGTAGTTTAGTTTTATGGCCAAAGTTTCTGCAAAATTTGGTTGGTCTGTTGAAGTGAGTTCGAGTAGCTGCCATACAACTTCCTGTTTCATATGATCATTACTCTATACTTATTAATGCTGGGTGTCTGAAATTTTGCCAAAAATAGTTTAGTGTATTGGCCAAAGTTACTGCAAAATTTCGTTGGTCTACTGGAAAGGGTTCGAGTAGCTGCCATACAACTTCTTATTTTATATGAGCATTACTCTATACCTATTGAAGTTAGGTGTCTGAAATTTTGCCAAAAATAGTTAAGTGTAATGGCCAAAGTTACTGCAAAATTTGGTTGGTCTACTGCAGAGGGTTCGAGTAGCTGCCATACAACTCCTTATTTTATATGAGCATTACACTACAACCTAATGAAGCTGGGTGTCTGAAATTTTGCCAAAAATAGTTTAGTGTAATGGCCAAAGTTACTGCAAAATTTGGTTGGTCTACTGCAGAGGGTTCGAGTAGCTGCCATACAACTCCTTCTTTTATTATGAGCATTACACTACACCTAATAAAGCTTTATGTTTGAAATTTTGTCAAAAGTAATTAATGTTTATAAATGATATAATGTTTATAAAACGGTCATACTGGTATCCCAGAGTTGACACAGTCTACTCTACCACACTCTTCCTCGTTTTCTTCTAACATTGAAAAATGTTAAAACAAACCGGCAAAATAATTTAAGAAGCCATTTTAAAAGTTACTTTTACTTGAACATATAAAATAACTTTTTAAAGTTATGTTTCTGTGCTCCAGTTTTTCGTTTTAAATTTTCCTTTCGTTTTCAGTTCTAATATTATTTTCTTTAAACTATTGAGTTGCTTTCTTCAAATAAATTAAATAATATAAAAAAAATCATGAAAAAGCAGTTTAAAAGTTTGTGAAAATCGAGAAGGAAAAAAATTTAAAGAAAATTGCAATATGGTTGCAATGAAACAATATTCTTTTGTTATTGAATATAATGAACCTAACTGTTAAAACTAGCTTACTTTTCATTTTTTTTAAGTATATATTTTGTAAAAGCAATGTTTTTCTTTTAAAAATTATATTTTATATTATTGAAAATATGTTTGTCTTATGTCTACGTCTTTTTACTTTTACTGTTGGTGGATCGAATCCAAAACTTAGAAAAAAATTGAAAAACTAAAGTAACATGAAGATGTAAAGGTTCTTTAACTTATTTTTTGTTTTCTATCTTGATAAAGTTATTAAGAAACTTGATATTAAATAAAAAAAAAAAATAAAACAAAATATTTTTTTCAATATATACTTTTATTAAAGTAAAACTAGCCCACTAAAATTTAGAAAATAAAATATTGAAGGTAGATCTTGGAGATTTGTAACTGTTTAAATATAAAAGTAAATTGCTGGTATAAGAAACAGTTCTTTTAATGCTTGAAAACTTTTAAGCTTAAAATATTGAAAATTTTCATTAACCAAAAATTTAAAGTAGACCCTTTGCATTTAAAATGTTAAAAATACCTAAATAAATGGCTGGATTAGGGTTAATCGAAAGAAGAACTGCCGCGAATTTATTAAAAACTTCATTTTATTTACAAAACACAGTGTAAAATACTTAGAACAATTTATAGGGGTCTGGTTTAGTACCATGTTCAATTTAGTTTATTGAATGTGTGTCAAGAACGAGGCGAACGAACGAGAACATTGTTAAATTTAGAAAATCTCGGTTTTTTCCATTGCTTTTTGTTTTTTTTCTAATTTAAAGTAACTCCAAAAGAATTCGCACGGGTATTTAAAAGTTGTCAACGGCAACTATAGTCCTTTCGGTTCTTTAATAACAATCTTTAGAAACATCATTGTATTTTCAGAATAAAAGCATTTGCGCATACAAGTCTATTCATTATTACGTTGTATTCATCATATTGTATTCCTCAGAATACAAGCATGTGCGTTACAAGTGTATTGATAATCTTAATTTAATAGATATTTAAAGTTTATTTATATGGAAAGTAATAAAATAAAATAAATATATTTTTCATAATAATAATAATATTTTGTTTTTGTACACTTTTATGGATAAAAATTTATATATCGAAAACGTGCTTAGATTAGAAAACATAAATGTATGGTGAAAGCATAAGAATATATTTCATAGAAAAACAAATATTAAGTAGTTATATTTTCCGTCAATACTTTTGACACTGCGACTTCTGTCATAATCGCCGTTCTATTACTTATATTCTATTACACTTAAGATTGCTTTACTCTATCATTGTTTCCAAGATTTAAAAAAAAAAAATTCTTAGATTTTCATATTGAAATTAATTTTATCATAATTAATATTAAATATATGCTTAGAATTATTTTTTAAATTAAAAAAATGTTACACATGAATTCGTTTTAATTGGCAGAAAAATTAAAACCTACCCTGTTCCTAGTTATTATCTGTCAAGGTAATAGAGGAATACAAAAAATTTTAATTTGCTGTTCTTTTGAAATTTAATTAAAGAAAAACGGCTTCTGACTAGTGTGCTCTTATATTATGTTGAATGTTATGTAGACTTTATTTACTAATGTAAAAGTACTTCTATTCGGACTTGTGTAAATTACATTTACAAAGATTTCAATTACAATTACTTGTAACTTTAATTATAATTTTTGAATCGAAAATATAGCAAAAGACAACGTAATATAATGTGTTTTAAATTTTTAATAAATAACTACTTTTTATAATATTAACGTAGGTAGATAACAGATAACGGGTCTTATTACTAATATTAATTACTGAGTTTTGTCTTCCAAAGATTAAATTTAATTTGTGTGACATACGTTTCTCTAAATCAATGCAAATTTACACCAGCGGATTAAGGGCTTGACCTAGTAAATTGAAACTTAATGAAAAATTGTTTATTGGCAATAGAAATCGTTCTATTGTTTCTGAACAAAATCGGGTTACGGAGTTTAGTAATTCTTATTCAAAAAATTTAGAAAAAATTGATTTTTAGAAACGCTTTTCTAGAAAAAATTTTTCTCTAGTAGTTATGCATGGTTCCTAAGACACAAGAAAGACTTGAGGAGCATCAGGTAGTATAGACTGTTAGGCGTTTTCTAAGGAGGTTCCCAAAAGTCCATTGTTTGGGAATTTTCTTAGGAATCTGTGATCTTGCGTACTGACAAAACTTTTAATCCGTTAATAATGAGAAAGATTATAGAAATTCATGGCATTGAACAAACCTTGGCAACCTCTACAACTTTTACTTGGGAATTATGGTGTCGGGTTTCTTGCTAGGATGTTTTTCAATAAATAAAAGAAACATATGTTGGTATGCTTTAAATATTGTTTGTAAGGATAATTAAAAAACAGTGTGTTCCTCATTTGAATATCCTAGGTACTACTACACTTAACTTCACTTTCCAAGTAAAATTACACCAGTATCCAGTTTAATCATCGTCCCTTATGACGATGTTGTATCCACTTAAAATTCAGAAAACTCTTGTTCTGACCAGGTCCGAACCAACAAATAAATAAGACAAAGGATACTTTTTCTTTTATTAATTATAGTATGTACATTCAATTAATGTCCTTTTTAATAATGTTGAATCCTTTTTTTTTAATGCAAAAGAAAATTTAAACTAAAGACAACAAAATTACCCTTTTTTGTGCACGTAATTGTAGTTGAGAATTTTATTTGGATATTATTATTTATTTTATTATTTTATTATGGCGATGGTTTTAATTTTTTTCAATTTTCACTTAATTAAAATTTTAACAACGTAAAACTTCCGGATTTACCGATTTTTATTTAAAAACAACGTAAGGGATCCTGGAGATTCAAAAAAAAAAAATTAATAATTAGTTGAACCAAAGAAAATGGAGTAAAGAAGTAGCAAAAAAGTTTACTGGACAAAATTAACCCATCATTGAACAAACCCATCATAAAACAATGTAATAAACAAATTGGTAGTAAAGGTTGCTTTATGAGACGGAACATTAAAAAACAAATAAAATTTCCTTTATTTTAATCTAATGAATTTAAAAAGGGATGATGATTAAATTGTATGGATGTCCTTTTTCATGATGTTACGGATATTGACTTAAAATTACTGATTTTTTTTATGTAAAATTATTTTATTTTATTTATTATTAATTAAAAAATTCTGGAAGGTGAATAAGTTATAATAGCGAATCTGCTTTCATGGAATGAAGGCTTATAAAAATTCTGGGAATGAATTCTAAAAGAAACTCTTAAACTGTTTGACGAATTCAATATAAAATATTTACTAAAGATACAGATTGTCAAAACACTTACTACCTTACAAAATTGGAATAACTATAATGAAACATAATAATATACTTATGCTTCAAAAAATAAACTATAAGTCGGAGCGATAGCAAAACCCGTTATTTTCAGATTCCTTTAAAAAAAACTCAACTGGAGTTGCTATTGAAACAATCAAATATAAAAATCATCAAATTTAAGTCTTAAAGGTATATTATGCCATAATAAACTGCGGCTAAACTGATTATCGGTTTAGTGAGACATGTGGGTTTAGTAAAAGATCGTCGAGGTTATCAATTTTCTTTTATATAACCAATCATTTTATTTCAATTATTATAACCTTCCTAATTACATCTCTAGAATGTCGTTCAACACTTAAAAGTTCTGACATTTTATGATATACTTATAAAAAAAAATCTATTTGCATCCCTGAACGCATTCTGATACCAACATTAATTTTGTTTTTTATTTTAATTTCTTTACTAATCATAAATTCAGAAAATATTGTAATATAACATTACGTAATTGCGTTAAAACTAATTATAAACTGTCCCTTTGATAATGTCACTGATTTATTTCACCCAATTATATTTGTCCTAAACATGAGTACAAAAGAATTTTATTTCATTTAAGGACCCTATTTTTTTTTTGATTTTCAGCCTAATTTATTGTTTTTATGATTTATTATACTAAAAAATTAAATCCATATTCAGAAAAGCAATTAATAACGAAACACTTTTCAAAATTTTTTAACGAAATAATTCCATAAAAAACAGTTCTGTGAATAACTTTTGATGGAAAATAAATTAAGACGGCAACTCCTTTTTCTCAATAAAAATGATAAAGTTTATGAAATAAAATAAAGTTTTTAGAAAATAATTTATTAAAATGATTTATTATTAATATCAATGACACATTTTCAACTCAATAAACTTTTGTTAATTACAAATTCATTGGTTCGGCTATTTTAAGTCTCTGCTAATTTTTCAAAATTCATTAAATTAATTTTTATCAAAAATGTTTCCATTATTATAATGCAATGTACATTTTTAAAATGATAATAAAATATTATTTTATGTTTTTCTCCGGAGTTTGTTCAGCTATTTTAGGAACTATTCGGATTTAAAATTTAAATAAAGTTCCTTATATCTTGGCACTCACCTGATCGACTAGATCAAAAAAAACTTCTTCTCCGATTCAATGAAAAATACTGAAAACGGGGAACAAATTAAGACAATTCCCAAGAAGTTGTATTATAATTTTTGAGGACTATTTATGGGGACGGGCTTAATAGTTGAACTTTGTTCTTGCTTAATTTAACTCTTGCTAACTAATTGGGGATTTCCTTTTCTAAAATTATGTCAGTCCGGCTACTTTAGAACTCTAGTTCAGAGAAACGCGAAATTTCCATTTTTAGGTTTTTTTGAACAATTGAAAAAGCGTAAAGCATTTTATTTTTACCCGAACTTTAGTTTTTAGTTTTTGTGATTAAAGTTCCAAAAAGAACATTATGGAACGAAATTGTCAGGCGAAGGTATACTTTTTTTAGTTTCAAAATAAATATTGTTTGGGAACTTTTAATTTTTATATCGTTTTGATCGGGACCCCTGGATTAAACAGTTCATTTTACGCGGTATTTTCCCGAAAGATATAATCCGCGTTACAAAATATCGCGTAAAAAATCGATTGTTATTTTATTTTTTTGGAATATAAAATCGTATTAAATGGAATTTTATTACGTTTTTTAAATTGCGTCATTTCAAATTTAATCGCTTTATAAAAAAATCGCTTAAAAAAGAAATTTGGTGTAAAAAGTTATGTTCATGTCCAAAAATTTCAAGGGTTCATTTAAAAAAAATATCAGATGCTCTAGGTAAAGTAATAATAATCTTAAATGTTTATACTAAATAAATATGATAGACGATCTAGCCAAATTAAGTAATTAATGAAATTTATGAAATATTTCCACTTTCTTCAGGATTTGAGTCGAATTTAAGGTTCTAATTTCTGACCTCTCTTGGAAAAATCAAATATTATCAACATATTAGATTATCATGTACCTGTTCTGTGGCTCATCCCCAGTAATTATACTGCACAAGTTAGAGTACCTACATGTTTATATTATCATACCTATAATGAGTGGCTTGTAGTTGGTGGACCAAAGTCTCTTATTTATAAAGAAGCTTATATAGAAACTTTCTTTTATATTTTGCAACCTGCCACCTTCTAATGAAAAGGAAACCATTTTCATCTTAAATTTATATTTAAATATAAGAAGAAAATATTGTAATCATAGATATGCATTTTCAATAGCTCGGTCTATTTATATGAATGTAGACAATTTTAAATAAATTTTTAAATCATTTGCTTTTCCAATAAAGATATTATAGATAGCTAGAGTCCTTCATTTATGAAATAAGCATCCCTCAAACATTTTTCAATATTTCTGTAAATCAATTTTTAATTAAAAATTTATTTATTTTTTGTAAATAAAAATAATATTGATTCCAATAAATTTTTTAATTAAAAAATAAAGCAAGACTTTTAAAAAGAAATTGATAAATTCATATACTCTCTCAATAGGAAAACTTTTCTGAAATTAAATGGAAAATTTAAAAGAAAATAATTTATTTTCAATCTGAATCATCACTTCAAATTCATTTTTTCAAATGCATTAACAAATATAATATAAGAAAATGGGAAATTGTTATGACTAGACTACTGTAAATTTATCATTTTGATTTCAAGTTTAGAATTACACAAATGCATAATATATATGCAATCATTTATTATAATATAAACTATCACATATAATCTATTTATACATAAAATTTAAAAGTATAATTTCCGAGTAAAAGTAATAATTTACAAAATTTATATTTTGTACAGTGATTATAACTAGTGTGAGTACAGTCGGGAGTTAGTCTCACTGGTCTGCGAATCACACCTAAGCAACTTGGATCACCATTTGATAGAGGACGTCGCTTTATAGAGTTATATTTTAATATAACCAATCAGATTTAGGAAAAATTGGACTGATAATGGGATCAAAATCGGAAATGTGTCTTAATATTTTGAACACAACCCGACAGCAATCAGGCCTCGGCATACGATTAAGAATCATAGAACAAAATCAACATTTTCACCATTGCATTTTGTACGAGTTGCTAAATAACCATCCCGGTTTTAATAACCATCCCGGTCTGTCAATTTAATAATTCTAGCATTGTCCTTCAAATAAATCTTTATGTCTGGCATAGACTTACAAACCCTTAAGAAATAAAAAGTAGTGTGCACAAAATTAAATATAAAATTGTTTAAGTAAAATTGAATCATACAGAAGAGAAGTAATTGTAAAATATTTTTAAAAAAGTTGAAAACGAATAAATTTGATATTAAAATAATTTCAAATTCAAAATTTTATAAAATGTATATTTTTATACTGCAGCATGATTGAATTTCCAGATAGGTATCTTTGTAGGTATCGGTTTTTGAACAAGAGGGTAAAGTTGATATTCGTATAACTGAGATTTTCTATATCAACTAAGACATGACATTTGATATAGAATATATCAGTTATACGAATTATGATTTAACGTTTATAATGAAAATTATTATAGGTAATTCAATTACAGGAAGTGGGTTATCAAGCTTAAAGTAACCTCCTAATATTCATTGATTGCTCATTTATCACTTGTTTAACATATAGATTATAGAGTATAATCTTCCATTGCCAGATTACTGATGAAAATCTTTGCTGCATATGTAATTTGTTGAAAATCAAATAGTGCAATCTTAAGACATTTTATAATTAATATGTTTTTCAAGTAAATAACAAAGTGAAGGTCTTGGTGGTGTAGTGTGGGTAAGTATTTGGCTAATAAACCAAAAGAATTCGAGTTTGATTCCAGTTCATGTAGTACGTTAATTTAAAAAAAATATTCCGTACCAAATTCCTTTGCTGACCAATTATAATTTTAATATTAGATTTTATAAGATTCACAAAATAAAAATTATTATCGCATGGCCTAGATGAGAAGGCAGGATATGCTATCATTTATCTCCAATGAGAAACAACCACAACAAATTTAAATGTAAAATTGAGTGCGTTTAAGTGTAGATACTTCCATCAGTTGACACTCTTCCAAAATATAACCAGTTTGTGTGTAATATAATTGCGGCAGGGCCAAAAATATATTAAGGAGTAGGAGTGGTAATGCCTTGGTTAAATTCAACTTCAATGAGCAAAATAAGCATTAGTTAAAGAACTATGTTCAAATTGCTTTGTGAATATTTTAGCTTTTTAAATATTCAAAGCCAACATTGTTTTAATTTTAAGAGAAGATAATTGTGACGTTATATAATAGTTACAATTAAAACCTAGTACCCACCCCTTTACTGTATCTTATCTTTTATAAGATACATAATTTTTTAAATATTTTTTTTTAAATCAAATGCCTCATTATAATTATGTATAAAATTAAGGTTAAAAATTATAAGATTAAATAAAAACGAATAATATCTAATGGTTATAATAGTATAAGTATAAGATGTAAGGTGAATACTTAAAAGATATGTCTGAACAAGTTTTGTTTATTATTGAAACTCAGATACATTCTGTGAATTTTGAATTTATTATGATTACAAATGTTAATTCAAGAGGTTTAAACTTATCAATATGAGTATGTCTTGGTTTATATGATAGAGTTGTAAACTGTATGTGTCTTGAATTTGAATCTTTGTACTTGTATAGAATGACAGATTCTTTTATTTTCAAAAAAAATCTTATATTAATTTCAGTTTGAATAAATTATTAAGTAGTACTTATACAGTATGTTTAGTATTTTTTGTAATTTTATTTAATTCTAGAAAAAACTATTTCCACCTGAAAATGTAGATTTTAATTTCTTTATTTCTCTGTTGCATCAAAACTCTTAAAGTATAAATTGGACATAATTTCCAAATACCTATGCATTTATAACATGCATTTGGTATTTTAACAGACATAAAATAACTATGATTCAAATAGTTCATAAATAGTTTAAGTGGTTTTTGTAGTTTTAGCATATAAAGGTATAGGGTTCATCTTTAAAAAAACTAGACATTTACATTGGGTTGGTGACTTAATCCACAAGCCGAAATCCATAAATAAAAAATCCATTAACTCAAAATTCAAAATGGTGACAAGATTCCAAACTGTATTAAAAGAAATATATTGCCAATAAAAGTAATAATATATTGCCCTTTTCCGAAATATTCTGGAAAAGGGCATAGTCATCAGTCTGTTAGCCCTTGTGGGTTTTTTTTTTTTGGCAAAAGTCATTATGGAATTTGTTTTTTGTGGATATATTCACCAACCCTTTACATTATTTTAAAGATACTTAAGTTTAGTATATTATGTAATAAAAATCTTCTATTGTTTTCTCCTTTGTACGGGAAGCAACTGTTTTGATGAAGTATATAATAAACAAGTGAGTGAAAAAAACCAAGGGTTTTTAAAAAGCACATTTTCAAAATTATATACAGTTTCATACTGAGTATTTTTTCATTTATTTTTATAATTTACTTATTTCATTAATTTATTAATTATATGACTAATAGTGAATTACTTAGAATAAAACCCCAATGCACTCAAGAAAACCTGTTAATAAGTGCAAAATATAATGTTGGAGGTTCAATGTTAACGTTTAATTTTGGAAAAACTTACACTGGTAAATAAGTTACTGTTTTATAAGAACATAAAAGTGTTAATTTTGAAGACCTAGTAGCCCTTCAATGAAGAAGGTTCCCAAATTTTTGATTAGCAAACTTATGATGGATCTGCTCACCCCCCTCTCGTGTTCACCCTTCCATTTTTTTCCGGTTCTAGGAAATCAATTTTAAACTCCAACAAAATTTGGAATTTTACCTAGAATATTATTATCAAACCAAAAATGGTTAAGACTAAGAAACAATTTCTTCAATTTAAAGAGACCCTTTCAAATTTAAGAAAAACCTTTAACGTATGTTGAAATATAACGCTGCAGCTATAAATTTTGCATATTTGTAAAAAAAAATTTGAACAGGTGTTAAAGTTACAGGTGGTTGAAAATAGCAAAATTTCAATTTTCGAGCCCTTATAGCTCCTAAACAGGGGGCGTGATAAAAAAATTTTGTTAACCGACTCCTACTCATTTTGGAGGACCTAACTTCTCCCAAAATTTCAAGACCCTAGATTGAACCGTTTAGAAGATATATGGGGCCAAAAATTTGCAAAAGTTGAGTTTAGCTTAATGGTAAATTTTAGTACCGTATGGCAACTCTATACATTTTAGCCTTATATTTTTGTAAAGCCTATGAAACCAGCTATCTTTTGCCGTTTTCAGATTGAAAATATACTTAACAAAACTCTTGTTATAACAATTTAAAAATAGGACTTTTTCAAACTTTGGGGGGCTGTAGCTCCGTAACGGGTGGGGCTACAAAAAAAAATTCTTCTACGAAATTAATTTTTTTGTAATATCTACCCGTGGTTAAAATTTCTTTACTCTATTTCAAACGGTGTAAAAGTTTTTGTAAACATACGGACGGACGGACGGACGGACAAAGTCAAAATTAAGAAAAACCTTTGACACTTATTGAAACTTTCGTTTTGGAGCTTTCAATTTTGTATATAAATAAAAAAAAATTTTGACAATTATTCAAGTTATAAGTGTTTAAAAGCAAAATTTATAGCAAAATTTAAATTTTTGACCCCTTACAGCTGGTAAAGAGGGGGCGTGACAAAAAAATTTTGTTAACTGACTCTTACTTATTTCTAAGGATCTAACTTCTTCCAAAATTTCAAGTTTCTAGATTTAACCGTTCCGAAGTTATGAGGGACCAAAAATTTTGCAAAACCTAGTTTTGGATAACGGTAAATTTTAGTACCGTATGGTAACCCTATACAATTGGTTTTTAAAAATTTGTAAAGCTTATAAAAATAGCTGTTAGTTACCGTTTTCAGGTTTGAAATATACTTTATAGAACTCTAATTATAACTGTTTAAATATAGGGCTTTTTCCGACTTTGCGGGGCTGTAGCTCCGTAACGGGGGGGGCTACAAAAAAAAGTTTTAACATTAAATTATTTTTATTGCAATACCTACCCATTTCTGATATTTTTTAGTCAGTCGAAGGTAAAAAGGGACGGACGGACGGACAGAGTGAAGCTATATAGGCACATTTTTACAAAATTTTTTGAAAATGTGCTAAAAAGGAGATAAGAGAATTTGGATCTATTACATGGAACATATTATTTTTTGTATTAAATTATAAAATTTATACTGTTGATATTTTCAAATTTAATATGCATAGTCCAAGTGATGAATTATTACTACGATATGTGTAAGAATCAAAGGAACAAAAGATATTAACAATAGGTATTTGATTTTGGTTAGGTTTTACAGGTTTTTGGTTATGTGGCGAATGCCATAAAAAAGAAAGTCAATTTGACGTGTTTTGTCACATCGACCATTATTGGACTCCTGAGTTTGCCATACAATTACTACATTACCTAGATGAGTTCCAAATGAACTTTAATCTATCACGAAGGTTTATATCAAAAAAGTTATAAACATCATCTGTGAGTTGTAATAATTTGAATTAAAAAATTTTTTGAAGACAAGTTGGCTTAAACTTTTTCAAAAATAATTACGTTCAATTAATATTCGTCACTATAGAACTCATATGATACTATACCTACTCATACTGTATATGATTACTTGACGTGAGGTCATATTGTAAACGTAGTACTATATTAAATGGAAGCGGCTGACTCAAAAAATAATTGCATTTTTCAAATAAAACGCAGAAAATTGAGAAAATTTGTAAATTTGTAAATTTTGGTATTCCGATTTCATGAATTCTGTTTCTGGGCTTGTTGAAAAAAACAGTTGAATTAAGGTTCAGATTATTTTATTTCCACAGTAAACTTAGCAGATATTTCATTATAACTTATTTTCGGCAGCTTCCATTTATTTAAAGGAAGCGAGAAAGGATTTGTGAAAGGAACTTGAAAAATATTTCCAGAGAAATTAAATAATGCCTGTTAGGCTTAACTTTAATTCCCTGCCATAATTTTTACTTGTTAAGAGTAAATAAAAACCAAAAAAAGTTGTACTTTATCTTTAACAGATTTGCATTTTATTCCGCCTATAAAGTTGGACAATTACTGATCATTATTACAATTTCATTAAGATGTTAATACAATCATAATCCTAACTTGCAATATAAAAGTTTCTTAGTTGATTTTTTTTAATTATAGAGCTGATTAAGAAATTTAAAGATTGATTACATAACCAATGGTGCAGTGGTAATGAAGCCGCCTTTCATGTGGAATGTCCGGGTTGAAACTCCAGTCAGATCAGATCTAATATGAGATCGTAATATGAGATAAGTCTTAATATAAATAATATAGAAATAACTCTTGTGTAAGATAATAGATTGCGCACAAAATTAACCTTTATGTATTCATAATATTATACAATAGCTACAACCGAGTAATCAACGGCTTAGTGAATATTATATTTAAAAACACTGAAGTCTAGTTTAAATAGACTTAGTGAATGCGCTATACTCCATAAAGGAGAGCAAAAGATATAAAGAAAAAATTTAAAAAAGCTTTACTATTGGACTTTTTAGAAATATTAGAGTTTAACTTATCAGCCATCATCAGAACGAAGTTGTTAACTAGCATAAGCAGTCGACTGCTGTTCCATTTAAGCAATTTTGAATAATTTATTTTATAAAAAATTGAAGTTAAAATTGCAGTTTTCATAAATATTATATCATAAATAAAATTTTACAATATTCAAAGAATTTCAAAGTGAACATAAGAAATAAATTTATAGTTTTTTGTTTTTATTAAAATTTTTCAACCATAACTTTTATTTAATTAAAGTAATTCTCTAAATTCAATTCAGTTTTTTTTTACGTCATAAAGTTTTACAAAAAAACTACTTTGTAATTTGTTTAAAAACAAATATTATTACACTACTGTTCACACTAATTAACAAATTATGTCATTTACTTCCTGTAAGTTAATTATATTTTGTTATTATTATAGTTCAAAAGTTTTAAGAAAGAAAATTTTAAATTAAAAGTATCTAATGACGAAATGACCAACAACTTTAAAATTACTTCCTGAAAAATTCTCTTCTTTTTAAATTTTATTAAAATTTAATTAAAGAGAATAACTATAGCAACTCAAAACAGTGGTGTCTAATCGGTAAATAATAAACGAACAAAAGTTTCAAGTTCCTTTAATAATGACCACCAAATAAAGCAAGAGTGGGGGAGCATGAACAGAGTAGGTTTTAATACTTCAAAAACGAAAAGTTGTCTGTTATCCAACAAGCGAACCAATTCTGGACTGAACATTCCTTTTGGGAATTCCATGTAAAAAAATGCACAACTTTCGTAGAACAGCCACATATTTTCGGTCGTAAAAGATGCCGAGAAATGCCTGGGACTCTTCTTTAAATTTGAAACACCTACATTCGGCTGAGTATAATTTTCATTACAAGATACAAAAAGAAGCTGCTAGTACTATCAATGATACTAACATTATAAAACACTTAACATCTTTAAGTCAGCGCCGTAATGTAGGAGTCTATTTTATAAATATCTACTAGGTAATATTCAGAAGAAATTTCAAATATGATAATAAAAATCCAACCCTTACGCTGTAATTTAACAGTTAACACCTCAATCACATTCATATACAGTTTAGCTTTTTCGAACAAGAACTCTGAAATTTAGGAGCTCTTTTTTAAGTTGCTCCTTATCCAAATTGTGGAACACATTATGTGTTTACCAATACATATGATTTAGAAAAATTGGAGAAAGGAGTCAACTTATACCTTTTTAGTTCCCCAATCAACCCTGCTTATTCCATTATTTTGGACACGGGGGGAGGATGTTTTAATAAGTAGAAATCTTACATTACCGGGAGGCTTAGTATTTAATGTGACTTTTAAAGGTTTGTTGCTTTTTAGAAAAAAATAAAAATAAATTTTATTTTAGGGAAAAATCAAGAATACTGATATTTTTTTGCGGGATGGGAGACTGGGAACTCCCATTTTATTAAAGAAAGAAACCATAGCTGATTTATATTTTTTGGAAAAAGCGACCGCAAACCCTACCTATCCAAAACTCTAATTTGGTATCAATTTGAACTCTAATTTGGTAGTTCCCTTCTAACTTATTTTCTTACATAATATGTCAGAAACAAAGTATTTAATTTGAGGATGTTTTAACTTTCATTTGGGAACTTGTATTTTAGAAATTTTAGATATGAAAGAGTGACATTTTTCGTGTAGTCCCAGTGTGCCACATCGGTTGGTCAATTCCTTTAAACCTTTTTGAAATTTTTTAATTAATATAGGTATTTGTTATTTCAAATGAAATTGTTAATTATTTTAACTTTTAAAACTGAGAAAATACTTTAAAAATACAAAGAGCTTAAAAACATAATGTGGAGCAACTTTTCAACGAATCATTATTTAAAAAATATGTTATTTTATCATTATCCAATGGTAAATGAGAAGCTGCTGTACACCAGATGTTTTCGTTTTCCGTTTTTTCCGTAATGTTTATTTACATTTTTAATGCAAGAAATAAAGTTGTTTTCTGTTAGTTTTTCGTTAAAAAATAACCGTAAGTAAACGGTTAATTAAAAGTTTTCCTTTCAATAAAAATTTGTTTTAACTCATTTTATTATTTGTAGTAATGTTTAATGTTGTTTTTGTATTTTTCTTTGAACTGGAAAATTGTTTGTCCAAAAGCGGATGAGGAAATTTTGGTCTAGCGATTTTTATTTTCTCATTAAAATTGAAGCCTTCAGTAGATAAAGGTGTTATGATACAATTTGACAGTTTCGTGTTTTTTCCCATAAATGAACTGTTACGATCCAATATTTCACATGTTAAAACCCGAATTTGCGAAAAGTTAGCAGTTACCGAGTTATGGAAACATATTAACTGACATATTGACTCAAAAAATCTATTAGTGCTAAAAGCAGAACAAAACTCCCTTATTATTTTTAAATTTAACATTTGATTCAGATTTCTTGTACAACACCTTCTTTCACAACCAGATTAATACCGTTTCTCTATTTGTTCCAGTGCATAAAAGTATTATGTACATATTCCAGCTAATAACTTTGAAAATACAATCTTTTACTCAGCAGTCGAAGATGAATAAAATTGAATGACCTTTCAGTACCATTTTGACATTGTAAAGGGAGGGTTGAAAATGTCAAAAAGAAAAAAACTGTGGTAAAAGAAATTTGAGCTCAATTTACTCAAAACTATGATTTTGTATCATAACACCTTCACCTACTAGAATCTTCAATTGTATCAGAACATTTTTCGAAAGTTGTTTTTATTACTTTTGGTTATTTTTAATTTCCCATTAAAAAAAATATTTTTATTTTCAAAAATATAATGAATGTACACTTTCGATAGGTAAGTTTTTATTTTGCAATTAAAAAATGTTTTTTCGAAATTTTTATTTTAAACTATCGTATACCCGATGCGCGTTGCTGCGTCTGTTAATGCAGTCTTTTGTGCTAAGTCAGATTTATCGCTCGCGAAAAACCGTTTAAAAGTTTCTTTTAACTCAAAGAAGACCTAATTAAAAATTTGACAATACAAATTTAGATAGAACTTGGCCCCAGAAATTGTTTTGCACCGTATTCACTCACCGTATTCAAAAAGTTTTACCTACAAATTTTCATGATAATCTTCTAAACAGTTTAGGAGTTTATAAGCTATATACAAGCAAACAAAGAATCATATAAACATATTTATATTTAAAATAGATTGATTAAGCTTCTGAAATAAATCTCGTTGGGCCTTTGGTCACACAAATATCGGATGGGCGAAGATTTTGAGTGTGACTTTTCAAAAAATAGTTGAAACATAGCCAGTTTCTAAAAATTAGTGGCCATACCTAAATTCAATAAGCGAGCGAAAAATTATATAGACATTTGCTCGTAAAAAAATTGTATACGCACGATTTCCGCGTGGACGAAGCGTAAGACTTAAAAACATAAATAAAACAAAAACGAAAATTCGGGAGTAGTAGTTGAAGTAGTCATAGTCATTTGTCATTAGAAATATATTTTTATTTATTTATTAGAATGTTAAAAAAAAACTTAGATTGCAAAAAATGTTGAAAAATTAAATGTCGAAAAAAAATTGACACAAAATATTATGTGATAATTATAAAATCTTTGCGTTCAATTTTTTTTACGTTTTCAATACTTTCCAATAAACACGTAGCTTTTGTTTGTGTTCACGCAAAGAATTGATGGCAAAAGACTAATACTCGAACGAAACGCATGGGACGGCGTACTGACTCAGCGCGATCAGAATATGAAAGATAATTTATGTACCTGTTGGAAATACCCGAAATTTTATAGTCAGTTACAAAATCAAGGTTATACGCTTTCTTCAGAATATGTCCGTATATTATGAAATATTGAATGGGACACTTGACTCATTTTGGTGAGACATAAAAAAATGCTACAAGTCCCATGGGACTTCTGATTCAATTAAGTGAGTTAAAAGTACTAATGGGATTTCTGGCCATGGTGCTTCTGACATGTTTTTATTGTCTTTTAAAGAATTTGCCGCATGTTCTGAAATATGTTCCTCAGTCTCTTCTTTTATTATTTTTATACCAATTTTTTTAGTTTTATTTTTTGAGGCTCGTAACATTAATTCGCTAAGTTTGTTTTTGGGTAGTTTTTTAACAGAATACTATATCTATGGCATTTTTAGTCAAGTTAATTTAAACGACCTTTTATTATAAATTTTTAACTTTGAAATAAAACTTTTGTAAACTGGGTCTGTTTTCTTAGGAAAATTTTCTTTTATTTTTCTTTCTACTGAAAATTTGAAAGCACGTGGAATTTAATGAATTAAAGGTTCACTTTCAGTTTATATTGTTCCTTCTTTGTTATTACTTGAAAGGTTTTGTTTTAGCGATTCCATTAAATACCTTTGAAAATTAAAAAAAACGAGGAAGAGTATAGTAGAGTAGACTGTGTCAACTCTGGGATACCCGTATGACCGTAACATATACATTATATCATCCGGTTAATTACTTTTGGCTTTATTAAGTGTAGTGGAATACTCATATAAAATAAAGAGTTGTATGGCAGCTACTCGAACCCTCTGTCGTAGACCAACCAAATTTTGCAGAAACTTTGGCCATTACACTAAACAATTGTTGGCAAAAATTCAGACACCCAGCTTCATTAGGTGGAGAGTAATGCTCATATAAAATAAGAAGTTGTATGGCAGCTATTCGAACCCACTCCACTAGACCAACCAAATTTTGCAGAAACTTTGGCCATAAAACTAAACTAACTTTTGGCAAAATTTCAGACACACAACTGTAATAGGTACAGAGTAATGCTCATATAAAAAAAGAAGTTGTATGGCAGCTACCCGAACCCATGGACCAAAATGGCTAGATTTAAATTGCGATGACGGCTGTTGCAAAAAAACGAATTTGCGAAAATTTCAAGATCCTTGCTCTTTTAGTTTTTGAGTTATCGTGCGGACGGACAGACGGACGGACGGACAGACGGACAGGCGGACGGACGGACGGACATACATAGCTAAATCGATTTATTTTTCAATTCTGATCCGATTCATACACTTGAGTCTATATCTACCCCCTCTCCTTCTCTGCGTCACAAACGTAATGGCAAATTTATTATACCCTTTGACTATGTAGTCATACGGGTATAAAAATGTCTGTTATTGGATCTAACATACTTGTATGATATTACCGATTGATCCGAATTGAACTTCTACAATTCCCAATAAATTAATTCAATCGTATATTAAATGTGAAATTTTCAATTGTTTTTTTTTTAAAAAAGTTTAATAAAAGTTTCTTTTGAAAAGTTTTTTTCAAGGTTTTTGATTTTTTCTTAAAACAATGAAAATTTTATTTAATATACATATATATGTCTTAGGAGCGAGACAGACAACTTCCAACATATTAAAATAAATTTAATTAATTAAAGCTTATACTTTATATACGCAAAAAATGGTAACTTTACAATTGTATAGACTTAATTAACAGGGGCCTGCTTTAAAAATGGATATATTAATTTTTAATAGTGTATAGAAATATGATGTAGACGTCAAGACAATACTTAAATTTTATTAAGTATTAACTTTCATTAAATTATGTGAACGTTGTGAACTTTAAAAAGGATCTATAAATTAAATAAAAATGTTTAAAAGGATTTTTAATTACTATATAATGGTTTTGGTTGTGGTTGTTTTTTTTAACTGCTAACTTTTTAACTGAACTGTTAGGACCATGTTGCAAAAGGGGTCCATATACAATGTAAACTTGAGATAATACTGGAAATGTAGAAATATCTCAGATTTACAACATATACAATTCTATTTTTGTTTATATTGCAATAATTTTGCATTTGAGTTGTATGGTATTCTATATCTGTGAGTTATTATTATTCAATTAAATTATTTTTTTATATTTTGCAATTGTTAATAATTTTATGATATATATCTTATGCAAATTACGATAAATGTGCCACCAAGCGTTTACTATTAACATTATATTTTCAATCAAGATTATAATAGTATATAATTTTAATTAAAAATAAAATTTAAGTCTGAATCAACTTCCATTCTTTACAATTGTGTAAAATCTATCTCTGAATATTGAGTAGATACGTACTATACAAAACGAATACTTCATGTGTATGACTCCTAGGTATGATAACCTATACTTTACAGATACTTATATTATGTTATTAATTAATATTGGAAGCTATAAAGTAGCTTACTTAATTCCGTAGTTATCAACAGTCATGTATTCCATATTCTATTAGCTATGAATTTAATCAAAATTCAAAAAAATTTACAATGACTTGCATACTTGAATTGGATATTGAATATAGCACATAATTCTTTTTTTACGTGATGGATACGCTAGGCAAAAAACCACTTAATAAAATTTGTTTTCATGATCATTTTTTTTATAAGTCTATTATCAAATCGTTTTATTCGAATTCAATACTGTTATTTTAAACGCGCTATTTCAAATTCGATCGGGTAAAAAAATTCTCTGTGCAATAGTTTAATAACCGAAATGCACAACAGCACTGACGTTTAACCTTTTTGATATTTTTTATCTAATTAGATAATAGATTCTTGAGATATGTGCGATCTAGTGAATTCAATGTTGTTAGATCATTTGAAATCATTTTTGTGGTTATAGTTATATAAGCACATACATTGAAAACTTGTTTTGCAAAAAACTGATCACTTTTATGAATTAATTCACTTTGATAAAATGATATTAACAACACAGTTAATGCTGTACAAATTGCAATCCAACTTTTTTGTTAAAAAAATCCAAATCCTGAATATTCAAAATTTTTTATAGTTTATAACTTCTTAAGTCTTATTTCCCAGTATTCATTATAAAAAATTCATATTATCTTATAACAACTTGTAATTAATTGTAAGGTAATGTTTAAGAAAAAGATAAACTCAAAATTTAAATTAATCAGAAAATTTTCCAATATATGCATTTTTTATTTATCTATTAATTAAAATATAAATTTAAAATTTTGATGGATTTAATTATTTTAAAAAATAAAAGTTCTGAATCAATTGGCAAATTTTAAAATTATGGTTTAACTATGAAATAAATGAATGATCCCTATTTAAATTTACTATCATTATTTATTAAAATTATTTTAACAAAAAAGTGATAAATTTCAAATTTTATGATTAGAGGTTTAAAATTTATTAATTTATATGAATAGGTATTAAAATTTTCTGGCTTTAAAATATTTTGATTTATGAATTAATCTTTCAGATAGACATTTTATTAAAATAAATTTAAATTATTAACGTGATGTGAATAATTTTTAATAATTATTATTAAAACATAATTATCGTTATTGGAAAAATAAAGTTTTATTAAAAAATTTTATTTGTGTGTGTGCAAACTTAAAGTTTTGCAGTTAAAATTTAAAAAATTTAAATATAGGTGGGAAAATATAAATTAATTAGTAGGTATAACTTTATACAATTTTATTAATTTTAAATAAAAAACGTTACATTAATTTTTTTGAAAACTCAATAAGGTTTCTCCGAAATTATTTAGGTTTTACAGATTTTAATTCTGTATTTCCTAAGCCCCTAAAAGTTATGCAATTTCATTTAATAAACTTCAATTAAAACGAAGAAGATTTAAGTTGCCTTTGTCACCTTTTAGACACCAGAGCATAGCCACTATGATTTTCTCTTATACTATAATATGAAAAAAAATATAAAAGATTATCTCGTATTCCATAAAAGTTGGTCCGAATAATGTCCTATTTTGCCAAGTTTAACCTCGTAGCTCGTTTTTAGAATTCGAATTACAGTTACCGAATTGACAATTTTTTATGGCAGCTCCGAATGGATGGAAGGACGGGCGAACAGACATACCCTGCCGAGCCGATGCACTTTCCAATGCTGATTCAATACATACCTTTGACACTTTATCTAGCATGTCTAAATCGATGTGTTACAAACGAAACGATTAATATTAATATACCCGTCACATTATTAGTATGCATAGATATAATAAAAGTTATTACACGAAGTGGAGCAGTACTTAAACACTTGACAAATTAACCGAGGGAGTCAAGCAAAAGTCACTGATGATAACGAAACTACGATGGCGTAGTTGCTAAGTACCTGATGTATTAACCGAAGATATTTGGGTTCGAATCCTGCAGAGATTCTACACTTTTTTTCAAGGGAAATTACTAAAAAAATTAAATTCCATTACATCCGCTTTTCATATTAATAACTATAGACTAAAAATTCACTTATGTTAACCAGGTTCAGATGCTTATAATGTTGAAAGTATAGGAAGTATTGAATGCATAAGGCCTCGTAGCATAAATTCTTACTGATGTTACTATTTAAACCAAATTTAAAATATTTAAATTTTCTAATTATTCGTTTGTATAATATTTTTGTAATCTTTCTCCTACCTTTCAACTAAGAACTTATATATAAAAAATTTATTTTATTTTAATTAAAATCATGATATCCTACAAATAATTTGTATCCTAAGTCTTTTATATATTTAAAATAATTATACAAATATTAAGAGTAAACTTATTTTTAAAACTACAAAACATTGACAAGATAAGAACTAAAATAATAAAACAAATTCAAAGTTTTTGTAAATTTGAATCAATAATTTGGCCAAAACCTAAAGAGAAATATAAAATATATCTAAAAAGTTCAATTGATTTGATACTTTTAAAAAAATCTTTGATTCATTTGTTTTTAAAATAAAATAAAAAAATTTCAGAATAAAACAATGAATATAAAAAAACCAAAAAAAATCATTTAAATTGATATCTATTCCAAAATAAATTTCTTTTATTGTATTATAACTTCAACTTGAGTTTATAACTTCAGACATACTTAAAATAAATAAATTTTTTATATCAATCTTTTTTTTTGGAAATTCTTAAAATTTTTTTTTTTAATTCTTAAATGCACTCAAGTTGATACCCTTTCCTTTATTTCCATTTTTTCAAAATGATTTTATTAAATTTCAAAAAATGGATCGAAAGTTTATGTTATTCAGTATCTCTAGCTTTACTTCATGTAAGATTTAAATTCATGATTTGGAAATAAATTAAAAAAAACATTAACTGATCTAATTTTTGCAAGTTGCCGTTTCTAGGGCCATTTAATTTTTTGCATTTAATCAATTTTACATAAACCGCATTAGAAGAAAGTTGCTCTTATCCAGTGTCACTTTATTACTGTATTTTAGACGACGCTTTTAGTTAGTTCATCAAAGTAAAAATGGAAAGCATTTATAATCTACCTATTCTCCAAGTCTTATATTGAACTTAAGCTGCGAAAATTTCAGAAATTAATTTGTTCTATTCATTTGCTTAGATTATGTTACTTTCAAACTTATTCTTAAATATTTTTTATACCTGAGCCTTGTTTAAACTTATTCTAGGACTATATGTTAAATTTTGTTATAGGTCAAGAACCAAACCGATTAAATCTACTTTGTTCGACTGGACTGGAGATATATTTTGATCTAATTTTAACTTCAGAAAAAATCGCCTAATTGGAACATTCTTAAAAATTCATGGAAAACTCATGGAACAATACTTAAAATGATTTTATAGTCTTAAGAGTATAAATTAGTAGGATAGTGAGTACTTTAAAAAAAATAGACAGCACGTATTATTTTGGAATGGGGAAAAAATTTTAACACACTTAACTGACAAAGAAATCATTACGTTTGAATGCCACAAATAATCAGCAACTCCAAAAAGATGGCAATATAATTGAAGATCACCCGTGCTTCAACTACCTCGGTAGTATAATAACTACGAATGGAGCAGCAGATGAAGACATAGAAAATAGACTGAAACAATCAAGAATGGCATTTGGGAGACTAAGGTCTGTATGGAGATCCCCACATCTAACTAGAGGCACCAAAATTAGAATATTCAATTCCTGTGTGAAATCAGTCCTACTATATGGGAGCGAAACTTGGTTCGTAAAGCAGTTAACCACCAACAAGCTGCAAACTTTCGTGAACAAATGCCTAAGAACCATAGTTAAGATCTTCTGGCCTAGGCGAATCAACAACACAGACCTATGGTCTCTCACGCAACAAGAACCAATTGCACTTTAAATAAAGAAAAAGAAATGGAAGTGTATGGGACACACACTCCGAAAGGCACCACACACAATTGCTCACCAAGCATTAGAGTGGAACCCACAGGGAAAAAGGAAAGTAGAAAGACCACGAATGTCATGGAGGAGAATAGTATACAAAAAAATAGAAGAAAGTGGTAAGACTTGGGCAGAGATAAAGCAAATGGCCCAAAATAGAGTACGATGGAGAAGCTATGTGGAATATTCCCTATTCTCCCCAAAGGAGTAAAAAAAGGAAAAAAAAAAAAAAAAAAAAAACACTGACATGGATTTAAACTTTAAGATTAAAGATACAATTTATTTTTCTTGAGAACTGTGATTGGAATGTGAATGACATTATAGAATTCTAAATTGTAAGGTAATTTGAACTTTAAAAATTTATGGGGATATAATAAACTTTTATGTCTGAACAGAAGCATATAGTATGGTTTTAAGATTATTGTATGGATATTGTATAGGTTTTCGAACTAAACCATAAAATATTTTTAGGTTCTATGATATCTACTTAATTATTCTTAAAATAATGGATCATCTTTTTAAAGGTTAAACTAGTAACTTAAATAATTTTGGACCAGGCATAACATTTTAAAACTTGCAGTGTCTCATATAATATTAATGGAAACTTAATTATTTAAAAACACCGCATCAAATGTAATTTGGGAATGAAGCATACCTTTCCCCTTACGGTATGGTACTAGATAATTTATTTATTTTACTTATTAAAGAATAATAGCACAATCCTATTCTATTAACTTATCATTCCAATTTAATTCCTTGATTAAAATACTAAATGACCATAATTTAATTTTACTTGGTATAAAAACTATCATCCTAGAAATATGCAAAATTTTAATTTGTTTTTAAATTTTTATTAATTTATTTCACGAATGTACTGTAATTATAATATATAATTATAATTAATCTACATAATTTGGATTAATATTATAATTATCTTAAGAAAATAAAAGATTAAAAAGTTTTGATAACATTTTCTAAATAAAAGATAATTAAAGATAAAATAAAAATTAAATTTATTATACAACTAATATTTCATAAAAAGATTTAATAAAATTTGCCTAAACTTCTGATTTTTTAAATTCATAATCATTAATTATAATTATAATTTCTCTTTACAATTTTGTGTTACTACTACAACTATACATAAATATACAGATATTAAAATGTGAATCTTAAAAGAATAATCATTAAAAGGATAATGCTAATATTACGGTTATTATTATTATAATTATCCTTTTAATTTTAATTGTTTTGTTTATTTTAATCTATCTATAGAATTCTAAGGTCTTATATTCTTTAGTTGCTTTTAAAATAGAAATTATAAAATAATATATATTGTACTTTAAAAATTTAAAATTTATACATAATAAAGTTACAGTAAAGGAAAAAAATTTGGTTTCAAAAAAGCAAAACCTATATTCGTTTTTTATACAAAATCTGACATAAAGCATGTTAGAAGATTCCTAGCTATATAAATTGTTTTAAAGTGATAACCCAATAGTCGCAACGCTTCTAGCGTTGCTTCTAGCGTCGTTTTTAGCGTGGCGTTCTAAACAAAAGAAAAACAAAATGTCAAAGCCCACAAAAGTAGAAAATTTTGTAAAATAAAGAAAATTTAAAGTTAAAGGTAGCAAAAGTAAAAAATTTCTTTAATCTACCTTCGCTTTATGTCGGTTTTTAATTATTTATCTTTCAAATTTTATAAATTATAAAAAAAAAAACAAAAAGTTTGTTAATATTGAAAAAAGGTTTAAAAAAAATTAGAATTTAATGTCAAACCGATAAAAAGTAGAAAACCTTATAAAAAATAAAGATAATTTAATGTCAAAGCGAGTAAATGTACAGAGCTGCTTTACTTTAGCGTCGCTTCATGTAGCTTCTCTAGCGCGAGTCTTTTATTTAGTCAAGCTTCACTTATATCGATTTATTTAACTTAAATATCAAAGCCGCGCTAGAAGCGTCGCGAGTATTGGGTCATCGTTTTAATAAAAATAACTAATGCTATAAAAAAATCTAGCTCAATCCTGAAACCATGTGATTTCTCAAATACTTATTTAAATGTAATGTAAATCAAAGTCTGACGAAATATAATAATAACTACTAAAATTAATGCCTGTTAATTAGTGTAAATTAACATTTTAAAATTATCTTTACTATGTGTGTCGTTAGCTCATTTCTAAATGTTTTGTAAACAACAGCTATGATGAAATATTTCGCAAACATGTAATATTGTTTAATATTGTTCGAAATGTTATATTCGATCATTAATCTTTCTAGGAAGCTAACTTAGTTTTGTTAAATTTGCTCGAGCATAAAACTAGAAAAAAATCAAAGCTCAATACAAAATTTTAGTAAATCTGTGCCGAGGCATTTTCAATAAAATGATGACAGTTTTATACGGAATTTCAGAAACAAATTTTTTTTCAAAAATATTTAAAATGTTCGCAAAATTATGTTCTGAACTGTTTTCATGTAAAGATATAAATAGAAAGTATTCTAATAAAATAAAGTCCAAAGAGTCCACTGATAAAGAACCATTTTTTACAATATTCAGTTATTTAATGAGCAAAATGTTGTTATCATGTAGACCTCATTTAATACATGTAAAACTAAAACAAGAATTGGAGAAAATAAATATAATAGAATTTAAGTACCTAGTTAAGAATGAATATAATAGATTTTAAGTAGTTTTTATTATATTCCGTCATACATACTTGTAAACCGAATATGCAGATACTTCAAGAATTATACAAAGTAAAAAATTATCTTTTTATATTTTAAATGAAAGCCAACAATAATGTGAACTAAATTTCAAAATTAAATTAGTTCATTTTATTAAAGTACTTTTTGTCGTGTAAGTAATTATAAAAAAATAAAGCAAAGACAGTTAAATTGTTTAAGTGTATCAATTTGAATATTCAGATTGTTTGAATAGCCAGATTTTCATTTAAAAGTAAACTAAATTATTATAATTAATTATTAATATTATATTCTTAATTCTAATTTATCTACAGTTTAATAGAGTGACGCTTTAATAATTTTGAAAAATATGAAATTATACAATTCTTAAGACTTCAATAATTAATAATATACGTATAGTGTAATTTATGCCGAAACTGTAGTTTAGTTACATATAAAATTTATTATTACAGTTTCGTTATCTACAAAATTCAAATAATATTCTTCCGACTCTTTGTTCTTCTGTATTCCAAAGTTTTACATTTTCATGAGTACATTGGGTTGATGTGACATATTAAACTCGTTCCTGCGACTTCAGCTTCTCAAGACACAGAAACTTTTTTTTGGAAACTAAGAAATAAAAAAACTTGCAGTTAAAGGAAAACTTGCTCTTAAAACAAAAACTCTTTTTTTAAAGTAAAAATTGTATATAAGTACTTATTCGGTATATGCTTAGTTCAGTAGTAAGACAATCGTACTTAAACTAAGTTTCTTAGTTAAAACTCCATTTCATATTCGTATGTTCTCAAAGTTGCACTAACACTTAAAAAATAATTCTTTCGAGAACTGACTTTTACTTTCATTTGTTTTGACTGTTTTAACTTCAATAAATATTTTTATAAGAGGTTTTAAAGATTCTAAACTGTTTTTATAATTATTATAAAAAGAATTAAATAAATATTTGAAATATTTTATAAACTTCAAAATGTATTTAAACACCCTTTCTACTTATCACTTGAAACTTAAATAGTATTGAACGGTATATAATTGGAGTTTTTTATGTGTTATGAACTTTTAAGTTTTTCTAATATTTACATCAGTTTCAAGAGTACTTAATTTCAGATATTGAAAATTTTTTTTCAGTTTATTTAACCAGTTTTACTTTTTACGAACCGCTTATACGAAATATAATAAGCGATAGATATTGTTTTCGCACCAAAAATTGGAATCTTAAATTTTTGCATATACGGACTCCTCCGGTGTGCAGAAACCCATAAAACACGTTTTTTTTTATGAAGCCCGTCTGTGCGTATGTACGTATACATGCTGACTGTGCACACGTGTACAGCCTAAACGGCTAAACGACATTCTTTCAAAATTTATTTATAAGGTTTTGATATTAATTACTTCAATTAATTGCTTTTGGAGAAATCCGGTAACTACAAGAGTCGCTTCTAAAGGGTAATTTTTAGGCAAATATATTAAGTTTTTTAGTTTGGCGATACAACTTTGCCATAGCATGCAATTAAAACTAGAAAAAAAATTATCGTTCCTCTAAATGAATAATATGTTGAATCTTGTAATCTTTTAAAAATCTTGTTTTGATAAAAATTTTTATACATGTTGCCATGAAACATATTAAAGAAATTTTGCATTAAGCATTTCCTGTAAAAGCGGTTGGTTCTGTGATGAACACAACATATTTTTTTATTTTTTTTGTTATTATTATTTTTGTTTTCCATTCAATTTCAAATTGATTTGTTCCGGTTGTTTTAAGTAAATTGTTGTTGTTTTGAAAATCCCAAAAAAAAGGACAGAACTTTCACTTGTATAAACACATTGAAGTGCATTTTAATGAATGTAAATTTGTATGACTTGATTTTTTTTTTGGCTTTGGAAATAGGGACAAATATTGGTTTAAAATAAATGAGAAAATTTTTGTTTTAATAGAAAGAGTTTTATTTTTAACTATTAAAAATATTGCAATATTTACAATGTGTCTGTGTAAATACAACCAATATTTTATTTTATACTCATTCTAATTTATCTAAAAAAAAAAGATATTTATTCGCTTGCACACATTTTAGAATTTATGAAATGAAAATTTTCAATTGAAAACAGAAAGTTAATAATTAATTAATACTTTCAAAATAACAAGAAATGATATAATACCATAAGGTAATGGTCATATAGTATTTACTACATCGATATAAAATCAAATTAATAAAATTGGCAGTTTTGTTGATAGAACACCAAATAATTTAAAATGAATATTGAATTCTAATTCTAAGCTTGAATTTTACAAGAACAATTATGTTATATGATACACGCATTAATAAAATTACTTTTTTTACAACTTTAGTATTGAAGCACAATAATGCACCCCTATACTTCCAAGAGCTACAGTTTATCTTTCTTTGTATTATGAGACAAATTATTTTTAATTTATATCATACTGTAATTTTTAGACAATAAGTTCTTTAACACCACCTACTTAGGAATTATAACTTTACAAGCCTTTCATATCAATATTACTTATCCGACCGATGATGTAGAGGTTATTACGTCAGTTTTTCAAACGGAGTGTCTCGAATTCTAACTCTGGTCTTTATAAAAAAATATATATTTTAACTTAAATCATATGTTAGGACCCACATTTCAAATTGGAAATTGGGTTTAAAACTACTCTACCCATGCATTCATGTACCATAGTACCAAATAAACAAATAAAAAATTTTCACAATACACAATTGAAACATATAGAAACTAAAAACATGAGCAATCAAAATTTAAATTTTATCAATTTATTTTAGATGTAGTTTGAATTTATTTTACCAATTAAATTAATGAATATTCAAACTTATGTACTTGTTTTACAATTTAAACATGAGATAGTACTAGGTCTTATAACATGTAGAAACGTCTTAGATTAACTTCTAATTTTGATTATATTGTAATATTTTGTATTAGAGTTATATGGTATTCTATATCTGTGAGTTATATTATTCAATTAAATTATTTGTTTATATTGCTATATTAATATATTTCTTATTATATATATATAAATGGCTCTACGAGACTCTAGAGTCTCCGGCCTACTTCAGATAATTTCTCCATTGGTCTCTATCCTGGGCAGTTGTTCTCCATAAGCCCGGCAAACCCAAATTTCGATAGTCCTGTTCTACTCCTTCTTTCCACCTTAGTTTTGGTCTGCCTCTGCTACGTACACCATATGGGTTGGATTCAAAAACCATTCTCACCGGACAATTTTCTTCCCTTCTTACAACATGTCCTAGCCAACGCAGTCTTTGTATTTTTACTCTCCTGACTAGGTTTATATTGTCGTAGAGTGCGTACAGTTCTTGGTTATATCTATGTCTCCAATACCCATTTATATTTACAGGACCAAAGATCTTTCGTAGGATTTTCCTCTAAAATGCATCTAACAAATTTTCATCGTTTTTCGACATTGTCCATGACTCTGAGCCATAAAGCAATACTGGAACAATGAGGGTGTTGTACAGCGTTATCTTCGTTTTATAGCTGATATATGTGGATTTCATTTGTTTGGTTAACCCAAAATAGCATCTGTTCGCTAGAAGAATCCTACGTTTGATTTCTTGGCTGCTGTTATCGCCATCATCTGTTATCATACAACCAAGGTATATAAAATCACCACCTCAAAGTTGTAATCACCAAAAGTTATATTTTGACCAACTCGGTGGGCTAGAGCGTTATTTTTTGTTGTCACCATATATTTGGTCTTGGATTCGTTGATCCGCAATCCTATTTCTTAGCGCTCTCTTTCAGTGTTGTGAAGGCTTGATATACTAACTCTTTTTGTTTCCCGATTAGATCTATATCGTCAGCATACGCAAGAGTTTGGGCTGTTTTGAAAAAGATTGTTCCACTAGTTTCAACACCAGCATCGCGCACAACTTTTTCCAATGCAATATTAAATAAATTACAGGAAAGGGCGTCGCCTTGTCTACAGCCTTTATGAGTTTTGAAGCTGCTGGAGGTACGATTATCTATTTTGACAGCACACAATATACAGGCCAAGGTCATTCTACATAAATTGACGAGTTTTGGCGGAAAATTTAGCTCAGTCATGGCCTGCAGAAGCTCGTTCCTTCCGATCATATCATATGCCGCTTTAAAATCTATGATGATGAGTTGTTATGCTGAACTCGTGACATTTTTCCATAATCTGGCGCAATGTGAAGATTTGATCCGCAGTTGACTTTCCAGATCTGAAACCACACTGGTAGTTACCGATATTTTGTTCTATAAATGGTTTCAATCTGTCACATATGATACTAGACAGAATTTTATAAGCCACATTCAGAAGACTTTTTTCCTTTTTTAAAAATGGGACATATAATGCTAGCGTTCCACTCGGTGGGCATACTTTCATCAACCCAAATTCACCATTATTTGGTGCATGTGCATATTTTTTATTAAAGATATATAATTATTAATTGTTGATTAAATCATTAATTTGCACCCAATGGCGAATGGTATAGTTGAGTAGAGTAGAAAACCAGAAAAGTTTTTCCATTTTTACTGGGATTCGAACCCGGGCCTTTCACATGATAGGTTGGCAGTTAACCACTGTGCCACCTATTTGTACTTAACCACTTTGCCATTCAGCCGTACTTCACCACTATACCACTCAGCCACTGTGCCACACGGAAATAACATTTAATATTTCAGCTTTTTAATCAACTTAATTAAGTTTTTAAAATAATTTTTAAATTCACTTAAAATCAGACAATGCACAACAAGGATATCTCTCTCCAATAGAACTACTTACAACATATAGGTTATAATATTAAATAATAAACTTAATAAAATGGCAATTAAAACTTCAGAAAATAGCAATTATTTAAAAAATTGATTTAAAAAATTTTTAAATAAAATTTTAATTTTAAATCCAATTAAAAATTTAATAGAATATCTGGAAAAATATTATTAACGTTCAATACATTGATTAAGAACATCATATGTACATATTCGTACAATCAAATATTATTTGTAATTAATTTCATTTGTATAAAAGTTTCGATAATATTACAAAAGTTATTGTTGTCTATATTATCGAGTTATAAATACGACATTAAATAGGTCATTGTAATAATGTATATGACAGGTTCAAAAAATAACAATAATAACGAGGTGTTATTGAAATGTCATAAAAGTGTTATTACAATGACAGTTTTATAATATAATTTACACAGTCATTTATAACAGGTGAATGTGCTATTGATGATTACTACTGAAAATTTTGCAATTTATATTATTGATTTTGTATTAAAAATATTGTATATAGTGTATTCTAATTAATTTTAATGAATTTTTTTGACGAAGATGTCATAGAATTTAAAAGACATTTGTCTTAAAAACTAATTCTAATTTATTTATTTATTTATAATTAGTACCAGGACAAAAGTAAATATTGCTCGATATTTTTATAGTCCTTTGCCTATTTGGCATTTGGGCTTCTAAAATTAAATACTTTCTATTTATTTATAACTACTATATTAATTATTTTGTTTATATTATAAATTTGTATATTAAAATTATATTTGGTCCCCATGACCATGAGGATTTTTTATAAAAAATTGTATGACCTGACCGGGAATCGAACCAGGACCCCCTCGGTTAATAAGCCAAATGCTTAACCTCTTTACTACCGAGGTCCCAAAACTAATTCTTTTGAGTTCTTTAATTGTCTAATTAAATGATTGAGACTTAACTTTATTTTAATCATTATGTGAACATTTGTATAATTAGTATTCAAAAATTGTAGTAAAAAAAAATGCATGTCATGTTTATTACGATATGGTATCTGCTTAAATATTGTAACATATGCGTTTAATTCACTATCTTACCTAATTATATCTTATTTTTAAAAATTTTATTTTTTATACGTATATATTTATACTCTTTAACTTTATTACTTATCTCTATTAATTGACTTGGAATTGGTTAACCCTTGGCGGCCCATCGATTGTCCAAAAAAATGTTGGAGTAAAAGTACGTCTAATTTTGTGAATTCTGAAATTTGACTTAAAAGAAGAGTCAAAAATTTTCAATTTTTAACCATTGAGAGGCGAATGATACATTTGAAACAAAAATCCAACTAGCATCGGGTAAAATTTGTAAAATAATTTTTTGAATTAATTAAAATCTAAAAGATATGTAATTTTAAAAAATTCTTAATATTATATTCTTGATTTTATGATTAATTTTTTGTTTAACTGCACGAGAGCTTAAAACTGAATTAAATTTAATAAACTCAAAAAGATTGTTTTAGACTCAAATAAATTAGATGTAATATTTCCCTGTAAAATTATTGAACCTCTATTTTATATAAAGCTATATTTATTAAATATACCGTATAATTCCCGTTTGAAATTTGATAAATTGAAAGAAATCATTCAGTACTATATACACAAAATTAACTTCTTTCATCAAAAAATCTTTACAATTCTTCTATTTTTTTGTTGTTTTAATTGTCTTTCAAAGAGATTAAGACTATAAATATTACTTTTCATGCAAATTCTCTCAGAAAATAATTTTAAAATTAACCCTCGGTTACTGTCCTCTATTTACGTCACGTAGTTACTATCCAGGGGTGGAAAACACCCCATACATTGAAATTCGTATTTGAACTGCTATAACATAAATATCTTAAGGCATTTTTTTTCCAGATTAAGTCAGTAAAAATTCTACAAATTTAGATATATAAACTTCATTTTATTAAAAACTAAATAAATAAATATATAATAAAAACAAAAAATACTCCATTTAATAAGAAAATAAAAAAAATTAAAATTAAATACTTTTTAAATTATCACAAAATCTATAATTTTCATGCCACGTTCTTGCATTTGGTTGTTTTTGAAAGCAGAAATATAACAAATAAAAGTTTATTAACAAAATTTTTTTCAACAGGAACAATTTTTTAGAGAAAAATTTTATTAAATTAAAAAAAAAAAATTCCAAAAACAAATTTGTGATATTGCCTGCAAATTGTTGCAATTCACACAAATTAATTTTGTACGCTTTTGTAGCTATGGCAATTCAAATATTAATTATTTTTATATAATATTATTATTATTATTAATATATTTGTCTAGAATGAGGTGTAACAAACGCATTCAATTAAATGTGTTTTGTTGGATGTGTTCAATTATAAAAAAATAAAATATTGACGTTTTGTTGGATGTGTTTTATTTTAGAAAATAAAATATCATAAATTATCATAAGCAGGCCAAAAAATATTTTATTTATTTTTAATAAAAAAAAAAAAATTTTTTTTTGAAATAAAATTTACTTATTAGTTTATGAAAAATTTCATTTCAGTTTTAAAAATCACAGAAGATTTTCTGGAAATTTTAAATATATAGTAAGACATTTTGTCAATAAAAATTAAGAAGACAATGCTTCACAGGAACATTTGTGTAGTTGGTCTTAATAATTTTCAGTAAATATCTGAAATAAGGGCGAAAGCCCAATGTATGCTTTGATGCATTGCTTGGTTTGCTTAAGCAAATAAACCAAGAAATGTATTAAAGTAATTTCAAAGTTTCCCCTCATCTCGCTCTCAACTCTACCTCATCTATCTCTCATCCCTTCCTTCATAACTTTTTAATTATTTATCTATTTAAAAGTTAAAATGGAAAAAAATTATGTAACAACTGACGGTTGGGAAAGTGGGTTCAGGTATACAATACCTCTGAGTTCAATGCACCATAAAAACCAGACAAAATAGATTTTAAACTTAGTTAGGGTTAGGTATATTAAAAAAATTTCAAATAAAATTTATAATTTGCATTTGATAATGCAAAACTCAATTCAAAAATCAACATTTATTTAATACAATTTCACGTACATATAAATAGATACATTATTTAGCATGTTGAATAAGTACATTATAGAACGGTTAGCCTTCAAACAAGTATTTTGATTTGAATCTAAACAAAGGAAACAATATAGAATGTATAACAACATTTTTTAAAAATGTATATACAAAACATTAATAGTTGGAGAAATAAATCATTATTGAAACAAAATAAATCTATTTCACATCTCTTATTAACACAAATTTATCGAACTTAATTTTAAAAAGTACGTAATTGAATAAAAAAAAAAATATTAATTGGAATTAAAAAAACATTTCACCAAGAAGGGATTTGAACTAACAGCCCCAAAATTTTATCAAATTCAAAACATAAAAAAGGTAGACTAAATAAATTATTCATCTTCAAATTTTTAGATACAACAACATATAAGTTTTTGTTTTTTTTGTACATAACTAGAATTGAAGCATAGTCTGTATTACGTAGAATGCAACGGTTACCATTTTATTTAAGAAAATGGTATTGATATATAATATATGTTTATGTAATATATGTAATTAAATTAGAAATAGTTCTTAATTAGAAAAAGTTCTTCTTTCAACTGACCTTCCGTCATTCTGTGACGGGCCAACAGCTAGTAATAATATAATACTATAATAATAAAAAAAAATAAAAGGTCACAATTATAACTCAAATATCTACCATAATACAAAATTTCGTTATTATGAATAAATTTTGTATCAAGATTACTGTCGGGGGTGTAATATACCCCATTTTGTAAAAAAATTCTGTGTCAAGATTACTTTCGGGGGTGTAAATTTGATTTTGTAAAAAAATTTTGTGGCAAGATTACTGTCTAGGGTGTAATCCACCCAGACCCATTTTGGATTGCATTTTTCGAGGTCTTTTTTTATCAAAGCCCACATTTAATTTATACAAAATTAAAAAAAAATATCCAAAACGAGATTACATATTGGTTTGAGATCAACTACTAAAATTTTTCGTATGTATTTTGTTTTGCAAACTTGATTTGGGTGGATTACACCCCATGGACAGTAACCGAGGGTTAATAAAAATCGCCTCCTATTTATTTGACATAAAATTCATCCATTCAATCAAAATAACAGAAAAACTTCAACCAGAAAATAAACATAACGGCATTTCCTATAAATTTTCTTACTTGAACTTGTTATCATTATTTTTGCATCGGTTGAATGAATCTTTTGAATAGATGGAAATAAATTTTAAATTCTGTTTCAGGTAATATTAAAAAAAAATAAAATAAAAATATATATTGTTTTTCAATATACAATTTTATTTAAGTAAAACAAGCCCCCTAAAGGGTAGAAAATAACAAAATGATGGTAGATATTAGTTCTTTTAATGTTTGAAGACTAATGTTTCAAAAACGCACTAAGATTTAAATATACTTGAATGTGAGTAAAAATTGTACAGATTATTAATTATTAAAAATAACAATTTTTGAAGCAAAATCAAGGTTTCTAATTAACTTGCATCTTGATTGAAATTTATTATACATGTTACTTATTTTAAATTTCTTTCTAAAAATATTATAAAAGAAGTATTGAATCTTAAAGACATTTCAATAACTTCTATTTTCTAATGCATTTGATATCTTTATTTTTAAACAATGAAGTGTTCAAAATTTGATGAAATTTCATTTTTTTATTAATGCACCACAGTTCAATAACTTTCTTTCTGTGAAGATGACATTTACTATTTATTTCATAGTATCTGTTATTTAATATTTGACTTTGATTGAGTTTTGTATTGAAAATGATAGATATTAAAAAAAAAAAAATTTATTTTGATATTTTTAAATGTCATTGTAAAATTTGAATGAATTTATTTTATATAATATTTTTTATTATTTTTTTAGTTTATAAGAAGTTTCTATTTGTAATTTAAATATTTTAATAGCAGCAGTTTTGGTAGAAATTGTTATAAATTGTATTTTTGGAAAAGTATAATATTCTAATAAATACCTTTGATCCAAAATTTATCTAATTAAGTGCTTTCTCTGATTAGAAAGAGAAAAAACACACAATCTATATGTATACACATCTCAATTATCTTTTTGACAGTTAATATAAACTACATTGCCTTTAGCAGTTGAATAATCTTAATGTAAATGCATTTTCAATAGCGTAGCTTGGAAGATTAAGTTGAGACTTTAACTTTCTTATTAGGTTGATCTATCACACTCATGATTTAATGTCTAAGGTTATGTAATATTGATTTTCGACTCTCGGAGTTGTATTTTCATACCTATACATAAAATTTCCTAAGGGTGAATTTTTTTTGAGTTAATAAGACTTATACTTAATTTGCACGAGTCGTACCTTAACTTTAAGATTAAGATTGTGTTATGATCGTTCCTGTAAAGCCAATAGTTTGGAGATACATCGCAATATTACTTTAGCAATAATCACAGAGTTGATTACGCGTACAATCTAGTTTTTGTAAATATAACGCTATATGATTTTAAAAATTTATATTATACAATTATTCTGAAAAATTTTTAGATACAATATAAAAATATGTTACCATTAACAAGATGTTAAATGTCAATCATATGATAAGACTGTCAGTCACATCTGCAGTCACTCATCTTGTAACATTTGTTTCTTCTATCTACACGACATGCCAAATTGACAATTAAGACATACGACATATGTTTTAATTTTTAATTAAGGTAATTTTCAATAAGCATTTTTAAATATTTAATTCTTAACTAGACTTTTCAATTAAAAATTTGTTAATAAAAATTTTATTCCAAAAAATTATTTTTAGATTAAACATTTAATTTGAATTAATACACAAGGTTTTACTTCAAGGTTCAACTTATTATTAATTAAAAATAAATTAAATTGAAATGTAAAAAAATTTTAGGAAAAAAAAAATTTAATATTCATCAACTTTTAGAATCAAGTATTAAGAAAATCGTAAAAATATTTCACTGCAAACAATTAAATTTAGAACAATTATTTTGAAAAATCAACTTAAAAATAAAAATTAATTTCCCGGAAAATATATCAAGTATTAATTCAATTTAATTTTTCTCTTACTTTAATTATTCTTTAAATAATTAAACAGCAAAATAAAATGTTTCCTTGGGAAAAAAGGAAACTGGTGCAGTCATTTGCGAATCCTTGACAAACGAAGGAGCATAAAATAAAGAAATTTTAGCTTTAAAAAAGCATTATAATTAAATTAGCACCCTACTATATTCTGTACTTATAGTTTTAAAGAATTATTTGATTAAGTTTAAAAAACAAAAACTACAAGGTTGATGTTTGAAATATGAATACTTTTCTTGAGCAAGGTCGATAAAAGGATGTCCTTCGAAAACTCCAAGAAATTGTAAGCTCCTGTGGTAGTGTAGGATTTGCTCTCACTAAGTCAATTTGCTTACGTGAATAAAATATTCTGATAAACATGTGAATAATAACAAAAGGGTACGACTAACGACTAAGGAAAGAGATAAGAGGGAATATTATAATTTAGTTAAATAATCACTTTCAGTCTACGGCATTTAAAATGAAGGGTCTCGGGTTCAAACCCCGATCAGATCATTATTATGTAAAAAAAAAGTACCCCATATTTCAAATTGCAGAGAGTGGCTACAGCTACCTGGTTCATTTATTTACTGTTATACCTTACAAATATAAATGTTAAATCGATTCACACAGTTTTTGAGACAAAATAAAAACATAGCTGAGGAGTTTCGATCAAACATCTAACATTCAAATCGATTTCTCCGGTATCTGGAAATTTTTTTAACATTCTACAAAATTTATGAATATTTGTTTGTCAAAATGACCAATAACATCAAATCTGTTTAATTACAAAAGGTTTGGAAAGCTTTGCTACTTTTGGTAATGGCCCATAAATTTGCAACATAATTGGAGGCTCTTTGGATCCCTCATTATCCTCAAGTTCATATTTTAAAAATCAATTATATTTATTCCCATATTATAGCGCATGATCATTAAAATAGTCTAAAACTTTAGTCCTCCACGCTTACTAGGGACTGGGATACCTTTTTAAGCCGCTATTTACTGTAAAAGGGTAAAGGATTACATTTTGAAAAAGATTTTTCAATTTTAATTTTGAAAGGTTGATTTAATTTTATCAAAATCAAAATTTTGTATAGTTGACATCTTTTATTTATTTATGTACAGTCCCCTACAACATACAATGTGATAAGTTAGTGAATCTGTATTTTCTTTTCAGGTGTGGCAATTAAATTTATTTTATATTATAATATAAGCTGTTAAGATACCAATTATAAATTATATTTTTTAAAATATATATGATCTGCCCTGGATCTAAACCAGAGACTTATCGATGCAAAAGCCACCACTCTAACCACTGAGCTATCGGTCAGATAGTTGGCATCTTTTAATAATTAAAAAACATTGAAAATTAGAACTGGAAAATAAATATTAAAATTGCAAATCATTGGATCAACCTTGTTTTGTCCAACAAACTTTAAAAGTACACTCTTCTTTATTAGCTGTATTTATAAGTAGTACTAATTCAATATTCAAAGACCCACCTTTAAGCAAATAGAACAAACCAATTAAAATAAATTTTGCAAAATAAAAATACCTAGGTAGGTTCCTAATATTAGTAATATCCAAATTAATTCCAAATTTATTCACTCAACTTTAAACCCTACCGGAAATAACATGGTTAGGGAATTTTTGTGTTCCTTGTTAAGAAATTATATTGACATTTCTGTTCCTATATTTAATTCTTTAACTTTAACCCCTCACCATCTTTTATTTTGAAAAATTTAATATAAAAATAATAAATATTTTTAGATTTGTTTACATTTTATTATTTAGAAGGTCTGCTTTAGCATTTTCTTAACAAAACTAACATTGAAAAATAAAAAAAGGAAATTTGAAAAATGAAGAAAGGGTAATGTACAGTTTAACAAATTGTGAGGACATGCGGTATAAATTGTAGGAAGAATACAAGCAACATGACAGGTGTAATGAAGGAAAACCAAACAATTAATTAACCTTGGCCTTGACAGGTCATAAAAATTTTAATTTTGATTATAATATAGGTAATAATTTCATTATTTTATAGAAACGGAGGCGGTTTCAAAGAGTGAAACGGAAACAGTTTAATAATAACTAAAGATAAAACAATTAACATTAAATAATGGAATTTTCAAGGATTTCGGTTTTATTAGCTAAGTACTTGTAAAATTAAGTGAATATAAAATGATTTTAAATTGGTATTAGTGTAAAATATATAATAAGTTATAAGTAATGAATAATAATTTATGATAAGTATCTAATCAAATTTTTTTTTTTTTTGAATAATAATTCAAACGTGTCTAAATAAAGAAAATTAGGATAATACAAATTTAATGAAACATTTTTTTATTATTATTTGTATGATAGATAAAACTTTTTTAGGGAATGTATGCACCCACATAATATAGTTTTCCATCATTAGTGAACCACAGTACAACAGAATATATGAATGGGTTTATGAATCATCTAAAAAAAACCCTGAAATTAGGATTAAAAAAATTTTGGAGTTATTTTAGGATTTTCATACAAAATCAAATTTCGATTATTTTTTTAGTAAAGATTTGGATGCAGCAGCCGTCATTATTTCTTGTTGTTAACCAATTATTATTCTCTAAAAAGAAGATAAAAGGTTTTATATTTTGATTCAAAATGAAAGTAATATGCCTTTTTCTAAGCTATGCGATATTTATGATAATTTGAATAAGAAAGGATATTAGAAATGGTTTCAAAATCGGAATTATTCGTTGACTTCAAGGTATTAATAGGAGCAATTTTGAAATTGTATTGGAAATCAAGTTATTACCTTCTTCAGAATATTTAAAAAAGGAGAAGTGGGATTCTGAGTAAAAATTAAAAGAATTTGATGAGAAGAACGCCACAGCGTACTTTAATTTCCTTTTTAAACTTTAAATTTTGGGTCAGGTCTTTAATAAAAAAATATATTTTTTGGAAAGCTGTACGACCTTTTAAGAACCTGTATATGAAAACCAGTCAAAATTTTTATACAATAATTAAAAGTCCAGCATAATTTTTTTTTTTTAAGTGCTTCAACTGCTAGGCTACTAAGCCTTTTTATAGCAAAGGAACATGTTGAAACTGGGGAGTAATTCAATATTTTATTTGTTAGAACAATAATTAATCTTGGCCATATAAAATGTAGAAACGTTTTAGATTTTCAATTATATTCAGATACAATTCTATTTTGTTTGTATTGTAATAATTTTGTATTTGAGTTGCAATTGTATTCTATATCTGTGAGCTATATTATTCAATTAAATTATTTGTTTATATTTTTATATTAAATTATTTTTTATTAAAAATTTATAATTATTAGTTATTGATTATGCCATTAATTTGAACCCAACGGCGAATGGTAGCTGAGTCGAGCCGAAAACCAGAAAAGTTTTTTCACTTTCACTAGAATTCGAACCCGGGCCCTTCCGTATGAAAGGTCGGCACTTAACCACTGTGCCACCCAGCTGTTAAATTAATTTTAGCCATTAATTTAAACCCAATGGAAAATTAAAGCTAAGGCAAGTCGAAAACAGGATAAAAGCTTTTTTCACTATCACTGGGAATCGAAACCAGGCCTTTATATTTTAACATGTGGTACAAAGTTTTATTTGTTTCTATATTATCTCACAAAAAATTAAAAACATCCAAAAATACCTTTTGTTAAGTTTTCTTTTTGTTTTTCAAAAATTCATGAAAATTTTTTTATTTCACATTCCTCTAATTTTCTTTTAATCTAAAAAAAAGGAAATTTTTTTTTTTAAGAAAATTTTTGGAATTTTCATAGAAAAACTAAAGTTTGTGCAAACTCACACTTAACCATAGATACAAAAGGTATGCAAGTAAATTTAAATGAAAAGAAAAATTTAGGCAGGATGTAAAAGTTTCGCCAAAAAAAAAGAAAATGTAATTTAGATTTTGACAATGAAAGAAAATGAAAAAAATAAACTAAAAATTTTCCGTTGTTTAATTCTAGTTTTTCTTTTATATTTTTTTAAAGAAAAATCCAAAAAAAAGGGTATAATTTTGGACAAAAAAGGAAATGAAATTTTCAATTAAGTAGAAATTAAAATTAAAATATAAAGAATAGAAATGAAAGGATAAAATGGATGGAATAGGAATGGAATGAACAAAAGGATTTTTTCAACTTTTTTTTGAAATTAAAAAGAAAATTTTATTAAAATATAATTCAAAATTCATTTAATTCTTTTAATTGTTTTTAATGATAATAAAAAGGCTTTAAACTAAATATATATTTAACATTTTATAGGTATGCACGTTAATTAATTTTAATTTCTAAGATTATAATGTGAGAGAGTTGTTAATAATTCAATTATAATAAAATGTTAGTAACTTTTATTAGTGAAAGTCAAAATTGAATTACAGCAATACCCGTTTAAATTTCCCTCCTATCTTGATAAAACTCCCGTTTAATTAGCTCTCATACAAATTCTTTAGAAAGGGTTATGGTTGTGATAAAACTTGAGGCCAAAAGTTTTTTTTATTTTAAATAACATATAGGTATTACAGATCGGCAATCGAAGTAAGATTAAAATATTTAAAGTTTAAAAATAATAATATTAGCAAAAGGTATGGAACTTTTTATTTAAACACTCTTGTCAATTCGAACCAAAGTATGAACTTGTCGTACTATTCACCCAAGTATTTTTTATGAAATGAGTCTGTCTCTAATTAGAAATTCAAATCAATTTATATGTGCTTCAGTCCTGCCTAAAATTAAAAATTTCTGATCTCCATTCTCAATATCTGTTATCCTCATCTTTACACTTTCAAAAATAAATGAACCTATAGGACATTGTTAATAAACCTCTTTCTCTATAGATTTTGCTATTGGTTAATAATTATTTTTGAGCAGAACTTTATGATGGGTCTTGTGATACAAATCTACACCTTGATTCTGAGAATAAGGATGTGAAAGGATGATTGGCAATTGTATTCCATGAAGGATTAATTAGGGATAGAGAATAGGATTCATTAGGGTAATATAGGAAATTTTAGGGAATATGAGGAAATTGTAATGTTTTAAGAAATGCATAATATACAATCAATATTTGAGAGCTTAACTATTAATAATTTTAAAATTTTTATTGCTACTATAAATTAAAGTTTAAACATTATACATTCTAATGCGATTTTGTTATTTTAAATTGAATATTCTATTATTAAAATACAGTATCTATATAATATATTACATACAACATTATTTAATAAATATCATTATTTTAAAATAAGTCGCCGTTACTAAAATGTTTTATATTTCCTTTCATTAAAATTATATTGAAATTTATTATATGAAATTTTTTTTTAAATAAATCACACTTTATATTTTTTAGTTTGATGCAATGTCTATAATTAAGTACAGAAATAAATTTACAGTCAAATAGACTAATGGTATGATAGTATCTATCTAAATAAGTCTTCTGGGAATTTTATTTAAATTAATAATCAATGAACTAAAATTATTAAATATACCAAAATATATTTTTGTATTCATTGATTTGATATACTAGAATATTGTAATAATATCAAATATTTTGTGATTTTAGGAAATTTTACTATTTTTGAATTAAATTATAATATAGACATTTTAATTTAAGTACGTGTTCAGTGCAGAGTGTTGATTTCCATACATTATGTATTAATATTATATAATGTGTTATTATTTTCAATGATTCCTAATATTCTGATTATTTATCGTTAAATTTTATAATTTAGGAAATTTAATATTGAAAATTTATTTATATTTAAAATAATAATTTGGTAATAAAATGTGCTAATTTTCAAGTCTATATTTCGATTTAATTTATTATGATTAAAAAAAAATTGAAATAATCTGTCAGTGATTATATTAAACTATTAAATATTGAACACCATTAACCGTTTTAACGTCATATTCTTTTGAAATTAGTCTTAAAATTTGTTGATTTGAAAACTAATAGGTACAACTTTTATAATTTATTATACTAATAGTACAATATATTTTTAAAAAGTACAGTAACAGTTCAATTAGTTAAACTAATCGTCTAAATGTTTAAAATCATCTTAATTATGTATTCTTTTTAATTTTCTATATTATTAATTTGTACTCGCCAATTTAAACGGCTAGGAGTAAAAATATTGATTTAGTAAATCACGTTTTTACAAAATCTCGTTTCAGAAAATCACGTTTAGAAAATCTTATTTTTAGAAAATCTCTTTTTTTCAAAATATAGTTTTAGAAAATCCCGTTTAGAAAATCTGGATTTTAAAAAAATATCGTTTTAGAAAACCTTGTTTTTTAAAAATTCATAATTCTGAATTTGTATCCAATTTTAAAATCCTTAAAAATTAAATTTTTTTAAAAAAAGCTCATTTTTTAAAAATGAGATTTTTCAATAAAAAACTAGGTTTTTTATAAATGAAATTTCCAATCAAGATTTCTAAAAAACGCAAGATTTTCTAAAAATGAGATTTAAAAAAAGAGATTAACTAAACCAAAATTATGTGACGCTACTCATTTGCACACAGCACCTTATTACTGAAAAAAGCTCCGACTTTTCTAAAAGGAACTTTTAAGACAAAACTTATTATAATGATCTTAGAAAAACTTTGATATTTTAATACCGCTGTGAATAATCTGGAGTCTGTTTCTCCTCTTTTAATTATGGATGTAATTCAGGTTTTAATCATTTTTTTCTACAGAACCGTACCGCCAAGGGTTAGTTCTTCAAAACGTTAATTAAATAGGACAAATCAAATGATTACCATTAATTTTCAATTATTTCATTGACTAGCGAGTATTATATTTGAAAATAATTATTTTAAAAATAGTTTAATATTAAGAACTTTTACTTACAGCGATAGATGTCTAAAATATTTAATGCTTCCTAAATTAAATTTTGAAACTTGGGAAGTTTTCATTAAAATAAGATCTATTACAGATCCGGTAGCTGAATCATCTATTAGCTAATAATAACGAATAAAAGTGTTCCAACCCTTGGAGAATTTGTAAGCAATTGTTTATCCACAACTAAAACAATATCTGTAAAAAATATGTTTTATACAGAACTAATTATAACGATTACCAAACAAATTTGGAACTCGTTTTTCTAAAAAATTGTAAAAAAAACACATTGTAATATTTTTATAGAGGTCCTTAAATTCCATTTCAAAAACTTAAGAGAAAAATTGGCAAGATTTGTTTGAAGAATACAAGTGTATCTACCAACTTCATCCACCTAAAATACGAAATAATATAAAATGGGAATAAATTCTTTTAACTGTTTTTAAATAGTAGGGTTTTTAAATATGTATGATACAAGTAATTTACGATAATGTAATTCTATTGACATGCGATTTATACATAAGGCTTGTATAAATTATTTAAAATCTTTTAAAACATTTTTTAAATAGAAATTATATTTTAATGGACTAAAATTTCTTTAATAGTTTGTAGAAAGTCCATTAAATTACTGTAATGTTTTACTAATTTGTTTAAATGGACTTTTATTGACTGTCGATTTACAGTATAAAAGAGAGTTAATACATTTAATATATAAATATAACAGTAAATGCAACTTGAAATAATATTGTTAATGACAGTTAATTGTAATATTGCAGATTTTATTTCATTCCTTTTCAAAACTAGTTTTGAACACGTCCTGCTATCTATCAGAATTACTATATGGAATTCGAAAACATGACATATGTGACAAATGCGAGAGTAAGGGTAATTAGAATTTTCAAATATGCGCCTATTAACCATCTTTGTGGTATAAAAACAAGTGTTGTAAAGCATTTGTTTGAAATTTTTAAAAAATTTTAACGAAATCACTAGTTTGATAGAAAGTTGATTTGTCATATTGGCTCTACAAACTAACGCTGACATCAGAAACGAACATTTCCATGAAGCGGTTGTTTAACTTAGTTCGGTTGTTGCTTCATTTTTTTCGGGCGTTGGTTCACTGTGTTCCGGTATGTTGGTTCAGTTTTAGATTTTTCTCATTTTAAAATTATGAACAAACAGTTCTGGGTTTTCAGGAGGTAATCCCGATCGAGCAGCCGAAAATCTTCGAAGAACCAAATCATATTGTTACTATTTAGTACTTTCCTAAAACTCAAGTGATTGTCTGATCCAAGAACACTTTATTCTTTTGAAGAATGTCTTCAAATGCTGAAAACTGAATATCTAGAAGATTTTAAACAAACCAGATAATAAAAACTGAACTTCTTTAATAAGTACTGTCATATAATATCTCTACATTACAAGCTATTAAAATTTAAATGTTAGTAATCTAATGATGATAATCTAATAATCAAAATAGTTTTTTTTATATTCAAAATTTTGTTAAAAAGATTTTCAAAAAAAATTCAAATACAAACATTTTTCCATAAGCATATTCCGTTTCTTAGCAACCAAAGATTAGTTTTTTTATTTCACATTGTCACTGTCTGTTGAATTTTTGAAAGATAGCAATCATTATTTAAATTTTATGAATATTATTAGGTTTTTGTTTGGAACTATAAGTTAAGTTTACACTTGTCTCTCTATAATGTCCTTTATGAAGATTTGGAGACTTGCTAATGGTTTATCATAAATTTGGATTTTATTTTATTTTTATGTACTTTGTTTGAACAATAGTTTCTCCGATGCTTTTATCTCCAAAAATAAAAGCAGAGATACTGCTGGGTTGATGGTTTGTCAAAATTCGAATTATCTTAAATATTTTTTTAAGAAGTAAAAAAGTTAAATAACTTGAAATTATACCGTTAAAGGAATATCCGTTGTGAAATTTTTTTAACTCTAAAGGAATTGCGTTGTTTAATTGCATTAGTAGACTTGGCATATTCATAAAATAACTTAATCATATTTGATCAGGCTTCGACTTTAGCTTTGCCTATGGATTATAGAAGATTATGAAATTTACCTATTAAATAAAAATTTTTAGGTATTTGAACTTAATAGCCTAAAAATATGCAATTAATGTGTACTATAAAAACACTACTTATAAGAGCCGTGGTGGTCAAATGGTTAAGCGAATTGCTTATAAACCGATTAGGTGTTGATTCGAATAAGCTGTAAAAATTTTAAACTAAAATAAAAATTACTTTAAATAATTTGCATGTGAATAATGTAATGCAATGATAACCTATATTAATTCATGTATCGAACCTGTGGTGACTCTGGTAGTCGCTGGAAATAATTTGTTATGTAGTGGATTATGTATGCCTTCCAAAAAAAGTTGCTTAAATAACTAAGGCAACTCTAAAAATGTTTGCTATAAATACATATGTATTGTATTGCTAAATCAGCTTAGTTAATAGAACGAGCCTGAGGTTGACTCAATACTAATTGCTAAGGATCAAATAGAAAAAACAAGGTGGGCTACAAACATTAAAACAAAAATTATGATTTCAAAAAATTATAAAAAGCAACTGACATTTTACAACCAATTCTTTATTACATTATTTAATACCTCATCCGTTTCCCAAATTTGTTGATTTTTAAGAAAAAAAATGACTTCTAAAAAAATTATATTATATTTTGTATCTGTATCTGTGTTTGTACAAGCTGTATGTATACTTAGGTTATTTAAAAAATTTGGGTTAAAAAGGCTAATATTTTAAAAAGGCTTTGAATTTTACACACAAAAAAGAATTAAATGAAAAAGAAACATAAAATTGTAGACAGAAAAAATTATGTTTAGTCAATGTTTGCTTCAACGCTTTTTTAACTTAAATTGAAAAGAAAATTAATAAAACGAATAAAAGAAAATTTAGGTTAAAAGAAAATTTTTGAATGAAAATTTTATGCTTTTCACAATTTTCTTTTAATGTTTTATCTCGCTGTAAGTGAGTGAGAATATTTTCAAATAATTTTAGGTTTTAATTGAAATTACTAAATAAAAACAAAAGGAAATTGAATGCTGTTTAAAAAATCTAGACACTTTGTACAGTTAAAAAGAGTGAAAGGATTCACACAATGAGATACCTATAGCTATTTATCTTTTATACCTTAGATAATTTCGAGAAAAATTAAAGAATAAGGGTGTTAGACAAACGTAATTAAATTGATAACATGGCAAGAAGAAGATAATTAAACAATAGGCTCCCAGAAATATTCCCTATCTTGAGCAAATTCCTAAGTGTCCAAATATAATGACGGGAAACTGTTTTAAACTATCAAATATAGCACTTTAAAGCTCCGGTTTTATAAATAACTTAAATAGATTTATTTTAGAAAATGCTTTTCATTCTTTATAGAAAATAATTTAAGATAAGAAATAAAGAAAGCGCTTTATTTCTTATTTTATTTTTCCTACAAATCTTTAGCTCATATTAAGCTTCATTCAGGAAAACTCTGATGTATTTCCTGATTTGAAAGATAATAATCGATATTCATTTTCGATACACCACATGAACTCATTATAATATTCATGCTAAATATTCAAAATTAAATGCTTCTAATTTATTTGAAAAAATTTTAATCGAAGAAAGAAAATCAACAAAGCCTCGCTTATAAAAACCTAAGTAATAAATCAATATAAGTCGACTTATTATTAAAAAACAAGAACCAACTTTTTAACAATTTCTAGAACAATAAGAAAAAGCAACCACGTTGTACTAAATTAAAATTTTCTAAATGCATAAGTTCCGAAGATATGCTGGTCACATTTTAGGAGGCGTGTAGCAACTATTCGAAAAACTATTTTTATTTCTCTTAAATTTCAGAAATATAAGGAAACCGGACAGAACACTCTTGTACCAAATATCAAGTTTCTATCTTTATTAATTTCGAAGATATGCTTATTAAGTCTTGGGATGCGTGTTATAGGTTGCCAACCTATAACTTGTATTTATTTTAAAAATCAAGAACACAATGGAAACAGGACAGAACGAAGCGGAATATTATGAAGAGTTATTTGTTATTATCGGAATCGTGATTATGGAATCATTGATTTAATAAAGTATCATTTTAATCTAATAATCGAAGTCTTTACCTAAAAAAATATCTAAAACCGCTTTAGTTATTTAAGACATTAATATCGTATTAAGATAAATTGTAATTTGAACTTTAATAGAAGAGTACTCTTAGGTGGTTGTGCCTACATTAGAACTTTAAAATCCCATGGCAACTATATTTAACACATTTTTATACCCGTGCATACATATATGACATCGGGTATATTAGATTTGCTCCTCCGTTTGTAACGCATCGATCTAGACGAGCTAGATATAGTGTCAAGGGTACGTATCGGCTCAGAATCGAAAAATGAGTCGATCTAGCTATGTGTGTCTGTCCGTCCGTCCGTCCGTCCGTCCGTCCGTCCGTCCGTCTGTGTGTCAGCACGATAACTCAAAAACTAAAAGAGCTACAGTTTTGAAATTTTCACAAAATATTTTTCAATCAATTTCTAGGTTCCCTATTTTTTTTGGTTAAGATCGGACCAAAACTTCGGGTAGCTCTCGAACAGCTAACTTTTTTAACTCCAACATTTTCATATAAAAATTTGAAAATTTGCTATGCACCGTGTATTTAATATGAAATTATATAAATTTTGTTTGTTTTTGTTTTTTTGTTTACTTTTTTTTTTGAATAGATAACGAGTTAGAATTTCATATTATTTTGCGTAGTTTGTTTAAGATAAGCAAAAAAGAACACAAAGATTTTTTTTAAGTAAATGGCTCCATAAATAATTTATATATGTATATTCATATAATATGTATATGTGTAATATTTTGAATGAATCATTTTATCAATATGATTATATGATGCTTACTTTGCTTAGGTTAAATATATTCGTGAATTAAAAATTAATTACAAGAGATAGAATTGAAAAATTAGAGCTAGAGTTTTGAAATTGACACAAAATATTTTTTGGACATTTTTAAGGTTCCCTATTCTTTTTGGTTAAGACCAGACCAAGGTTTCGGGGAGCTGCCACACAACTTATTTAAACCAATATAAATTTCTTCAAAAGTAATTATTCTAGAAAGACGAAAATTACACACGGTTAGTTTTATAATGAATCAAGCACTTATATGAAGTTTCAAAATTTTACGGCTTCATTTGCGGGGGGTTGCCATACAACTTCTTTGCACCAATATGAATTTCTTGGAAACTGAGTATACTACGAGGATGAAAATTACACACTGTTAGTTATATAAAGAATCGAGCACTAATTCGGAGTTTCAAAATGTTACGACCCCATATTCGGGCAGCTCCCATACAAAGTTGTCAATTCGATAACTGTGAATCTAATGAAGCTACGAGGTTAAAATTAAAACTGGGCAGGTAAAGTAATAGGGCAAGTTAGTTGGCAAAGTCGGACATCGCTCGGACCAACTTTTGGGGTGGGCTATTTTTTTTTTTTTTTTTTTTTTTTTTTTGTTTTTAACCAAAAATTATGGTACCTATAATGAATTAAAAATTTAATTTTTTTTTAAGCAAAAATTATGGGATAATAAGTTAATTTTTTTTTTAACTATTTTACTTTTTTATATTTTTTTTTATACCTAATAGCATTTATGATATTTAAAAATTAACTTACCCGTTATATATTATAAATAAATAACGGTTAGTGGGTAAGCACGGGTATCTAAAAGTTGACAAGGGCAACTATAATCTTCCTCGTTTCTCTTGATTATACCCGTGCATACATATATGAACATCGGGTATATTAAAATTACTCCTCCGTTTGTAACGCATCGAAATATAAGAGCTAGATATAGTGTCAAGGGTACGTATCGAATCAGCATCGAAAAGTGAATCGATCTAGCTATGTGTGTCCGTCCGTCCGTCCGTCCGTCCGTCCGTCCGTCAGCACGATAACTCAAAAACTATAAGAGCTAGAGTTCTGAAACTTTCACAAAGTAATTTTTAGACAATTTCTAGGTTCCCTATTGTTTTTGGTTAAAATCGGACCAAGTCTTCGGGGAGCTGCCATACAACTTTTTTGCACCAATATGAATTTCTTCAAAAGTAATTATACTACGAGAATGAAAATTACACACGGTTAGTTTTATAATGACTCCGGCACTTATATGAAGTTTCAAAATGTTAGGGCCCCATTTTCGGGGGGCTGCCATACAACTTCTTTGCACCAATATGAATTTCTTCAAAACTAATTATACTACGAGGCTGAAAATTACACACGGTTAGTTATATAATGAATCGAGCACTTATATGAAGTTTCAAAATTTTAGGGCCCCATTTTCGGGGAGCTGCCATACAACTTTTTTGCACCAATATGAATTTCTTCAAAACTATTTATACTACGGGGATGAAAATTACACACGGTTAGTTTTATAATGACTCCGGCACTTATATGAAGTTTCAAAATGTTAGGGCCCCATTTTCGGGGGACTGCCATACAACTTCCTTGCACCAATATGAATTTCTTCAAAACTATTTATACTACGCGGATGAAAATTACACACGGTTAGTTATATAATGAATCGATCACTTATATGAAGTTTCAAAATGTTAGGGCCCCATTTTCGGGGGGCTGCCATACAACTTCTTTGCACCAATATGAATTTCTTCAAAACTAATTATACTACGAGGCTGAAAATTACACACGGTTAGTTATATAATGAATCGAGCACTTATATGAAGTTTCAAAATTTTAGGGCCCCATTTTCGGGGGGCTGCCATACAAAGTTTTCGATTCAATAACTTTGAATCTAATGAAGCTACAAGGTTAAAATTAAAATTGGGCAGATAAATTAATAGGGCAAGTTACTTGGCAAAGTTGGACATCACTCGGACCTTCCGACTTTTAGGGTGGGCCAATTTTTTTTTTTTTTTTTTTAAGCTAAAGTTATGGGACAATGAATGAAAATTTTGTTTATTTTTTTTGTGATTATTTTTTTTTTGTTAATTTTTTTTTTTTTTTTTTTTTAAGCTAAAGTTATGGGACAATGAATGAAAATTTTGTTTTTTGTTTTGTGATTTTTTTTTTTTTTTTGTTAATTTTTTGTTTTTTTTTTTACGTCAAAATTATGGGGTAATGAGTTAAATGTATAAGGGAAGTAAATTACGGTTTATTTTATACACCATAGGGGGTATGCACGGGTATCTAAAAGTTGACAAGGGCAACTATAATCTTCCTCGTTTTTTAATGCAAATAGTTATAATTGGACATTATACGTATCAAAAAGTTCTATACAAAAATATATTAAATATTTTTTTTTTATTTAAATTTTTAAAAGTTAAATAAAACGAAAATATACAAGAACACACCAAGGCAGCAATTACCGTTATTCTTCGGAAAATAATATAAAATTTCTATTTCAATATTTTAAAACAATAAACGGCGTCTCTTACAAAATCATAAGAATCTTATTATACCTAAATTATAATTTAATTGTATTTAATTAAATTTCATTCTTTTCAGAACAAAATGGGTATGAATTTAAAAAGCGTGTTCGTTTTCTCATTTCTAATTTTTAATAATAATTATAATTATTTTAATAATGATTTTATTTAGCATGAAAGAAAGTGTTTAATTGAAAATTAAATTGTTGAGAAAATTATATTTTGAAAAATTTAATACGGATTATTTAATTTATCAAGTGGAAAATTAAAGGTAGAACAAATTAAAATCATCACTTATTTTAATTTCGAAGGTTAAGTTTATAATTACCGAGGAAAAAATGGATAATTTGATTATGTTAAACTGCGCTTGGATAACTGTTCAAAGTCAAGAGAAGAGTATTTTTTAAGCACATATAAATATTCATAAGATTTATTGCTTCATTCTAGACTCTAAAGATTCGACCTTCCTAATGAAAGAAGTTCTGGGAAGTTGATACTTTAAATATTTTTAATTTAATTTTTTCGTTTACCAACTATTAAGAATCAATTCAAGATTACAACGAGCATTGCACCACAGTCAAATTATTTGCAAAATTATATTCATGGAAACTTTAAAAAGCCGCTCCTTTTAAAAAATTTAATTAATTAATAGTTAATGTTATTAAAAATTTCATTATTATAATCCACTATACTTTTGAATATCTCTTTCGAGAGTGCTTTTTGATTTGACAAAAGTTACGGATGTTTGTGGCACCATTTTAATTGCTTTTACCGAAGCTACATTATATGCAACTGAGAACTTGGCAATGCTAAACTAAAGTTATATATTCAGCATCTAAACTAAATATTATAAAAATTTTTATTTCTAATATTTTCTTTAAAGAATTTTCTCCTATTTTGATTATTACAATTTTTTTCTGAAAAATGTGCACTCAATACATGCCTTGTAAACATGATGTTAACAACATGTAAAAAATTTATCAAAAAATTTTAAAATATTGAGACTGCTCATAATATTATTTCAAATTAAAAAGCGTCCAAGTCCAAAACCAAATTTTCAGATAATGTGCCATACAATCCTTAAACACTGTAGAACAGAATGCATCGTATATGTTTTACTTTTTAGGTTTCATGTAGCCCTAAAAGACATTTCAAACAAGAATCTGCTAACATCTTAATTAACTAAGTTATTAACTTTCAAAGTGTAAGTTTTGTATTAAGTCTGCTTTGCTCAATTTTTCTATGGTTGTAATGTATTTAAAAAAATAATTAAATCTTTTAAAATAAAGATTAATTGATTAATAAAATTGATAGACTGATAGGGATATATTTCTAAAAGATCCACTAAAGGATTAATGAGAATAAACAATTGAATGATACACTATTAATTTGACAAATTCGATTAGAAAAAAATTTGTCTAATGATTTAAGAAATAGTCAAAGACTTATCATTATAAATACCTGTTGTTGTTTTTATTATTCGACAGTTGTCATCATTCTTTCACCTTTTGTCTTGCAGTCCGATGTGCACTTCTGCTTCCAGAGTTGCTTGTATTCCTACAGTATTTCGTCTAGCCAATTCTAATTCGTACTCTTACTTTATTAATAAAGTTTTGTAATAGAAACTTGTTTAAAGCTGCATTTTTTATTTTAAGTTTGATTGACTATATAGGTTCCATGTCTAAAATTAAAAAATAACTTAAAATATACCTCTGTAACAACTAACTATAACTTAATCGAAAAATTGTATTTACTTTAAAATTTTTCAAATAAATTTTCATTTGGACATTTTTTGTGGCACCTCAATTGTGGTATAGGAATTTAACCAAAAAAATATTCCTTGGATATGTAAATACTATTTTCATATCTTCATATACTTATTTTTTTTCATTATACTTTTGAAAAACTCTGTTTTGTAAATTTTGTGATCTGTTTAACTTTCAATTCGATCTGAGATTACTAGAATTACTTGTGTAAACTAAAAGAATATATCCTTTGCTTATATTTGCAAAATGGAAATGTCACCTACCCTTATCCAATGTAAATTTTTCTATATCATTGCACTTTATTTTGCATTTTTTTATATTATATTCTTTGAATTCCATATATATCGGTATATTATGATTGCGATTCTGAAACCATATATTATTTCACTTTGATGCGCTTACAAATGGTAAAATTTTGGTGATAGAAAAAATGGTGACAGTAGAATAATATTTCGAAGAAAGTATAAAAGTAATTGAATTGAAGAATTCAAATATATAAAATGTCAGATATGTGTTTCAAATTATTATTTACGTAAAATGTTTTAACACGTGATTACAATAATTCTATATGCTACTTAGAAATGTGTAGTTCTTGGAGTTGTTATAAAATTAGAATTAGATTCTAACTTTGGTTAAAGATAGGTTTTTGAATAATCTAAGTCATATTATGGCCACCCATACCTGGTGGTTGGGTGGTCTATACACAGGGTAGGCTCTGATCGGTGTCATGTGGCGATATTATCCAGAGTTGTAACTGTGTATACCCACCAATTGTGTCTATCTTACCTCCAAGCCGGTAACCACTGGGACCTAGTCATGTTCACCCGGACTGACTTGCTAAACTGATAGATGCGAGTACTGATGACGAGAAAAATTCCAGCACTATAAAATGGGTACCTCCAATACCAGTGCAGCCCACAAACAGAGGTTGGCGTTAGGCTAATAACCTGATCCATAAAAACTAAAAATATTAGGAAAAGTTCAAGGAAAAAAACCGGAGGATTTACTATGGCAACGACCCTGGCAAACGAAATAAGGACTACGATTTAAAAGTGTGCACTTGGAATTTTCGTTCACTATCTGCCCCAGGTGCAACATACGAACTAATAAACCAACTCGGCAAATACAACGCTGACCTAACCGCATTACAAGAACTAAACTGAACAGGAAAGGGCGCAAAAGAATATCAAAGGAAGAACTACGCAATTTATTATAGCTGTCAGCAAAAACTCGAAAGTTTGGATGTGGCTTTGCAGTGGGATCAAAGTTGAAAGACAAAGTCATAGGTTGGAAACCCATTAACGAGCGCCTATGCTCCATCCGAATCAGAGCGAAATTCTTCAATATTAGCGTTATCTGTGGCCATGCTCCTACCGAAGAATCTGATGACGTAGACAAAGATTCCTACTACGACAGGCTGGAGAAAGCCTATGATGATTGTCCACGTCATGATATTAAAATTGTTATAGGGGATTTTAATGCAAATATTGGGAAGGAGAAAACATTTGGAAATACAATCGGCAGCCACAGTGCCCACGACCACACCAATGATAACAGGTTACGCTTAATATCGTTGGCAGCAATGAAGAACATGGTAATAAGTAGTACAAAGTTCTCTCATCGTAATATTCATAAACTCACCTGGCGATCTCCAGATCAGAGAACATCAAACCAAATAGATCACGTGATGATTGACAACAGGCACGCTTCAGATGTGATGGATGTGCGTACATGGCGAGGTGCTAATGTGGACTCGGACCACTTCCTTGTCATAGCTAGAATTCGAGCCAGAATATCCACACATAAAAGACACGTATGTAGAACACCACGGAAAATAAACGTAGAAGCGCTACAATCATCAGAGACAGCAAAGGAATATGCCGAAGCCATTTCCCATATGATGCGAAATAGCTTTGGAATTATTTGTTCATATTTTGTATTTTTTTTATAATATTAAATTAATTAATTTTTTATTAAAGATACATAATTATTGATTAACTATTAATTTGAACTTAATTGGCGAGTGAGTTGAGTCGAGTCGATAACCAGAAAAGATTTTTAATTTTCCCTATGTCGACACTTTAATCACTATGCAATCCAACTATTAAATTTGCCTATGAAAACAAAACTATGAAATTATAAAAAACAGTGGAAGTATTACTTTTGGTTATAGCTTTTAAAAAAAAAATTTTCCAGGTTTACTTTGGATCCATTCCAGCAATCATTTCAATAAAATTCTAAAAATTTGAAGGCTGCAATTATTAATTTAAAATACTTATTAAGTCAAAGCGTTATTAATAGAACAATGGCTTTTAGCATTCATAAGCATTCAAAAATTAGTATACTTAAGTACCTAAATGTGTCTAAATGTTGAATTTCAAAGAAAGTTTTGATGTGCTCTAGTTTAATATTTCCATTGATGATTAAGGTATAAAAAAGCAAAATAAATACTTCTAATCATCGGCATTATTTTGAAATATAGTAAATAAAACTCTCAGTAAACATTTAGTATTGTAAATTATTTAGAACCTTCCACTAGTCAAGACAAAGCTTTGTTACTATATTAAGTGTCCATTTAATACCACATTTAATATATTCAAAGCAGTACCTATTAATAATTTTTATCTATAGATTAGAAGAGATTTAAAATCTCATTAATATTTCAAATTTTTTTCACATTTCTGAACAATTTGTAAAAATTATTAAAACTTTTTGATTTCGAAAAGTTTATTTTAAAATTGATGTCTTGAAACTATTAATATTGGTTATAAAGTTAATAATTATCTCAGTAAAACATGAGTAAATAACGGGACGGAAGATCCAACATCAAATAAATAAATGAATAAAGTAGAAAACAACATGTTTTTTTGATTAATTTCTATAAATACGAAATCATTCACTCCGAGGAAGTACCGTTATATTCGATTTTTCATACAACCTAATATCCTCCCGATTTCAAAAAACCTAATATTTTAGATATTTTTAGTATTCCAATTAATTAATATAAGAGGATTTTGTTTTTATTAATTGCACACAACCACATATAAACATTGTACAATATAACCACACAAACATTAAATGAACTGTTAGAAAATTTTAAAACCATTAATTAATGATTTTATAAATTGCAATTTGTATTTAAACAAAACTGTGGTTCTCAAGTATTTGAAAAATACATTTTAAAAATTAATAACATAAAGTATAAAAATATTGTGTTTCAAAAGAGAGCTGACGGTGGGGGAGATTAAATATTTTGTTAATAGGAAAACAGTTAATTTCATTTCAATCAAATAAAAGAGGTTTTTGAATTAAAAAAAAAATCTAAATATCAAAATAAAAAAATTGGTTTAGAATGAAAAATTACAAATTAAAATGAGATTTTTCTGGTATAATAAAACTTTGTGTAATTAATGTTTGGTATATGAGTTTGGTTTGGTAATGACATTTTGGTATAATATTGGGTTGGATTATTTTGGATAAAAAAATAAATACTATTTTGAAAATTAAAAATTTTTAAATAGAAATTTTTTGTTTATGGATTACTTACCCAAATCCTCTGGAAATCACAATATTTATAAGACGCATTTGTCTGACCATTAAATTCCCCCTTTCAAATTTCAGTCAGGTTGTAATATAAAATAATAACAACTGATTTTTGTCTAAGATAATAGATCGTAATATAAAATAATAACATCTAACTCGTGTCTAAGATAATAGATGGCGCACATACATTTAGAATTTATGTTTTCTTAATCGTGTACAATAACGGCAGCCGACTAATCAATAGCTTAGTAAAAATAATTTTTAATGAAACTGTAAATTATTTGTAACAAACTGTTGAAAGAATGTGCAAAGTGTCAATCTTATACTGTAGAATGTTGGAAAGCTTTTTGACATTTAGATTTAGTTTGAAAATTACTGCCGAATTTACAATAATCAATTGCAATAACAAGGTTTCAGAATCACCTTCACTCATATCTGAATTACTTGGATAAGCTTTAGGACTGCTTGTCCCGTAAAACATCTGAGGACTAAGAATGGGAAAATGAATAGGAATGTATTTTATCCAAGGATTGAATAGAAAATTTGGAAGAACTAACTTGACTTCCGAAAGAAATAAGGTTGAACTAATTAAAAAAATGTTCATAATATTCGTATAATGTGACTCAACGAGTATTACCGTGTTCTTTTGATTTCAGTGCGAAAATTATTACTTATGAAATGTTTTCAAATATTATATGATTGAAATAAATAAAAAACGAGTCGTTTTTACAAATACCAGGATTTAGTCTACGACATGCAAACTTCTTCAGTGCTAGTACTCTATTTAAAAGTAACTAGTACTCGATTACCAAGTATCAAGTACTCAACTATGATTATTATTCCGAGAAATAAGTTTCTTATCTAGAAGAATATTGTTATCTTCACCTGCATTCCAAATTTTAATTTATTTTTAAATTTAAAAAAAGTTTAACTGTTATCTTTATTGAAACACCTTGTAATTTTGAATTTTATTAAATTAATTTTAAATCAAATTCGGTATAAAATGACATTTCCGTAATCTTCTTTAAAAACAAATCGTACCTATACCATGTCACAGACAATTTCTAATCAAAACTTTTTGATCCTTTTGTTTAAAAACAACAAAAGCAAAAACAAAAATAGCACAAATACTATGATAAATAAATTAAAAGGATTTAAATGTTTTTTTCGAAAAGCAAATAATGGTATTTATTTAGTGTTGTTGCACACATTTTAATGAATTTTGATGATTTCAAAATTTTAAAAAATATTTCATTTTATTTTATGTTCAAAATTTTATAAGTATATTAAAAATACATACACAGAAGAACATATTGGTGTAGTAATATAAAGTTTAAAATTAAAATGTGGTTAAATTTTCAAAGTTTTATTGAACTAAATAATACCAAGACTACTTTTTTATTTACCACTGAACATGAAATTAAATTGAATAGTCCATTTTTAGTATTAGAATATAAAATGATACGATTTGAAATGGTAAATTTTAATTAGTTTTAGAATTTTCAATTTCATTTTTCGTTTATTTTTGAAAAAAAAAATTATTTTTTAACATGGTTTAAGGTCAAATTTTTATTTTTCATGAACTTTATATTTTGTAAATGAATTAATAATGGAATACATTTAAAAATTAAAAATTGGTACTATTTAAATGTCAAATTGTACTATTTAAATATGATAAAATGTAAAGTTTACTAGAAGAGTTTACATGTGGTTGTGTAACTTCCGCCTTCTTCGTTTTTTGATTATCAATATAAAGAGTGTTTCGCCATTACTTAGCGTAGATTTATGGGTTATTTTGGAGTTCAAGAGCAATTCATTTGGTGGCGGGAGGCGGGAAGCCGATTCTCATTTGTTTGGATGATCTGACCTATTTAAGTTCCATATTTAAAATTTTAAAACCATAGAAGATAAGGTAAGCTTATATGTATTAAACCTAAGAGCTTTGAATATATCATTTCTAAAATCGTTTCAACCAGAATCTGGGTATTTTATTCACAAAACTAACTGTAGATATTAACATAACCATCCCGCATTATTATAAAATTAGGGTTCCGCATTATTCTTTTTTTCTTCACCTACATTTTGAACATAATGCGGAACTCAAAATTGTAAGGGGATGGGCATTAAATTAAAAAAAATTTAGTAGCTCATTATCTCCCAAACGAATGAGAAACATTCCCTCGCACTAAAAGTTTTCTTATTGTTTTGAACTCCAAAATAACCCCTAGTTCTATGACAGGTTATTGGCGAAACACTCTGTAACTTCCCAGAAATGGCGAATTAAACTTAATGTATTCTATTAGTAATTAAAAATAATTCATATTTATTCTTATCAGAATAATGTACGGTAGCTTTCTTCTAAGATTAGATTTAATGTTAATAAAAGTTAAAACTTACAAATCCATATGATAGGTCTGTTCACTCAGTTGTTCTAAGGCCCTAGCACCTGAAGATTTTACATTGAGGAATCCTCTAGGAATCGAGAAAACAAAGTTTCTCGGCTATTGTGTTATGCGAGGCATTTCCGATACAACATTTTACACAAGTTTAAAAAAAAAAATTCTAACCCCACAAAAATTAGTTTATATTGAATTTTCTTTACATAAAATTACTCATTTTCATTCCCCATTGTAAAACCCCTAAATGTTGGTTCACATTTTTCAGGATTTTATAACATAATTCAAATATTATGTATTTATATATATATTTATATTATGTATTTTAAAATATTTCGCCAGTTTTGTCATTATTAAATTTTACATGGGAAAATTATGTCCATTATATTGAATACCGGATAATTATACCAACCTCCACCTAAAGGTGATTATTCTATCATATATGGTAAAATTTATGCTTGATTTAATTTCCTTTTAAGCAAAAAAAGAAGGGGAAATAATTACCGTGCCCCTCTAAGAAATATTTTTTCATTAGTTAAGGAAAAGTTGAAAATATAAAATTGATAAAAGTGTATAACATTTTGCCCATAATAAATCATTTAGATATGAATTGAATATTAAAATATGGAAAATTTGTTGTTTAAAGAATTTTAGACATGAACTTCCGATATAAAAAAAAAACAAAATATGTTATAAATTATATATTTTATGTTTATATTATGTAACAATCTTAAGCGGTAATGGAAATGGAATGGGAGAATATTTTAAGTCAGTTTGCAACAGAAAGTGTATTAATAGCTCCACTAACATTTTAATTAAAATAGTTCGAGTTTATTTGATATGGGGACTCCTAAAGATCTCTTTAGCATAGATCTCTTTTTATAGACGACTTATGCATATATTTTATGCTTATAAATATGATAGTTCAAGAGCTTTTTGCAAGGTGTTATGACTTCCTCATTGTATCACAATATAGTCACAAGAAGTTCAAAGATAAAAGGCATGATTGCCTTCCGAAGGCTGTGGTCGACATGGAAGTAAACACATATAGCACGCTTAACGAAAATTAGAATCTTTGAGGCATGTGCCAAATTAGCGTTCCTATATGGAAGCGAGTCATGGTTTTTATTAAGAAATAACGTACAGAAACAACAGGTCTTTGTAGCTAAATGCCCGAGAATAATATGCCGAAGATCTTTGGGTAATAGGCAAAAGACCATATGTGTTCAAGTAAGAGAAAATAAATGGAAATGGATTGGTCACATTCGAAGAAGTCCAACAACATCAGTGGCAAGTCAAGTGCTAGAATGGAAATGCCAAAAGAAATGGTGACAGGTCAAATTCACCTGCAGGCAAATTGTAAAAAGGGAATGTGATCTATCTGGAAATTTATGGTCGGAAATAAAAAACATTGCGCAAAATAAAAATAACTGGAAAGACTTTGTGGAACCCTGTGCCCTTAAGGGAAATAGTAAGGAGAAAAGTAAGATATACTGAAGCTTTTAGAAGCTTTGCTTGAACTTGTTCAATTAAATTGTAAAAGCAGCATTTTTATTATATAAATCAAATGATAGTTTTTCAGACACAATTGGGGGTTTTGCTTTTGAAATCCTATATCCAGGTATAATATAGTTTCCATTTGTTTGTTTTTCAGTTTATGGTGAAATTAATATTATATAAGCGAGTACAAGCTCTACCCGATACTACACCGGAAAATATTATAGGATATAGTTATTTGTGTGCATTAACTAAATATATTATGCACATTATACCTAAGAAAATATTTTCCAGAAAATTCGAAATATTAATAAATATTTTTAATCAAACAATATTAATACATAATATGTACATTTTTCCCATCGTATGTACATACAAACAATTTCATAATTTCAGATTTTATTAGTATGAATATAGAATTTAGGTATTAAGTAATTTTAAACTTGTTAAATAAAATTATTAATGAAAAAGTTAAATAATAATGGTATGAAGGCATATAAAATTCTTAAGGAAGATCTTAAAATGTTTCTTAGTGCTAATTGATAAACATAATGTTTAATTGCATGTACATTTATGGTTGAATAAGAATTTTAACACAGTTTACTCAGGAATATTTCCCTAAAAATATTTTGCAAAACCTAATATTAGATTAAGAATTAAATAAATTTTTTTGAAACATTAATGTTAAGTTAATTTAAAATAAATATTTTTAAAATAATTCATTGATTTCTGAAAGTAAAGGATTCCCTATTAAAGCAAAGGGTTTTATAGGTGCAGTTTTGCATTGCTTAAACATTTTTAAGGCCTTTAAACTGTTTTATTTAAAAATACTAAGAAAGATATCTACCATTAAGGTATAAAATTTGGTGCTCTCTAACTAGATTGAGACGCAAGAAATACACAAGGGATGAACAAAATGAAGGGTTTTTAAAAAAGCACATTTTCTTAATTATATTTTGTTTCATCCTGAGTTAATGGAAAAATCTATATCTATATATATAAAAGGGAATGTTTGTGTGTTTGTTTGTTTGTATGTAGCGAATAGACTCCTAAACTGCTCAGCCGATTTTCATGAAAATTTGTATATAGGGGTTTTTGGGTACAGAAAGAAATCGTGGCCCAAAAATTTTGCTCTAACGGACCGCCAAGTTGGGGCTGTGGTGCAAGTATTTAAACTTCTTTGTTCTAAAATGAAAACGGTTTAACCGATTGGCTTCAAATTTTGTATACGTGATGCTCTGTGAGAATTGAGTTGACACTATTAGCAGATTTGGAATTTGTTAACCCATGTCGGCCCGACGGTTGGTCAAAATAATTTTGGAAGCTAATATTGTCAAAATTTGCGAAGTACTGCTTTGGCTAAAAAGAAAGCCTCAAAAAAATTTTGTTGAGTGATTTGGAAGCACATTACGTCCAATTTTGCGCAATACTGCTTTACCCAAAGAGAAAGTGTAGTTCCGTTAACCCAGTGGGGCACAGTGACTTTTAATAGATTTTTGCGTTACTTAACTCTAAAATAGAAATAATTTGACCGGTTAAGCTCAAATTTTATATGTGTGAAGCAACTGGAAAATGGAGTTGAGTCTGTTAACAGTCGGTCCTGCGATTTTTCAAAAAAATTTTTTTTGGAAGTAAATTACGTCAAAATTTGGAAAGTAGTTCGTACTGCTTTGAATTACAGAAAGTTTCAAAAATTACTAGAATAATCCTAGAAAAATCGTTTTAAAAAGATTGCTTTCACACATTTTAAAATTTACATGTGTAAACCGTGTGTAAGTTTTGTGTTAACTTTTTGCAGTAACATCAAATTCAATTAAACCTCCATTGAGAGGCGCAGCAACGCGCACCGTGTATTAGCTAGTATATATATAAAAATAAATAATAATATTATAATTTAGTTATTTCATTAATTCATTATTAACTATGATCAATACTTAAAATATAATCTGAATATACGAGTACTAAAGAAAAGTTGTTAACAAGAATCGAAATAAGATGTTGGAGCTTCAATGTAAACGTTTAATTTTGAAAATATATGCACTCGTAACTAAGTTACGGATTGTAAAAAAAGGAAATTTTTGAATTTTTAATAGTCCTTCAACGTCACCGGCTCCGAAATTCTTACTAAGCTATATTTTGGTGATTCACGAGGATCTAACTCTACCTCCCCGGCCCAAAATATGTTTTCCACAATAACTTAGATTTTTTATTAGAATTTTATTATCTAACTAAAAATGATTAAAACTAAGGTACACAGAAAAACCTTCAACATATGTTAAAATATAATGTTGGACCTTTAAATTTTGTATATTACTAAAACAAAATTTAGGCGAATTTTTTTTTAAAACTTTGAAAAATGTGCTAAACAGCAAGTAGTTTCCTTTTAATTTCACTAAAATTATTTATTTTTACAAATACCAGTATTTCTTCTAAGACGTGCAAACTTCTTCAGTTCTAATACTCGATTGTTAGATTAAGATTAGATTAAGATGTTTAATCGATGTAAGATATGAAACATTTAGTTTAACAGTGTTGAATGAAAATCTGTCTTTAGTATTGGTTTTAATATTCAATACTATTTACTATACACTCGTACTCGTTCTTAATGAATTTAAGAAAATTATAGAAATTTTCAAATACTTATGAGTTTATAAAACTTTCCAATTTTCATACTGCCTTGTTTGTTTTTAGCACATTTTCAAAGAATTTTGTAAAAATGTGCCTATATAGCTTCACTCTGTCCGTCTGTCTGTCTGTCCGTATGTTTACAAAAACTTTTACATCGTTTGAAATAGAGAAAAGAAGTTTTAACCACTAGTAGGTATTCCAAAAAAAATAATTTCGTAGAAGAATTTTTTTCTGTAGCCCCACCTGTTACGGGGCTACAGCTCCCCAAAGTTGGAAAAAGCCCTATATTTAATTTATTATAACAAGAGTTCTGTTACATATATTTTCAATGTGAAAACGGCAAACGATAGCTGGTTTCATAAGCTTTATAAATATTTAAAAGGCAAATGTTTAGGGTTGCCATACGGTCCTAAAATTTAACATTACACAAAACTCAATTTTTACAAAATTTTTGGCCATACATATCTTCTAAACGGTTCAAGCTAGGGTCTTGAAATTTTGGGAGAAGTTAGATCCTTAAATATTAGTAGGAGTCGGTTCACAAAATTTTTTTGTCAAGCCCCCTGTTTAGAAGCTATAAGGGCTCGAAAATTTAAATTTTGCTATTTTTAAGCACCTGTAACTTGAAAACCTGTCCAATATTTTTTTATTGATATACAAAATTTAAAGGCCCAACATTATATTTTAACATATGTTAAAGGTTTTTCTTAAATTTAAAAGCGGTTCCTTAAATTGAAGAAAGTGTCTCTCAGTTTTACCCATTTTTGCTTAGATTGTATAATTCTAAGTAAAATTCCAAATTTTTGTGGAATTCACAATTTAATTCCTAGAACCTAAAAAAATGGAGGGGCGGAGGGGGGGGGGTAGATGAAGTTAGATCTTTGAGAAACTTGGAAACCTTCCCCATTAAAGGGCTATAATAAATTTAAAATAAAAACTTTACTGTTAGCAGTAAATTTTATAATTAAACAGTAACTATTTCCAAGTAAATATTTCCAAAGTTAAACTCAGTATGTAATACAATATAAATTTGAAAATGTGCTTTTTTAAAAACCCTTGGTTTTTTTTCATCACTTGTTTTTTTAAATATAGGATAATTATACAGACTATTTACAGCTACTGCCTTGATGTTTGAAATTTTTATTTTTTAAATTTTTTTTTTTTGTTTTATTGAATTTTCTAACCAATTATTTTATAATAAAATGTGAGCAAACAATTACGGTATTTAAATATAAAAACAGTGTTAACCGATAAACTTTGGTGTTTAAATAATCGAACCATTGTTTTTCTATTTAATTTTTTATAGTTTCTATATTATTCATTGAGGTTTTGTTGTTTTTGTAATTTTTTTTATAAAATTGGTTTCAAATTATTATCGATGATGGATAAAAAAGTTTTTTTCTTGTTTTCTAAACGGTTAATTGCAAAAAAACAAATAAAAAAAACTTTTGCAACATTTTATGTAATCGGATTACAGACTGCTGTTGGGGCAATCTTCTTTCTATTTTGAATTGATTTTAAATTTCCAAAAGTTCAAGTTCTTATTGAAATCGATTAGAATTTTAGCAATTACATGCCTTTGATAGCATACCTTCAATATTGAAGAAAACTTCAGTACCTCTTTAACATTTTGTTTTCTCCGATTCTTAGGTTCTACCAAAAAATCGGTGATTACATTATTGAAATAATGTAGATACAGCTACTGTGTTCCAAGAAAATGAAATGAAAGCTATAAATGACGCCTTAAGTAGGTTTGGATAGAGCTTTAATTTAGAAGTATATTATAATGAACCACAAAAGAAAAATCGATTTTTTTTTTTTTTTTTGCCGCTACCTCTACGTGCTAACTGTTCACTGTGATAGGCTAAACAGCCTGACTATATATGTGCATATCGGAACAGGGGAAATATATTCATATATTAGAACTGCTCAAATAAATTCCACATACAATTTAAACATGAGATAGTACTACGTTCTATAACATGTAGAAATATCTTAGATTTTCAATAAATGCAGTTCTATTTTTGTTTATATTGTAATATTTTGTATTTTGAGTTATATGGTATTCTATATCAGTGAGTTATATTATTTAATTGAATTATTTGTTTACATTTTGTATTTGTTTATATTGTTTTATTTATTTATTTATTATTAAAGATATATAATTATTAATTAGGCCATTAATTTGAACCCAAAGGCAAAGGGTAGCTGATTCGAGTTGAAAACCAGATAAAAATTTTTTCACTTTCACTGGGATTCGAACCCGGGCCTTTCGCATGAAAAGTCGGCACTCTAACCACTGTACCACCCAGCCGGTAGGTCCTGTTTTTATTCATCGATTTAATTCTAGTAATTACTGTTGGAGATTTAGTATTTCTCGGGTTTTTCCAAAAGACGGATCCTTGGATAGTTAGAACTAAATAATATTTTACTTTGGTTGTGTCAGATCCAGGACATCTTGCATTTATTACCTTGTTGTAAGCTACCATTTTGATTTCACTGTTTCAAACCTTTCATGCGTACAAGACAATGTATTCGGAAAGAGATCGCCCTTGAAAAATTAAATAAATATTTGTATAGTATAGTTTTTTTTTTTAAATTTATCAATATCATCTAACAATAAAAGTAAAATTAGAGGGGTTAGAAGGTTGAAAATTAAAAAAAATAAAAATTTTTTTGTAATATTTAAATTGGTTGGATGTATACATCAAAAAAATTTGTATTTCGCGGATCTAATACTCGAACATACACACTGAACTAATATTATTTCACAATTTCATTTTCCACATGATAGGTTTTTTGAATTTTGTTTGATTGTGTTTATTGATTTAATGGTTTTTTAAACAAACTTTTAATTTAATTTTAAAATTTCATAATAAATGTATAAAAATTTATTTTGTTTTTGCTTTTTATTGCATTTATAATTAAAAATTGATTGGTTTAATTACAATTTACTTTTATTATATACATTTATGTACCTATAGGCATATATAAGTTGAAATATTCAGTAATATTATACAAAGTAATAATTATCATTATTTAATTCGTTACTTTGTAATTTAAAAATTTATTTGATTCATTAATTTCTTAACAAAGAGTGATATTCAACAATTAGGAAAATTAGATTTTTTTTATCTGATGGTAATTAAAAAATGGAATTATAAAATAAAACTTTTTTTTTGTAAATGATAAATAATGCTTTATATAATAAATATTATTTTAGTAATTAGAACATTTTCAATATTAATTTTGTGCAGTATTATAGTTTATTGAATTAGATCAGTATATTTCAAGTACCAGTATAATTACCAGTACAATTGCTTAAGTAATAAATAAAAAAAAAATGCTTGAGTATCAAAAAAGAATTACAAAAGTAATCAAACTTAAAATTTAATTACTTTCTGGGAATTACAAAGATTCTTTTATTTATATTGAAATTTTGTAAGTACCGAAATATACCGAAAAGTAATGAGTATCCGGTAACAATACTAACAACTGTACTTAAGAACAGAATATACTTAAGTATCAAAAATTAATTACAAAAGTAATCAAACTCAAAATTTAATTAATTTCTGGGATCAGCATTTTTACTTAAATCTTTTATTTATGGACTTAAATTTTTGAAGTATCGAAATCTAAGTAATACTGGTACTTGAAAAAGTAGTCAGTGTTAAGTAAGGGTACTTACAACTATACTTAAATACTAGTTTACTCAGTTTTATATAGGTTTGGATTTAATAATTCGATTTATGGCTATGCAGAAGTATAATCAAGATTTTCTTTAAATGTTGTTAATTTTGTTAATACTATGTTATACGTAATATTTATATATATATATTATATATGTATCATTTATTATACATCTTTTCTTAAAGAAATCAAAGAACCACAACAAAATGAGCAAAATAACTGAACCCAGCTTTTTAAGTGAACTAAAATATAGATAAATTACTAACTAGGTACTTAATATAATTCTTCATTCACTTTGGTAAATGTGTAGCATTAGGTCACGTTAATTAGCAGAAACAGATTGTCTTTTATTATATACAAATTATATGACTTCGGAACCGACTTTTTGAACCTGTCTCCGATTTCACAGTCCAGATTTTTAATACAAAATCTCCATATAAATAGTCACAATTTAACAAATATTGTATTAGTTGTATAGATAGTCATGATTTAATGCAGCAGCGAAATAAAATGACTCAATAAATTGAGATTTTTCGAATGTGACAGTATTTAACTGGAAATGTCATTTTTAGCACATTTTCAAAAAATTTTGTAAAAATGTGCTTATATAGCTTCACTCTGTCCGTCCGTCCATCCGTATGTTTACAAAAACTTTTACACCGTTTGAAATAGAGTAAAGAAATTTTAACCATGGGTAGTTTCTGCAAAAAAAATAATTTCGTAGAAGAATTTTTTTCTGTAGCCCCACCTGTTACGGGAAGTTGAAAAAAGCCCTATATTTAAATGGTTATAACAAGAGTTCTGTTAAATATATTTTCAATCTGAAAACGGCAAACGATAGCTGGTTTCATAAACTTTATAAATTTTTTACAGGCAAATGTTTAGGGTTACCAGATGGTACTAAAATTTAGCATTATATAAAACCCAATTTTTGCAAAATTTTTGGTTCCTCATATCTCTTAAACGGTTTTAAATAGGGTCTTGAAATTTTGGGAGAAGTTAGATCCTTAAAAGTTAGTAGGAGTCGGTTAACAAAATTTTTTTGTCAAGCCTCCTGTTTAGAAGCTATAAGGGCTCGAAAATTGAAATTTTGCTATTTTTAAGCACCTGTAACTTGAATACCTGTCCAATTTTTTTTTTATTAATATACAAAATTTGAAGGTCCAACATTATATTTTAACATATGTTAAAGGTTTTTCTTAAATTTAAAAACGGTTCCTTAAATTGAAGAAAGTGTCTCTCAGTTTTACCCATTTTTTCTTAGATAATAAAATTCTAAGTAAAATTCCAAATTTTGGTTTAATTCCTAGAAACTACAAAAATATAGAGGGAGGGGGGGGGGGGCGGTTAGATGAAGTTAGGTCCTTGAGAAATTTGGCAACGTTCCCCAGTGAAGGGCTATTAGAACTTTTAAATAAAATATTTACCTTTTTTTATAAGTAAGCAGTAACTTAGTCACCAACGTATATATTTCCTTAAACGTTAATATTGAAGCTTGAACATTATATTCCGATAAAATACTTAGTATGAAACAGTATATTATTTTGAAAATGTGCTTTTTTAAAAACCCTTGGTTTTTTATCATTACTTGTTATCAATTTAGTGAATAAATGAAACGTCACCAAAATTGTTTAAACATATATTCTAATTTATTATTTTCATGAATTATCTAAATATGTTTCCATCAACTTTGCGTGTATATATTAAATATCATGATATCTATCCACATATTTACACATTTTCAAATTACTTCCTCTTCAAAATTTAGGCACCATTTTCTCAAATACATTAATTTTTTATTCAATAAAACAAAATTAAAATACAATGTCCTAAATATTCTGAAGCGATTTTGTAGATATCATCAACAATATCAAAAACAGTTAAAGGCGTTTTGACGTTGTCGGAACTCCTTCTGTTCTAAAATTTGAATATAAAAAAATTCCATTTTATATTTTCTATTTTTTCTTTTCTTTTTTTTTTGAATGCAATATTGAACAAACACTTACCAAATTATTTTGGTAAATTTAAAACCATTTAAATCATATGGTTTTGTACAATAGCCTTAGTATAAAAATAACAACAGCAAAAAGGATGAGATATTTCCGGCTAAAATGTCCTTTATATGAACTAGAAATGACAATGACTCTTTTGTTAATTTTCCATAAAAAAAGTACAACAAAATACAAAAATAAATTTTGAATTACAAAATAAAAATTAGTTGTTCAAGATGACCTTAGGATTCATAAAACGAATATTCATAAGCATTACACAGGTATTGTATTATTTTATCAAATATTATGGGCCGATTTTTTTACTATTACCTGATGATTAAGGAATTGAATAATCAATGGTAATAGCAAAAAAATCGGCCCAGAATATTTGATATAATAATACAATACCTTTGTAATGCTTATGAATATTCGTTTTATGAATCCTAAGGTCATCTTGAACAACTAATTTTTATTTTGTATGAATTTTTGAAACAAAATTTTCTATATTGAATTTTTAAGCATTTTTTTATGGAATATCTTATGAGAATTGTGAAACCTTCTTAGGGATGGTCTAAATTTAAATAAAAATATATGAATCTCCTAAAATTTCAAATACATTCAAACTTGAAATGAACCACAATTAATGAATTAGTACACTGTTCAATTAGTGAATGGAAAAGTTCTTTGTTTAAATTAAATTTTTGAATGAACGATGAAAAGCGTTCATCGTTAAAGCGGCATATGTCAAAGCTTTTCTCAATGAAAGAAGAGTACCTACCTGCAAACGAGAAGTTAAATGTTCTTTCTATAACTAATTAGGAAGTACTTCCTTTCCCAAATCAACTGTTTATTAAAATTTATTTACTTGTAATCATGTTATAAACCGATTGATAGTATTTATAATGCCTACCGTCTAAAAGTTTTAAAAAAATTAAAAGCTTTCTTAAAATTGCATAATATTTGTATAAAACTGAATTAAAAGCGAACATATTTATATGCCAAAAAAGCCATTATTTTGTTCATTTGGTGTTAGTTTCCCCACAAAAACTTAATAAATTAAATTTTCAGCAATTTCTAGAAGTTCAATTTAAGTTTAATTTAGAAAAATAAATAAAAAATAAATACTGAAAGTAATATTGCATTTTAATTTTGTTTAATTGCGAATTAGCATTTGTGCTAAGTATTTTTTTAAGAGAGTATCATCTTTGTTCTAGCTCAACTTATTGCTTTGAACTTCGATTTTCAGATTGGCTTAGAATCTCTTTTCACATGAGCTTGTTCCTTTTTCACATGAAATTTATCTATTTTAAAATGAATTTGGTAATTTTTCAATTACTAAATACTCTTAAATTTTTAAATTAAATTGGCTTTCTTTTAATCTGCCTGTTTCATGGGATGCAGGAATTAAATCAACATTATTTGAAAAAAGGTACTCAAAGATTTTGTAGTAGAACCTCAATACAACTAAAAAAATAAAAAAAAAATTTGCATCTGTCATAATAAATAATATTGTCAATGTCATCTTCAAAATTTTTTAATTGTTTTTGACATAATTTTATAATTTCTTTTTTGAAGTCATTCCCCGGAATAATTGAAAAAAAGGAAATTTATTTTTTTATTAAAAATTTTCCTTTTAATATTCATGTTTTGCTTTATTTATTTTTTTTTTTCAAAAGAATTAAGACATTCTTTTTAGCACATTTTCAAAAAATTTTGTAAAAATGTGCCTATATAGCTTCACTCTGTCCGTCCGTCCGTCCGTCCGTATGTTTACAAAAACTTTTACACCGTTTGAAATAGAGAAAAGAAATTTTAACCATGTGTAGTTTTTGCAAAAAAAATAATTTCGTAGAAGAATTTTTTTCTGTACCCCATCTGTTACAGGGCTACAGCCCCCCAAAATTGGAAAAAGCCCTATATTTAAATTGTTATAACAAGAGTTCTGTTACATATATTTTCAATCTGAAAACGGCAAATGATAGCTGGTTTCATAAGCTTTATAAATTTTTACAAGACAAATGTTTAGAGTTGCAATACGGTACTAAAATTTAACATTACGCAAAACTCAATTTTCGCAAAATTTTTGGCCACACATATCTTCTGAACGGTTCAAGCTAGGGTCTTGAAATTTTGGGAGAAGTTAGATCCTAAAAAAATAGTAGGAGTCGGTTAACAAAATTTTTTTGTCAAGCCCCCTGTTTAGGAGCTATAAGGGCCCGAAAATTGAAATTATGCTATTTTTAAGCACCTGTAACTTGAATACCTGTCCAATTTTTTTTTTATTAATATACAAAATTTAAAGGTCCAACATTATATTTTAACATATGTTAAAGGTTTTTCTTAAATTTAAAAGGGGTTCCTCCGAACTTAAATTTTTCTTAAATTTAAAAGGGGTTCCGGGGAAGAAAGTGTCTCTCAGTTTTACCCATTTTTGCTTAGATAATAAAGTTCTAAGTAAAATTCCAAATTTTTGTGTAATTCACAATTTAATTCCTAGAACCTAAAAAATTAGAGGATGGGGGGGGGGGGTCGAGTTGAAGTTAGATTCTTGAGAAATTTGGCAACCTTCCCCATTAAAGGGCTATAACAACTTTTAAATAAAAAATTTACTGTTAGCAGTAAATTTTATAAGTCAGTAGTAATTATTTCCAACTAAATATTTCCAAAGTTAAACTCAGTATGTAATGCAATATAATTTAGAAAATGTGTTTTTTTAAAAACCCTTGGTTTTTTTTCATCACTTGTTTACTTTTAAATGTCATAAAAAATTGACAATTCTACTTTTGATATTTTATTGTTAAGCTTCGTTTAATTGTTAAAATCAAATGTTAAAAATGTTAACTGTTAAAATTTTATATATCTAACGGAACTCTTTTGAATTTGTGAACAGATGTTTGAAATATCCTTTAAACGCATTTCAAAGTACGCATAGCAAAAATTCTGCATTTCAAAGTAGCAGAAAAAAAAAACAGAATACGCAGAAAAAAGAGAAAAAAAAGAACACAAATTAAAATATGAAAAACTTCAAAACAGTTTGACATATTTACTGCGAAACTAAAATTAAGAGAACCGGAAATGAAAATTTTTAAATTAAACATAAAAATATAAAATAATTATTTTTCCTAGAAGTAACAATTTCATTTTTACAATAAAAGGAGGAAGAATTTCAAGTCTTGAAAAAGAAAGCTGAGTTTGATTAAAATATAGCTTAGTGCGCCTTATTTACATTTTTGTCTTTGTTTACATTTTTGTGAATCCAAATTTAAAATACAAAAGAGCTAAAATTTTTACTTGTGATTGTTAACGAACGAACGACCAACAATATAGTTCTCAACAATATCAAAGTCGATTTAGCAGGACCTGTTATTATTACCAGGTGCTGTAGTGATAAAGTGCGTAAGCATTTCACTTACTAGCCGAAGATGCGAATGGTAAATTCCCGTAAAGACCATTAAATAATAAATTGAAAAAATTACGCTTTTCAAAATCTCCTTGGCGACCAAATATAATTTTTCAAAAATAAAAAAAAAATATAAAACATATAATATAAACAAAGTAAATAATATTATACTTATAAATTGAGTGAAAGTTTTTGAAGTGAATTGCACAACGGATCCCAACTCTACTTTTTAAGATGGCACATGCTATCCCCCAGATAAAATAACAACATAATTAACACCATTGGCTATAACGGTAGATTCATTATAATGCTATGCTATGCATAGTTCGATAATATTATTATTCAATCAATTTCCACTAAAACTCTTAGGGGAATAGATACTAATTAGGTTCCTAAACTTGTTTTTACCAATATTATTAGTTTTGGATTATAACAAAAACTATGCTTTATTATCTAAAAAAATTTAATTTATATTATATTAAGTCTATTATATTTCGCTTTTAAATGAAAATAAATTTTTCTAAAATTTTCTTTCGTTTTATTAGGGCTTCCAAGAATATTAATTTTAATAAATTTTTATATAAATTATTAGTATTTTTAATTAATATTATATATAAAATTACTAATAATTCAACTTCAACCGCAATAGATTTTATTTATTAGTACAAACTAAATCAGAAAACTGTCAAGGAAAATCTTGTCAAAATGTAAAATATTAATTAAAAATTTTAATTAAAATTTTACAACAACGTATTTGCATTTATTAAAACTTAGATGCATCAATATTAAATTAAAATTTTATTTAAATATTAGTTTTGGAATAAGAACTGGCACAGACATTTGCATTAAAATTAGTTTTTCCTATACAATACAGTTGTCAGATAATAATGGATTTAATCTAAATAATTCGATTGGACGCAATATTCTCTTGTCTTCATATTGTTTTCCATTCTATGCGTTCGCTATGCATACGCATTTATTTTATTTAGGACAAATATTTTTATAAAAATTTTTATACAGAGTATTCAATCAAAATCAAAATGTAAATTTTACAATAAATCTTCTTGAAACCACCACGATATCAAATGTGGTTGGAAGAAAATCTAAATTGTACTAAAATTTTAATTTAAAGCAAGATATTTTGTTACTACTGATGAGGATTTCGCATAGCATGTAAAAAATATCATAATATTGAATTATTTGAATATTTATATATCTCTTTTATACACTCTGACGCAATGAATAGACTCCCAAATTTAAATTTTCTGTATTGAGGTTTTTGGGTACGGAAAGAAGTGCTGGACTCTAACGGACTGCCAAGTTGAGGCAAGTATTTAATCTTTTTTGTTCTAAATTGAAAACGGTTTAACCAATTGACTTCAAATTTTCTATACGTGATGCTTCTTGAAATCTGAGGTGACGCTATTGACAGACTTGGAAACCCCATGCGAACCCGAAGGTTTGTCAAAAAACATTTTGGAACATTTCGTAGCCAAAAAGAAGCGTCAAAAAAATTTGTACGTTACTTTACTCTAAATTAGAAACGATTTAAGCGATTGACTTCAAATTTTGTATACGTGAACTTCTTTGACAATGGAGTTGACTCTGGAATTTGTTAACCCATGTCTGCCTCATGGTAAGTAAACATTACGGAAGGTTAAAAAAAAATGTCGACAAGTTGTGTTAACCCATTGAGACACAAAAATTTTTCAAACATATTTTTCTAAAACAGTTCGAATGTTTAATTTTAAATTATCTATAGGTGGTGCTTCTTGAAAATGGAGTTGAGGATGGTGAATTTCTAAAGGATAATATCAACTCAATCAACATGGCTAGAAAATTACTAGAGAAATCTTTTAAAAAAAAATACTTTAATACGTTCTTAATTTAACAACATGTGTAATTTATGGGTTAACGTTTTTCAATAACACCAAATTAAATTAAGTCCACATTGAGGGGCGTAACGGGTATTAGCTAGTTATCTACAATTCTGAATTTTAATTTTATAAAAATTGCTAAAAAATATTGATTTAAACAAAAATAAAACCCAGTATTTAATCGAAATTTAAATTAAAAACTTGTTTCCAAATATACGTGCTACTTGTTTATTTTAATTGAATTGTTTTAATTATAAAGAGACAATTATACCTAAGGTATAAATGATAAAAAAATGTATTTAATTTTTTTTAAATCAATAAAATTTGCAATACATAGAATAGGTAGGTACTCCAATTTAAAATTAAACTAATGCTAAATAATAAATTAAAAAGAAATACAAAATTATATTATTCAAATATTAAAAATCAATTGAATCAGAAAACGATTTCAGAAAACATATTGCAAATTATTTTAAAAATAATGTGTTAGCTAGTTTTATTTTGACAGTAATACTGTCTATCAGTTTAAAAATCTTTAAAGTTTAACAACAGCTGTCAGATTTTCTAAAGTGAAAATACAAGCTTCAATATTATACTTTAATGTGTTTAAACCAAGGTTTGATTTTATCGCTCATGAGCTCTCATACAGTGCTCGGTATATACAATTTATTAACAAAAAATTTCAAAAAACTGCTCGTATCGAGCAATACAAATAAAAATTTTTGTTTATCTCTCAAAAGTTTGTTTACAAGATCATCATAATTTAAACTGATTTTCTTAAAAATTAGATTAACTGTTATATTATGTTATATTATTGTGTTATACCTCTATTTATAATTAACAGTTAAATTTATAAAAAGATATAATTTATAATTGATATCGTTATAGTTTATACTCTATAGTTTATATATAGTTTAATGGGTTATATACTAGTTATATAATATTTTATATTGCATTACATTCAATAAACGCAGTCATCTTTTTTCAACACAAATTTCTGGATACACTTTTAAACGTAAATTAAAATTAAATTTTCTTAATGACCTAAGACAATAATTTTAATCTTCAATATATTATAGATATTACACTTCAATTTCACATTACATATTTTATAATTCCATAATTTAGTTTTTTTTTGTTTTTTTTTTACTTTATAAATTTCATTTTAACTGGGTTTTCGCTATGTATGCATTTTTTACAATCTACAAAAAAAATTAATAAACTTTTGATTTTAATGTATTTACATTTATGCTTTGTAATTAAATTTCATGTTAATTTTAAGTTTTAGCTAAGGGAATTTTTTGTAAAAACCTTGTTTTGGTTCAAATAAATAAATAAATAAAAAAACTATCATAATATAAAAAAAATCAACTGCCACACCTAAAAAGGAAAGGCAGATTCACTCACTTTTCACATTGAATGTGGTAAGGGATTGTACATAAATACATAAATAAATATAAATAGGTTTGCTTAAAATTAAAGAAAATATTTAATAATCTTTCACAATTTATAATAAAAAAATTACAAATTTGTGAAACAAAAGTAATTAGAATTCGAAAATGTTATTCTCGAGCAGTTCAAATTGTTCTTGAATATGTGCTTATTTAAAAACCATTGATTTACAATACACCCTTTCTTCTAATTCAATTAACATGATATATGTATATATAATATACTTATTATACATTTGTCATTTACTAGTTTAAAATTTTTAAAACTTGAAATTTTTCAAATAATAAAAAATTCAAATGAAAAGGGTTTTACCCTTGACTTTTTCGTACAATTATAACTTTTGAAATTTCATAAATGAAAACTATTGTATAAGCTGGTTGCAAACTATTCTAACTTTAACACATCTACTTAATAATTTTGTACTAGTTTAATCCGTTTTATTTTTCAAATCATTAACTTGTGTACAATAATTCCAATTCCATAAATAATTCCATTCCGTTTCATTAGTTATTTTATCTCTTTTGTTTTGTTCTTATTTTGTCATTTCTTCTGTCATTTCTAAATTTAATAAGTGACTTATTAAATTCTGTGAAGTGGTAGTGAAAATATGATAAATGCCGATTACAATAATGCAATAATATTTCCATTATGGAAGTCATTACAGTTTTTTTTTTTTACAACAAAGTGTGGTAATTTTTATGATATCAATGTATTAGCATCAAGTATTGTCATTATTATCACTCTTTTTAGCACATTTTCAAAGAATTTTGTAAAAATGTGCCTATATAGCTTCACTCTGTCCGTCCGTCTGTCCGTCTGTCCGTCTATCCGTCTGTCCGTCTGTCCGTCTGTCCGTATGTTTACAAAAACTTTTACATCGTTTGAAATAGAGAAAAGACGTTTTAACCACTAGTAGGTATTACAAAAAAAATAATTTCGTAGAAGATTTTTTTTCTGTAGCCCCACCCGTTACGGAGCTGCAGCCCCACAAAGTTGGAAAAAGCCCTATATTCAAATTGTTATAACAAGAGTTCTATTAGGTGTATTTTCAATCTGAAAACGGCAAAAGATAGCTGGTTTTATAAACTTTATAAAATTTTAAAAGGCAAATGTTTAGGGTTGCCATACGGTACTAAAATTTACCATTATGCTAAACTCAATTTTTGCAAAATTTTTGGCCACACATATCTTCTAAACGGTTCAAGCTAGGGTCTTCAAATTTTGGGAGTAGTTAGATCCTCTGAAATAAGTAGAAGTCGGTTAAGAAAATTTTTTTGTCACGTCCCCTGTTTTGCAGCTATAAGGGCTCGAAAATTGAAATTTTGCTATTTTTAAACACCTGTAACTTGAATACCTGTTAAAATTTTTTTTTAGTGATATACAAAATTCAAAGCACTATAATTATGTTTCAACATGTGTTAAAGGTTTTTCTTAATTTTGAAGGGTGAGGGAGCTACAGCCCCTGCAAATTCCGAAAAAGCCCTATATTTAAATTGATATAACAAGAGTTCTGATAGGTCTATTTCCAATTGAAAAACGGTTGAAGCGAGCTGCTTTTATAGACTTTACAAAAACACTTCGCTTAAATGTTTAGGGTTGCCATACGGTACTAAAATTTACCACTGTGCAAAACTCAATTTTTGCAAAATTTTTGGCCCCACATATCTTTTAAACGGTTCAAGCTAGGGTCTTGAAATTTTGGGAGAAGTTAGATCCTCAGAAATTAGTAGGAGTCGGTTAACAAAATTTTTTTGTCAAGCCCCATGTTCAGGAGCTATAAGGGCTCGAAAACTGAAATTTTGCTATTTTTAAACACCTGTAACTTGAATACCTGTTTAAATATTTTTTCCTTAATATACAAAATTTAAAGGTCTAACATTATATTTTAACATATGTTAAAGGTTTTTCTTAAATTTAAAACGAGTTCTTTAAATTGATGAAAGTGCCTCTCAGTTTTAACCATTTTTGCCTAAATAGTAAAATTCTAAGAAAAATTCCAAATTTTGGTGGAATTCACAATTTAATTCCTAGAACCTAAAAAAGTTTGGGGGAAGGGGAGTAGTGAGCATTATATCCTTGAGAAATTTGGCAACCTTCCCCATACAGGGGCTACTAGGACTTAAAAATTTACTGTTATTATAGATTAGCAGTAACTTAGTCACCAACGTATATATTTCCTAAATTAAACGTTAAGCTTCAACATTATATTCCGATAAAATACTTAGTATGAAACACTATATTATTTTGAAAATGTGCTTTTTTAAAAACCCTTGGTTTTTTTTCATCACTTGTTTAAAAAATAATATTAATTTATAAATATTAAATTATTATCTTGAAGGAAAAAGCAGGGTATTATGAAATTATATACAATGTAAGTAAAGAACAGATGGCATTATGTGAAACCACATTTGAAGCCGAGCTTACAACTACGAACACTTCGTTGAGACTTTGTTAGCAAAACCCAGGCACAACTGCGCATGCACAAGATTTGCGATATTCCCAAGGTTCATGACTATTCGGTTTTCCGAGTTAGGGCTACCGTCGTCGCATATTTAACAATCTGTATTAGGTAAAGTTGAATTCAAAATCAGACTAATTCCTTTCTCTAGATATATAACGATTTTAGTTTCTAATGTGGTATTGATAAAAAGCCAATGGGTCTTATTTCATTTGGCTTAATTGCAAGTAGCTGAATAAATCAGTTTTAAGTTTATTTTTTAACTGTATTTGAAATAAGTTTTGACATCTGAAGGTAGTAGTTAGAATAATCGTTTAATTCCGATTGACTGTTAAAAAAAAAGCTTATTTTGGTCTTTACTAATCATAGGACTAGTATGGGAGCTCCAAATTTTTAAAACTGCCTAAGCTTACGTCAGTTTTTGTATTATTTTTGTTCATAAATTTTCAGAAGGATTACAATACTAAACCTTATGCCTACGGTAATTCCATATAAATGTAAAAATAAAATTTGCAGAAATCCCAAAGTATATCTTATCTTTATCTATTCTAAAAGATTCTTATTTTATTGCAAAAAAAAATATAAAATAGAAATAATGGGAATTTATTTCTTTTATTTTGGTGTCATTAGGACAAATGAGTCTGGGTCTATTCTTGAAAAAAAAGGTTTATATAACATATCTTATCAATTCAACTAAATCACAATAAAGTACTGAGTTTATACATGATTATTTCCAATCAATGACCGAAAATTGCTAGAACATGAGGCATTAGATTTTAAGGGTACATACAGAGATAATTTTGTTTTTTTGGGTAAAAATAAATCGATTCTGGTATTGGAAATTGAATAAAAATTGATAATAATTGACTACAGAAATAGGTATGTATAGACATAGAGAATTGAAATATACAAAATAAATAGAAGATAGGTCTTAATGTTTTACGGATTTGGTCATTTATTAAGTGATAAGATATTATGTTACCATCAATTTGTCTATTTGTTCTTTCCAAAAAAAAATCTGTATTTACAGATAGGGGAAAATATTTGAAATATTTTGTGTAATTTTATTTGTAAAATTTTTTTTTAAGCTAATCAAGGTTTTTTTTATAGACTACACCTTAAATATGGTATAGTGGTGTTTGGTACGGTGTTTGGAAGTATAAATTAGGTATTAAAGTCACTTCCTGAATCGATTTAGCGATGTCCGTCCTCCCATAAATACAATAAATTAAAAAACAACGATCGTATTTTGATGATATGTATACTGTAGATTACTAATGCTTAAATACGGAGGGAACTCTAAAAAAGCGAGATAGAACCAAAGGTCCTGATCTCCGAATATCAAGAAAAATACCTTCAAAATTAAGATAGAAACATTGAATGTTGTTCTTGCATCTCTAACGTTTGGAATGATTTGGAGTGATTGTTCGGGATACCCACACATATCACACGACTTAAAATCATATCTTCCAAAAATCCCACGATAAATTTAGGAACTTAAAATTTTTTACAAGAGTGTTCTGTTTTCTTTATGTTTCTGAATTTAGAGAGGAATGAAAGTAGTAGTTCTGATAACTGAAGCTGCCACTCGACTTTTAAGACCTAACCTGTATATTTTTAGAATTAATAAAATTAAATTTCAAATTTGGTTTTACCTTCTAGCGAACTGAGAATTTGTATAGCTCTTCTAAAGTATTCTTACTTGTAGGTTTTATTTAATTTTTTAAATTTTCTACTTTAATTGCTGGAGAAAAGTTTTTCCATCATGACATCAACTCTATAACCTCTAACACTTCTAAAAACAAAGTCCTAGATATAGTAACAAAGTTAAAAATTATAACGGCTAATATAGAACTAAACATTTAATAAAACATGTATTCTTGTAAAATTAGTGGATCAATATGTGAATAAATATTATTATAATTTTTAAATTATTAAGAGAAGTACAACTGTACTCGGCTTTGAAATTAAATATTAAATAAATTTCAATTAAAGCAAAAATGTTATAAAGTTCATATTATTACATTGTATTACTAAAATCTAGAGTAAATAATAAAACAGCAAGGACGAGACAGTTAAAATAAGAATTTATTTACTCATTTATAATTATAAGTAAATAATATTTAAATTTTATGACCCGGTATTCTGAATTTGTAACTCCTATCAAAAACTACATTTGGCATACCACAAAAATTGTACAGCAATCATTAACACATTATAAAACTGATGAGTAAATTGTGGACAGACTTACTTAAAATATCAATAATGTAATTAAAATATCAATTAAAGTAAATAAATCCTCCACGGATTATAATTAGGGATATAAATTCGATAGGGATGATAAATTCTCCCACTTTCGATTGACTTTACCCAGGTTTTGCACTACAAACCTAAAGTCTTGCTGTTACTGATGTGTTAGTGCTGTTTGTATCAGTAAAAACTAAATAGATTGTACCGGAATTAAGTATGCAAACTATCATACATGCATTTCATATCTTACAAGAAGCAAGTTAAAACTATTAGAAAGCAATATGAGGCCCAAAAGGAGCTTTGAACCTGTAAGGTATATAGTAACAATAAATCCTCAAGAATTTATTCAAAAAACTGTAAAGTAATTTATATATTCCAGCTATTAACTAGCCAAGGTTTTTGTTTTATCTTCTAAAGGAGAATACCGAAAGTTACTTAGAGTAACAATTTGGAGTCATGGCTAATTAAGGATAGGCCGGGTAGTGTAGAAGTGATGTTAAAAAAACTATATACTTATGTTATATAAAAATTAGGTTGAAAAGTTTCTTTATTACTAATTTGTCGGGTAGTTCATCGGAACCTTAAAATAATGCTCTTCAAAATAAAGTCTACAGAGTGTTATTTGATTTTTATTTTCATTTTCGACTTTTTGGGAATTGATGCTCCCCATATTATTCTCTTTCAATTTAATTCTTCGACTTTTTGAGAAACTTAGCCCAGAGATGCTAATTTAGATTATATGGTAAATTGGACTCCACAATCTTATTTCTTATACCTTAGTATATGAAAGATTGTAAATCACAAGAAGTTTTGGAGTTGTAACCGAAATCAGGGTATTCCTTATTCCAGAAGTCCTTCTAATTAGGAGCGCTTTTAAAGTTCACAACTATGAATAAAGCTCAGGGGACTTTATTTCACAGCTCCTATAGTCTATTGTACAAATCTTTAATTGACTAATTAATTATTTATCAATTAAAAAGTGGATTCAACTTTTTTATTAAATTGTAATATGCATATCCTATATCCTCTGTGCTATATATTTCAAATATCATATTAAATCACTGTTCTATTATAAAAGCCATTGTCAACAAAAATTATTCACGAGACTCTAACTAGGACAGACAAGAGATTAAATATTTTCAAAATGAAATACAAACTAAATGTGAAGTAATAAAAAACAAACACGGAAAACATTAATGAAACTAAAAATACAGAGAATGAATAAATACTAACTCCAGTTAATATTAACTTAATAGTTAAAAGTCTAGGCTATGTTATACGAGTATAAATACAATAAGTTGTTATGTTAACTAGGTGTGTTTATTATAATCTTATTTGTTGTAATTTTTCATTATATATTACATATCTACGCATATTTGTTCATTACTGAAAGTACTTTTGTTAACTATACCAGAAGTAAGAATTACCAGAACCTACTATTTAATAAAATACAAAACGGAATAATAGTCAAGAATAATTGTGTAAAATTATTTTAATGGAGTAAAGTAAATGTTATATCATAAAAATAGTTTTGTTAACATTTATTTTAGTTTAGTTAATGATTTATATATGGTTCATGTTGTATTTATGAAACATTGAGAATTAAATAGGAGCTCGTTTACTATATGTTAAATTGCAAAAAAATAAAGAATTTAATTTTAATAGTCGTTATAAATTTTATAGAAAAGTTGGAATTTTTTTTTTATAAATTTTATTTAATGGGTTTATAAGTTCAGAGTAGGTACAATTTATCATTGATATGATTTTAAATTTTTAAATGTATGTTGAAAAAAATTTAAGAAGGAATAAAGAAATAACTTCTTAAATTATTTAAAATTTTTTTTAATTTCTATGTACAAATGAATTGAATTTCGATGTATGAATTTAATTTCGAATAGAATTACTAATTTTTAGGACAATTTCTCCATTTCGTAGGACAACCTTTTGAGAAAATTTCCCATTGTCGTAGGAAAAAATTTTAAAAAAATTAGTCTATACATAGTTTTACTGTCGTGTTTTTTTTTTTTTTTTAGTGTTTTATTTTTCTATTCATTATGTTATTTTTTTTACAATTCAAAAACAAAAACTTAAAAAGAATTCTTATATGCTAAAATGTAATTTGTACATGGCTGACCAATATGTCAGCTCTCACAATTTATTTAGAACCATATTAATATATTTCTCTTTTGGTGATTTAATATTGATATTTTATTTTCAACATAATATAATTTTAGTTTTAATTTAATCTTAATGTAATTGAATTTATTGGAAAAATTTTTTTAAATAAAAACCAATTTTTTTATTTTTATGTTTTATAAAATCTTAAAACTAAACTAACCTAATACTTATACCTATACCTAAACCTACAATAACCTACGTTACATCTAAATTTTTCCAAAAGTATGGTTTTTTAATTTCTAATTTATTTTTTGCAGGAATATACTTATCATATTTAAACAACTCATTGTCATTAATATTTATTATATTTAAATTTAAAGGTATTTGTTTTATTTTCGCGTTTCTTTTATAGTGGTATAAAATCAGAATATTTTGATTATTTTCTATGTAATTATGTTTGTCCAAAAATACGAATCCTTCTGGAGGCAAAAAACCTGTAACTAGGCAGTTTTTAATGTACTCAAAATTTTCGTACCATGGATGGCAGATTAATGAGTTCTCGCATGATTCACTACTCCTTTGAATATGGTTACGTATGAGACGAATGATAAAATTGTCGATTCTAACTATGTTCGCCTTATCATATATAAATTTATTTGAATAATAGTGCATATTAGTGTTAGGTTTTCTATTATAATTTGTACAAGCTCTTAAACACTTGCGTTCGAATATTCTTAATTTTTCCATCACAGAAGCATTAACATTATACCATATTGGACAGGCATATGTTAGTACTGGACGGATTAAGGTTTTGTAGCAGAGCAATTTAACATTGTTGCAAAGTGTTCTGGAAAAGAACAATTTTCCTAAATTAATAAAGGCGTTATTTGCTTTTCTTATTTGATTATTAACATGATAGTTAAAGTTTAACAAATAATTATAGTGAACTCCTAAATACTTGAAGTTCACAGAGTTTTTAATTTTTGTTTTGTCTGGAGTCAATATATAAAAATCTCTCCAGCATGATTTAACATTACATTTTACCTTGTTAATAGTATTCCTGAATAACATAGTTTCACATTTTTGATAATTTACTTTTAGCTTCCAAAGATTACTATAGGATATCACTTTATAAAACATTTTTTGTAAAATGTATTGTGCATCTCTTAGATTATTACTTGTTGCGTAAATTGTCAGATCGTCCGCAAATGCTATACTGTAATTGGGCTCTAAATTTTTATTTAGAGAATTCAGTAATTCGCTTATGTATATATTGAATAAAATTGGGGAATTTACGGTGCCCTGTTGTAGACCATTGGATAGTTTGAATTCTTTGGATAAATGATTATCCGACCCCCATGTGCTAAAAGTTTTACCTCTAATCATGTTGTTAATCAGAATTACTAAATGTAAGGGATATTGATATTTTAAGAGTTTGTACATTATACCATCAATCCAGACGGTGTCAAAAGCTTTTTCAAAGTCCACAAAACATGCTGCTAGAACCTTATCATCGTTTATATTTCTACATATATCCGATGAAAGCTTCGTCATAGCGTGTATTGTGCTATGTTTATGACGAAAACCAAACTGATTTGATGGTATAATATTTTTAATCTCAGTTATTTTGACTATAAATTTATTTATTATTATTTCTAGGATTTTTCCTATATTTGGTAATAAACTTATTGGTCTATAACTGCTAGGATCTGAAGCACTTTTTCCTGGTTTTTTTAATGTAGTTTTACTGTCGTGTCCATCAGTCCATGTGTTGTCAAAATTCTTACACCATTTGAAATAATGATATGAAATTTAAAATAACGATAAATATTGCAAAAATAAATTAATTTCATGGAAGAACTCTTTTCTTGCCTATTACCGTACTGTAGCTTCTCCCTCTCCAAAGTCCGGAAAGCCCAATATTTAAATTGTTAAACAGTAATAGTTTTATATTAATTCTATACGTTATATTTTTTAAATCTTAAAAAGATAAAAGACAACTGCTTTAATAACTTTCTTAATATATTTGACATAAATATTTAGACTTAACATTTACGGTACTTTTAGTATTTACTGTTATGATAAATTTTTGCTAAATTTTTGATTTCTCTTATTTCTAAACGGTTAAAGCTACCAACTTAAAATTTTGGAAGAAGTTAGATCATTAGAAATTTGTCTAGAGTCATTTTAGAACTTTTGTTTTGGACCTTTTTTACTTGGAATTTTCAGGAGCAGTAACAGGTCTAAATTGGAATTTTTTTGTGACTGTCCAGTTTGCAGCAGCTGTAATTGGAATGTTCAGGAGCCGTAACAATTCTAAATTAGACTTTTGCTATTTTTAAACACCTAGTTACTTGAGTACCTGGCAAATCAAGTGGCTAGACTTAAGAACCCAAAGGAAGTGCTTAAGGATTAGAATGGATCTTCCAGTTCTCATAACTTCGTACAAATGTTGTGCTTTGTGTAATATGGACTCCCAAATTTATTTACCTTAAAGCAAAAGGGATTTTAAAGTAGAACAAAGTAATTTAATATAGATTGTCATTATTTGATACTGACTCCACTTTCCCAATTTACAAATATCAGTTTTTCTTCATGAACTGCATTTCAACTCTGTAAACTTGCCACTTCGAATGTTGGGAAAAGTAATCCCATATACAGCTACTTTATTGACATTTTAATATCGAATCCATATGCACTTGTAACTATTGGAGATAATAAAAAAAGCATATTTCTAATTTTTTAATCACAATATTTAAAATGATTGGAAATACATATTTTAAAAATATTTTTATTTAATTAAAACCAATTATAGAAATATAAAATTAATCTAAAGATTAAAATATTTAATTAATCAGATTCAGAATTATATTTTTTTTTTTCAAATTATTATATTTTGAATATATGCTTTTCATAAATAATTATTAATTAAATATTGCACCATATGCAAAATTAAAATATGAAACCCTAAATTCTTTAAAAAATCAAACAAATTCCAATTAATTAATAAAAAGTGCCACTTCATTAAAAAAAATGTATAATTGAAATAAAAAACTCGTGTAAAAAATTTTGTAAATTTAAAAAATGAACTAAAAAAAACCTACCAATTATAGCACTGCACTTTGCCACCACAATAGACTTTAAATTAATCCAATAAATAAAACAACACGTTCGAGAAGCATATCAAATGATTTTATAATTATTTAAAAACTGTTTTTTTTTTTTTTAATTTGCATGTTTTTTTTTAAATAAAATTGTTTTTTTGAATTTTTTTTATTTTACTTTAAAATTTTTTTAAAAAATTATTATTTTAAATTTTATTAATAACCAAGTTTTTATTTGTAATGTGGTAAACTTTGTAAAAAATAAAAAAACAGTTTGACTTTAATTATTATTTTAATTATTCGGATATTGTTTGATTTTTAAAATTAGTAGAATAATTTCATATTATTTCAATAATACTGATGTTCTATTAAATAAGGTACTTCGAAAACTTCAAAGTTTAGTAGTAAAAAATATTAAACATTTTGTTTTATACTTTTGATCAACGGGTTTTAATTATGCTATTACGAGTTATAAGACAACAGATAGTAAGAATGTAATAAGGTATGAGGTATATTAAACCTTATTACATTCTTACACTCAGAAAAAAAAATAACATTCTAGTTATCACTATGCTATCCCTCAATTCGAGACAAATTTTATACTGAAAGCCTAAAAGTATGCAACAAAGTGTTTTAAAAAAACAAGAGTTTCGTAATTGATTTTTTTATTGGACAATAACCATGTCCCCCTGTTATATTAATATAAGCGGCAGTCTCATGGAAAACTGTTGGTGGTTAGGTACATCATGAAATATATAGAAACATATTTTTTAGTATGTATACTAGTGTAAGGTAGGCTAAGTTTTTTAAATTAGGTTAAGATAGTTTAGGTTTTTTAGAAAAATTAAAAGAATAAACATTGTTTTTTTACATTTTTTACAATGAAATTTTAAAGATATGAAATTATATAAATATATGTATATTAAAAATTAGAGTAAGCTAAATTAATAATGACATAACTTAACATAAAAAAATAATTATATTTTTAGATGTTAAAAAAAATAAAATACTGATAAGAAACATTTTTTGTAAACTTTTTTAAGTTAAGGTAAATTTGAGAAATTGGAATAAATAAATTTTAATTAAAAAAAAAAAAAAAATCCCCCTGTTATATCACGATAATAGAGGGGCTACATGTAAGGTCATAGAATAAAATTCGGACAATATAAACGGAAAAATTCTGAAATATTTACAGTATGTCTATTCCGAATATGGAAAAATTATTAAAAAGAGATCTTTGGTGGTTGGAAAAAACTTTTAATTTGCACTAAGTAGTTTATACAAATTGTTTTAACTAGGTTAAGTTTTATTTTAAAAAATTAAGTTTGATGTTTTTAGTACCTCAAATTTTTTACCAAAATTATATAATAAAAACATTATAAAATTTAACAATTTAAATAAAGATTAAGTACTCGTATTAAATAATATTAAGATAAAAATTATATGATTAGTTTAAATGTTAATCAAAATTATATTATAAGCTGTTTTCATTAAATTTTTCTAGACTAAGGAAGTTTAAGAATTAAAGGAAGAAATGAAGTTTATATTTTTTTATGGAAAAAACTGGAGCCATTATATAAGGATCTGTGAAGCTATGCTCCGGGCGGTTACTTCTAATTGGTTAATAAGATCCAAGGTATTTATTTCTCTTTTAGTTTCCCGTCCGACATTGTTTTAAAAGTCAAAGAACCGAGATGTTATTTCTGCTTTAATTTATTTATCGACACATTGAGAAATAAAGCTAAATGAGAAACCCCGGAGCATTTCTCACGCTAAATGTGATCAAAGCCGTTGATTTGATGTTTCTTCCAACTTAATCTACAACTTGTGGAGAAATTATACTATGGAGTTTTTTTTTCAATTCTGTATATTACAAAGAATAAGAAGGTTTTATTTCTTATAATAAAATTGAAAATTAGACTGAGAATATTATTCTGTGCTTGTAAGTAAATATTTGTAGTAGACTGTTTACAGACCATTTAAAATTTATCAGTTTTTTTAAAAATATTTTATTTATTTTAAATCTCGTGTTATACAAATTTGTAGTTTTTTTCTTTATTAATATTCCTTGCAAAGAATCCCTTATAAGAACCTGGATATTTATTAAACATTGAAAAAAAACCTACACCTTTCAAGAAGCCACATACGTGTTTGAAGCTAATTGCATGTTAAAAAAAAATTCTAGTAGGCTTTTTTTTAATGTTCCTTTGTCAACTTTATTTCGAGACTTGAACTATATTAAGAGAAAACTGAAAACGAATTGTATAAAAATATGTAACACAATAATAAAAACCAGACAAAACATACAGTTTTGTTACAAAATAATAAGAACAACAAAAAATGGGATAATAATTTCTAAGTAGAAGAAATAATCGTTACTTTGCCATCCTTTTTTTTTTCTTTAATCTAAAAATAACCCAAATGGTTTAAGTTTACAACCTTCGTCTAGAATCATTATAACGTACAGAGTTATTTTTATAACTGTTAAATAATAATACAACTGTATATACAAATACATACCCAGATTTCAAATATACCAGGATGATAACATAAGAAACTAAAGCCTAATAAAAATGATTAAGAATTGTACAAACATCCCAAGTGATTTCAACAGTTACTAGTATAACTTTTATTTTAACAATCTTTGTTCAAATAGTTTCTAACGTACTACAGTACCGTTATAAAGGTAGGCATCTAGAAAAACCACAAGAGAAAATAAAAAAAAACAAGCAAGTAAAACGCCGTTAAAATTGCTATTTATTACATATTTGAATTTAAAGTTATATTACCCATTTGAGTTCAGTAGGTACATCAATTTATATTAATATTATAAACTTAATATAGAATATTTAAAAAAATTTTCCGTTAATATTATAACAGTTGGTTAGTTGGCTCTCTTAACTGATTCTTTTCCTTCATTCCTTTTAAATTTTTTTTGACTAAATAACGAAAGAATTTCAAATTAATTGTACTTGATAATACGATATGTGTTTTTTAAATTAGCAAAAACTTAGTAGATCCTGCTTTTCCCAATTGCAAGTTATGGCAAATGTTTCCCTCACTATTAACAATTCACCATAATGGTCTGCTCTTAATACTTTAAAGTTTATCATATATGTATATAGATCATCGAATTGAAAAAACGTATCAAATTTAAAATATTATTGGATTTGTAAATAATAAGGTAAGGATTCATGTTGAGTTTGGTTCGAATGCATAAAACTGGCCTGAAACTCAATTCTCACCTCTCTCCTTTTCAACCGAAATATTTCATTAAAAACCGTTATTGCAAGCCAAACATAGTTTTCGAAGTTTCTCAATAAAAAACTAAAATATGAGTTGCAGCACTGTCTTATGCGTCTAAATCAATATGCTACAGAAGGAAGATCGTATGTATTTGGTTTATATTCTTTAAAACCGATTAAATTATATTGTTTTTCTTTAAAGTTACGCTCGGTATTCTAAAATTAGCTTAAGGTCTACTATATGCAGAAAGTGTCGTTTGGAAGAAGACTTTTTGCCAGGAAATTACATTAGAATTTTGCGATTTTTCTTAAGCAAGAATAGCTCTTGAAATCTATTCATTCTTTTTAGATTCGGAAACAAAAAAAACTTTAAATATTGACAAATACGTGAAATCTCGCCTGCTTATGGCTCCAAAGTATGGCCACTTGTTTAAAAAAAAGTATGTGTGGATCATTAAAAAACAAATTCTTCAGCTGCTTTCTTCGTGGACCAGATCTAAAACAGTTTCAAATACACATTTTTTTATAGTATCAAATTAAAAAACTTTATAATTTGACTTCACATACTATTATAGATATATATTACATAATATCATATTTAATTATAGTATTTTGTTAATATACTTGCTCGGTTACATACAATACAATGACGTATATTTACTTGTCATTGATTGACTTCAAGAAATTTTTTTGGTAAATTTTTTCTAACATTTTTACTATTTTAATACAGTTAAGTTTATTTAATTTTTATTCCATATCATAAATTGAAAATTTGTAGGACCCTTCTATAGTACTCTTTTCTTATAATAAATACACATATGGACATAAGGATCCTTTAATAATAACACAAGTATACTTCAGTTTATATACAAGTATATTTCAAGTGCATTGCAATAAAATTTTTTTTGGAAAAATTTTATTTATTTTAGAAGTACAATAGTCAATTCTATATTTTAAAGTAACTTATATTAGTATTTAGCAGTTTATAATACTCTTTTAAGTATCTTCTTTAGTGTCTTACCAAATGTTAATAAGATAATTGGGGTGATATAGAAAACGTACATTTTTTATATATACTCGTACATAAATAGCACATAATATATAATATTCTATTAATATTGCAATTTGAGGATCCAGAAACCCACTATTTGCACTACAGCATTTACCGTTATAATCGTCTTTAATACAGAAGAATCATGCTTGGTAAGCACATTAACATTTACGTCTTCGAAGTTGTTTTCATACTGATGCAACCAATATAAGAAAGGAATACCTAAATTCTTCAAATATAGATTTTCAATTGGATGAACCCGATATGTAGGATAGGTGTAAAGAGATTAGAAAAGATAGGTATGGAGAGATAGAGAGAGAGAACGGACTCAATTTCTTACTGTTGCGAGGAATCACTTTTAATAAGTCATTCTTTTTCTTCTTTTTCGAGAAACTTTTATTCTTCAAGATGTTCAAGTCTTTATTCCATATAATATTGACCCATATAAGTATGTAGAAAAAGGAAACCAAGTAGAAATAATATTTAAGTGAAAAATCTATAAAAGTCATCATAACTTTTTGGAGAGTTTTATTTTGTAATATATTTTTTTCAAGTCATGGACTTTTTTATACTTCCAGAGCTTCCTGGACATTTTTATTTCTTAAGACCTTAAAACTGAAATATATTTTACTGCATTTGACTTTTTCAATTTTAAAAATACATAAGTATAAAAACAAATATATTTTAAAAAATTTTGTATTAAATCAAAGGACTTATTTTTGTAACTAAAGAAACTCTAATACTTATGTTACTGAATTTGAAGTTAGTCTAAGACTAATGGAGAGAAGAAATTTTGAACGTTTGAAGTTTAAAATGATTCAAACACATTTTTAGTATACTAATATAGTTTCAGTTTATCTGTCCGTCAGTCTCAGTTTTGACAGAATTTCTACATAAATAAAGAAATGCAATTTTAACTCCGAATAGGTATGACAAAACATAATTTCGTTGAAGAACATTTTCCTGTCGCGTCACCTGCTACGGAGCTAGAGCCCCCAAAGTCAAGCCCTATATTTTAATTGCTATAACAAGAGTTCTCTAAAGTATATTTTCAATCCGGACCTTAAAAACAGTTGATTTTTTAAGCATTATAAATATTTATGAAACAAAAATATAGGGTTGCCATACGATACTTTACTTATAAGTTATATGCAAAATTTTTGACTCCTCATATATTGTGAACGGCTTAAGTTAGAAACTTGAAATTTTGATATCTTCCGGATCTCGCAGCAGTTGTTTCAGAAAATTTTTTTTTGGGGTTTGATGTTTGTGGTCAAAAATTTAAAGTTGGTTATTTTTAAGCACAGGTAACTTGAAAGTCCGTCCAAATTTTTTTTAGTAATTTACGAAATTTAAAGTTCCCTAACATGTGTTAAGAGATTTTCTTATTTTAAATTAACAAAACAAATTTTGGTGCAAGTTACAATTTAAATTTTTGAGTCTGATAAGTTTTAGGTTGGGGAAAAAAAATATAATGAGTACTAGGTTTGCCCAGAAAGTTTCAGAATTTTCCGTTTCAAGAGCTGGTATAAATTAAAAACTCCTTAATTTTAAAAAACCAGTACCTCTGGCACCTGTGCATAAATTTTCAAGGTTTAAGGTTATCATTGAAGCTCTAATATTGTATTTCGACACCTATTAACAGGTTTTCTAAATTCTATTAAGGTGATATTTAAAATATGAAACACAATGTGAAACATGGTGTTATTTGAGAAATGTGCTTTTTTAAAAACCCTTGTTTTTTTATCACTTGTTTAAAAATACATACAGTATATTTTAGTATTATTCTTACATTACATAATATGTTTTCATTGTTTTAATACAAATATTCTTTACAATTTAAATTGTTTGGTTTTTACACCATTATGTAAATTTGCAAAGTAAAACATAAACAATTGTTTGGTTTATTTACCATTGCAATTCGAAATACAGGAAAATTTTACTAAAAGATCATATCAAAAAAATCGAACAAACAAAATTAAAAACTACAAAACACATTTGCAAATATATAATGTTATTCAAATAAAATGAAAAGTAAACAAACCTTACAGTAGGGTAAGTCAGTAAAATAAAAAGTTATTAAAGTTACACATTTTTAATTTACTTAAAGATTTTTTACGAATGCTGAAATTGCAGTTATAAAAAAGCCTGTAAGGCCCTGACAACGCAAAAGCGGATTGGAATTTTTTTACGAGTAAATGGCTATCTCGTTTTTATGGCCATGTGTTTTGGAAACCAATACGATTGAATCATTTATAATATATCGTTCACCCGCTTTCCCCGCGACCAAGGCCTGTATTTATATAGTTGACCATGATACTCAAGCGAACCTGTCATGGTATTTATCACGTTGTCTTTAATAAGTATTATTTTCTAAATTATTAATTTTTTGTTCAATCAATTTTTCCATATGTGTCATGGTTAAGTCAATCCGTTATAAACGTAGTGGTAATTTAAATACACCTATGAACTATTTTTCTGTACAGTAATTTTTCTATCAAGACCATCGGTTTGTACGGGATTATATCATAGATATTATTCTCTTCCGGAACTGACTTAAGTGAGATCGTTTGTTTCGCAACCATTGTTTCCAAGAGCTATACTGAACGGAATACTTTAAAAAAATGTTACCAGACGCTCAGACAAAGGATTTTCACGGAACGTAACTATCGTGTAGAGACTAGAGAAAATTAGGAATTTTAGAAAACTCAAATTTAAAGGTACATCCTTCATTGTGCAATTACATTCTTTCAAGACTAAAACTTATACTGTCGCCTAAAGAATAAAGGTTCTTAGTCGTAAGACGTCTAACTAAAGTTTCATCTCTTTAAATTAGTTACAAATAAAAGAAAAATATCACTCCTCCTCTCTTTTTATCTAAAAACAAAGATTTTTTAAATTCTTTGCCAATACAAATAAAATTAACATAATATTAGTATCATTTCAATGCAATTCAATTATGTAAAACAAACCAAGATATCGTTGGAATTCTCAAAAATCAAAATATGGTATTGATTAGAATGTTAAACCCTAAGATATAAACCAAGCAAATATTACAAATACTTTAAATATCTAAGACTACACTAGTATGTACATTAAAAGTAAACACAGAATATGTAAAAATTTCGATTTCTATGTTATCTTCCTTTGTCTTATCCATTGTCTTCTACTTATCCTTAAAACTATGTATATAACACTAGGATAAACAGAACATATCCTTAAATATAAAATCAACATTGTATTTTTAGGTTTGTTATTCTTATGTGCTTTGGGGAAACTGGGATAACTTCAATTTAAAAGGATTTCCTTTAGAGAAATCAGTAACAAAAACAGAAGACCAAGAGGCAAAACCAAAAAATGATTTGTTCATTTGAAATTGAAATATCGTTTTTTATTTTCTATCTGTTGTTTTTTTAGCATCAGGGTTAGATATTTGCATTCCTCTCCTTCTTGGGGTTTTTTTTTTTCTTTGTTATAAATATACGCATGTATAGAAAAAAAACTTAAGAGTCATTGTAAGGGTTTTGGAAAGGAATTTCAATCTTATTTCACTATTTGAATAAAAAATTAAAAGAAGTAATTCAAAATTGGAAGTTAATCTAGGGGGAGAACTGAAATTTTCAAAAATAAAACAATTTTTTAAATCAAATTTGTCCATCGAGACAGTCAATCAAATTAACCCCAATATCATCCAGGGATATTAAACGTAACCTTGAATAAGATATTATATTATATTGCGTACATAGTTTATTTTTAATTAAATTTTGACTCTTTCTTGAATCGTTTGTTTATTACTCTAAAGGTCGATCTAATTTTATATAAGACGATACCAATGTAAAGAATATCTAAGTAAAATATACGCTTTTCATATTTATACATGGTCCTATTTCATATAATCAGCTCATTTTCTTGTAATCCAGCAGTGGGATCAACATATTGCAAAAAAGGTACTCACATATTTTATATTTAAACCCAAATACAGTTAGAAAATTAAAAGTTCGATTCTTAAGCTCGGTTTTAAAAATTAGTCCACAAACATGTTTTTGAGCTTCTACTTCAGAACTGGGGACTATAGGTATTTCATATTATGTCATTTCAACTTCTTGGTCCCTAGATACGGGGGCATTTGTAAAAATAACAACCTAATATGATATTCAAAGACAATATATATTCACAGAAGTTACAGAAGTACAAAAGTTAAAGAAGTAAGAGTACAAAAGTTAAAGCTAACTTTCGGAATTACGAATGAATCTCTCCCAATAATATTTTAGCATTAGTAGCTCTTACTAAATGAGAGTTTTATTTTATTTACATACTGAGATATCTTCTGTGTAGCTCAGTTACTCAGTTAAGAGTTAAGCTCAAGACTCGAATATGTACATATAATCACTGTTGAATCATGCAAAATTGCACTGCATATAAATCGTTGAAGCATATAACTCGATACTAGTCGAAGTCCCTGAACTCCAATTTCTTTAAATTTTAAAGACAATTTAAGTTGTAATACGTATTTGTAATCTTTGCTAGCTTTTAAATAATAAGAATAGGTACATTCTTTTTTTTGGTGTATAATTTTATGTATGGAAGTCAAAAAAGAGGGATTTTGAAAACCCCTTGTACCTAGATATACATATTTATTGATTGTAAACATAATTTTGCCCTCAATTTGAATAAAAAACATTTTTCTTTTTTTTCTGCCTTGTAATTTTACCTATGTCCCTTGATATTGAAATGATAAATGATATCTCGTCAAAATTTATATAAATTTTCTTATAAAAAATTAATATTTTATAAAAAAAAATTGTAATTTTTATATGCCAGTTCTTGGTTAATATTTTGTTTGATTATGGAAAATTTTTAAATTAAAAAAGTATTACAACTTATTAAAATGTTGTAATTTAAACAAAAAAGTTATTTATTTAAAAAAAGGGGAATTCCCTTTACATTATTGATCTAGGATTATTAAAATAATAAAAAAGGCATATGTACTTCATAAGAATTTTAACTGAATATTGATCCAAATGTACGGGAAAATGACTTGATTACATTATACATGTATTCCTTTGAGACAAATTCTACATTAGCTTTAAGATACAAATACTTAGATACAACTATCTTTTAAATTTATTTTTGAACTCTTCCATCCTACTCCATTAATTCATGTGTCAATGTCAAAGTATATTACTCGCAGCGAGTTCTTCTCGCACAATATTGTCTCGCATACTCGTAAAAGTGTAAACAAATAAATTTGATTTAAAGATCTTGAACAAATTTTTGAAATATTCATTTGCCAGAATCTCTTCACTTGGGCTGTACGAAAAACGTCCCAAAAAAAAAAAAATTTTAAAAATCCCCGATTTCATTGATTTATTTTCATTTATGTGAGAACACCCCAAAGTACAATTTTTATAAACATCCGAAAAATAATAGAAAAATTTGGAAATGTTATTCGTATTCTGAAAAAACTCTCAAAATCTTTAAAAAAATTTTTGAGCCTTTTCCATTTTTGGTATTGCAGACTTTTTTTTTACAGCCTTCCACATCCTATTATTTATCAGTTGGATTAAAAATAATTTTTGAACTACACTTGAAATCTTTAGTGCAGCAGTTTTCACACAGAACATTGAATATCTAAAATCTACACATTTACTTTTTAAAGTCATTCCACTAATTGACTAGGTTTAAGTAGTGGAATGCATCATTTTGTTATTAATGTGTGATTAGAATCTTTTTTTCATTTCAAGCACTGCATTTTATAATTTAGACTAAAATTTTCCTTAAGTTTTTTTCTCTTTTAAAATGACAAATAAATAAAAAAGAATCCAATTAATTAAAATTTTATATATATAATGGAAAATTTATTTTTATGTTATCTAATTTTTATGGAAGTCATATTTTTGTTCCTAAAATTTATTTATTTTATGATCCTTAAAATATAAAAAAATCACGATTCCCACATACATACGGAACACAATCCTTTTTAAAACTTGATATTTATATCCTTGAAATTAGGATTATACGTAAGTCCCAAAATATAAGAATATTTATGAAGTCAGATTAAATTATCGGTAAAAGTGGGGAAATAAAACATTAGGAATGGATTTATCACCATTAATGTCAAATAAAAGAATTTAAATTTAATAACTATAATATTTTTATTAGGATTTTCCAATTTTTTATCTAAACTTTTTTCTTAAGATTATTAAAAATTATGAGATTTAACAATATTTCTATCTGTGAGTTATCATTTAGTAGATAGAAATAATTTCCGAAGAAGCTTCTGAAGCTGAAATGACTTTATCTCAAAGATAGTTGGTATTTTCAGCTTTCGAAAAATTATAAATCCTTAATAACTAATATTATCCTTTAAGGACGAAAAGGACATTTAAAAGCATCCTTATTTTTTGGTCTTTTTGTATATAAACCGTTATATTGATTGAAAAGAGTACTAAATAATAAATCTTATTTATTAATTTGTATAATATAAATTAGTTCCCCTTTTCACCTTTAGAAATACATAAAGCAGTAGACTACTTATTTTAATGATTCGGGGAACCCCCAGTACAGCCCAAAGATATCTGGATAAAACTCAAAATAGAGGTCTTCATCTTATAAATGAACTCCGTGTTTCATCTACCATCAGTCGAATCAGCAATCGTCGTAAAGTTGGGTCACTTCCTTTCTTTTATACATAGGGACTTGTGCAGACTAACACAACTTATGCCCCCACTCTAGATTTTCCAAGGGGAAAGAAAGAGGCCAAAAATGTTAATCCCTACACAAATGATTTATCATATAATTTTATAAGGACTAATAACATGTTCGACCAGTTGATGGCACAGTGTTTGTGGCCATGGCCCTTCACGCGAAAGGTCTCGGGTTCGAACTGCATAGGATATGGAAGGCTATATGAACAAAGTCCCCAACACTTAACCTGAAAAAGTCTCTAAAACTTTTATAAAGGTTTTGAGACTTTTTTCGTAATACGTAAAACATTTCTAATTCTGGCTGGATAAACTCAATAAATAAAATACATCAATATAAAGAAATTATATAAAAATAACTTATAATTTAATATCTAACAGTCTTAAAAATAGAAAAATAGTAATTTATAAGCAAATACAATATAAAATATTATCTATAATCGTATTCCCGAAATAAAATAGTAAATAAAAAATTAACTTGATCTATATAAATATAAGCATCTGCCAAAGTGACACCATAGCCATATACATACGCGACATGACATAACCCAACAAACATCTATTCTGCCCGTCAAGAGATAGGAGAAGGCAAAGTCGCAGTGACATCTTGCGGAGAAATTTGACGTCGTATTTCCCACAAGGCGTGAGATTAAAAATCATGTGGAATAGCTACGGCAGACCAATCACCTAGCTTAGTGAACAAACGATTAACTAAACGGAAACAGAGCCTCGGATAAAAGTTTTGTAGAAGCACTATGCTCCCCCAGGAGTAAAACAGGAAAAAAAAATAACATGTTAAAAATTTCAAATAATTAAATTTCAAATGATTTTAAAATAATTTAATTTAACTAATTTAATTAACGTACAAATTTAACAAATGTTCGAATAGCAAATTGAAGAAAATTGTCAGTCGCTTTTAAACTGAAGTTTTAAATTATCAATCTTTTATAAATAAAATTTTACTCAAATACAACAACAAAATAATATGTGAAAAATAATAAAAATGTTTATATTTTTAAGAAAACTTTAACATAAGGAATCAACAAAAATTATTTAAATTTTATTTTGTTGTTTGTTAATGTTTTTGTTTTTTAAAACAGAGTTTATTGCCAAAAAGAAAAAAATTTTTTCAATTTCCATTTTAAATTTTGTGGTATTTTTAGCCCATTTTCAAAAAAGTTTTTAAAAATGTGCCTATATAGCTTCATTATGTCCGTCCGTCTGTCCGTATGTTTACAAAAACTTTTACACCGTTTGAAATAGAGTAAAGAAATTTTAACCACGGGTAGGTATTGCAAAAAAAATAATTTCGTAGAAAAATTTTTTTCTGCGGCCCCACCAGTGACGGAGCTACAGCCACCCAAAGTTGGAAAAGCCCTATATTCAAATTGCTATAACAAGAGTTCTGCTAGGTGTATTTTCAATCTGAAAACGGCAAAAGATAGCTGATTTTAAAAACTTTATATATTTTTAAAAGGCAAATGTTTAGGGTTGCCATACGGTACTTAAATGTACCATTACGCAAAACTCAATTTTTGCAAATTTTTGGCCACACATTTCTTCTAAACGGTTTAATCTAGGGTCTTGAAATTTTGATAGAAGTTAGATACTCAGAAATAAGTAGAAGTCGGTTAGCAAAATTTTTTTGTCAAGCCCAATGCTTAGAAGCTATAAGGGCTCGAAAATTAAAAATTTGTTATTTTTAAACACCTGTAACTTGAATACCTCTTTAAATATTTTTTCCGTAATATACAAAATTTAAAGTTCAAACATTATATTTTAAAACATGTTAAAAGATTTTCTTAAATTTAAAAGCGGTTCTTTAAATTGAAGAAAGTGTCTGTCAGTTTTAACCATTTTTGCTAAAATAGTAAAATTCTAAGTAAAATTCCCAATTTTGGTGGAATTCACAATTTAATTCCTAGAACCTAAATAAGTTTGTGGGAAGGGGAGTAGTGAGGGTTATATCCTCAAGAAATTTGGCAACCTTCCCCATAGAGGAGCTACTAGGATTCAAAAATTAAAAATTTACTGTTTTTATAAGTAAGCAATTACTTTGTCACCAACGTATTAATTTCCTAAATTAAACGTTCATATTGAAGCTTTTACATTATATTCCAATAAATACTTAGTATGAAACACTATATTATTTTGAAAATGTGCTTTTTTAAAAACCCTTCGTTTTTTTCTTCACTAATTTATTATTGACTTTTGTTTTCATTTTCATATTTTTTGAGCAATTTGCTCATAAAGAGGTCATTAGCAAATTTAGTGTAAAGTAGACTTTTTAGAAAATTGAATATTTTTTTTTTATTATTTTTATGATTTAAATATTACCACAAAAATTTGACTTTATTTTGATTATGATTAAAATGGATGGTTATGATAAAAATAACCATAGACACATTAGCACTTTTCTCATGTAATTTTCAATTTGTTTTATTGTGGAAAATTTTTTATTGTTCTGATTCTAATCAAAATGATTTCACATATTTTTTTCTGGATTTTATATTTGTTTTTATGAAAATGAGTTATAGGCTCCTATGATATTCGTTAGGGTTTTATATCCTTTATAAGTAATTTAATATTTAGCAAAGTTGTATGGTATTCTTTTTATACAAATTACAAAATGTAGGCGAACAATGGGTTCTGATTTTGGAAGCTTACGAATTAACATCGAACTACGAGCAAATGAGCGTATTCCGAAACCAATTAAGATAGAACCTTAAAATTTTATACAAGAGTGTTTTTTCAATTTCTCTAAATGGTCTTAATTTTGGGAATGAAATGGTACATTGGTTCGAGTACTTCCTAAACACCTCCCCGAGTTCTAAAATGCATATTTTCTCAAATATTTAGCAATTGTTCTAATGATTGTTGTTTAATATAAGAAACTTCTCTTGTTTATTATCTAAATAAGGAGATCCAAAGGAAGATCCAAGAGATCAAAAAGTTTTCAACAAATTACAAATGTTTTTTTAAACTTAGTCTGTATAATTTTACAATTCTCTGAAGAAATAAAACAAATTATAATGTAAAAAGTTCTTTTGTGAACATCTATTTGGGAATACAATTTTGTTTTATAGAGATTTGGGAACTTTTTGTGTTTTTATAATACTATTTAAATAATTTGTAAATTTTTTTATTTTTTAATCCGAAGAATAATTTTGGAAATGTCTATTTTCAACTGCGTCTGGACAAATTTTATTCAAAAACTAATTTAAATTTTTTTCCATTGGGATTTTGTTCGTAGGCCATCATTTTCCGAAGAATTTGTTTTTTTAGAAATTAAATAAATTAATAAATAAAAAAATGTACATAAGTTTTTTTAACAAAATATTAAGAAATTCCTCTCCAAGAAAAGCCAGTGAAAATTGAAGAAGTTCCAGAACAAATATAAGTTTTCGAATTTGTTTCCGAAGATGGTAAACCAAAGAAAACTAAAGTTAAGACTAACGTTTCTAAGAAAATCAAGAATGGTAAAGATGAAATTATCAAGACTCAGGTTGTTGAAGAAGAATATCAGGGCGTGAAGTGGTGTTACCTGTTATCTTCTGTGGTACATGGTTTGCATATCTGGTATTTTCTGATTTGGGAGTTACAAAAGTAATGAACAATTAAAATAGAAAATATGGTCCTATTTCTATTTTATTTTATATCGAAAGTCACTATTTGGTAGTGTAAGGCTTAAGCCTTTTACAAAATGCACAATTCAGTTTCGAAAATAGGAATTTGTAAAAGGACTTTGAGGAATTGGGAATGGAGATTATCCGTCACATAGTATGAAGGGCGAAATTTGAGGAGATATTCAGGAGAAAGACAGTTATGTTCTGCTAAAATTTAATTAAGTCTAGTAACTTTAAGAGTTACATGGAATGGCATTTGGTAAATTATCTTGACCTTCGCACTTCCCATAACAAATGAATTTCCAAACTTCGTTGCGTTACGCCATCCCAACACTTTAACAATGACTTTGTCCGGTTTGTAACTTTGAATCACAATAAATATGCCTAGCTGATTACAAGTTAATTTAATTACAAGTTGAAGAATTTTTAACTAAACTTTTTTGTACTAAGATAAGTGTGATAACTACTTTAAATTAAATAAATTGATTTTTTTAAATTAAATCCAAAAAAATAATAAAATAAAAAAGAAAAACTTTTTCAATCGGTTTTTCTGAAAAACACAAAATAAAAATAAAATATAAACTTTTAATTAATCTAAAATTAAAAAAAAAATGTATATTTTACAATAAAAAAACATTTTAAAAAACAAATATTACTTTTAAAAAATTTATTTTCACTTAACCCTCGGTTACTGTCCTCTATTTTCGTTACGTAGTTACTATCCAGGGGTGGAAAACACCCCATACATTCAAATGCGTATTTGAACTGCTATAACATAAATATTTTAAGCCATTTTTTTTCCAGATTAAATGAGTAAAAATTCTACAAATTTAGATATATAAACTTCATTTTATTAAAAACTAAATAAATAAATATATAGTAAAAACAAAAAATACTCCATTTAATAAGAAAATAAAAAAAATTAAAATTAAATACTTTTTAAATTATCACAAAATCTATAATTTTCATGCCACGTTCTTGCAACTGGTTTTTTTTGAAAGCAGAAATATAACAAATAAAAGTTTATTAACAAAATTTTTTTCAACAGGAACAATTTTTTAGAGAAAAATTTTATTAAATTAATGTAATTTATCTCACCAGTTTTCAGTATTAAAAAAAAAATTCCAAAAACAAATTTGTGATTTTGCCTCCAAATTGTAGCAATTTACACAAATTAATTTTGTACGCTTTTGTAGCTATGGCAATTCAAATATTAATTATTTTTATATAATATAATAATATAATATTATAATAATAAAAAAAAAAAAAGTTCCCAATTATAACTCAAATATCTACCATAATACAAAATTTCGTTATTATGAATAAATTTTGTGTCAATATTACTGTCGGGGGTGTAATATACCCCATTTTGTAAAAAAATTTTGTGTCAAGATTACTGTCGGGGGTGTAATCTACCCCATTTTGTAAAAAAATTTTGTGGCAAGATTACTGTCGGGGGTGTAATCCACCCAGACCCATTTTGGATTGCATTTTTCGAGGTCTTTTTTTATCAAAGCCCACATTTAATTTACACAAAATTAAAAAAAAATATCCAAAACGAGATTACATATTGGTTTGAGATCAACTACTGCAATTTTTCGTATGTATTTTGTCTTGTAAACTTGATTTGGGTGGATTACACCCCATGGACAGTAACCGAGGGTTAAATTAATTAACCACATCATCTCTTCTCTTAAACTTTTTAGAAAAACTTTTTATTCCATAATTTTTATATACGTATGTGTTTATTTTTCTAATCAATTCCATTACTCACACATATAAAAACATACCAATACTTAAGTTAAAAAAATTATGTATGTTTATTTAAAAGTTTTGTATAGCTATAAGTGTTAGTGTTAATAATAATGTAATGTTAAATAAATTGAAGACAATTGCATTCAAAACATTATTTGCATTATCTTTCTCTGTCTCCCAGTGTCTCATGGATTTGTAATAAAATTTGCAGTAAAACTTTGTCCTATAAAATGAAATTTTAGGACCAAAAACAAATAAAAAAGTAAAAAACTTTAAAAAAAAAGTTTTGAATAAAAAAAAATGTAAGTGCCATTATGTTCTTCAATACCGGAATTGAAATAAATATAAAGGAAAGGAAAATTATAAAATGTATAAATATGAAAATATAGAGTCGCTCAAAATAGAACAGAGTGTTGGTAAATCTAATATAACCTCACTAATGTTGGTAACTAAGAAGATTAACCAGTCGAAGTTTTTTTTTTTAAGAGGAATATGCAAAGCTTCGAAATCCATCTCCTTTTGGAGCTGTGTCTAGTTCCTATAGGTAGTGTGCGACTTTAAAACATTAAAATCTTAGCACTTTTTGAACCAAACATTAGGATAGGACCTGTGATAAAATTGTACAGCTTGATTCTTAAGGATATGACATTATTATTTGGGAATCGGATTTGGGAAACATATAAGATTCTGGGATTCTATGGGGGATGAGGAAAATTTGATGGGATATTTAGAAGGAAGAAAATAATTTTATTTTTAACCTTTCCTAAATCTTACACAATTGGAATACCAACTTTAGGTAGCATCTGGTAGAAGGTAGAAACAGTAATTTAATTAAAATAAAAATTTATAATGCTGCTATTTAAGTTAAGGTGGTGATAAATTTCAATCTTTTAAATTTGGAAGAACAAATAAAATATAAGACAGCTATACATAAAGATTTATTTAAAAGTAACTGTAAATCCTCAAAGATTATTTTAACTGTAATTCCTCACTCAAAAGTTAATTCATAAAAATAATCAAGCACTCGACTTTAATGTCCTAAGTTCATTAATCCATCGCACTGACAGTCTTTCCATTCTGATTGAATAGGGCTAGCGCTATCGTCAGTTCTAAAAATTGATATCCAACAACTCCTAAAAAGATTTTTTATTATTAATGCCTATCAATTATAAAAATTTAAGTATCAATTATAGAAATTTAATTCAACGTTTGGAAGCGCATTTAATAATAAGTTCTGTCTACACTATACTTGGATAGAATTCGTAGCTCATTTTTTCTGACTCACTGTACTTGCACATATTTATATGTGATAACTGATAATATTATTTGCATAATCTCATATGAAATCTATATACCAATCTGTTTTAACTTTTTATAACTATAGTTTTTGTTTCCATATGTTTCTACACATACACATTTGCATTAAAGTTATAATTACATAGTTTGTACATATTTATTTTATGCTTGTATTCAGAAATTATATTTTGTTTAATATAATGCTTGGAACATATTATTACTCCCTACCAGATAAGCAAATACCGTAATTTTTTTGTTTTCAATGCTAAAAAGTTTTACAAAAAAGTATTCGAGAATTTAACAGTAGTGTTGTCTGATATAATGAGATAAAGATACATACATACATATGCACATATAAACAGTTTAGTCTAATGATTGAACAGACCGTATTTTATACTGTATAAATTAAAATGAATGAATTTTTAAATAGATTAGAAAAAAATAAAAACTTTCACCAGGTTTTTTTCATGAATCCCTCTATTGTTATAAAAAGTTACTTCAAATGTTTTGTTTTAATATTTTAATGGGTTTTTATACTTTCCAAGTAATTGTTTAATAGTTCAGAATAGCTTAAATAATTACAATAATTATAATGAACAATAAACTATTTTAAATCTATGAGTTGTTATTCATTATCAGCTAACCTTAAAAAAAGATTTATTTTTTAATTTTTTTTTTAAACATTAATTTAATTTTAAACAATAGAATAGAATTTTTTTAGAAATAAATTGGAATAAAAATTATATTTAAAGGATTTGCAAATATAAAAGACAATAGAATTAAATTTTTGAAAAGTTTAAAATTTAAGGTGCTTTTGTGTAATTAGAGAGCTGTTTCACAAAAAAAACTAATTAAAAATTTAAAAAATCTAATAAAATGAAATAATTTTAATTTTAATTCTTAGATTTAAATATTAGATTCTTAGAAGTGTACAGGTAGTCAATTATCAATTTTGCTTCCTCCAAACATATTATACTTATAAAATTATTTTTAAAGACACCTTAAATCAAGCCCAATTATGTTAAATTGACGAAGTGAGGGAGGGGTGATAGATATGCTATGTATTTAAAGGTATGGACAGTTAGATGGGATTCTTAAATTTTTGCTGGGATTCTTAAATTTTTATAAATTAATTTTTTTACAACAACCGTCTATTGAAATACAGCTTACAGTTCTTCAAGTGGTTCTGCTATACAACTTCTATTTTGATATAACAATTCTTAATATACTGGGTGTTTCTTAATTTAGTGCACTGCCATAATACCACTGCTTACGAGTAAATAAAAACAAACAAAAAAAAATGTGGTTTTTTCAAAAAAAATTGTTAAAAATTCAACGTGTTTTAATTTTAAAAACTAGCTTTAAGTTTTGAATGTTTAAGATATAGAAAACGATAGAAGATTAAAAGTGGACATCTTAAGCTTTCGAATACATTATACAAAATTTTCATAAGTAGTCTGGAAATAGAGTTAAGAGTAAAATTAACAAAATTAAAAAAAATATTTAAATTTCATTTAAGCCTATATATTATCTTGGAAACTAGCAGAGGCCAAGCTTAGTCCCCATACTAAAAATGTGCCAACTTATAATTGATATTTTGTTAAATTTAAAATTATTTCAATTCTCAAGAGAGTTTGAATTGACTTAAATTATTTTATTTGAAAATTGTATTGCCTTATTAAAAATAAATCGTTTATTTATATTTTTCATTAACTTAAGCCATTCCGCAATTTATTTGTGGGCCTCAATTCGGAAAAACAATAAATCACTCAATTTAAATCCAAATGCTCGTAAGCTATTAAAATAAAATGCGATGTCAACGCCTATAAAATTAGTATTATAATAGTTAGAAATCTTCCAAAGTCTGTCAAAAGAATTTATATTTTTGGTGCACAATTACTTAAGAGAGGAGCAGAGAGCAATTTAGTTTTATCTCTTTAAGTTTCAAATATCTATATTTTTAAAATACCATACAGTAGCTATATAATGATTGATTTAAGTTTCTTAATCCTACTGCTTTTCGTTTTAATAAATCACTATAGTGATCACTAAAAATCCAGGGGTGACTTCGAAACATGCAAAAAATATGAATAAAGCCTTAGTTTTAAACGTTAATTAGAGATGGTTCATTACATTGATTTGATTTAAGGCGTTTTATTACTCTATTGTATGCCTAGAAGAGTACACATAATATATAAGACAATCTGAGGATCTCGATATGAAGATCGAATCTTTCGAAAATCACTCACCGCTTCGAAAACAATTAATATTTGATGTGTATAAAATCTAAAAACTTCTAATTATAAAATATTAAAGATTCAATTAAGTTTGAAGATAATGGGAATAACAAATTTGTAGTTTAGTATAAGTCCAAAAACATGCTTAATTCAATCAAGATGTGTACTTATTCTTCTTCTTCAGAAAGTATTCCGAAAAGTATTTCGAAATTAACGTATTCCTAAATATTTTTCTTTCAGATCGTGTTTTTAATAAGAATTAATAAATTCCATATTTTATTGAAAAATTTAACAGCCACTGGACAACAAGTTGAAGTAGACAATCTACAACATAATTAGAAGTGTTAAAATAATTTATTACTGAACCTATTAACCCCGTCAATTAGATTTTAAGAATTCTTAAAAAATAAAACTCAACAGTTGGTCCAGTTATTAAATTGTTTAGTAGACAAAAATTTCTTAATTATTTTTAAAATTTTTTTTTATTTTATGATACTGTTCAAAAATTGCCTCCCACAGATTTGTTACCATGTCTTCTGATGATTTCTTGATTGTCTTACTTAAGTCTTGTGATTATTAAAAGATTCGGTATGGAATATTAAAAAGAGTCGTAAAATTTTATGTCCTTTAAATATTAAATTAGCTGTTCTTGAAGTTTTATTTATTTTGTAATAATGGAAAAAATTGAAAAGTCTCATATTTTAGAGCTCTTATTCGTTATTTTATGTATAGCGTAATTGAAGGGCGTAAGAAGGGCATGATAAAAGGCATAAAAATTTACTTGCCACATTGTTGATAAAAATTTGTCGTCATTTTAATGTTATTAGGTTTTTTATTATTAATGTCAAATTAGATTTATTTATTAAAACAATGTTTGAAAAAAGTCAAAGTAATTTTGTGTCATAAAAAAAGTTAAATATTTTATGAGAAAGGAAGCTTAAAAGTGGAAGATGTTGGAAATTCATAAAAAGTAATAAAAATTATTTTTTATTTTTTTAATAGAATATCTATCTTATTTTGAGAAGATTGTGCATGTACTCATTTTTTTGTAATAAAGACAAAAAAAATTAAATATTACATAATACATATTTATAAATATATTTTTTAATTGAAAATGGCTGTTCAGTTTTTCAAAAATTTGGAAGAATCAATTTGTTTCGAGAATTTTCTAATACAAAATTATTTAAGGAGGTGCAAAGTTAAATCAAAATCACAAACTCTAATACCGATTTGGACTTTAAATTTTGATTCCATCTCCACCTTGTTTTAACCATTAAAATCGCCTTCAATTACGACTCCGACTTTTTTATTTCTGTGTGACTATTGGTCAATGTGGGTATCCTAAATTAATGTGATTACGCTTGTGACGAAGAAAACGAGGTGGGTCACTCAGCCATGATATATATAGATGTGTTATCGGAAGTCTGTTATTTGAATTTAATAAAATAATTATTAAGGTATTTTACTATAAATGTTACCCTAATTTTCTTTTTACGCGTTATATACGTTTCGAAAAAATTCGCGCAAAAAAAATTGCGTAAAAAAATATATGAAATGCACACAAAAGTAAGGGATTGGTTCTACATCCCAGAAAGTAACGAAAATAAATTTATTAATTTATAGTTTAAATGTATGTTGCACACTTTGTTATTAAGATGTGTAATAAATTAATTGAATTGTGCATTTAAACTTCATATTCATAGAACACATTGTAGGTTCTTTAAACAGCGGTATGTATTGTATTATGAGGTGCCCCTAAAATATCACTCTCATAACTCGATATTTTTTTATTTTGATACTCACACTGCTGTAATATCTCAATACTCGAAATTTCATTTTTGTACACATGCCACTGCAATGTTAGAGTGGTCTTAGTCGCAAATTCGGTTATTGTTCCTTGCGTTTAGTTTTTCGTAAGTTGATTGTATAATTCGCGATAGTTAGTGAAGGAATATTGCGGTATGTGTAAATGTTATTAAAAAAAATTCATATTTTTTCTTTCTTAATTTATTTTGTGAAATTTCACATCGTTTAAGTCGAGTTAAATTATGTTTTTTAAATCGCGTTACTTAAAATTCGATCGCGAAAAAAAAGGGAATTGAATAATTTTATCAAATCGCGTAATGGCGTAATCATTTAATCAATTCACGAAAAAATAAAATTAGGTGTACTTACATGATTTAAGTTTTTTGCAATTGACAGAATAAATTTTGCTTTTTAATTCAGCAAATAAAAAAAAAATTACTCAGCATCTGTTTGTTAATTGGGTAAATTTCGGTAAATAATTCTCAAATCCACAAATTGAGAATAATCTGCCTCAAATCCTTAATTAAAAGCTTTTAATCAAAAAGGCCGATTTAATTAAACACAAAATTTATTTTATTTAAGTAGGGTAAACTACTCAGTTGTGAGCCCCCTTAAGAGACCTTTTAACTTGATAATGACGTAAATTTTAAGTAATTGATGTGGTTCTATGTGCTTGTTCTTAAATTAAAGATTTAAATTTAACTTAAAGTTTAAAACTTAGAAATTAATATCTTGTATCAGACATCCACAGAGAGCTTATTTAGATCTTTAAAACATTCATGTAGACTACTATCTAAATTTTGGAAAATAATAAAGATTTTCCTAATCAAATCAAAATTTAAAATGAATCAAAAAAAAATCATTCAATAAAGAGAAATAAAATTTTATCTATTCTATTTCTAGAAGCTCCACTTCTTTTAAAAATCATAAAAATTCGAATATCGTTAAAAGAAAAACTACTTTCATATAGAGATAAAATATCTTTAATCCCTTATTATTGACTTTTACATTAGTTTTATATTTTATGATTATCAAGAAAGGGATAACATGCGTTATGTAATAAAAGTCTCATTTTCTGTCTCAATATTTTATAGAGTTTATTATACGGAAACCCCATTTTGACTTTTATGTGAAAATTTTATATTGATTTTGTATTATTGGAACTTTCACTTTTATCTTGGGCTTTCCAATTTTTTTATTACTTTTAAATTAACTTTTATGGGTCAACTGAAAGGGAAGCAACAACAACAACAACAACAAAATATAATGAAAATTTATTATAAATAATCAAACAGAACTCAATCGGAAAGGGATGTTATTATTATTTTTCTATTTCCCTTCAAGGACAACCAACATTCATTTTTCAAAGAATTTTCTTTAACTTTTAAAGTTTTTTAATATTTGTGGAAAGATTGTCATAGGAAAATTATCAAAAGATCAAATATAAAATTCGGTTATTTCTCTATCAAATTAACTTTTTGATAAATAAAGGCCCGAGGTTTCTCAAGAATTCGAAAATTGATTTGAAGAAGAAATAACATCCCGGAGTCCTATTATTTCTTACATCGTTTTATATCAAAAAGTTTCACATTCCGAAACATTTTAGGATTGTATTCGAAATTAAAGTATTCCCCTTTTCCAGATTATTTATAAATATTTTATGTAGGTTGCATTCTGAATTAGGAAAGATTTTGAAGTTATATTGTAGCAAAGAGGAATATCTATCCTTTTTTCGAATCCAGCTCTAACATACCTTCAAAATATTTTCTTTGTATGAAAATCAACACTCAGAGGCTTTATTGCTTAAGGGATTGAAGACTAGATTGACAGAGACATAACAACCTGGAGCCGTTTTCACAAAATGTCGAAAATTAAATTAAAAGAGAAGTAAGACACCCGAAGTTATAACATCCAAAATTTGTGTGAGAAATAACCCTCGGAGGTCTTATTTCGCAGGACGTTATTATTTTAATTGTTTGTTATTGTTCAAATATGAATTTTTTCCTGAGTGCGATAGATAGTAGAGAGATAAAAAGTGGCAAATCTGATAGTAGCAAAATTAGTATGGAGTAGAAAATATTATGATGACCTATAAAAAATATGTTCCTTTAAGTTGATAATTTATAATGTGTACCATTAAAATAAATTTCGCAAGAGAATTAATATCGTTATTCTAAATATCCTATCCAATTTTCACTATTCTCTAAAATTCTGTGATCCTAAATATCCTTAGAAAAACTCCCCAAAATCCTTGTATATCCTTATCTTCGAAACTAAACTTTACACACTAATTAAAGCAATACCGCACAATGTCAATAGGTGGTTTTCGAAACTTTCCATTGTCCGTCACAAAAACAATAAAGAAGATTTTACAAGATTTCCCTTATAATGATATCGGGTTGAAATAACGTCGGGTTAAAATAAAACTTAATTATTTAAAATAGTATATAAGTTTGACATACCGATTTCATCAATTTTAACTGCACACCGCCCTTTTAAAATCTTAGAATATAAATATATACTTATATTCTGTAAAAAGTGTTAAATCCGGATTTTAAAAGCAAACTATAAAATTCCTCCGAACTTGTTTTCCTATACCTTTTAGAAGAGTATGAAAAGATTTTTGTTAAAGAGTCAGTAACAAAGCAATCCTTCGCAGAGCAACCCTGTCCGTAATTTTGTATTCATAATATGAGATTTTTAAAAACACGAGATTTTGAGACACTCGCAGGATTTTGATACGCTCTCTGTTATAATATATATACTTCCTTGGACAGAATTTTTTCTAAAGTTTTCTTTAAGCCATATGAAGTATAACTTCCCCTCGTACTGCATTTCCTCACATGATCTAAGGTATCTCTAAAGAAATTTTGACAAAGATCAGACACTGTACCTAAAGAAAAGAATCTAATATAACCTAAATTTTATTTGGAAACATAGTAGTTTAAAACTTTTTCTTAGTAAATCCAAAACACGTGATATTTTCAGTTATTTTAATCTATAAATAGTTATACTAAAATGTGATTTAGCCCTCAAAATAAAAGAAACGAGATGAAGTATACAAATAATAAAAAGATACCCAATATATTTAAATTAAACAAAACTTTAAGTTTTATTACTTAGTTTTATTATTTGTTTTCATTTAAAAAAATTCATTTAAAAAAAATTTTTAGAAAATTTCAGATGTTGTTCTAAAATAACTTAATAAAAGTTTATTTTATCTTTCAGAATGAAAATAGATCTGCTCACGTGGAAATCAGTGATAACACTAAAATAAAAGTCGTGTTACAGTAATAACATGTAAGGTTTCCCAAAAAAAAGAAATCGTGATATTGTTAAACTTTTTGATTTTTACAATGAAAAGCCATTAAAGAATAATTAATAGTTTAACAAAAACATTAGTAGGGTGTGAATTTTGATTTCAAAACTTAAAACAATGTAGAAAAACTAAATAAGATTTTTTTTTAATTAACACTTAATTAAATTATAAATAGTGTTAATATTAAAAAGGTTTTTTAAACTACAGCACACATAATAAGTTTTTATTAATAAAGAGTAAAAACAAATTTTTTAAAAATAAATTGTCTTTAGTTAATTAACTTTAAAAAATTAAAGTAGGGAAATTTTAGTTTTCATTAATTTCAACCCTTTTGTATGCGTTTTAAAAAAATTTATACAGGGTGGGGCAAAACGACCGATATGGTTTGAATGTTTAATAACTTTTTAAATTTATTTATATTTTTTATTTTTATTTCAGAATTTTGTGAAGAAAACTTGGGGAATTGGACCGGTTTTCAATTTCAAGTGAATGACGCTATTTGATCTTTCAAAGACATTAAAATAGTCTAAGCACTAGCTTGAATTTTTAATTGACTCAGTTTTAAATGTCTAAATAAAGTAATCATAATCTTAAGATATTACAAAGACTGATACTCTTACTGAGATGTCCTCACACTTTTCACATGAAAACAACGACAGGTAACTTAAACAAAAATTTAAGTAATGATTGCATACTTTTAGGGTTGTAATAAAAATTGAATAAAAACAGGTAATAAATATTAATAATTCATAGTATAGCATTTTCCTATTAAATGAAACAATTTTCATATTAAATGACCTTTTAAAAAACTTCAAAATATAAAATAAAAACATTTTTTAAACTAAGAGAAAGAAATTTCAAGTAAAACTTAGTTTTAAAAATTGATATTTAATTAAAATATAATTCTTGAAAAAGATTTCATTTACTTTAAAAAATGTTTCATTTATTTAAGAAAAGCTAACATTCTATTGGAAAAATTCCCATTAAGTTGCAAAATAGTTTCATTCCATTGATTACACCCCACAGGTTTCAATCGATTGCAAAATTCTTTCGATTAATTGTTTCATAGAAACGGAAAATTGTTTCATTTAATCGAAAATTGCTATTAGTCAATAATATGAAATGCAGATCTTTGTATCTTAGCGCTAATTTATATATGAATATATAAGGTACCATATTTTTATGTTCATTTTCAAAAAAAACTGTAGATTAATAAATATTTTTTTTAAATGGAAATATCTGTACTAAAAATTATATATTTATTAAGGTCGACGACTTTATAAAGTGACCTTGTAAACCTCAGTAGATAAAAGAAAAGACAAAACAAAAATAGGATTAAGTTTAACTGTTATCTTTCTCATTTTTAGTGAAAAAAACAAAAGGGAAACAATAATAATCAATTTAAATTCGATTATCCTTTCTTGGGGTCTTAACTCCATTTCAATGGAATTAGGTCAACAAACAAAATAAAAAGGAATTTTCATTAAAAAAATGGGGCAAAAATAAAATTGAATTAACAATTAATTTGAATTAAGTAAAAAAAAAACAGAATTTTCTCTTAATCCTTCAAGGGTTCTTTGTGCTTTTTTTTTTTGCTGAAAATTTAAAATAAACAACTTTGCTGTAAATTTCAATAATTATTCTTTAATCTGAAGATAAAAGTGTATCATAAAAAAGGTTTTACTATTCAATTATCCATAAAATATTGGGTTAAGATTAAGAATAGCTCTTACGCTCCATTAACTTGCAATTTTTATTGCACAATGAAAATTTAATAGTTCATCTACAGGGGAACTGACGAACCGTATAATGAAATTTTACGTATATGGTTAAATAACGGTATAAATCTCAAATAAGAAGCCTCAATGGCCAAAAGGTTTTAAGTACCGGTCGTATCAATTAAAGTAGTTCGTGTTCATTTAAATAAAATGTCGAATTCTAGCATAGTCAAGTGGAAAACCAAACAAAAGTTTTTAACTTTTACTGGGTTTTTAACCCTGGGCTAAGGAATGAAAGGTTGGTAATGTAATCACTGTGCTACTAAGCCGTTATTTGTTTCACTATTTATTTATTTGTAATACCAAACAATAGTAAATACTGACTAATATTATAATAGTCCTTTGACTAATTGGCAGTTACACTTTTTATTAAACTATACTAACTACTATAATATTCACTATATTTTTTATTACATATGATCTGACCAGGGTTCAACTCGAAACTTTTCGATTGAAAAGCCGCCACTTTAATCACTCAGCTATAGGTCAGATAGCCCTTATTATAAAATTGCTAAATCCTCTGTAAAAATTATTTTTGGGTTTTCTAAAACTATTTATGTTTAATATTAAATATTTAAATTTTTCTTTAATGCAGATTTTAATATCATTTTAGGAAGAACCCTTTATAAAAGGCCAATGTCATATGATTTAGTTTGACGTTTAAAAAAGACATAGTTCCCCTTTTTTGTCAAAATAAATTTTTAAAAGTTTCAAATGAAATTCCCTTTACAAAAGTTTTTCCATTTTTTTTTAATTTTTCTTTTTATTCCTTAAATAGGCAAAAAAAAACTTAACGAATGAATTATAATCTCATTGAAACTTTCACATTTAATGATGTATAAGAACTATAGCAGTATACATAAGAAAGTACAAATGTAAATATTATTATTACATACTTTTCTATGGAAAAGTGTCAAAATAGATTGGCCCCAAGGCAAAAGACAAAAGGAATCCCTAAAACTTTTATAGGACTTTAGAAAATTTTTGTACAAAATTTGGAAAATTCAAAAAAAAATAGCGCTAAAATTTTCCAAATTAAAGCTTTTTTCCTAAGATATGAATATAACAGTAGTTGGACTAAGGTTGACATTCGAAAGTCAGATGTTTTCAATTGCAAGCTTTCTTTTCTTTATAAAAATTTCGGTTTTAATCCAAAGTTCCTGCTTTCGTATTTTGTAGAATAAGCTATCTATTTAATACTGAATAACTGTAATTATATCTGATAAACTGTGAATTTGTGTGAAAAACTAAATTTATACCGAAATTACATGTCAAATTTCTTAAAAATTATCTTGGGGACTTTTTTCATTGAGTTACATTATAAAAATGAAATGTACTTATATAGGTATTAAAGAAATCCATCAAAGTCAAAATTCATTTTTCATTTTTGTCTGCATATTTTACAAAAAAAAACACAAATTCTTTCAAAAGTAAAAGTTTTTTTATTTTTCAAATCCATTAACTTTTACTGATGTTTTTTTTAATAAAAATAAATAAATGACAAGAAAATGATAAGTAATAAAAATAATACTGTTAACAGTATAAAGAATAACAATATAAATACTTTTTAACATTTTACTTTCAAGGACTTAAGTCAATCATTTTAAGGAAGAATTTTCCAATGGAAACTCTTTCGTTATAGCAATAGGTATAACATATAAATATTGATTTTATGCAAGTTAATGAAATTAAAATATTTATGTTGAATATTTACAATCAATATTATGCTTTCACTTAAATTCGCAACTGTCAAATAACATTCGATATGTCAAAAAAATTTCAAATATTTTTATCAATTTACTACAATTGGTTTTTACATATTATTATGTATGCATTGAGTGATTAGTACTTTCGAACACTTGACTGACTCAGGTCATACGAGCAACTGTAAAGTGAGGACTCAGTCAGACCGAAATAATAGATCGGGTCATTTAGATCGGGTCATTTTACACATTCAATTCATTTGAGTCATTTTCTACATTCAGAGATTTTTAGGTCGTTTATTACTAAAGCCGTTTGTTATTAAGTGATACGTATCAATGATACGTATGATACGATATCATCTATGTTTCTTAGGTCGCTTTTGAGGACTACATCCAGGTCGTTTATAAGGTTTCAAACCAAAGTTATATAGGTATTTAAAAAAAGGGAAATTCACTATAGATTTGAGAATTTTAAAGAAAATAAATTGTAATTTGCATACATTGTTTGAAGAGTGAAGACACAAATACAGTAAATCAATATATTAAATACATTTTGTATTGTGAAATGCATAAGTTTTTTTTATCAACATAACAACTATAGTGGAAAGTAAAATCTTAAGTGGTGAACAAATAATTCCGTTACTCTATTCAATTGAACTAAGTGACCTGAGTCATTTAAGCCTGTCATTCGTTCAAAATGTCACCAAATTTAAAATAATATTGAGAAGGTATTTTACTATTTTAATATTTGAAAGGTATTTATTTATATCCTGCAGAATATGCCAAATTTCACTCTTTCAGGATTATTATTAAATTTTATAATACTTTTTTGAACTCCTACACTACTGCATTAAACACATTGAGGAGAGATGGAAACTGGGACAGGTTCCACTATATATGAACATTAAAAATTTTTGAAAATCCAATATTAAAGGAAGTGGGCAAGCTTTTTAAATTACGAAAAATCACACGTATATAATAGATCCAATAGAAATTTTCAAATTCAATTACATTAGAAGAAACCAATATTTTCTAAAAAATTATGAATCAAAACTTTAAATAATTAATAACCGCAAGAATTCTTATAATTTAAATTATAAGACCGTTTTGATTTGTTTTTTTTTAAATTTTCATCATTTGAAATTTTAAATATCGTTTTTCACTAAATTTAAGAATTTTTTCAAGAACTTTATACAAATACATAAAATAAATCCAATAAACAAACAAACAAACAATGAAGTCAAAATTTTATATCTTAAAGATAAATAAGGAAGTCAAAATTTTTTTAAAAAAAAATTTTCAATCCGCTCTAAAGTAAAAATCCACCCCTAAGAAAGTTAACTTAAAATTTCCACTTAAAGGATCAAGTTTTAAAAAAAAAAAACAAAAACAGATAAAAAAATTTTTAAAGTTTTTCTTTAACTGTTCCTTTTGATGAATATTTTCAGCAGAATTACTTCACTTTTTTTTACCAACCGCTTATATGAAATTAATAAGCGGTAGATATTGTTTCCGCATGAAAGATTAGACTTTGAAATTTTTGCAAAAATGCATTAATCCAGTGTGCAGAACTAATAAAACATTTTTTTTTATGATGTCCGCTTGTGTGTATGTATTTACATAAGTAAAGTATATACGTACGTACGTTTGTTTGTGCACACGTGTACAGCCTAAGCGACTAGGCGGAATGGTTTAAAATTTTATATATAAGATTTTCATGATAAAATCTTGAATTGGGGAAGGGAGAAAAGTTTTTTACAAATATTTTATGAACCAAATATTACAAAATACCTATTATATAAAAGTTGTTGCACAAATAAAGAACTAAAAATTTGCCGTAAAATCTTTTTTGAACTGTAGAACTTTAGTGTCCTTTATTTAAAATTAAAACATTTTGTAGCATTTTCTAAGTTTAAACTTAATTTGTAATTATTTTTAAAATTATTTTCACGTATAAATATTTTTAGATTGCCCTGACAGATGACGCATTGTTGATGACGCGTTGCAAAATTGAAACTCGAAAAAATTAACTTTTATGTCAGATAAAAAAAAATTTTGTATGTATGTATTGGAACCTTTAAAAAATCTTGTTAGATATTATTAGATTTTAAATTCTGATTTTCCTGTAAGAGCGGTTTGTTCTGTGGTGGACACAGCATATTTTTTTTTTTTAGTTTTTTCGTAACGAATTTAAGAAAATTTTCATTTTTCTGCATATTAATCTTTAAAGTAGTTAAATTGGACTGAAATTAACTGTTATTAATTACATTATAGCCAAATATTATATAAAAAGAAAACAGTAAGAGCTTTTCACTTTTCTTAAGATGAAAATTAATGGATTGGCTACATTTTCATAGAATTTTCAAAATTAAAAATAAATAAAATATGAAAATTCATAAAATAAATTGTAAGAACTAGTTTTTTTTTAAATTTTTTTGTGGGGATAGAAGATATAACAGCATTTTGAAATATTGATATAATATTCAATGAGCTAGTTAAGCAATTTATGCTAATAAAAATTATAGTGCATCGAAATCCATTAATTTCAGTCAATTATTTAAATTACAAAGTGGAAAATTTAATTTGCTTTTGAGCAAATTTATTTATTCAGACTTTGGAAAATTTTATTAAACACTTAAAGATCATCGAATTACACCACACGTATGAAACTAAACATAATAAAATTTTACTCAAATACTTTCAATATATTATGAGAAGTTTGCCAAACTCTCAACGATGATTTAACATATTTTTTTAAATTTTATGTTTGTAAAATTTAAAGTTTTTTTACTAAGCTCTCCAGTTTAATGGGATTTAAAAAATATAACCATATCAATAAGATTTTAACCCATTTACGCTCATAAACCAAATAAAATTTAATGGTTTCTGTGCTCAGAACCTTTTTTTTGTACAATTGAACCAAAGTTAATTAAAAAGTTTAAAATATCATTAAAATGATGTAGTACAAAATATTTATTTTTTAATAGCATTGTACATTTGGACGTTCTATTTTCACGTGAAGTTCTACTTGCTCCGACGTTTTACAATCTGAACTCACAAATTAATTTGGCACTTGTAAAAAAATTGTCGAAATATAAACTAAACGTAATTTTGGGAAAAAAGTCTTCAAGAATAGAAACAAATCTCATGACAACAGATCCTCCAAGCCCATACTCTTAAACAAAATATTCAGAGTAAGTACAATTTTTTCTCTGGTATAAATCAAAGTTTAAACAGTATCCATTTTTTAAGGCAAGACACCATGACTTATATCCAAATCTAACTGGTTTGGCTCCTATTAACTGCTTCAAAGAATTACAAGTAAACTATTTTATCATAGATTCGTCAATTGCAATATGACATTCTAAAAATGCGTACATAAGAAATTGTCTATTAATCTTTGATATAATATGCGGTAATTTGCAATATTTATCCAATGTGTTTGGATTCAAATTGTCACAAAAATGTAAATTCACAAAAATGTCAAATCGTCTTCTTCGTATAGTGTTGATAATCATTGCATTTTGGGAATCTAGAGAATTTCCCAAAGCATTCTCATCCTAGGGCAGATTGAATACCCTGTTATATACAAAATTCCTAAAAAAGCATAAAATTCTTAAGAAGTGAGCGTCAAAACTTTATTTTTGTTTTTTACACTCAAATAACTTGGATGAAACCTTATGATTTGTTTTCAATTTCACGGAATCTCTGAATAAGATTAGCCTCTAATACTTTCCTTTCCTTACATAAAAATAAAAACTCTGAAAAAATTTTCAAAATACTATCAGAAAACAAAGTACTTCACTGGACGCTGAAATTGTAATTGACTCTATACCTCCATACAGATTTATAAGCTACTAAATTGATTAATCAAATTCATATAACTAAATTTGACATAATATCTACTTTACTATCCAAATATCTTTAAATTTAAAACGAACGAATAAAAATAATTTTTACATTAATCCCAGATTACCAATTAAATTAGAGGGTTTTAGATTGATTTATTATCGTATTTGGATTTGGAAATGCTTTGTATTTTTATACTAGTATGACTATAAGCCAAGAGGGTATACAAAATTTGCTATTGCGTTTGTGACGCAGAGAAGGAGGACGGTAGATATAGACTCAAAGGTATGTATCGGATCAAAATCAAAAAATTAATTAGTTTAGCTATGTATGTCCGCCCGTTCGTCCGCACGGATTCACAAATTCATTTTTATGCAATAGCCGTCATCGCCATTGGTCTATGGGTTCAAGTAGCTGCCATACAACTCCTTCTTTTATATGAGCATTACTCTATACTTTTTAAAGCTGGGTATTGGAAATTTCGCCAAAAGTAATAACCGGATGATATAATGTTTATATTACGGTCATACGCGTATCCCAGAGTTGACACAGTATACTCTACTACACTTTTCTTCATTTTGTTAATAAAAATAAATTATAAAGCATCCACTAAATTACAGTTTACTGGCCTAGTTAACAATTTATAATCTCAAGATGATAGTTTATTAAAAAAAAAATTGGACAATAAAATTGTTTTAAGATTCATTTCTTATTTGAGACTTTAAGATTTATCTTTAAGATATTTTTCTGTATTTAAGAGTTTAAATTCTACAATTCAAAATCGATAATTTCGATACATTATTTGCTATGGTTCACTGGAGTCATGTACCCAAAAGAGTTATTACAGTACAACGAAAAAATCAAATTTCAAATAAATTTGAAATAACTTCAAATTTTTAAATGTGTAAGTATTATGTATTGCATTTTGCAATCGCATAAAATTAAATATTGAACCTTTCAATATGTTTAATTATTATAAGAAACTTAAAGTTCAAGTTTTTGTAAAGTTTTTTAGTACAATTACTTATTTTATAAATTTATAATAATCGTTATAAGTTTCAAACTTTCTTTTGTGGTTGTTTATATTTTAATAATAACTTTAAAACAAATCAATTACTAAATATAAAGTTTTAGATATTATGCATTAATCTAGAGGTCAATGACTCCATAAGCTACATGTATTTTTTTTTAAAGTTGAGAGACGTGTTGGGTAACCGATTTTCTCCAAAAGCTTATCAAATCTAAATATTAACATCATACCGACAAATACCTAAAGAGACAATACAAAAAAGCACGTTTTTTGGGTATGTAAGTTAGGGTGCGTTCATATTGGAGCGTCAATAACTGATAAGAGTGTTGATAATAGCAAAGCTTAGTAAATTATATATTGTTTATCTTTGATCAAAGCGATGCTCCAATACAAACAACCTCTATTAAAATCATGTATATAACTTTTACGCTATGCTCTTATCGATGCTCTTATCACTTATCGCAACTCTAATATATAGCGGTTGGTAAAAAGGTTGTATAGCAGAGTTTCGAAGATAAATAGGATACATAGCTCGAGTTTCTATATACAATATAAGCGGTCCAAAACATTGTCGAAAGCTACTAAAGAGCAAAATTGAATTGCACCTGATAGCTTAGTGAAAGAAATAACTCAACTATAATGGGTAGTATATAAAATAGCTAGTCCTAAATATTATATTTAATTGTAATATTCCTAATGTACATGGTTTTAACCAACAAGAGAATGAATGAATATAGAATGTATCTGTATGTGAAATATTTTGTTTAATATCTTGGAAGATCTATTAAGTTCTTTATTATAACCAGTAAACAAGTATACTATCAGCTGGGTGGCACAGAGGTTAGAGTATCGACTTTTCATGCGAATAGGACCGGGTTCTAATCCCAATGAAAGTAAAAAAACTTTTATCTGGTTTATCGACTCGACTCAGCTACCATTCGTCATTGGGTTCAAATTAATGATTTAGTTAATAATTAATAATTTTATATATTAAATAAAAAATACATTAATATAACAATATAAACAAATTATTTAATTGAATAATATAACTCACAGTTATAGAATACAAAATAGAATTATGCATCTATTAAAAATCTTAAGGCATTCCTACATGTTATAAGGTGTAGTACTATCTCATGGTCAATTTGTAGGAACACAATATTTCCCACTGTTCCTACAACGGTGAACAGAAAGAGGAAGAGGGGGAAATATTGAGAACTTAAACGAAGTTCCAAGCTTCAACTACTCCTAGTTGAAGTAAAAGTTAATTTTTTTCTTAAATAGTACAAATCTATAAATTTATTGAATTAAATTTTAAGAACATCTATTTACTGAAATAAGCACATATACCTACGTATCCTTCAAAAAACTTTAATTATACCCGTATAACTATATAGTCAAAGGGTATAATAAATTTGCCATTACGTTCCGTCATCACGATAACTCAAAAAATAAAGGAGCTAGGATTATGAAATTTTCACAAATTCGTTTTTATGCAATAACCGGAATCACTTTTACGAGTTCGAGTACCTGCCATACAACTTCTAATTTTATATGAGCATTACTCCATACCTATGCAGCTGCGTGTCTGAAATTTTGCAAAAAATAGTTTAGTATAATGGCCAAAGTTACTGCAAAATTTGGTTGATCTACTGCAAAGGGTTCGAGTAGCAGCCATTCAACTCCTTCTTTTATATGAGCATTACATTACACCAAATGAAGGTGGGTGTCTGAAATTTTGCCAAAAATAGTTCAGTGTAATGGACAAAGTTACTACAAAATTTGGTTGGTCTACTGCTAAAGGTTTGAGTAGCTGCCATACAACTCCTTCTTTTATATGAGTATTACTCTACACCTAATAAAGCTGAATGTTTGAAATTTTGCCAAAAGTAATTATCCGGATAATATAATGTATATGTTACGGTCATGCGGGTATCCCAGAGTTGACACTGTCTACTCTACTACACTCTTCCTCGTTTTTATCAAAATAAAATTTTCATAAAATTCAAAATGTCAATTAAATATAAGTTATTTTATATTCAGTAAAAGTCTTCATGTAATCTAGTCTAGGTAATAAATCTACCATTAGATATTTTTATATTATTTTCTTATAACATCTTAAGTTTTACGACCACTAAAATACCAACTCTAACTAAACTTTCCATTCCTAACCATTAAAATTCTTCTTTATAATTGTACAGTGAGACTTATGTGATAAAAGACTTTCTTTTTAAATATATATATGCGTCAATATATATCAATTCTCAAACTTCTATATGATAAAACGAAAAGTAATTAACTGTTGGAAACTTGTAGAATAATTTTAGGGTACTTTTTTTTCATCAAAACCTAACCTATCTTTAAAAATTGTACTTTTGGAATTTTATTTTTATTTTACTACTTTTGGAATTAGTTCGAAAGATACAATTGACATTGAGTTTTCTTAAGGTTATCAATTTATGTGAAAAACGTCGTAGTAGAAAATGGAAACCGATAAAAGTTGCAAAAAAAAAGGAAATAAATAAATCTAATAAATCTTTTTATGGGACATTAAATGTCAATCTGACTTTAATTTTAAATCTCTTTAGGACTTCTTATGTTTTCTTATTACAGCTATTTATTACGTCTGAAAATATATTTATTATTTAGATAAAAGATTATTAAAGCAAATTATGTAGTTTTAATAATAAAATTTTATTTGTATAGGTATATCTATATCAGGTGTTGTCCAGAATAGAATTAACGAGGCAAGATCAGAATTCGGCAGATTTCGGTCTGTATGGAATTTTTTTTCAAATATTAAGGAGAACAAACATTCGACTACTGTATTAAATCCACACTAACATATTGTGACAGGGAGTCATGGCTACTTATGAACTTCATCAAGAATAAGCTGCAAAAATAAACACTTACGAATATGCTAAATTTTCTGGCCGAATACAAGCAGCAACAAGGATTTTTGAGGCTTACCAAACGGAGAATCCCTTGTAAAGCAAATATCCAGAAGAAGGAGGAAGTTGATCAGACATACTTTGAAAAAAGACGAAAGTGACCTAACTAGAAAGACAAAGAGCTTCTAGATTAATAAGTAGATCCAGGATGACATGAAGCCCACTGTCGTAGAAGAAATAAATACATGCGCTCTGTCATGGATAATCTGAAAATTAGTACAAGCGTCAAACAGAGTTGATTGGAATTTTCAAGAAGAACGGCTATGCCCCCTATTAGAGTAACAGGAAACAAAATATATATCATCTGAAGGCAGCTGATCCAGAGCTTCATCTGCTTAATCTGGAATACGCTCAGACGTAAAATATTCAGTATCAGATTTGGGTCATTATTCATAATTGGAATTCCACGATTTTATGGTAGTAACACAAATCAGTGGCCCTAAACTAGCTAATTAAAATTGAGTTCAAATTAATCTTGACGAAGTTTTAATTTACAACTTAATTAGACTTTATATTACGCAAAAAAAAATTTTGTAAGCCAGCTATTCGAACTTATTGCATTAGACAAACTAAATTTATTGCAAACATTGAGTAAACGAATTTGTGAATATTAAAATAATAATAGAATCATAGCTGTTTTAATTTTTAAGCTATGGAACAGGCAAAAGGTCGCACACTAAATTAAGTTGACCCCATTTTTTAGACTCCTAACCCAAATACACCTAAGTTTATATATCTACCGCTTCTCCTTTACAGTGTTATATACTTGGTAAGTTCTTTATTCGATAAAACTATACGTTCACGGATATATTTCGGATAAAACCGTTTTGATTCTAAAGAAATTTTACTAAGTTATAAGAAGTCATCGATTTTTAGATTTTGTCAGTTATTATTTTAACATTAGAAATTCAATCTTCTTTGCAATTTAATCAATACTAGTAGTCTTAAGTTGTAAGTTCAAATGTACTAAATCCAAGAACAGAGGCTCCCCTCAATTGCAACTACCATGCTTTTTATTTGAGTCCAATCTTGATAGAAAAAAACTCTTCTAAAAGACAAAAACATTAATAATCAGGAATTTATAAAAACGATTTACTTTAAGTTTAAAAATGTCATGTTTGCTTTCATTATTAACAATTTCAACTTTTTTGCATTCAGAATGGCATTCATTTATCTTCTGCTACTCAAAGAAAAACTTATTCGTTTTTTTTTAATAAAGATAGAAGCTTCTAATTTAGTTCAAGAGTGTTGAGTTCCGTTTTCATCATGTCTCTTAAATTGATAATTAATCGGAGTAGTTGTTTGGGTTCCTCCTACGCGCCTCTTAAAATTTACCAAGATTTCTTCAAAATGAATAAAAATATATAGAAACTTAAAATTTGGTACAAGTTAGTTCTGCCCTGCTTGTATAATAAATGAACTATATCCTTATGATTTGGGATGACAATGTCCTGGACTATGTCCTTATGATTTGGGATGAATTAAAGTGGTGATTCAGGTATTTTTAACGCACCCCCCAAAACCTGTTAAGCACATCTTGTAAATTAATAAAAGTATAGGTTTATTTCAGCCATGTTTTCATTTTATCCCCAAAATTTGGGATGAATTGGAGTGTTGGTTTGGGTATCTGTCACACACCTCTTAAGCATATTTTTGGTATTAATAAAGTTCAATTATTTAAATTTGGTAGAAGTTAGATGGATTTAGATCGTCCTGCAAAGGGTTGTTTAACTTTCGATTTGAATTTTTCAGAAGTCGAGTATTACTATAGTCAGTTGAATCAACTTACTGTTTTTTCATTACTTATTTTATTTTGTAAAAGATAGCAATTCAAGTTATTGATTATTGTGCATTATTTTCCATCGTAAGTTTTTTTAAGAGTACTAAAACTTTAATTTAAGAATTATTGAAAATTATTGACTAAGTTATTATATTCGCCTACTCATATCTATTAGAAAACATTTCGATCTTCGGTTTTAAAAAGTGATGCATAATTGTAAATCAGAACATCATTAGCAAAAATATGAAAAGTTGATATATGATTCTCCGGTTTTAAGTGAATTCAACAGTTTTCATAAATTTTTTAAAAATATTTTCTAAGGTGATATAAGATTTAAAAGAAGATAATCTTAAAAAATTATATTAAAGATTTTTTTAATGGTGTTAAAACCTTTCACACAAAAAATCATAAAAAAAACTTTTTTAATTTTTACACAAAATTTCAAGGCCTCACATAAATTATGGGCTTTTTCATACTTGCATGCTTTCATACTTACTTATCTTTTCTGCAAAAGATTTTTTTCAAATTAACGGAAAAGTTTTTATTACCGTTATAAAAATTTTTTTTGTTTATGATCATAATATTTCCTGTTTTGTTTTATTTCATTTATTGTTTTTGCTCCTTTATTCATTTAATATTTTCAGTTCCTGTTTTTGTTCCTTTTTCATTTATTAATTTTGTAAAACCTTAAAGGTGGGAAATTCGAAATATTGGGTGAAATATATGCAATAACACACTTAACTTATAAAAACCTTTAAGTTTAAAGAAATAGCAGTTAAATCACACAAAAACTGTTCTAAAAATATTCATTAATTAATAAGCTTATAGGATGAGTAGGTTTACAAGATTAAGTCTAAGGACCTCCTGTCTAAATAATGCACATTCAGTAGTTACAAATGAATTTTGATGAGCGAGCAGGCTTCCGTCCAGAAACAAGTTGTATAAATCATGCCAACACTCTCAGACTGATTATAGAAGAAATTTGTAGAATGGCACTCACCACAATATCTTCTCTTCATGGACTTCAAGAAGGCTTTCGACACAATACAAAGTACATAATGCGATATGGAATGCATTGAGAAAGAAAAGAATACCTGAGAAACTAATAAGAATAATGGAAGCAATGTAGAATAAGCCGTTCTACACTGTGGTAAAATCAGCAGCACTTTCACCACAAACCGCGGAGGAAGAAAAGACTACCCACTCTCACGACTACTGTTCTGCCTTGTAAAAGATAAGGCCATGCAAGAAGCTGGCTCTACAGGAAAGGGAATAAGATGGGATCTTTCACGGAAACTGGAGGACCTGGACTATGTGGTTGAAATACGGCTAATGGTGTATAGATTCTGTGACATCCAACATAAAGCAGAATAACTTCAGCAAGCAGCACGTAAAGTCGGGCTAGAAATCAACTCAGGAAAAAGTTCTGAAGCCAGGAGTTTTTTTTTAAGAGGGTAGTTCAATATATTAAAATTAACCCAATCATACTGTAAGTTCCTTATATTGTAGTATAATTAAGTATTGAATCCCAAAGACAACAATTTGATTTTGAATTTGATATTAGGAGAAGTATATTCTAAATGGATATTAGGAATTATTTGTATTTGAAAATTTGTTGGTGTATCAAATAAAACCAAAAGAGGGGGGGTTATTATTACGTTCTCCGATTTTAATTTAAAAATTTGATTAAAAAAAATTTTTAGATTATGTTTATCTGTTATCAAAACATTTGTAATCGATGATAAGCCTATTATTACTTTTAGAATTATTATTTCAAAATCCTTTGATCAACAAATAGAAAATGGAATTATTTCATCGGTATTTTATGAATTTTTAAATAATATTTTAAATAAATTTTAATATTTTTTTTTTTTATTTAAATTAAATAAAACCACAATTTATGTGCCAACTAAATTTTTTATTCTTTGATTGAAAACAAGGGAATAACAAAAAGCAATTAAATAAAATTCAATTTAAAATTTTTAAATTAAAACAATATTTAATCCTTAATCTATAAATAATCGAAAAAGGACATTTGTAAAAAAGCTTAAAAATTATTAAAAATTTAATATTTTATAATAAAAAAAAAAATTAAAATCCATTTATTTTTTGTAATTTTTAATTGAATCATAGTTTATTTAAGGTTTTAAAATGGTCAACAATTACAATTGCTCAAAATTACCGGAAACTACTCAAAATTTAAATTTAAATTATTAAATAAGAATCCAATATTATGATAATATAATCAACAATAAAAGTTGATAATATATGTAGGTAGATATTACCTTTTATGATTTTTTCAAACTAAAATATTAAAAAATTTATATTTAAAAAGTTGACTAATCCAGTTGTTTCTTGGAACCTTATTCTTTTACATATTATTTAAAACAATGTCGTGGTTTCATGACTTAAAAGTAAAGAACCATCTACGTTTCTTAAATTTATTACTCACTCATTAAATATATTCCAAAATTTTTAATACCTAACATTTTTGTTTTCTAATGTGCCACTTAGGAGAGGATCTTAGCCTTAAAACACTTAAGATTTTTTTACACGCCAACTAAACGCATGGAACGGATTCCTGTATACATAAAATGTAGGTTTAGTTGGAAAGACATGGAAATCCTATTAAAAGGGAATTTGTGGGTAGATTGAAAATGAATCTGAAAAGATTTATTTTGCAAGTTGTAGTATGAGACATTATTAACAGAGGGGAACACATTAGATGGAAGCATGTTCCACATCTTAGCAGTCCCCACGATAAATGCGTGTCCATAACCAATTTTAAACCATCTTGGAATTTCCACAGGTTAGTAAAAAGCACTTGCTGCTCCTCTGGTGTTACGTTGGAATTGTTTATGAAGAGGCATAATTGCCTTTAGTTCAATAGAGGAAGTGTTATTTCCTACAAGATATCTATAAAATAGAGAAATTACTCCAATGAACAAAATACGAAATGCTAATATAAAATTATTTACATAGTATCTGCCAAATTCATATTTAAACAGTACTAGACAGTCGCGCAGAATATTTTGCGCAGGTTAAGATATAAGTCTTTTTGCCCTTGGATGTGTGTAAACCTTATAACACCTTTTTCCAAGATAGAAGCTTATTAGAAACTTATAAAATACTCTAATATATTTAAAAATAATATATTGACATTCTGATAACACATTTTTGTCATCAGAGCAACCCTATTGTGAGTTCCATTCTTATAAGAGCCTTATTTCACTCTTAGATTTTTAAATTAGTTATTTCTTACCAATAGAAGTTTTTTTTTACTTAGTTAAGGTAACTAATCAACACAAAAACTATTGAAACCTACTTAAGTAATAATTAATTACAAATAAAATAAATTGCAATAGAAAAATTAATTACTTTAAATTACTTAATTTGTAAAATTATTTTTGTAATGAAAATATAATTAACCTGTTCTTGTTTTTTATATTAATCATTTATTTAAATAAAAATAATTAACTTCGCATTGCAATAATAAATTACAGAGCCATAAATTCTAATATATTTTTTATAATTCATTTATTTCTGGAAGTATTTCCGATTTCTGGAAATTTTCTCTTGAATGTTTAATTTATATCTTAGAACTCTTTTAGTTAATTTAGTATTGAAATCTGACTGATTTTTTAAGTACATAAGAGTATATCAGTATTATTTTAAAGGTGGAAGTGTTAATTTTACTAAAGGTAGAGTTCAGACATTAATTTTGCTTTAAAGATATCTTATACGAGTAGGGACAAACACCTTAAATATATTTTTAAGTTGCTAATTTGTATGTAATATAACTAAGGCTAAGGAGAACATTGAAATTAATTTTCATTGACGTTATTCTTAACATCTCCTCGTGTTTTTCATTTCCTTTCAAACAACCTAAAATTTTTGTTTTTCTTGACCCTACTTGGGGCATCAAATTTTGCTTTAGTATATAATAATTAACTTCAGCGTTTAGAGTTCTGTTAAAAAACTAAATATTATTATACCCTACACCTATGAAATAGGAAAAGGGTATATTAACTTTGGTATGGTGTTTGTAACCAACTAAAGGAAGTGAGCTTGATATGGAAAAGTATATATATTTGTGATCAGAGTGACCGCCTGAGTCGATATAGCCATGTCCGTTCGTCCGTAGGCACGATACCTCAAAAAGGAGCTATTTTGATGAAATTTTAACTGTAGGTTACTAAGATTTAAAGTATGGCGGGGATTGCATATAGGCAAAATCGACCCATGGGTTCGGATTTTGGACCTTTTAATTGTTCTAAGGGCCAAAGAACAAATAAAAAAAATAAGGATAACTCAACAACTAATTTGGCGTTACAATCATGAATTTTGTGATGTAGATTACTAGTAATGAGACTATGGCGGGAACTGCGTACGAACGAGTTCGGACCATGGGTTCTGATCCTAGAAGTTTTTGATCGAATTAAGGCCAAACAAGCATAATTCTGAAACCAATGAAGATAAAACCTTTAAATTTGGTAGCAGTGTGCCTCTTCATGTCCTTAGAATTCTTGAAATTTAGAACCAATTGGAGTAGTGGATCGGGGACTATTGAACACTGCTCTGATTTTTCTTATTCTTTTTCTTACATTTTTCATAAACTTAAATCTAAAGCTTTATAATTATTGTTAATCAGAATTTTTAACTTCTTATAAAATAAAATTATGAAACTTTGTTGAACTGAACCTGATGTTTTGATTAGGGTGTCAACTGAGAGTTGGAAACAACTATAATTGACTAAAAATAATATATTGAAAGCCTGATTTCATAATTTTATATTCCAAACAAGTATTTTTTAGAAAACTGAGAAGAGACTTCTAAAAAACCTATAGTTGCAATATAATCAGATTTTTTTAATGGGGTTTTTCGGAAGTATAGTCATATATTTTTTTAATTAGACTATTTTTACCTACAATTGTATGTGAAACAATACAAATGTTAAAAGGATTATAATATTTCAATTAACTCAAACAACTTATATTAATAATCTTGTAATAATTTAACTAGGTCTATATAAACGTGACTATTTTAATACAATAATATAATAAATATGTCTGTAAAATAATAAATATAAGTATAGGTATTATATAAAATACTATCACTATTTATTCACTACCCATCAATAACTCAACTTTCATGTAAAAATAAAATAAATTTCCATTAAATTGATAATTTATTTTAAATTATTGTAATTAATTAAAAATTACATTGCATTTTTATGTTTTTTTTTTGTTTTTTGTTCTTCTGTTTTTTATTTAAATCAATTAAATTTTTATGTAATTGAATCAATAATATAGAAATCAGACATAAACGTGTTGATTGTATTATAATGGAATTTTATTTTTAAATCTGTTATAGTGATGCACACATGTTGATAGTCTGATATTTTGGAATCGAAATTCTTACGTCATTTTCAATAAAATTTTGAAATAAATGTCCCGAAATAATTTTATGCCGTTCGTCTGTTTAGTTATGCACAAAAGATCAACGCAGTTTGAAACAAAAGACAAATATATCCCAAAAAAAGCGTTTCATAAAAGAGCAGACTTGTTAAGTAGCTATACAGTTAAAAAAAGTACTTTATTTAAATTTATACAGCACATTTATCATAAACTTTGTAACGTCAAACAACAGCTGTTTTCATAAGCTTTATAAATATATGTAAAATTAATATACAAAGTGTTGCCATAAGATATTTTAATTTACCGCTAGGTGGTAAGTTTTTGAACCCTTCATATTTTTTAAAAGGTTTAAACATATAGGAACCTGTAATTTAAGGAGGAGTTAACGTTTATGACACAATATTCGCTTTGCTTTTAGCGTTGTTTATAACGTCGCACTCTAAATAAAATAAGAACTAAATACTAGCGTCGCTTTGTAATTGGTCATCTTTCAAGCTGAATTATTAAGTTGAGAATAAAAACAATTAATGTCAACACTACCAAAAGTAGAAAGTTTCTGTATTCTAGCGTCGCTTTGACACTTTTCTTTTTTATCAAGTATAATTTAAATCAATGTATTCTACTAAAATGTCAAAATGACGCTATAGACACGCGGGTTTTGGATCATCGCTTTTAAAATTTTGAAAAAAAGTATTCCGTGTAAAAGTTGTTTATACTCATTTTATAGAAAGAAGCGTTGCTAAAAATCATTCAAATCATTCGTACACAAAAATCAACATTATTGTTAGTCACTGTATAAATAAAATATAAATAAATAATTAATTATTGGAAAAAATTTGTCTATAGCTACTTAAAAAGTATTTTTAATTAATGTTTTTAATTATATGTGTTTTATAATTTGAAATCATTCAACTATGATTATCCTTTAATTACTCAAAATCGATTACAAATCGATTGCATTTTTTTTGTAATCTTGAATTATTGTAAAAAATTTAAAATAACCGTTTGTATTTTGAATGTTGTTAGAGACAAACATGATTTACTAAAAAGTTAGTACTTAGTACATATTATATGAAACAGCTTATATTTAATAGTATCTTGTAATATAATCTTAGGTAAATATAGTTTATGTTGAGATGTTATGGTTTATTCTTATAAACAATTCTAATATAACAAATTAATTCCAAACCTATATTCTCACTTTCTAAATTCCTTTCCTTCGTGTAACTAAATTTAAATATGACATGGACGAAATACCAGGGACAATGTCAAAATTTCGGTGGAAGTCATTTAACTGTTAAGATGATTATGATATATTCGTAAACAAGAGAACTGACTGATGAAGTTTTCTTGTTCTTCGTTATTGATCCCTCTTTCCCTTTCCATTCGTAGTTCAGCCCTTTATTACTTTCAAATCTTTTTTTCTTCATTCTAGGTTTGAGAACGGAAGAAAGTAAGAAACATATCGAAATCAATAATTTCGAAATGGGTTATTATTTTTCACAAAATTGTGCTTTAATGCTTGTATACTTAGTAGGGTATTTCCCATATCGTTTTCTTTATATTTTAATAATGTGCTGTTTTCTACACAATTTTAACGCCAATTTTGGGGATGCATTCTTCATACAAAAGTTTAAGGCGCTTTTTCGAACTGAAAATTCATTTTCAACCCTCCCGTTATAAACTTCCTCACTTCTTCCTCTTAAAAACTTCTTTATGTTGTAATTCTCTTCTGCTCACCATCTTCACTTAAATTTCATGGTATTTAAATTTATAAGTTGAATTTTAGAAGCAATAAACCAACAACAAATTTTCAAAATTATTAAAGTTCGAAAACAAAAGATAAAGAGAAAAGTTTTAAAGAGTAAAAAAAAGTTAATTATTATTTGGGGGGAAATTGGAACTGAGGGATTTTAAATTTGTTAATAAATAAAAAGATTATCAAAAATTTTAATTCATGTTTGCGTGTTTGTAAATTTGTTCACAGCTAATTATTAAGGGTTGTTTTAAAGAAAATAATCCCTGAGTGATATTAGTTACAGAATTGAAGAATTTCCCCGAAAAAAAAAACAACTAGCTAGAAGCATAACAACTTGTTAAAATAGCTAAATATTTAAATAACTTGATTATTTATATCACTGGGTTAAAATATTTTATAATAATTTTTTTTAAATAGTATCAAGGGGATGAAATTACATTTTTAAACAAAAATTCGGAATAATTTGGGAATAAAATATTTAAAATTTATATTTTTTTTTACCAAATTTTCAGTATCTAATAAATATTGGATTTTAAGCTGAATATTTATGTTTTGGTGGTATATATATTTATATAATGATATCTAATATCATTTTAATTTTATTAAAGTTTAATTAATATTGATTCCTTAGAGAAAATTTTAAATTTATATTTTATACAACTCGTTTAAAGAGCATAATAAATTGATATTAAAGACTATTGGCATTTTTCAATTCTATTAAAAAATCTGGTGTTATTTTTATCTAAATAAGTAATAAATCGTTATTGAATTTCTAGGAGTGTTTCGTTTTGTAATAGGTACTATATGGACTCTTTAGCACGTTTGTTGTATTAAATTGCTTTTAGAAACTCCTGATTGGCGAAAATATCCTGTGAGTTATAAAAATCAACCAAAATCCCTTTTTTCTTCTTTAAATCCCTTTTAAATTATTTTAACTTAATCCAGTATAATTTATTCTTTATTTTGATACACAGAATCGATCTTTCAACGAAAATACATTCTTGTCTTAATTAAAGAATTGATAAACTTCTTCTAATATTAATTAACTGTCATTTCGGAATTATTTTGACAGCGATTTTAGCTACAAAAATTTTTATTTATTTATTTATTTATTATTACCATAAAAAGTACAACATTTAGAAATTCAATTTATCAATTACACCAAAAATATCAAGTTCAGAATAATAATTGTCAATACTTCAATGTTCTAGAACAAGTACGAACAATTTTTAATAGTAATTTACAAGCACTGTGTACTAAATATTGATACTGTTGAATTTTGAATTTGACTAGCTTGTAACTTAAAAATAATAATGCAAATGTATTCACCACATGATCTTTATTAAAATCAACATAATAATATTCAGCATATTAGTCTTCATTTTTTCTTTTGGACATTTAAAATTTTTCTATAATTAATATAATTAAATAGTTAGTTATTTTTGCTATTAATATTGTCAGGATTGATAATATGTTTATGAATTTACATAAATAATTAAAATCAAATTCATTGTTCTGTTTTCATATGTAGATACAAATAAAATTCAAAGTCATAAAAGTTAGTTCTTTGAGAGCTACCCGAAGTTTTAGTCCGATCTTAACGAAAAAAATAGGAACTCTAGAAGTTGTTTGAAAAATATTTTGTGAAAATTTCAAAACTGTAGCTCCTTTAGTTTTTGAGTTATCGGGCTGACACATGGACGGACAGACAAACACATATAGCTAGATCGATTTACTTTTCGATTTTGATCCGATACGTACCCTTGACAATACATCTAGCTCGTCTAGATCGAAGGGTTACAAACGGAGGAGTAATTTTATTATAGCCAATGTCAAATACATTATATGTATGCACGGATATAAAAATGCTTCGCTTGATCTCATCCGTCAATCAAAAATTTATTAAATATGACAAATAAACATAACAAATTATTAACTTATTTCTTTTATTTTTTAATTAATATGAATTTTAGTACAATAAAACATTTAAAGCGTAGAGCGAATACTACTAAAATTTATGAAACCTCTTTGTAATATAAATTGTAATGTTTAAGTTAATTCAAATTTATTGTAATGACAGTTTCATTTTCATATTTTGGTTACTGTCAAAAAATTTTTAATAAATTTTTTTTCTCTCTTTGTTCCATTTTAATTTCATTTACATTAAAACGAATACATACATACTTAAAAAAAATTAAACTTAATAAATTATAAATGTTGGGGAAATTAAATGTCAAAAAAAAATATATTTATTTTATAATATGCTTTTTGAATACGGAAATGGTCAAAAATTACATTGGTGCTTTTTGGTAATGAATTTTCCTAAATGTTTCCCTACTCTTACTACCCCTGACACCACTGACATTTGCAAAATAAAATAATTTTAACTATTTTGATTTGAAAAATGGGAAGGGAAGAGTATGTAAATTTTTCTACTATATTAGAATGCATAATCCTTTTTACATTATATACCCAGTTAAATATATTAAAATAATTGCACATAGAATTATAATAAGAACTTCCCGAACGATTAAAATAGGAGTCGTAATGTGAAAAATTTAATTCATAATCAAATATTAAAAATAAAAATTAAAATGAGAACTCGCTATAAGTAGTTAATTTTAAAATTGGGTTAATTCATTCATATATAATTTAATTAATTGTATGTGAGTGAACTTATGGATTTGTATGTAAAGGGAACTTCTGATGTTGTAATTTGTATTAAAATAATAAAAATTCTAAATTTAAAATGAAATTCTAAATGCATATTACATTAATAAATTTTTTATTATAATACTCATGAAATTGAAAAAACAACGGATATAAACTAATTATTTTCCTGTAATAAACATAAATTTACAGGAACAACATTTTAAATTATGTTAAATAATGTTATTTAGTTCAGTTTGTACCCTTAGACTTATATTTTCTACATAATTAGAAAAATTCTAAAATAGTATCCAAGTTTTTTGAAATTGTTTTAAATAAATAGATTTATGGTTTTATAAATAGTATTTAAGACAGTATGAATTTAAATTATTCCAAATGTTTATGAATTAGTTCATTTCAGTTTTTAAAACTCACAGTATATTTTCTGGAAATTTTATATAAAAAGCAAAACATTTTAATATTAAAAATTTAGACTATGCTTCACAGGAAGGCAGATTTCTGTAGTAAGTCTTCATTCATTTCAGTGAATATCTGAAATAACGGCCAAGGCCCAATGTACGCTTTGTTGCGTTGCTGGATTTGCTTCAAAAAACAAATACACTAAGCAATGTAGTCGAAGCAATTTCAAAATTTTCTTTTCCCTGAAATAAAGCCAAATGAAATGCACCATAGAAATCAAACAAAATATATTTGTTTTTAACTAATTAGGTTTAATAAAATAAATCAAAAAATAAAATTTATAATTTGCAATTGATAATGCCGAACTCAATTCAAAACTCAATATTTATTTAATACATAATTTGCTAGGTTTCAAATTTCGAATGTTAATATCTTTTACACTGAAACGAAAATTTAAAGAAGAAAATTTAGATTTTTTTCAAAATAGGCTCTTTCTAATTGATTTCATTAGTTTATTATTGTAGTACAAAGTACTTTGTTTTTTCTATGAATGAATTATTAAAGAGTACCTATATAATTTAGGTAAAACACAAAAATTAGTTTTCAATTGGAAATCATAAATAAAACCCTTTTTCTCAAAATAAAGAACCAATATTAAAATTTTCAATTTTTAATCAGAATATAATTAAAAAAATTTTGGTAAATACTAAGTACGTACTTATTTTTCAAATTAAAAAAGACATTAAAATTTAAAAAAAGTAATTATTAAAAGACAGATTTATACAACATCTTCTAAAAAGGGTTTTGGTCCTTCTATTTTAGTTTATAAAATTAAAATTTCCATTTATTCTAAAAAATTTTTAATTCATAAATTGAAAATTTTAAAATTTTTTGCCTTTTTTAATATTTAAAGAGATGACCAAGAGCCTTTATGATGGGTTTTACATATACATCTCAAAATTTTTTAATTACAATTTAAGTATTCATTTTCTTCCTAAAGAGAGACAACCTCTTTATAAATTTTAAAAAATAAATAAATTAAAAAATATAGCAAATAAATGGTTGAGTTTCAAAAATATAGTATTTTATCTAAATATATGTTAAGAAAACCATTTTCCCAAAGATATTTCTTGTAATTTATTATTCTGTTCATTAACTTTGATATGTATAGGTTAGGTACTCTAGTATAAGATGTTTGGTAACAGGTATAACATTTTAATATGTTTTGCAAATAGTTTCTCCAAAAATTTATTAGAAACAAAATCTAAAATTCATAGAATATATAGGGTCATTAAAAAGTTTTTTACAGGGCTCCTCTGACTAAAAGAAGAAGTTAAAACAAGTGAGGAAAAAACTTAAGGTTTTTTAAAAAAGCATATTTTCAAAATTGTATAGTGTTCCATACAGAGCAAAGAATTCAGTTATTGATTTATAAAAATAGGAAATTTTTAAATCCTAATATCCCTTCATTGTGGAAGTTTTTATTCAATTTTATTAAACAAACTTATGGTGATTCTCGAGGATCGAACCTCACCTCGCTCTTTACAAAATTTTGTGGTTTAAGAAATGAAATTGTGACTTCCTCTAAAATTTTGAACTTTTCTTAGAATTTAATTATCTAAGCAAAAAACTAAGAGACACTTTCTTCTATTTTAAGGATGCCATTTAAAAAAAAGAAGACCTTTAACACATATTAAAATATCAAATAGCTATAATATGTATGGCAGTTACTCGAACCCACTGCTGTAGATTAACCAAATTTTGCAGAAACTTTGGCCATAAAACTAAACTCCTTTTGGCAAAATTTCAGACACGCAGCTGTCATAGATACAGAGTAATGCTCATACAAAAAAAAGAAGTTGAATGGGAGCTACCCGAACCCGTGAACCAAAATGGCTGTATTTAAATAGCAATTACGGCTATTGCAAAAAACGAGTTTGCGAAAATCCAATATCGTAGCTCATTTTTTTTGAGTTTCGACGATTTATTTTTCGATTCTGGTCCGATCCATATACTTGAGTCTATATCAACCTCCCCTCCTTCTCCGCGTCACAAACGTAATAGCAAATTTATTATACCCTTTGACCTAAAGTTATAAGGGTTAAAAGGAGGGGAAAACTGTTGAGTATGACATTAACTGGTTCACAAATTTATTTTTAATATTTTGAATCATTTAAAAACTCTTAATATTTTTTAATCAGTTCATTATGTTTTTTTAGAGCAAATATTGGTTTTTGTAGTGATGTCGAGTAGTTTACTTCTATTCAAAGACAAATTTTTAATATTTCAATATAAAAATCGTGTCGGATTCAAAATTTTAATTTGATTTTGATACCAGGCAACCATTTTGTTATAGATTGCCATTCACTCGACAACAACTTTTAATGTGTACTATAAAGTGCCGATAATCGGAAAACTTTTTAATTTTGACAAAAAAATATTTTAATTATTAATGATCTGTTCTCAGTTTTATTAAAAGTATATAAAAAATTTTATTTTCGTAAAAAGTTAATTATTAATTAAAAAGTTTATCATTCATTATTTTTTGGTGCTTTAATTTTTTAGTATAAAAAAAATCTAACGTTTTTCCTGAAAACCAAAATTATGGTGAATGGTTTTTGTTTTTGCTATGGAAACGTTAAACTCTATGGAAAGGAAAATTTGGTTATTCTATGGTTATTTTAAATAATAATTTTTAATAAATTTTACCTATAAATGTCTTATAGTTGTTTAAATTTCAAGATTTTGTATTTGCATATAGACTTGAAGGATAAATCAATCAAAGGTAACCATTTTTGGTTTTGGTTTTATACCTGTGTACCTATACAAAAAAGAGCACGGATATATTAAAATTACTGCTCCGTTTGTAATGCATTGATCTAGACGAGCTAGGTATAGTATCAAAGGTATGTATCAGATCAGCATAGAAAAGTAAATGGATCTAGCTATTCGTGTCCGTCCGTCCGTCTGTCAGCACGATAGCTCAAAAACTGACAGAGCTAGGTGTTTCGAATTTTACACAAAGTAATTGTTAGACAATTTGTTGGTTCCCTGTTGTTTTTGGTTGAAATCGGACAAAGGCTTCGGGTAACTGCCATACAAATTTTTTGAAATTAGATAAATATTTTCAAAATGAATAACTAAGTAAAAACTAAATAGAAAGCAAACAAAATGTAGTTAAATTATTAATCGCTTAATGGTGTATTGGTTAGGACATCAGATTTTTAATCAAAATGTTTCGATTCGAATCCAGGCTGGAGCAAAATTGTTTTTTTTTTTTAATTCATCTTTTTATATCTATTCTCTTTTTATTAATTAATTATATTTTATGTATGTTTTCAATCGAAAAGTGTCGGTTCCAACCTTGGTCAGAATTGGGAACTTTTTTTTTAATTAATTTTTTTTTTTATTTATTCTTTTTGTACTTAATTAACAAGTATGAAAAAATAAGCATTTTCTGTCAAATAGTTCAACTGCAATATATGAAATTCTTATTTATTTAATACATAATTGTTGGTACGCACGGTTATCTAAAAATTGACAAGGACAACTATAATCCTTCTCGTTTTTAATGGAAACATATAATTTTTTTAAAAAATAACGTTAATTTTTCTCACCTGAGACCAATTAAAACAATATTTTTATTTTTGTTGCAATTTTTTTAATTAATTGCTGAGTTGGGAAAAAAAGTTAATTAAATTTAGCGGCTTCTAATATAACATGAATTTTTTTCAATTTATATTTATTATATCTAGACGAAATAGGTATTGGAAATTTAATAACCTGACTATCGTGGTCAATTAAGGTTCTTTTGATATTTCAGTTACCTGCATACCAAAAGTGGTGTTGAATGTTAAACAACTTTAGATAATACAATGATGCAATAAAGTTTGTTTTGAAATATTAAGATATTTTTGAAATCTACATATTATATAAATATATATTTTATAAATATTTGAATATCTTTAAATTATTTTAAATTAATAAGCTATGCAGGATTTAAACTATGACCAAAAAAAAAATAACGAAAACTTAAAATGAGACAAAAAATACAAAAATCAGTAAGGATAGAAATATCAACCCATATCCATAATTAGTTATCTTTTATTTATTTACATATATAACTTTTTTATAGTAAAAGATTTGAAAGATGTCAATGCTATCTTTTTCGTATTTTTTTACAAATGCATTTAATGAAAAACAAAACAATTGCGTACATTTTATTCTTATTTTTAGATAAGATAATACTAATTTTTAATAAGTATTTTATTTTAATTTTTAATGAATTTAAGTAATTTTTGATTTTTTTTAATTAATATTTTATTTGAATTTTATTCATTTTTATGTCAAAATATTTTCTAAAGGCACATACAAAACCAAAATATTTTATTTCACTCCATCTTTCAGATTTTGTCATTTGTTTATAGTGTAAATGCTGTTTTATTTGACAATTAATGTTTATTTAATGTTTATTTAATAAATTTTTAATTTTTTTAAAAAATTGTTCTTAATGAATTTCACATACAACTTAAACCATCTTTATACCCGTATGACTATATAGTCAAAGGGTATAATAAATTTGCCATTACGTTAGATATATACTCAAGTGTATGGATTGGATCAGAATCGACCGTCCGTCTGTTCGTCATCACGATAACTCAAAAAGTAAAGGAGCTAGGATTATGAAATTTTCGCAAATTCGTTTCTATGCAAAAACCGGAATCACTATTTAAATCCAGCCATTTTGGTCCACGGGTTCGAGTACCTGCCATACAACTTCTAATTTTATATGAGCATTACTTTATACCTATAGAAGCTGCGTGAAATTTTGCCAAAAAAAGTTTAGTATAATCGCCAAAGTTACTGAAAAATTAGGTTGGTCTACTACAGAGGGTTCGAGTAGGTGCCATACAACTCTTTCTTTTATATGAGCTTAACACTGCACCTGATGAAGCTGGGTGTCTGAAATTTTGCAAAAAATAGTTTAGTGTAATGGCCAAAGTTACTGCAAAATTTGGTTGGTCTACTCCATAGGGTTCGAGTAGCTGCCATACAACTCCTTCTTTTATATGAGAATTATACTACACCAAATGAAGGTGGGTGTCTGAAATTTTGCCAAAAATAGTTTAGTGTAATGGCCAAAGTTACTGCAAAATTTGGTTGGTCTACTGCAAAGGGTTCCAGTAGCTGCCATACAACTCCTTCTTTTATATGAGCATTACTCTACACCTAAAACAGCTGAATGTTTAAAATTTTGCCAAAAGTAATTAACCGGATGATATAATGTATATGTTACGGTCATGTGGGTATCCCAGAGTTGACACAGTCTACTCTACTATATTCTTCCTCGTTTTTTTTTTATTTATACCATATTTGATTTTGACATTTGACATTTTTGTGTAAAGTTTTATTGTTATTGAGTTTCTGAGTTTAAAAGGGTATTTTTTTGAATATTTTTAAAACGTTCGCCGCCTGTCACAGTAGTAGGAGTAAATTTTCAGACAACTGATGTTAAAATTAATTTTCAGTGTATCAATCGAGTTTTGAATTCAGTAATTCTTAATACAATCTTAATTACAACAATATAATTAATTTTATAACAGTTTAATGAAATTCAAACATCACTTCGTTGATAAATTGTTTTGACACATTAAATGAGGTTATATTGGAGCTCTTAAATTAACTGCGGAAAATGTTGTCGTAATTCACTACTCTTAACAAATTGCTGTACCTTTTTAACTGTGTAAAACAAATTAATTAATCTAATAGATTGTTATCATTCTGTCCTGCAATAAATATTCACTTTCAATTTCTTCTGTTGAAAATTTATTCCAAAAGTTCAATAAAAAGTGTTAGTACAATAAATATCTACACAAAATATTAATATTTCCTAATACTCATAATCATAAATATTTCCTAAAGTAGGATTAAAATACTTAAGAGTTAATTTTGTTAACTCATGATAAAAATAAACAAAAACAAATAGCTTAATTTTTTTAATCTCTCTCTTTTTTTCTCTCTCTCTCTCTTTCTCTTCCCCCAAAACCTTGAAAATAACAAATCATTTCTAAACAAACCCAAAAATCATTAAGATATGCCAATAATTTTATTACCCTAATTACAAAAATGAATATTATTACGTGTACAATTATAATTTCACATTTAAAACGTATACTGAGACAAAATCTACATTATAAATTAAGACAAAATTAAGTTATAAATTATTGTACGTGTGTCGTGTACACTTAAAAGTTTATATTTTGAGTTCAATGTCTTTAAAGGGAATTGCCGTTACAAATAATGTTGAAAATTATTATGAATGTTATCATGAGAAAATGTAATTAAATTCAAACGTTATTGTAAATAAAAATGTTGTTGCTTTTAAGGACATAATTATGGAAATAATTTATCATATAATATAATTTATTTATAAACTTTTAACTTATTTTCTAAACGTTTTTTAAGATCGTATCTAAATTTAACATAGTTATTATGAATATTTTGAATAAATATGATTAAGATCAAGTCAGGTGTCGTCAGATATTAACAGTGACGTATCTACTTTCATAGAAAGAGTTCCTCTTCCTAGTTAATTTTTTTTGAACTTGGAAAATTTTAATAAATACTATTTTTTTCGAGTCTGGTGTCTTTAGGTATAAAACAATTGGTCTAGACTTATGAACACCGTGAATGGCTAGTGAATTTTCTAATATTCTTATATTCTTACTGTATTCTATATAAATTTATAAACAGAACTAGGTAAGCCAAGTACATATAAATCAAGTACTATAATAGATTTAGACTTAGATTACCTCACTGCGAAAAATTTTCCGTTGACTTCTGAACTCACAAATAACGCTCCAATGTTCATTGTGTTTAAAATAAATTTATTGTGAATACTGATTAACTAATATTCTGGGAATAGTTCACCATATTCTGGGAATAATCGACAATATTCTGGGAAGTGTGTTCATCCAAAATTTTGTAAAAATGTATAAAATTTAATTTTTCATTTATATTTATATTTAAAGATTTTAGGAGTGTTTCGTCCTGTAATATTCCTGGACTCATCAGTAGGCTTGCAGTATTACACTGCCTAGAAAAACTCTTGATGAAACTTTGAAAATTAAATTAAATTAACTAAAAAATATTTAATTTTAAATATTTATTTTGTATCTAATTAAATTTTACCATTTATAAAATAATATGATGTTATAAAAATAAAAGGTTTAATTTGTATATATTTTGTTACTTTAGTGGTAAAATAAAACATTCTCAGACATTATTGAAAAAACCTCCAAATCCAATATTTTAAAATACAGAGGGATATATTTTTAAAACATTAAATTTGGAGGTTTTATTTTTTAACTATTATTTTTTTTTGTAAATTCTGCATTAAAAAACTAAACAAAAACCACAATTTAAACTTTGATTTTAAAACTCAATAAACACTATCTATAAATACGTACGATATATTTGAATTTTGACAATCATCAAAATTCATTAGTTTTTTTCATTTAGTCATTATATAAATTGCAACACAAACTGCACAATATATCATTATTCACAATACCTTAAAAATGTTTATTTTTTTCTATTTTATAATGTTTTTTAATTGGGAATAATGGGAATTATTCGCACATTTTTAATTAGAAATTAGTTTTATAATGATATTCAATCTATTTGCAAATTGATGAACGAAATAATGAATGAATTAAAAGGAATTCAAACAGGGTGTCTAATTAAAATAAATGAAAAAGACTTTACAATATACTGTGTGCAACGCTGGTGTAACGGGAAGGTGCTGGATATAGACGCAAGTGTGTGGATCGGATAAGAATCGAAAAGTAAATCAATTTAGCTATGAATTTCTATCCGTTCGTCGTATATCAGCCTAACTCAATATTTAATAAAGTTGGGTATATGACATTTTGCTAAATATAGTTGAGTTTTATGCCCAAAGTTTCCATAAAATTTTACGCGGCGGGATCTCAAAATCAGTCATACAACTTTTGTTTCTTCTTACAATTTAGTCTAAAAAATTGGATCATAATATATATATTATATGGTGTTATTTCATTATCCTTGAGTTGACTGAGTCTACTATGCTCCCTGCCTCCTTTTATAACCTTCAATTATGCCACGCAACTGCTTTTATATTTATCTACTGCACATTTTGAGAACCAAACAACATTTTCTCAAATTTCGATTAAATCATCCAGGATTGCGGAAACGAAATGATAAAACAAGAGAATGTAGTTTGTTTTGTAAAATCTCAAAAATTAAGTTGGGCCGGTCGATCACAGTATAAATACTTAACAAGTACTGTGGACTGACAAGGTCGTAAACGATGCAAAAGTGTTAGAAGTGCGAAATTAGAAAGCTGTTACTTAAGACAGAGAATTTGAGGAATGTTGTGAAGAAGGCCAAAGCCTATCCAGGGCTGTAGAGCTAAACGATGATGGTAATTGCGAAAACATTACTATATACCTGTTGTCGGTGCCTGTTCCTCCTCATAGATAATATGCAACAAACTTTATTATTAAGAATAAACCGATATTATGATTAAATTGAATTCAAGCACAAAATATTTAACTTTTCTAATGAACCCTATATATTAACAATTGTATTGCATTGAAACTACAAACCTATGAATTTAAAATAAATGAATAAAAGTAATATCGTTAATTTTCAAAACTATGGTAATTTTTCATTAAATCGGAATTTTTTGGTAAGAAAACCAAAAAAAACACAAAACAACAAATTGAATCCCATGTAATCTGAATAAAGTTATCTGTTCCCTTTTATTTACAATTATTTACTCCCATATTTATTTGTACCATCATCTTTTATTTGATTTTACACATCCTCCTCCTTTGCTCCGCTTGTTTCTCGGATTTTATTGATATAAATCACAAAATTTTGTGATTTGGTTTAATTGTGAGTTTTAGAAACATTGATTCATGGTTGCAGTTTTATTTTATATTTTATTTTAGTTTCTATTAATTGTAAATAGGTATTATGTACGCCTGCAATACTTTAGATGATATATCAAAAAAACCCAATACTTGAGATATAAAACTAACACTTACAATTATGTATATTGATTATACAAACACACAACAAAAACTAAAAAACAAAACCAATATAAAAAAAAAATTTTATTGAATCCTTTTTAATTCTAATCTTGATCGATCAACCGTATATTGTAATTCTGTATAATATGCAGGAATTACGAAAATATGCAATAGAAATTAAACTTTCATACAACATAATTTTACGTATGTTGATTCAAAAATTTATGAATTTATTTAATTAAAAATATTAAAGAATATAAAAGGAGAAAGATCAATAGAACTTATGAATATGACAAACAAAACCTTTTTATAGGCAGAGCACCTTTAGAAATCCTAGTTTAATTTTAAATGTTTTCTTATTATGCTTATACAATTATGTTACTGTTTGCTCTGCGTACTCTTGCTTTTCAAAACGGAAGAAAGCTTTGATTCCATGAATGTCATTCTGAACACATAAGTTTTTGTATGCGATGCTAGATAAGAATGGTTGTGATAGATCGGTATAGATTTCTAATAGAGTTTTGAAAAATGCCCTTAATGATTTAAGTGCCCACAATATAATTCATGTCAATAGAAGTCTTGTTCTTAAAATTGGTGCACTAAGACGTTGTATTTCCAAAAGGTAGAAAAGTACTATTACATCTGAGACGTAGCTAGACCAAGGATTCCGAGTTTTTGGATATATACTAGTATATTTGATAGAGTCAAACTAGATAGAATGGTCAATTTGTTCCGGGGTAGTAAAGTTTCGATATAATGTAAAAAGTGGTCTTCCTGTCCTGTGTCAGTCTGATAAAAACTGATGACATTTAAGTTATTTTAACTGGGACTTTTTGTTGGTACTAAGTTTAGAAAGAGGTCAATAACCTTAGGTACTATTTAGTTCGTACATTGGATTTTGAAGACAATTCAATTAAAGTTTATAGTGTTTTGTTTATAAAGTTTATAAAGTTTATATATTCCTAAAGTCCACAATATTTCAGAATTTCTTCACAATCAAGTACTTTTTGATAATACCTTGTAATTAACCATCTTCTGAAATTTTATTTATTTTCTTCTTCATGTTTTTCATGTTGCATCTCTAATTTTTTATGTATAGATAATGTTTACTCCTGTTTTGTGGTATATGATATTAATCCTTTGCGATAAGGCTTTGTCTGTTTTTGGTTTTTTGTTTTTCTTTTTAGTCTTTTTGCAATTGACTGCATTCGAATTAATTCAATGGTATTAAAATGGATTTTCATTTAGATGATGAGTGTTATTTTTTAAATGGTTTCCTAAATAATCATATACGTACCCACACATTAAGTCTTTGTAATTTGTTTAGATTTAATTTTTATTTTTCTTCTTTTAAATATTACAATACACAAAGAAAAGTTCAGCGCCCTCATTCTCACTACAACTCATTAAGAATAATTTTTAGAGTCACAAAAGATAAAAATATTAGAATTTTTGGAAAAAGTTGAAGATAAGGGTTTATAGTTGAAGATAACAGAATGATTATAGGATTTGGAAATTTTACACAGGATATTAAATCTTTTAAAGATTGAAATAAATAGTCAATATATTAAATGTATTTGTGAATTTCCAATTAATTATCAACATATTATTTAGTATCCATTTTTAGTGGGAGTTAATGAAAATTGAATACAAGATTTTTTACAATCTTCTTTTTCAGTTTTATAAAACTAGCAGGTTAGTCAGAATTGCTATGGGATTCTTCTGTGTACTTGGGTTTTGTTATTTTCTTAATTAAATATATCCTTGGATTATATTAAATATTTGTCATGATATGTCTAATTATTTTCTAACACATTTCAATCATTCAGACACACACATTAATATTGAGAGGATAGCTATAGAATCAACTAACGAAATAAGACCATAGACGGAGTATGGCTTAAGAAAGTAAGTTGGCTCTGTTGTATACAACTTTATTATTATATTTTATACTCTTGTATACTCTTGTACTTGCCTATGTCTATAGGTACCTATATTTTTCTGTCTATCACACTATGAATTCTTAATATTAGAAATCTGACCATAAATTTGTAAGAATTGTATCAGATATTAGCGAAGTGGTGTAAAAAGATCTAAGTTTGATCCTCGTTTGAAGAAAAAAAAAATTACAAATAAAATAAATAAATTTAAATAGTTCTTTAAAAATCAAAATACTTCACTTTAATAATGTAAAATTCCAGTCATAAACCTTTATTTAATAAAATTTTATATACTTGATTAGGCATATTCAGTATATTAAAAAAAGTTTGCAACAAATATTTCGATTTGAATCTAAGCAAATGTTGTGAAACATTATATCTACATATATTTTTAGCAACATTTTTACTAGAAATAAGATCATTATTGAAACAAAATAAACTTAAAAAAAAATCTTATTGCTGGATAAAGGTTAAAATATTTCTAATTTCAGCAATTTACTTTTATATTATTGGACTCCTAAATTCAAATGCTCATCAATCTTTTTATTTTCTTTTAAGGAAAATAGTTTTACTTTAATAATAGTATATATTTAAAATATTTTTCTTTAAAAATAAAAAATGGAGTTCTTAAAGTTTGATACTTGCATTTACGTGCATCTGACATAGAATTTGCTAAAATTTGATTATTATTACCGGTTTACCGCTTTAAAGTCCGAATTAAACGCTATTGGGTTAAAAATTATTTAGATGGCTTTAGATTTAAATTTTATGAAAAGCTTTAGATTACGACCTAATGTTAACTTTGCTTCGTTGATTGGCTTTTACCACATAAAAGTAATTAAACGAAGCAAAGTAAACATTGTCAGCGTAGGCTAAGTTAAACCTTATGACAGTTAATTTAACACTAGTATCGCCCTGTGCTCGAAATTCGAGCTATTTTTTCTTTTAACATATAAAATTCGTTTTATGTAAATTACATTAGACTATATATAATAAAAATTATGCCAACAGTGTTGTCAACAATTCTTGCGTCGTACGTATTCTGTATCCTAATTAAAAAACTCTATGAATACATAATAGTACAACAAAATTTAACATATCATAATTCATAAGTTTAATATTTAGTATTATATTATATTGAAGCTGCCAGAAGTACAAATAATAGTCAAGTTAACCGAAGTCTTTTTTTAAATCTCAATCTTATGATTTATAGCAAAAAAAAAGTTTTTCAATAAATCAAAGAATAAATATTTCCTACCCTTTTTTCATTTTTAAATTTAATAGCTACATAGGTAAATTTTTACTACAAATGTATGCCTATTTAAAGTTCTGAAAACATGCGAAAAATGATTCTGAATTCCTTAGTTTACTTTATACCTTTTTGTCTAGTTTATTTATTTAATATTTCCTAAGTTTTTTATTGACAAAAATATATTTCTATACATGGTCATGAGCCATGACTCATAAGTAAATATACAAATAAATATTATTGCTTTTACTCCTTTATGAGAAGTAAACTCTTTTCTACTCTCAACTATTGCCAGCTACTTCAGCCCTTGTAAAAGAGTATATGACAGAGTAGATAAATAATTTCCGGCAGATGGCTTTAATTAAAATTCTCTTGAATAGGTTATGTTAAATCATATTTTTAATTTGATAACCAATAAGCACTTACCCCATTCCATTTTAAAAAATATTCTTTATATTTATATCAGCAATGAACCTTAATTTTTTCACTTTATTAATATTTAAATCATAATATTTAATCGGCTTATTTTTTCCCATACAAATATAAACATCCTTTTTTACGACAAACTATTTGACCAATTTTAATGAAACAACAACCAAAAGAAAGGTTTTTTTTGTTTTCATAGGACAATGATATTTTTTTTTTAGAAGATTGTGTTTTTTCAGGTGAAAACCCGTCTTTAAATTAACATAAATTTGAATTTAACGGTCACGCTGTTAAAAGTTAAGGCTTATGACTCTAATATTATGCGCCGACTTTCTGTGTAAAAATAATGCATTTTCGGTTGTATTTGCAGCTCAATCAAATTATATATTATAGGCGCCGACTTATGTATATCTTTCTTTTTTTTATTTAGTTCAATATTTAATGAACAAGGAGATTTAAATTTTTTAAAATTTTTTTTTTTGTTTTTGTTTTTTCTTTATCTTAAAAAGTGAACGAAAAAAAAGAAGTCTCTTCGAAATGAAAGCAATACATTTAGTTTATACAGTAGTTTTCATTTATAACGAACTCGGTGCAATTTTAATTATAATAAACTTTACGCTTTTTGCCAAAGAATTAAATTTTACCTAAAAATGAAAGTGTTTTATTACAATGATATTTCTTTTATTTAAAATTATTATATCTAATTATGTTGCTTGGTGATTAATTTAGTATTTTTTATTTATTTTTGAATATAAAAAAAATCATAATAACGCATCAAAAATACAAAAAATATTTCATTAGAAGAAAAAGCATTATACATAGGCTTGAGGCTGACACATCAAATAAAATTTTAGCAAATGAGTTCGAATTGTCCATTCTAGAATCCGCACATTCTACAATGTTCAAGTTTTATACTAATTATTCAAAATTCACAGCATTCTTTTAAAACGACATTCGTTTATTACGACGAATATTTTCCGTCCCATCATGGTTGTTATAACCGCAAAGTACTGTACTTTGTTTTCGTTTGCTTAAAAATTTTTTTTTTTTAAATCGTATATTGTTGTTGTTTTTTGTTAAGTTTTTTGTAAAATAAGAAACCGACTTCTGATAAATAATATTTCTTAAGAAAAATGATTTGTTACTTATGGATCAACCAAATTCAGCGTGTACGGCGTTCAGTTTCTGTCAAAAAATTTTGAAATAAGTTGTTATGAAAATAAATTTACATGAAAGCATACGCGAGGTACTCGGAGTTTTAAAATTTAAAAATTGACAAAGCGTAAAAAAATATTGTATTTGTTTTTTCTTATGTTGCTACGATTAAATTTTAAAAATAAAATATTTTAAAATAATATTGTTTTTAAAAATACCTATATTTTTTTAAAAAATACTTTATATATATTCAAAATAATTGAAATACCTATAGTATGTTTGCAGAAACAAAAAATAACATTTCTTAAGAAACATTATGTGTTCTTTACAGATCAACCAGAATAAACGCGTCCGGCATGCAGTTTCTGTCAAAAAATGTTGAAATAAGTAGGTATTTTGTGTACTGTACTTCGGAATTTAAAATTTTAAAATTTGACAAAGCGTATAATAATATTGTAATTATTTTTTCTGATGTTACTACGATTTAGATTTCAAAATAAAATATTTTAAAATAATATTTTTTTTTTAAAAAAACATACATTCAAAATAATTGAAAATACCTATAAAATGTTCGCGAAAAAAAAACTAAAAAATAATCTTAAACTAAAATAAAAGTTGACGTATAATTTCTATCAAAAAATTTACAAATAAATAGGTACATGAATTTTCATGAGAGCAACCAAAATACGCGTAACGTGATGTACTGTAATCGGGTTTTTAAAATTTACAAATTGACAAATGGTTTTTGGTTTTTCTCATATTTCTAAGATTGTGTTTTAAAAAATATCTTATATTGAAAAAAATTCTAAATATACCTATTATATGAAATTAATAAAATTTTTTGTTGTAAATTAAAACAATCAAATAAATATTTTTGTGTGTACGCGCGTATCAATTTACGGATATATAGGTAGACATATTGACGTACTGCCGTATAAAAGTTGTACGTCGTATGCTTTAATTTATATAAAATAAATATTTAATTATCTACTCCTTTCATCTACTATTCTTCAAGAGGTGGTGTGGTGTAGCTGTAAAAAGAGGGGTTCACTCCTATACAAATAGGTATAATATAAAGTAAAGTAAAGAATTCAGAACCATTTTTTTGAACCATATTAATACAGTAGGTAGGTACTAAAAAAAAAATTTTTTTGTAAATCGTAAATTGTTGTTGCTTTTTGTTAAGTTTTTTGTAAAATTAAAAACCGAATTCTGAAATATGCAGAAACTTAAAAAAAAAATAAAATTTCTTAAGAAAAATGATTTGTTTCTTATGGATCAGCCAAAATCAGCATGTACGGCATTCAGTTTCTGTCACAAAATTTTGAAATAATTAGTTATGTAAAAAAATTTACATGATCGCATACGCGACGTGCTGTACCTCAGAGTTTTAAAATTTGAAAATTGACAAAGTGTATAAAAATACATATTGTAATTGTTTTTTCTTACGCTGCTGCGATTAAATTTTAAAAATAAAATATTTTAAAATAACATTTTTTTTAAATAATTTAGTTTAAAACATACAAATATTCAAATAAATTGAAAATATCTACAGTACAATATGTTTGCAAAACTAAAAAAATTATCTTTTTCAAAAAAAGTTTTTTGTCCCTTACGTCCAAACCTAAATAAAAGCGTGCAGCGTATAATTTCTGTCAAAAAATTGAGAAATAAATAGGTACATAAATTTACATTAGAGCAGCGATAACTCAAATACGCGTAACTCAATGTACTGTTTCTCGAATTTTTAAAATTTATAAATATTGACAAAATGTATAAAAATATTATTATTGGTTTTTCTTATATTTCTAATATTATGTTTTAAAAAATAATATCTTTTTACAATAATTTTTATTAAAAAATATCTTATATTCAAAATACCTATAATATGAAATTAAAAATATTTTTTGTAGGTACTAAATTAAAACATTCAAATAAATATTTTTGATACATTAAATATTGTACGCGCGTATCGATTTACCGATAATGGATATGTAGACAGACGTATTGACGTACTGCCGTATAAAAATTGTACATCGTATGTTTTGATTTCATTCTAATAATTGAAAAAATTATTTCACACTTTCAACACTTTATTTCACATCGAATAATGTTTTTTTATAATTAAAAAAAATATTTTTAGTTTTACATTGACAAAACGAACGAATTTTATATATCAAAAGTGTATATGAAGATTAGATAGGCGTAGTTTGTAAATGGAACGCTAATTTTTGTTTCAGGAGTGCATAATTGTCAGAATATCATCATATATATTTGACATTTTAAAACTACCTGTCATTTGAGAAGTTAATTGTATTTAATAGTATTTAAATATTAATAAAGTGAAAAAATTAAGGTTCATTGCTGATATAAATATAAAGAATATTTTTTAAAATGGAATGGGGTAAGTGCTTATTGGTTATCAAATTAAAAATATGATTTAACATAACCTATTCAAGAGAATTTTGATTAAAGCCATCTGCCGGAAATTATTTATCTACTCTGTCATATACTCTTTTACAAGGGCTGAAGTAGCTGGCAATAGTTGAGAGTAGAAAAGAGTTTACTTCTCATAAAGGAATAAAAGCAATAATATTTATTTGTATATTTACTTATGAGTCATGGCTCATGACCATGTATAGAATATTTTTGTCAATAAAAAACTTAGGAAATATTAAATAAATAAACTAGACAAAAAGGTATAAAGTAAACTAAGGAATTCAGAATCATTTTTCGCATGTTTTCAGAACTTTAAATAGGCATACATTTGTAGTAAAAATTTACCTATGTAGCTATTAAATTTAAAAATGAAAAAAGGGTAGTAAATATTTATTCTTTGATTTATTGAAAAACTTTTTTTTTGCTATAAATCATAAGATTGAGATTTAAAAAAAGACTTCGGTTAACTTGACTATTATTTGTACTTCTGGCAGCTTCAATATAATATAATACTAAATATTAAACTTATGAATTATGATATGTTAAATTTTGTTGTACGATTATGTATTCATAGAGTTTTTTAATTAGGATACAGAATACGTACGACGCAAGAATTGTTGACAACACTGTTGGCATAATTTTTATTATATATAGTCTAATGTAATTTATACAAAACGAATTTTATATGTTAAAAGAAAAAATAGCTCGAATTTCGAGCACAGGGCGATACTAGTTTTTATTAAACTAAAGAACCCGAAAAGCAATGCTAGAAATTTATAATATACAAATATGTTCTTGTTCTTGTGAAACTTTATAAAAACCATTTTGCAAAATTTTTAATATTTTTTACAAAGTAAAGCAAGTTTCCTTTTGTTAATGTTGAAAAAAAAAAAAAATATAAAATATATTAAAAAATTTTTAGATTTCATTTTTTGTCAAAAATAAGGAAGAATTTAATTTTACAAATGTTTTATTAAAATGTCATGAACTTCATATTATTAAAATGTCAAAAATTTAATAGGAATTTTAAGACATGCAATGCAAAATATTAATATTCCATTCAACAAAAAAACGAAGAGTTTTCTTTTTGACATATCAAAATGTGTATGTATTACTATCGAAATACTAATATGTGTATATGTGTATGTATATGTACATATTAAAAATAAATGACATTGTGCAGACTGTATAAAAGCCATCCTTAGAAAGTGCAGTGATGTTTTTATAATTGGATAATTTTGTGTTATTAGAATTTTACAAAAAGGTTCATAACTCATAAAATTAAAATTTTTCAGAAAAAAAGTATTCGAACATGCATTACAAATTAAAATGGTATAAGTATAAGAAAGTTTCCAAATTTTTCAGGCTTTAAATTCACAACGAGAATTACATAGTGTAATGTTGTTCTACATACATATTTAATGTATTTAACATTTTATTCATGTATCTTTTAAATGGTAGAAATTTTGACTGGTCTCTAGAGTAGTTTTTGTATAATTTTTTAAAGAACATAAACTTCAATTAAAAACCCCTGATGGTTTATATTCGTCAGCTTTAGAATTGCGAATCTTCTTCTTCTTCTTGTGGCGCTACAGCTCGATGTGAGCTTTGGCCTTCTTCACAACATCTCGCCACGCATCGCGATCTTGAGCAGCACTTCTCCAATTTCCAACCTGCAACACTCGAGCATCATTTTCAACATTATCAATCCATCTCAAACGTGGCCTGCCCCTACTTCTTCTTAGATCAGGTTTAACATTGAAGGCTCGCTTTTGCGATCGGCTTTCGCTCATTCGTATCATGTGCCCGGCCCATTGCAGCCTTTGTGCCTCGGCAAATCTGACGATGTCTTCCTGTTTAATGAGCTCTTGAATTTCCGCGTTATTTTTTCTTATATATTCGCCGTTTTCTATTCTTCTGGCACCGAAAATTTTTCGTAAGATTTTTCTTTCAAAGACTCTTAGTCTGTTTTCATCTGCTACAGTTAACGTCCATATTTCGCATCCATATGTAACTACTGGTCGTATTATAGTTTTGTATATTTAGAATTGCGAATAGTCACTAATATATTGAACTATAGCTAATATGCTATATATCTATAAGCTTAATATAATTTCTGGTAAAATTTAGACTTAGTTTAATATAACTTTTGTGCGGGATCTTTCGTGATCATTCGCACGAATGAAGTCAACCAATGAACACAATTGTCGTTCTTTTATTAATTTCAAACTAGAGACCCACAGACACTTTATTTAATTTTAAATTCTGTTAAGTTTTTTCGATCCATAAATAATTTAAAGGATTTGAAAGGTTCTTATAGAGTTATACATGTCCCTTAATTCATTAGTCAATGTAGGTATGATAATAATAGTAAATTGTTGATATTTAACCTTAAAATTGTTTTTATTGCATACTATCAACTGCTAATTTTATGATTGTAATACTTTTTAATTTTTTTAATGCAATTTTGTTTTTAATTAATGGATTAAGTAAATACCTAAATACCAGGTAGACAAAGTTTTTCATGTGTTAACTTAAAAGTATGACAAGATTATAGTAGAACATGGAATTAAACTTTTTTTGTATATTGCAAGGGCATTCAATAAGGGTTTTTAATTCATTTATTTTATTAAGACTGTATTGGATTTTCTTAAATTAATTAGTTTTCAAAAATACTAACATATCATTTTATTACTGAGGTCAAATATTCTTCCAAAATTAATTAAATTAGAAAACCATTTTTGGTTCAATTAACAATATGTTAAAATGCTTTCTATTTGTACTTTTTCGAAATACTAATGTCCAAATTGTAAAATATTAACCTATATCTAAATTGTCAAAATTGACTATTTGTTGACATATTGTTTTGTATTTGATCATTGACTCCTTTTTTTAGTCTACTTATGTATTTAAATAAGTCACTCAAGTTTTAAAATAGTTTTACCCTTATCAATTTTTTTTTAAACGTTAAGGGACAATAATATGAGATTGAGTATTGATGGATGGTTGACTTTTAACATGAACATTTTACATATTTTTTTTTCTATTTAGTTTATTTATATTTTATATCATATTGATATTTATTAAATAAAACTTCGGTTTCTATAATATAATTCTAATATTAAATATATATTAAACTCCACATCAATTTATTAACTGATATTTAATTACCTTCAGAAAATTTACCATTTTCATTTACCTTTAGGAACTTGTAAAGATTATAATACATTAGAGGTCGGACTAATGCAATATGTCTCCATTAACATTAATTTAACCAGAAATAAAATAATGCATTGATTTCTTTAATTATGCATTAAAATTAATTATGCAAAAATAATTTAAGTAATTCATAGATTTATTTTTTTTAATTCAAAAATATTTCAATTAGTTAAAATTTGAGTAATGATTTGAGTAATGTTTTAAAAGTAATGCATTATTTTTGAATATAATTTATTATTATAATGAATTGGTGTGAAAAAATAATTCAAAATAATTATTTTAATGCATTATTGAAAAAAAATTAATGCATTGTATCTAATTACTAATTACCAAAAATAATTCAAATTTATTGAATTACTTTTAAATTATTTGAATTACTTTTGAATTAAAAAAAATAATTCTATGAATTACTTGAATTATTTTTGAATTATTTTTTTAATTCAAAAGTAATTCAATTAGTTAATAACAACAGTGTGAGTATGAAAATAAAATAATACCGAGTTATGAGAGTGATATTATGAGATTGATATTCAAGTTACATTTTAAAAAAGAATGCATATCGCTGATTAAAAATAAAAGGAATAAAAAAATAATTACAATTTGTTTTATGGAGATGAACTTTTTCTTTGGTTGCGTATTTTTGTGTTGGTTCAATTAAAATATAACTTACATTAATATTTTTTAATGCACAATTCCATTATCGTCTTAATTTATTAAACATCTTAATAATTAAGGGTGCAACACACAATAAAACTGTAATGCGTTACTGTTTAATTTTTGTTGATTGCAGGGATGTGCAACCAATGCCTTACTTTTGAATCATATCTTCCTTTACGCGATTTTTTTTTTGCGCGGAACGTATCTTTCGTGTAAAAGAGAATTAGGTGTACGTACACTAATATTAATAATAGTTTTTATTAAATTTAAATTATTTCTTATCGATCCATTTTTTTTCACAAAAAATAACAGTTGATAAAAGAATAAAACAACTCCAGTACATATTTGAATACAAAAACTGTATTTATAATAAAATCGTGACATCATCTTCTGAATTTTCAATATTTTAAGATAATTTTTTACATTCTATAGAAAATAAACAAATATAAATTATTAATCAATTTAAAATTAAAAGTTTTTTTTTTTTTTTTTACAACACTTTCAACAAAATCAACAAAAATTAAAAACAGCTTCAGTACATCAACATCTTTTATTCTAAGGAAAATAATATGTAAAAACATTGAACAAAAGAAAAGTACTTTTGAAAAGATGTTTACAACATATGCTTTTGTCTATTCTCTCATTTTAACAAAAGAAAACGGTATTTCTCAATACCGTTATTTTGTTCAGAAAAAAAGGATATGATGAATTATCAATTTTTATTGAAATAATTTTATCCTTTCTTCTTTAATTTTTAAAAATTTAAGTTGTCTCTCCTATATCCCACCTACAGATAATGCTGGTGGTTCAGGATAAAGAACTCGAAACTTTTTATTACAAAAACCATTTTTAGAACAATTTTTTCTTAATATTTTTCTTTATCCTGCACAAAGGATTTTTTAAAAAAAAAAAAAATTACAATTTTTTTTTTTTATGTATTTAAGATGAAAGAAAGTAAAAACTGGCGCTCAATGAGGCACGGAAGAATATATAAGAATTTTTGAATAACGGTTAAACCCCGGTAGCAATTTTTAAGCGATTTCTCACTATTTTTTTTTTTTGTGCAATTTTGAAAAAAAAAGGAAAATTCAATTTTATATACTTATACATTATTGTATAAAGGAAAACGCGGATATAATTTATTTTAAAAGCAATTGTTACAAACACTAAAAGAATTATAATGAAAATTAAATTTTATAAAAAGAATTGGAAAACAAGAAGAAAATTTATAAAAAAGAAATTAGAAAATTGAAATGAACAAGAAGATGGTTAGAGTGAAAAAAAAATATGATACTAATTTGTATAGGAAAAAAATTTACAATCAATTTATTAAGTTAAAAATATTAATAAATTTGAAAATAAAGAAATGAACAAAAGATAGAAATGCATAATCATTCACTTAAAAATTTTATTAAAAGTACTCAATTATGAACTTTGCTTTTCTTGTACAAAAATAGGTACTCAAGACCACGTAGGTGCTTTTAATGTTTTTTAATTTTTTATAAAGTAACATTAGAATATGGTTTTGTTATATTTGTAAAGGGAGCGTCTTTGATTCTTGGTTTAGTAAAACCTTTTTATTAAAATTTCGTTTTTACAAAATCTCGCATTTTTTTTAAAATTCGCATCAAAATTGGGAGCGTTCCATAATCTCAGTTAAGTAAATCTTTTTTATTAAATCTCGTTTTTAGAAAATTTCGTTTTAGAAAATCTCGTTTTTTATTGAAAAATCTGGTTATTAAGGATTTTTGAGTTGTATGCGAAACCAGAATTATCAGTTTTATCCAGAATATAAAAAAAGGGATTTTCTAAAACTAAGATTTTCTAAAACGAGATTTTCTAAAAACGAGATTTTCTAAACGGGATTTTCTAAAACGTGATTTTGTGAAAACGACATTTACTAAACCGAGATTTCAGACCGAACCCATAAAAATTTCGTGGAAAATCTCGTATAGAAAATCTCGCTATTTACAAAAATCTTGTTTTTAATGATCTGAGAGTAGGATACAAAGTCAGAATTATCAGCTTTATCCAGAATATAAAAAAACGAGGAAGAGTGTAGTAGAGTAGACTGTGTCAACTCTGGGATACCCGTATGACCGTAACATATACATTACATCATCCGGTTAATTACTTTTGGCTTTATTAAGTGTAGTGGAATACTCATATAAAATAAAGAGTTGCATGGCAGCTACTCGAACCCTATGTCGTAGACCAACCAAATTTTGCAGAAACTTTGGCCATTACATTAAACAATTTTTGGCAAAAATTCAGACACCCAGCTTCATTAGGTGGAGAGTAATGCTCATATAAAATAAAGAGTTGTATGGCAGCTACTCGAACCCACTCCACTAGACCAACCAAATTTTGCAGAAACTTTGGCCATAAAACTAAACTACTTTTGGCAAAATTTCAGACACGCAGCTGTAATAGGTACAGAGTAATGCTCATATAAAAAAAGAAGTTGTATGGCAGCTACCCAAACCCATGGACCAAAATGGCTGGATTTAAATAGCGATGACGGCTATTGCAAAAAAACGAATTTGCGAAAATTTCAAGATGCTAGCTCCTTTAGTTTTTGAGTTATCGTGTGGACGGACAGACGGACGGACGGACATACGTAACTAAATCGATTTATTTTTCGATTCTGATCCGATCCATACACTTGAGTCTATATCTACCCCCCCCTCCTTCTCTGCGTCACAAACGTAATGGCAAATTTATTATACCCTTTGACTATATAGACGTACGGGTATAAAGAAATTTTCTGATATCATATTAATAACGGGATATTCCAAAAACCGAAAATTTCTGAAACGAACTTTTGTGAACACGAAATTTACTAAACCGAGATTTTGATCCCAACCCATTTATAAAATTATATTTATAAGTTAGAAGTATTTTGTAATAAGTTGTATATAATATAACAAACTATAATCAATTTGGAGATAATTTTAAGTATCTGAGAGAAAGACACAACTGCTGACCTGGAATTAGAAAAAACGAGGAAGAGTGTAGTAGAGTAGACTGTATCAACTCTGGGATAAGCATTATAACATCCGGTTAATTACTTTTGGCAAAATTTCAAACATTCAGCTTTATTAGGTGTAGTGCTCATATAAAAGAAGGAGTTATATGGCAGCTTCTCGAACCTTCTGCAGTAGACCAACTAAACTTTGCAGTAACTTTGGCCATAAAACTAAACTCATTTTGGCAACAAAGTAATTCTCATATAAAACAAGAAGTTGTATGGCAGATACCCGAAATCATGGACGAAAATGACTGGATTTAAATAGTGATGATAGTTTTTGAGTTATCGTGCGGACGGACGGACATACATAGCTAAATCATTTTTTTTCGATTCTGATCCGATCTATACACTTGAATCTATATCTACCCCCCCCCCCTCCCCCTCCTTCTCTGCGTCACAAATGTAATGGAAAAATTATTATACCCTTTGACTATATAGTCATACGGGTATAAAAATTAAGTAGATCGTCACCTAATAAAAAGAAAATAAGAAATTCTTAGTATACTATAACAAAACATTTAGACATAATATATACATAGTTACAAGTATTTCACAGATTTTTTAGTTTTTAACTAATGGAGCTCCTAAATGGAGGAAGTTTCTAAAAAGATGTTTTAAAAGACTCGTACATGCATTTCTCTCAGAATTTTAATTTCCTAAATCAACCCTTTTGGAAGATATCATAAGTAATCATGGACTTTTGACAGATTGAGTTTCGCTTAACTTTTGTTAACAATTTAAATATTTAGAGTTTTTCGGAACTCCAGGGACTGAAAGCAAATATAAAAAATCTTAAAAACATATGAAAAATCTATTAAATTAAATGTTATTTAATTTCACATTATTTTCATATATTGCCTTTATATAACTGGAAAAAGAAATGGCTTTATTCTTAAATGCATTCAATCCATAAAATTTTTAACATGAGATAACTTAAAAATTTTAAATAAATTTTAAGATGATTTGGAAAAATGTGTCGTAAAAAGTATGATGTAAAGTTTCGAATAAAGTTAATTCTACATATTATAAATCTAAAGATACTATTCTTTTTAAATCAACTATTTTTTTTTTTTTTTTAAATTTATCTGTGCTATACACTTAAAGTTTAACTCTTTTTACTTTCCTGGTGCTACAAAAATTATTAGTAAAAAAAATATGACCTGATTTGCAAGCACTTTAAATAATAGTTTAGGAACAATAAAACGAAAACTTTAGGAACAATAAAACTTATAAAAAATTTAAACACTTAAATTTAGTGGACTGCTTTTATTACATTTTAACTTAAAAATCACTTAACAGACTCTATTTATACACACATTGTATCTTTTATAACATTCTTAAAGAATATGAGTTTAGGAGAACGCATTGGTAATTGAGGTAATAAAAGTTTTATTTATAAAGGTTTTTATGAATTTTAAATCATGTATCAAAAAAAATTTTGTTTGAAATAACTTACTGCAATTTTCAAAAGGGAAGCTCTACATTAAAATTGTTTTAAATGCAGAAAATAAAAAATTTAAGGTAGATCTTGGGATATTGTTACTTTGTTTATAAAAAAATAAATTGCTGGTATAAGAAACAGTTCTTTTAATGTTTGAAAGCTTTTAAGCTTAAAATGTTGAAAATTTTCATTAACCAAAAACGATGGTAGATCTTTTGCATTTAAAATCTTTTGTATAAAAGTAAATTGCTGAAATGGTGACAGTTCTTCTTTCAGATAGTCTTAATCCAGCAATTTACTTACTATCTAGTTTGTTGAACAAAATTGTTTTATAGTTATTAGGTATCTTGAAGTCACAATACATTTTTGCACTTTGTACATATATATGTATGTTTGTAAATACCTTGTTCTTTGTTTATGGCCTTTTTTTATATTTTTGCATACATATACATATATATGCTCCTAATAATTATTACAATAACATGGTCGAAAATCTTAATAGAAATATTAATGTCATTAATAAGAACTATTCACTTAAATATTTTTTGTTTACATTTCCATATATACCAAAAAAAAAATACGCACTCGCTTATTCATATAAGATTATTATCTATAATAATATATACATACATATACAATTCCATATTAATAGAAAATCATTTCGTAACCTTTATATTTTGTATTACACAGATTATGCTTTGATTCTAATATACACATACAGAAAACTAAACAATATCGTATTTTATAAAATGTTGGGATCGTGGGTTCAAATTCGCTTCATGGTGAAATTTTTTATTCTATTTAAGTACATACTTGTATAAATTTTAAATTAATGAACCAAAAATGTACGAACTGACTTAAAAAAAACCCTAAAAATTTTTTATATGAAACTGATCGTCTATATAATTATTTGGTCTATGTTTTTATATTATCCAAGTGAAGTATTTTAGTTCTTAAAATTACAAATTTTTAAAGAAACTATTCAAATAAATTAATTTATTAGTATTATTTTTAATTATTTCTGTTGAATTTAAAAAAAAAAACCAAAGAAACTTTTATCTTTGAAGGAGGATAGAACTCAGATCTATTTACACCCGAACCATTTTGCTAACCACTGTACCATACAATTCTTATAAAATTTATGGTCAGATTTCTAATATAAATGTATCACTAACTGACAGAATAAAAATAAAGCCATAGACACAGGCATGTTCATATAAAAGTATATAAAAAAGGAACATAATGCAGTTTTTAAAAAATTGATACTATGTCTCTGACTTAAAAGCTAACAGTATTTAAGAAAATTCTCAAATATTGTATCTAAAAGCTTTCAAAAATTAAAACTCTTTGTTGATACGTTTATAATATTACATGAGAAAATGTTATTTATTTCAGTCTAAGTCTCTAAAGTAAATACATGAAAGTACTTTGAGTAATATTACAGAAGAATTAACTGTTAAAACTCTAGTAATTAACATTTACTTAAAGCTCTCTTTCAATTTATAATTTAAAAGCTTTTCTTTTTATTGTTATCTTCCCTTATAAATAATTGAATTTTTGGAATTAAAGAAATTATTAAATTAAGAAATAATTTCTGTTTTGTTACAAGAGCAGAGTGGCGCAGTGGAAGCGTGCTGGGCCCATAACCCAGAGGTCCGTGGATCGAAACCACGCTCTGCTAAAAAAAATTTTAATTTATTTGATTTTTTTTTTAATTTAATTGTAAAAATTAATTTCTTTTTATATTAAGTTAATTTCTTTTATTAATTTTATTAATTATTTCTTATCTTAAATTTAAACCTAGGTTCTATGTATTAGTATAGGTATTACAGAGTAGTATAGGAGTTACAGACATTACTAATTGTTAGTTAAATTAAAGTAAAGAATAACTTATGATAAATAAGAAAAGGAGAAAGAAGGAAGAACACTACACTGAATCATTAGTTACTCCATTGAGTAATGAGTTTATAATAAAATCTATTAAAATAAAACTACTATTTTTTGTTGCTTTATTTTTTTTTAAGTGCTAACTGTTCAACTGTAAGGCTAACAAGCCTCTCTATACAATTGGTACATGTTGCAACCAGGGGTCATATTATATTTGAGTTATTAGCCTTTATCTTAATGAATTCCACATACAATTTAATCGTAAGACAGTACTACGCCTTATAAAATACAAAAACGTCTTAAATTTTCGATATATACAATCCAATTTTGTTTTATATTGTAATATTTTGTATTTTAGTTATACGGTATTCTATATCTGTGAGTTATATTATTCAATTAAATTATTTGTTTATATTTTTTTTTTTTTTTTTTTTTTTTTTACGAGGGAATGGAAAGCTCGAAAGCCACCCATTGAAACTGTGCGGTGTTTCGCTGGGAAGTGTATGATTTTAACACACCAAAACCACACCCTTTTTGGAAGTTATTTGGAATATCTGGATTATGGGGGATGGGGAAAATTGGATGGGATATTTAGAAGAAAGATGTTAATGTTCTTCTTAAATTTGGTTAAATCGTACATATATACATTATCAACTTTGGGGAACACATTTGGTGGAAGATGGTTCCATAAACGAGATGAGCGCATGACAAACGAATTTCCATAAGCCGTGTTACGCCATCTGGCTAGTTCAACTGTGTAGGGATGAGCATCTGTTGACCTCCTTGTTTCCCGTTGGAAAATCTTGAATGGAGGCATAAGTTGTTTGATTTCTTTAGAACAGGTGTTAGTCCCTACAAGATATCTATAAAACAAGGTCAGTGACCCAACAGTGCGACGATGGCTGAGTGGAGTGAGCGTTGAGGTAACACTGGGATCATTTATAAGACGAATAGCTCTATTTTGCACTTTATCAAGATATCCCAGCGCCGTAATGGGAGCACCAGCCCAAATATGTGCATTATACTCCATTTTCGGCCTGATATAAGTTTTATAGATGTTAAGGAGATCAGAGGGTGAGAAGTAAGTTTTGCAGCGATACAAGAAACCCAAACATTTAGCAGCGTCCTTAGCTACTCCAAAAATATGATTTGACCAAGTCAATTTTTGGTTTAGCTCAATACCCAAAATGTTCAAGTCTTCCGAATGGTGCAAAGCCTCTCCTTGAAAAGTAAGGTTCGGAATAGTTGTAGCTATTTTTCGCGAGACTAGACAGCATTGGGTTTTTTTGGTGTTAAACTCAACTCTGTTGATTTCACCCCATTTTTGGATTTTAATTAAATCTTTGTTTAATTCACTTATAGTGAAATTTTTTGCTGTTGAATTAATCTGGTGATTAATGTTACAGCGGCTATGAAATTCATAGGAAGCAACAAGGGTACTGTCGTCTGCGAAGCTATGGATTGGATTGGAGGTTATTGATAGTAGGTCATTTATAAATATTAGGAAAAGACTGGGGGATAAAACAGATCCCTGAGGGACACCAGCATTTATTTTGAAATCTTTGGATGAATATCCATCGACAAGAACACGAATCGTGCGATTCGAAAGGAAATCTCCAATCCATTTAACGAAAACCCTACCTAGACCTAAAGCCCTGCATTTTGCCAATAAAGCATCATGCCAAACTCGATCGAAAGCTTTAGAAATATCCAAAGCTACAACATCAGACTCACCAGAATGGTGAAGACTGATATTAAGCTTTTCGCACAGGTAGGTCATGAGATCACCAGTTGAACGACGGGCTCTGAACCCGTATTGTCGATCATGAAGCAAACCTTTACGATCTAGATATTTCAAAAGCTTATAATTTATAACTTTTTCCATTACTTTGGAGAGGACCGAAGTAATAGCAATAGGTCGGTAGTTAGAGGGATCGCTTTTATCGCCTTTTTTAGGAATTGGAAAAACATGTGCAACCTTCCATTGGGTAGGATGAATACCCGAAGTAAAGGAAAGATGGAAGAGGTTGCGCAGAGGTTTTGAAATGGAAGTATATGTGTTTTTGAGAACGGTAGTTGTAATACCGTCCGGACCGGCTGATTTTTTTGTATCAAGATTCTTCAAGATTTTCATCACTGCTCGCGTCCTAAAGTATATTCTACCAAAGGAGCAGCCAACTTCTGGAATAGATGGAGGTCTTTGAGTTGACTGAGGCAGTGATGAGTTAGAAGCGAACTGTTTGCCAAACAAATTCGCTTTTTCTTTTGAATCTGATACGATGTGGTTGTTTATATCAACAAGTGGAGGAAAAGAAGACCCGCTATTGTCCTCTTTTAGATTTTTTGCAAAAGTCCAAAAGGACTTGCTATTCTTTGGCATGTGTATGAGTTTTCGTTTCAACTTTTGGTTGAACAAGAATTTTTGCTTGTTGATAACTCTCTTACATCTGTTCCGAACCACTATATAGTTGGTCCTGTGAGCCTCTAAACCACTGTCCCGGTACTTTTTGAAGGCCTCCTCTTTTTTTAGAATGGCTTCTTTACAAATGCGATTAAACCAAGTTTTGGGTTTCCGTTTGATAGATTTCATGGAGTGAGGTATAAATAATCTCATTCCAAGTAGAATAGTTTCACTAATCGCATTTGCAGCAAAGTTAACATTCCTACCACGGAAGCACAGTGACCAATCAAAGGTTTTGTAAAAATTGTTCAGACCTTCCCAGTTAGCATGGTTATAACGCCATACCAGTTTTTTGGGAAGGGACCTTTGATTGGACACTGAGCCTGCCCGGAAGCTTGTATTGACCAAACAGTGATCAGAGCCCCCCAGGGGGCAACCAACTGAAACCACATACTTTTCAGGGTGTGTGGTTAGAAACAGATCCAAGAGGTGACCTTCTTGATCAGCACGGTCTGGGATTCTAGTGGGATTTTTAACAAGTTGAGAAAGGTGGAATAGAGTAGAAAATAATTCAACTTGTTTCCCAATCGAGTTTTGACTCGGAGAAGAGGTACTGGAAAAGTGAAGCCAGTCTTTGTTATGAACATTAAAATCCCCCGCCAGAACAATTTCGGTATCAGGAAAACATTCGAGAATTTCATTGATCTGGTTTGAAAGGTTTTCGATTTCCATAACAGTTTCTTGTTCACTTGAATTGGGTGATCTGTATAGAAAACAGAAATGTATAACATGCTTTTCAACATGGATTTTGACCCAAACGTAATTGAAAGTTGGGCTTGAAGATTTATATTTGTCAAGAGTGTTAAAAGCAATGTCTTTTTTTATGTAGATGGCGATGCCTCTTTTGGGAACGAAGTGTGAAACGAGTAAGTAGCCGTTAATATCGAAGTTAACATTGTGACTACTAACTTGCGTTTCACATAGAGCAAGGATTGCCGGTTTAATTGAATTAAGATGACCTTCAACGGCATGGAAGTTCGTTTGCAAACCGCGAATATTACAAAAATTAAAGTTAAAGTTGATAATGTTGTTAGAAATTAGGGAGAAAAAAAGAAGAAGAAAAAAAACAAAAAAACAAAAATGCTTATTATGTACGATTTTATCAACCTGTCGACAACACCTTTGAAAAAAAGAAAAAAATTTAAAACTTAAAAGTCTTATTTCGAGTGAGAAAATGGTTTATAACTACGTCCAACAGTTTTTAACTTGCACGATATAGAATCTATATAGGAACTATATGTGCCCTTATTGTAGTAGGTACAACCAAAAACTCAATCAAAATAAAACAAATACACAATTACATCTAATTAAAAATAAAGCATTTGTAATTGTGGTAATATAACTAATTAAATACAAAAACAAAATTAAAATTTAAAAATTATTGGACATATACCATCAGAATTTATTAATTAAGTTACGGTGTTTTTATGATGGTATATTGAGAGTGGAGAGAGTTATTAAAAACATTAACATCTATCCATGGGAAGGAGAGAGATGGATATATTGTTTTGTTTACCACTAGGAGAAAATTAAAAGAATGATTATTTCCAAAAAAAAAAATTATTTTAATTTAAAGTAAACAAAACAATCCGGCGCGTGATATTTAAAAATTAATAAAATAAAAAAATTCTAAAATTAATTTAAGTTATGTTTAGTTAAAAAAAAAGAAAAAAATAAAAAATATAAAAAAAAAAGTGTAAAACAAGTAGTGTAAAAAAAAATTTAGTTATTTACGATAAAATTTTAGCATGCAGATAAAATTAAAAATGATACTTATCTAGATATGTCCGCCATTGAAAGTGCGGCAATGTGATCCAAAATAAAAAAATTGAAGTAGAATTAGAAAAAGAAAGTAGAAAAACACTACAAATTTTAAACACTTTAAATTTAAAGGAAAAAAATTAATTTTATAACTTTATAATTTTAAATTAAATGAAAAAACAAAAACAAAATTTAAGTTTATTGATAGATTTAAAATTAGTAAAATTCTTATTAAACCGAAATTAGTGTTGTTTCAACGAAGGTTGAAGAGCGAATGAATTGTTGTATTAATGTTAGTTTTATCAAAGATATACAATTATTATTTAAGCCATTAATTTCAGCGTACAGGCGAATGGTAACTGAATCAAGTCAAAAACCAGATAAAAGTTTTTTTGCTTGAGATTTGACTCCGGCCCTTTCGCTTGAAAAGTCGGCACTCTAAGCACTATGCAACCACGATTCCATCTTTTATTGTTACAGTTCGATTACAGTTAGAGACTTGGAGTTAGCTTCATTTTAAACAGTTTTAATGTCAACTTATAAGATACAAACATTTTTAAATTCTGTGAGTTTTATCAACGCTCAAGTTTACATTTTGCAAATTAGAATTTATTAATTATTTCCATATTTTGTTTATAGAAGGAACTCCGTCGAACTCCGTGGTTGTCGAAATATTTTGTATTAATTAAATAAAAATAAAAAACTTTTTATTCTTTCTTCTTTTACTTTTAATTCTTTAATTTTGTTCCTTCTAGTTAAGTAATTATGATTCTAATGTAGGGTGTGTTTATTATTGTACTTATGTAATAAAAATGTTCGTTAGTTGTACTCGTTAAAATATTAAAATAAATGAAACCAAATAACAAAATAAATAGAAAAATCATTTTACATCAAAATAAAATTTAAGTAATAAAAAAATGAAACTACGAAACATTATTTCATATCACTTTTTCATATTAAAAAAAAAACCTAAGGTAGAATATGCATGTAATTACTTTTAAAGTAACACAACTATTAAATAACAACTATATAATATAATTAAAAATAATTTCACTATCATGGTCTGAACTCTGTAGTCGTTATTACTTTTTTCTAACTTAATTAAAAACCACTACAGTTTTATTTTATGTTTTTCATTTTTCTTTTTTTGAAGATCAAATATTGTAAAGTGCATAACTGAAATCATTTTTAATAAAAACTTTTTCTAGTGAACTCATCAAATTATACTCTAGTACAGTTAGTTTTGCACCTGATGCAGCCAAGTACTCTTTTTTTTGTCATGCCATGTCATAAAATATTGAACCAGAAACAGGTCACATGACCATTACTAAAAACTTTTTTTTTATTTTATTTAGATACGTGTATTTTTAATTACGAAATATTCTGGTCAAAATGTTATGTTGAATATCCTTTAGGTCATATGATCAGAAGGTGAATTTCAAATTTTTTTTTTTATGTCTTATAATGAAAAAAGTTTTTGAACTTTCAACATTCCATACATTTTTCATTTTTCGTTCTGTCAAAAATATTTGATTTTCCATGTAACAGTCATTATTTGATGAAAATTGTATGAAAAAAAAAGAAATGACAATTTACATCGTCACGTAACCAAATATTAAAAATGAATTGTTATTTTTTTTTTGTTACAATAATACCTAGATATTACAAAAGTTATACCAACTCTTTTATTATTTTCATATAGTGTTTAAACGTATGATACCCCACATAAGAAGTATATAAATATTGGTTGAATATACAAAATGGAATGATATTGTAGGGAAAACTAAATTTTATGTTAAATGACAGTTAAAAATATAAACGGTATAAAAAATAAATACAATTTCTTATTTTACTATAAACATAGTTAAGTTGAAAAATTAAATATACTGAAATTAAAATTAAATGGCTTTTAGCATATTTTCAAAAGATTTTGTAAAAATGTGCCTATATAATTTCATCCTCTCCGTCGGTCCGTAACTTTTACACTCTTTTAAATGGAAAATGGAAGAACTTTTGTCAGTAACCCCACCTTAACCCACTTTATAAACCTTAATCGCGAAAATGTATAAGGTTGCAAAATGATACAAAAACTGTTATGCAAAACTAAATTTTTTGCCCTGTCGTATCTTTTGAACGAACCAAGTTAGAAACTTAAAATTGGGAGAAATTAGATCATGAGAAATTAGGAAGATTCGTTTAAAGTTTTTTGTGACGTCCTCTGTTTAGGAACTGTAAGGGATTGAAAATTAAAATTTTTCTATTTAATTAGTATCATCATTTTTAACCAAGATTATATTTTATCATGTGCCAAAGGTTTTCCTTAAATTTAAATGGGGTTCTAAAAATTGAAGCAAGTGCCTTAGTTTTAACCATTTTTGCTTAGATAATAAAATTCTAAGGGAAACTACAAATTTTTGTGGAAAACAAAATTTAATCCCAAAAATCAATCGAGGTTATATCCTCGAGAATCACTACAATTTTGATTAGTAAAAACTCGGAACCTTCCCCATTAACGCGCTATTAAGCCTTCAAAAGTGCCCATTTTCATAATTCTGTAGCTCAATAAACATTTATGAAATACTTTTTAAAATGCGCTTTTTAAAGAAACCCTTGATTTTTTTATCACTTGTTATTTTATACAGTGTACATTTTTAATATTTTAAATATAATTATTAATATCCTGTACTATTAGACCCTTATTTTAGATTTTTTAGATTTTATATAGACCCTTATTTTTTGGTTTTTGTGATTAAAGTTCGAAAAAGAATGTGATTAAAATTTTATTCATATAAAGTTCCAAAATTTTATTTTAGAACTGAAACAGTATTTTTTATGTTCCAAAAATTCTCAGTTTAATTTCATTTCATTCCGGATCCTTTATTATATTTATTCAAGCTCAAGCTATAACCTCAAGCTCAAAACAATAGTTTTGCAGAAAATAATCATTATCATTTTTTTATACATAAAATGCTAAACTTCAAGAGTTTTTATGACTAATTAACTGACTTTATTAATAATAAGATTTAATAACATTTCATATATATATATCAATTTGGAATTATAATTTCCAACAAATTTTTATATTGTTTCCTTTAAATGTCAATTTCGAAAATTAACTTGAATTGATATAATACGCACTTACTATATACCCATTTATTCAAATGACCATACATTATTTCATATAATCGCTTCACAATAAATTAAATATTTTCATTTCATTTCCGTCAATTAATGAAAAAAACATTTTTCGTAGATTATCGTTTTCTCTTTCGAAAAAAATATTATTTTTTTATGTAAAGTATTTATTATTTATTTTAATTTTCTGTTTAAAAATCAGTTAATTGAGGAAATTGATAAAACATTAAGCATTATATGATTTATAAAAACAAAGTTAAGTGTGTAAGTAAAATTTCGAAAGTAAAAATATCGAATAATAGAATATTTAAAAGTAAGTCAACTTGACACAGACTTCTAGCAAAGTTTTTAGTCAGCTTGATGTACAAAAATTTCACTTATAAAATACTGCATCAGTTCTAGACTAAAGTAACTATTAAAATTCAAATTTAACATCCATTATTCGTCCATAAATAAGGACGTCTATGCTTTTGACATATTAAAATGATAGTGCTTTATTGAAAACGTGCAATTAAAGTTTAATTTGCTACTGCACCATATGCTCGAAATTGGATAAACCAAGTAAAAAATGGTGGATTCAGAGATAGAAAAGTGATGTACTCATGTTCTCGAACGCAAAACACGTTCTTCAATAGAAATCTATATTGCTTCAACACTACTTTTCAACCTATTTTAAAAGTTTAAATGACTTTACGATGCTTAAAAAGTCAAATTTCTCGTAAAGTCTTATATCTCATAATAATTGAAAATAAATTCCATAGGTTTCAATTCCGATTCCAAAACTTAATTTAAAAAAAAAAAATTTAGAGGTGTTGGATTCAATCAATGTGTTGTATTTTCTACGTTCGTATATGTATATGTAAGTGTATTTGTAATATAATTAATTAGTACGGCGTATGACCTTGACTTTAGCCAACTGTCAAATCTGAACTTTTTTAAAAAGTTTTAAGTCTTTTACCATATTCTTACAAGCATTCACAGTTATCTAGTGGTGTGTTTTTGCTGCTTCAACTGTCTAAATACCCTAGACTTATTTATATATGTATTTAGTTACCGTAATATAGTAATAAACTTATTATTGAATTGTTTATTTATAACATAATCTGATAAAAGAAGAATATAATAAAATTATATGTACATCATATTAATACCTTCCTTTGTTTAATATTTACATTATAATTTGATGACACATCAAATTATTATAATTGGACGTAATATATGCGAATAATAAAATATGAATTTTATTCTTCCTCCAGTTACTTTAAACAAAAAAAATACATAAAGGAGCATATACTCCCAAAATTGAAACTTATAAAAATTTATTTGAAGGTGAAACTTGAAATGGTAAATTAAGTTAAAACAAGTTACAGGGGTTCAAGCTGAAGACATTGACACTTTTGTGTTTTCTTATTATTATACTATTCAAATTTTAAGATTTTTATGAATATTAAGGTACTATCGAAAGTTGTATGATTAAGCCAAATTCTTTTAAGGATTATAGAGTAGAAACTAAAGTGTGTAAGATTAAGGAACTAATCCTTATGCACTTGAAATAACCAGATAGCGAAACATCCTCAACCATAAACAAATGGAAATCAATAAGCAATTTTTGAAAAAATGTCAAAATATAATGCATTCTGATTTCGTTTTCAAGACCTTTGGTGTTTACCCCTTCAATTTCTTATTCTGACTAAATTTTAAGTACCTTGTTTCTAAGTAAGCTAACAAATTTCGTCCTAAATGTCAACGAGTTAAGAAAAACATTAACATATGGCCTTCAAGTATACCACATTTTCCCCATCAACTAACAATCCAAAGTATCCTAAACCTAGAGATCGAAATCCTTCCATATCCTCATCTTCGAAGCCAAAGTGTACATTTATACCAACCCTTAATATTGGTTCAACTACAGTTGCAATTTTTGGGTAATGGATCGTTTTGAGGCTTCCACTATACCCGGTAAAAAAAAAGAAAAAAATGAAAAAAGAAAAAAAAACTTCTAAGAAAACTGTAAATAGCAGTTTCCAATCCAAATTGGCCTTATTTAGTAACTCTGTCTAATTTTAATTCAATTCTTCTTAATTATAATATTGATAATAATATAGATACCATGTGTCTTTTATTGGACTAGTATTTGAAAGAATGCTTTATAATTTCCTTTTAATAGTAATATTCTTAAACTTTACTGATGCTCTTCCTCAGTTTTAATTCTTAAAATCTTGAATTTTATGCAAAGGAAACTATTGGGTATTAATTTAAATGAAATTAATGCTTGCAATTAGCTTTAATAATCATAAGTAAATTTTTTAAATATGGAAGAGAAAGTTTTATGATATTATGATTAAGTCTTTTTTATTGTTTTCTGGATTAAAGTATAGTTGTAGTTATTGACATTAAATGGACATTGAATACATCGCATATTTTTGAAGTATTAAATAAATTCCCAGTTTAGCACTTACGCAACGTATGTTAACAATGAATGTGGACTGTGGAAATTTTCTGAAAACTTTAAAAGGTGATGATGCATATAGGTATATCTAAAGTCGGGCGCATCTTAGTATTCTACTTGTTTTAAATTCCTGGATACAATTAATATCAACTAAAATTAATACCAACTAAAACTGCTCAAAAAAGTAAGCCCAATTCAATATATTCTGTTATAATTGGTACAACTGTACTACTCAGTATACACTGACTCGTTCAACGATACGAAAAATTGAAATAAAAAAATTACAAGTACAATTGTACTTTTTATTAAAGTCAGTACTAAAGTTTTGCATACTTTTAGGCGCAACTATACATTTTCCTAATCATATTCCATTTATATTATTTTAATTTTCCAAATTTAAACTAATTTTTAATAAATAGTCTATTAAAATAGCTACATGTATTATTATAAACGAATATTAAATAAACTAATAATAACGTTAGTACCTTTCTAAATTATCTCCATCATTAAATTTCCTAAAATTTTTAAATCATATAAAAAAAATTAATTTATTAATATTATTTATTTCTTATTAAATAAATTTTTTGGAAATTTTATAATAAAAATGTTATTTATTTGATTTTATGTATTATTTGATTTCAAATTCAATGGATTTTGTGCTATTTCCTGTTCATCAATATAAAGGATTTATAAGAATTTCAAATTCCTTCCAAACTCCAAGAAAAACACCATGATAATAAAATAATTCATAAATAAAAATCTATTCATGTTATATAGTATTAAATATAAAATCGGAAATAATTTTTATTATTCTTTTTGTCGAGATCCATATTGATTCCACATATTTTCTAAAAAAAAACAAAAAAAAAACTGACCCTAATAGAGGGCACTTTGAAATCATTTAACCATGTTATATTTTTATTTGAATTTCCTGTTTTAATGGAGCCATCGAATATTGATTTGTTAAGTTTCTATTTATTTTATTGTGTTCATTTTATAGAACTTACAACCTACCAGATCCTTTTCTGCGTTCTCCTCTTCAGTACTTTTTAAATATAAAAGTTGTTTATTAATATGTAAGGATATTTCCCTTCAATATCCTATTTAAGTATTTAATAAGAGGAGAAGGTCAACACATGTACAACAAAGACATTTGCAAAATATAGACGAATGTAAAGACAAAAAACCAATATTGTGTTAAGCAGGAAAAAAGCTGAAAAATATTAAATCACAAGTAATGAAAAATACCAAGTGTTTTTAAAAAGTACATTTCCAAAATTAAACAATTTAATTTTAACGAAAAATTAAATTCCTTATGGCAATCCTTTCGTTATTTTATTACATTATATGCATTCATAGAGCTTATAAAATAAGCTATTGTTTGGCGTTTTTGGATTTAAGTTATAGGTACGTTATTAGATACATCAAAGAATTTATATAGAGCTTTCATCTGAAGCTTTTCCGAACTTCGGGGACAATACCTCCGTAGTGGGTGAATTTACAGAAAAAAATTGTTTCTTCAAATTCATTTGCGAAATTCAATACTTAACATGCCGGACAGACAGCTAGACGGACGGACGGACAGAATGAAATTAATATTGTCATATTTTTTTAAAATGTGTAAAAAATCGAAAAATAAAAAAAATTTTTAATAAAATCAAAACAATAAATTATCAACAACAACAATTTGTTTCCTTTCCAATTCATAGATTATTTTGGTATAAACCTTTTTACTAACATGACCTATTTTAGCCCTTTATTTTTTTTTTGTTTTAGGTTTATAGGAATGTTTAATAATCTCGCAATAAAAACTGTTTTCTGTAATAAATAAAATATGTAGTTATCCTGCGTATATTTAGATCTCCCTTAGTTTTTAGTACATTTTCAAAAAATTTTGTAAAAATTTACCTATATAGTTTCACTCTTTCCGTCTGTCCGTCCGTCTCTTTTTCATATAGTATAGACTATAAAAGACTATTCCAAATACACAAACTGATCCCACTTTAGAAGACAAAGTTCCATTTTTTTTGTAACTTTTCTTTTTCATTGATTCATTCACACTAGCACTTATGGCGAGCCCCTTTGTCAGATTATGCCTTAAAGCTTTGGAAACTTTAAAATGTTACCAAACACTTTAATTTCTTCTAAATTTGAGCTAATCTCCTCCTTAATAACCAACACTACACTGAATATTTTTTAGCCAGCCAACAAATTCGAAATAAGAATTGATTGAGAATAGTTTGCTTTCTTGAGGGGTAGTTGTTAATACTTTAATTTTTTTAGTACTTATCTGGATTCTAGTTTTTTATAGTTATCTTATAGTTTACTGTCTTTGTGCAAATTTTAGTAAAAATGAAAAAAAAAATTATTAGAATTGACATAAAAATAGGAAAATCGATCCAATTTAAGGTCTTTAATAATCTTTTATAATTTATGACTATCTATTTAAGGAAATTATGGGTTTATCACTTATAAGATAGGTTATTCACATGTAAACTAAAGAAATAAGGTGATTCAGAATATAGAATAAAAAAAAATTATTAATGCAACTAAAGATAAAGAATTTTTTCAAAGATACAATCAAAGGGCTGTGTGGCACAGTAGATAAAGTGCCGGCCTTGCATGCGAAACAACGGGTTCGAATCCCAGTGAAAGTAAAAAACTCTTATCTGGTTTTCGACTCGACTCAGTTACCATTCCCCATTGATTTCTACTTAATGGCTTAATCAATAATTATTATATAAATATCTTTAATACAAAATAAATTAACATACAAATATTTTAACTGAATAATAAAACTCACAGATAAAGAAAACTATAAAAACAAAGTGAGAAAAAAAATAAAAAATTAAATTTATTTTTCCTGTTATTGAAATTCGATTCCGGGACTTTCGATTTCAAATATCTTTTTGCCGCGAAGGGCGTCGTTGTTTTTTGCCACCATGTAAGCAGTCTTTTTCTCTTTTACTTCCAAGCCTAACCTTCTAGCAATGTCCTCAATAGAAACAAAAGCTTCGCAAGTATTCCTTTGTGGTTTAAATCAAATAAGCGTATGAAAATAAAAGTAGTTACATCTACCGTTACAAATTCTTCATTTAATATTTAAAATAAATTACATTACTTTATACATAAATTTATTATGGAACAATTTTTTTATTGTACATTTAATTTAATATTTTATTGTGATAAAAGTAATTGGTTACCACTTTCCGTTTTTACTTATTTGATTAATAATTTATTTTGCAATCCTAATAAAATTTTATGAATTATTAAAACTTCAATACCAATTAAACATGTAACACGAACTATAATTTAGTTTATTTCTATTTTCCAAATGATTTATTAGTTACAAGATATAAAAGTTTTATTATGGGAATTGTTTGCATTTTATTAAAATTATAACATTGCAATTAACATAAAAATGGCGATATTATTATATTTATTAAAAGTTTTTTTAAAAATCTTTTTGGTTGACCCAATCACTTTCAAGTTTTAAACGGACCTTTATTTTAAATTTTAATCTATGGTTTCTTATGAAGTTATTAATTTCCCTAGTTCTTTATTTCTACTTTTGAATCTTAAATTTATTAGGTTTTTTAGAACAATATAAGGCTACAAAATATCTATATCGATTATCGAAATATCGATTTGAAATTTTTATAATTTACCTCTACGAACTACGAGAACTGCTAATCCTTAAAATCCCAATGAAATTACGTAGAAAATTACACACTGAGAGATTAATTAAGATCCTTACTTTATATAGAGTTCCATTAAGTCTCGATTTTGGATTTGGATACTAAATCAGGATTATACGCTTTTTTCAGAATATGCATATAAATCAGTATGAATTTTAGAGTTGGTTTCAGAAGCTGGAATTCATACTTTGGAATCGGCATAACAACAAGAATTGCTATATAGTGCAAGTTGACACATTTTTGGCGCCGGCATTTTTGAATCGGAATTTTGTGTATCGGCATTTTAAAACTCGACATAACATAGCTGACCCGGTTTGATCTGTACTAGTTACTTGCTTCATAAATTAAAAAACAAGCTAACATGAAAATAAAATTCATTATGTGCCCACATTTTTTTGCCCTTCAAAAATTTAGGTAAAAAATTTTAATAAAAAAATTAATGAAACAATGTTTTTCTCACTTAATAAAAAATTTAAAAACAGGAAATTAAAAAAAAAATTAATAAAAATTATAATAAAAAGTTAAATAAAAATAAAATAAATGCATTTGTAATTTTAAAATTTATATTAAAAATTATTTCAAAAAATTTATGTAAATTGTTAGTTTGGTTCCAAGTTTTAATTTATTAAAAATTCAGTTTTAGAATCATGTAATTGCACTTGCATGTAATAAAAATCTCTAAATAATTTCACTAATTATAGCTATATAATTATGGACTATGCATTAGTGTTTTAAATATTTAATGATACGAAGTATATTAAAAACTTAAAAAAAAATTCATTTTAATCATGATTCATGAATAATCGATTTTATGATTATAAAATTTTATTTTGACTGAAAGATGAACTTTTTTATTTTATTAATAAATATTGCATATGATAAATTATAATACAATATTTTAAAACCATCAGATACTGAGACCATTAAAAGTTATGAATACTATTTTTAGAGTATTATAACAATACTATTTGTTATATTTAATTAATTATTGTACTATTATCATACTATTATTGTATTTAGTCGAAAGGGGAATGGTTCAGTATTTTTCCTTAGAAAAAGCTTATGATCTGGGATCAAACTCAATCTTCCTCGGAACATCAGGTATTGAACCCCTATGTCACCGAGCATCTCTGAAATGTGAATTGTTACAAAGCAATGCTATTTATTTATATACACTCCAGTATCTCGTTGTAGGAAGGAGTAATTTAAATTATCCGACATAGATTAGCTAAGAATTCCATTATTTTGTTCTAATAGTAAAATTTGATCCTAAAAATATGCAATACTTATCAACATTTTTTTTCTATTTGTCAAACTTAATTGAGAATTATTAGAATTTTACCTTTTTTGTAATATTAGAATTTAAATAAATAAATAAATAAATATTAGAATTTTAATAAATAAATAAATTAATTCAGAATTACTAACAAGGAGCACCCACTATACAGTTTAATTTCAGCTTTAATTGAGGATAAGATTAGAGTAACATTGCAATCTCCACTTGTTAAAGTAATTATTCTTTCAAAGGACAATAAAATTCCGTTTCATATAGTACCTCTAAATTCTAGAATTTTGCCACCTGGTTATATGATCCAAATAAATTTATTCACACTTCAATATCGCAATTTATAAAAGAAAACACAACAACCGCAAATTACCAACAGATTTACAAGGAACACAACGAAAACTTTTATCCTGATTCGTATAATATATCCAAGTATGAATGAAAAACGGAATATACTAAAACCTGCAACGGAAATATACAACGCAAAGTTGGTAGCAATGTATGAAGCACTAAAATTATATCTAAGCAAAATACACTAAAAATAAATATTTACTCATACAGTTTAAGTGCCCTCAATGCAATAAGGAACTGCAGAACAAATAGAACCTTCAGTAAAAGCCATCAGAAACTTTTTAAGTCAGGTGGGAAGGGAATTTAAACTAATTGGGGTCTGCGGACACATCGGAATTAAGTGAAACGAATTCGCAGACAGAGAAGCCAAATTATCTATAAAGAGCCCGATCATAGGTTTACATAACCATCACTTAAATTTAAAAATAAAGGAAATAAAGCCATTTATATAAAACTCTAGGAAAGCTAACTGGGATAACACAAATAGCTTTTTACAGATATAGTTATTTATTTTAGAAAATATTAACATGTGCAAGTTTTAATAGTTATCACTTTTCTATTAATGACTATAATTATATATCTATTTTATTTGTTAAAGGAAGGGGAAAGGGTAGATATTAACTCAAGGGTATGTATCGGATCAGAATCGAAAGTTAATCGATCTAGCTATGTATGCCCGTCTGTACGATAACTGAAGAAATTATGAAGCTGGAATTCTGATATTTAAACAAATTCGTTTTAAAATATAGTCGGTGGTCTTAAATCTAATAAGTTAATGCATTTAATATTTTGCCAAAAGTGATTAACCATAATTAGATACCTAATGTCTTTATTACTGTAAAACAGGTGTCCCGGAGTTGACACAGTGTACTCTACTCTGACACGCTTCCTCGTTTTTTAAATAGAATAATCCAAAATATTTAACTTTTTAATCACCATTTTAAAGCTAAAATCCAAATTATTTATAAAATTTTTTTTTTGATTTTTGACAGTTTCTCTACATGTTTTTAGTTATTTTTTTTGAGACTTTGTCTTGTCCTTGTTATTCTCTTCTCTTTCATTTTCTCAATATTCTGTACTATCATTGAACAAAAAAAAGAACTATTAATCCTTATGTTATACACTCCATAGTATTCACTTTAATAACACTGTTTTTTTCCTATAAAAATTTCAAAAAGCGCTGTGTAATTGTTGTGTCTATTTTTCATATGATTAAGGGTTTTGCTAATGGCTTGTCATCAGGTTTCATTCCTTTTATTCAACACATCAAACTGTGACTAGAAAGGGATGTGGAATAGTTCCAAAACTATCAAACTGTAGTTTTTAAGGTAAGAGGAAGAAAATCACAGTGAGGAGAATAAACCAAATGAAAATGGATTGGTAAAGTAAGGCATGAGTATATTTCCATCCCTTTCTTTGCTTTTTAATGAAAATTTGATTAAAAAGAATTTCGTTTTCTTTTGAAAATTGAAAGAATGAAATTTAAGATACGGAGAGGAAGAGAAGATTTTGAAATAAACAAATTCTTCTACTAAAAAATGATTTCGAATTTATTCGCTTCAACGCTTTATTAAAATTACCATAGCAGCAGCAGCAGTAGCAGAAGGAACAATTGAAAAAATTAATAAAGCGTATATTAAAAAAAAAGAAATTTAAAAATAAATTAGGTTAAACGATTTTTTGAATGAGTCCTTTGAACGTGGTGTTGTATGTAAAATATTAATACATTTTTCTAGAAGTTTTATTTTTTAATTTTTAATTTTAAATTGAAATAATAAAAATTTTAATTTTGGAGAAATTTATGTGTATGTCACATTTAAAAAATTTTTAAAATAATTTTTTGATATCAACTTTTTGTAATGAAACCCAAATGGAACTATTAATTATTAAGTCGAAATTACTAATGTGAATATATAACTAATTTGTAAAGTTTGTTTTAAAAGGACATTAATTTAGAATTATAGATAATTAAATAGATTAACTTATTTTACGAATGATTTACCGAATCCATAACTTGCATGATGGAAAACATAAAGGAAAAGGAGCTAATAGCATTTTGTTTTAAATACTTTTGTGATATGGGAATCCAATTGAAAATAGAAGTGTAGAGTCGAGTCGCAGCCAAAAGTTTTATTGTAACTTTCGAACTATTTCTGTACCACTATAAAACAAAACGCAAAGTCAAAGGCGAATTCTTAAAGTCCCAAAAAAGTCAAAATTCTCAAGGGACTTTTGTGTCTTTAAAATTAATTAAAAGTTCCATGAGACTTTTAAAATAGTATGTAAAAATGTAAATATGAGATTTATTTAAGAAAACTTTCCTAAAGAGTTTCCCTTTTTTCCAAATTTTAATATGGTTACATTCATAAAATTAGTGTCTGTAAAAATAACAAATCCTGATTTCGTGATCAATCCTAATATCCAAGTCATTTAAAATATAATTAGAAGAGTTTTCATGATCGATTACGAAATCACCTTAGATTTTCCATAAGGATCTTCTGCCTTTAAAACTACGACAAAAGTCTCTTGAAACTTCTGACTCATTAAGGTGAGAAAAAAAGGCGAGACAACAAAATGTTTCGGAGTCAAAATTTGCATTGTGATTTATAACTCAAAAAATTTGGCCAAAAGTCCTAAGGAAATGACTACTTCAATGAGTGAAACAAAAGTTCAGTAAAAAATGAGAAATAACTCCCCCAAGAAATATTTATTATTGTATCTAGGAAAGTTTCTTTATTATACGAAGCATATTAAAGTTGGATACACCAATATAAGTTGTCCTTTTTTCCAGAGTATTTATAAATTCCTTTCCTCGAATTTTTGAATTAGAAGCAAGTTGTAAGTTGGTTGCAAAATTTGAGTTTTGAAAGAAGGGTTAAATAGCCTGTTGTTTTAAAATGAACTCAATCTAAAATTTATTATTTTTTGTGAATTGTTAAAAATATCTATTTATAAATGTTTGGATTAATCAAATGTTTGGTACCTAGATATTCTGTTATATTTTAAATTTAGCCTATCAAAAATTTAGCTCATAACTCCCCGGAAGGCGTTTACTCTATTCATTGTTATTCAAAAATTTCTGTAGTCTTTTGAATTTTTTTTTTTGAGTCATAAGTCCCGCAGTGACTCTAGACTACACGGAAACTTTGTCACCTCGTCGTCAAAAGTCTCAATTGGATGATTTGGATTTGTGACTTCGAAACCTGCACCGAAAACAGAATGTTTCATATTACTTCACCCTTCCAACGGCTACTGTGCTCTAAGAATAAGTTCAGTGTACGAAGATTAAAAAAAAAAAACATTTTTCAAACTTGAAGAGAATCTAACTCAGAAAGATTATATTTCTTAAAGTTCAAATCAATCTTTAAGATACTCTAATCCTTGAAAGTATTGTGCTTATATAGAAAAATTATTTTTATTCCAATTTTATTACATTTATTGGATTAAAATGAAAAACTCAAAATACGCGAAACATTTTTATGTTTTTATGTTATTTATTACTTTTTAACGATGTTAAAAAAACATGAAACCAATTTAATTTCTTCTTATATTTTCTGTACTTATATTGTGAATAAGTATATGTTACATATATTTAGTATAATATATATTATTATATTATTATACCCGTATGACTATATAGTCAAAGGGTATAATAAATTTGCCATTACGTTTGTGACGCAGAGAAGGAGGGGGGGTAGATATAGACTCAAGTGTATGGATCGGATCAGAATCGAAAAAAAAATCGATTTAGCTATGTATGTCCGTCCGTCCGTCCGTCCGTCCGTCCGCACGATAACTCAAAAACTAAAGGAGCTAGGATCTTGAAATTCTCGCAAATTCGTTTTTTTGCAATAGCCGTCATCGCTATTTAAATCCAGCCATTTTGGTCCATGGGTTCGGGTGGCTGCCATACAACTTCTTTTTTTATAAGAGTATTTCTCTGTACCTATTACAGCTACGTGTCTGAAATTTTGGCAAAAGTAGTTTAGTGTTATGGCCAAAGTTACAGTAAAATTTGGTTGGTCTACTGCAGAGGGTTCGAGTAAATGCCATACAACTCTTTCTTTTATATGAGCATTACTCTACACCTAATAAAGCTGAATGTTTGAAATTTTGCCAAAAGTAATTAACCGGATGATATAATGTATATGGTACGGTCATACGGGTATCCCAGAGTTGACACAGTCTACTCTACCACACTCTTCCTCGTTTTTTATATAATATTATTAAAATATATATAATAAAATTTATCTCATAAAATTGTCCATAAAATATTGTTTATTGCTTGTTAGGATTAAGAGGAACAAAAGAATGTACAAACTAACGACGATGTAGCGATATATCTCTTGTATACGCGTATTACAATTTCGTTGAAATGAAATAAATTGAAGCGCTTTTTATGTATTCTTAAAAAAACGTTGTTTTTTTATAATTTGTAAAAATACAAATTATTTTTAATGATTTTACATGAAAAACAAAATAATATAAAGTAATTGGGCATACACAAGAACACAAGAATGAATTTAATAAGTTATTTGAACTTGAGATCATTTTGATACTGTTGAGAAGGACTTAAAGGATTTTCACATCCCAAATTGTGTAAGATGTCTTGTTTTTAAAGCTGACAAAACTAATTATAAAAATGTTCTGTTAAAAATGACTTAGCAATTAGTAACAAGGGGTAGGACTAACCAATTCTAGAGATGCGAGATTTTTTAACTTACTTAGACTATTTCTTGCATAATTGTACTAGAACTCTCAAAATGGTGTGTAATGTCAAAAAACTCCCGCCAAAGTCAAATAGAGAACTGATTTACAAGCTCCAGTATATAATAATGAGGGTTTATCTTCTAGATAAAGCTACTGTTACACAAAATGACGCATTGGTTTTCATGAATTTAAAAATAAAATCAAATAATGAGCGGTATGAAATAAGTTCGATTGAAATAACTTCGATAATATATTTGAATTTTAATTGGGGTGGTGACTAAATCCACAAACAGAAATCCAGAAATAAATAATCCATAAATTCCAAAGTCAAATTTTGCCTTTTCGGAAATATAAATAAATATAAAAATTTTATGCAATGCAATTTCATATTATGAATAATTTGGAAAAGAGCATAATCATTTTGTTTATTCAGTCTGTTAGCCCTTGTCGATTTTTTTTTTTGGCAAAAGTCATTATGGATTTTATGGACAGCATTATGGACAGCTTAAGTTAAGTATATCGCGCTAGTGGTGTTCGAAAAATAAAAAATGAAATATAATAACTAAAAAAAGATAAATAGGGCGATTCCATATCAAACATTCCAAAAATAATTTACAATGGAATTCTATACGGAAAACTTATGATAATCCTAATTCGGTATTTTTTCAAATTATAACAGAAATATAAACCGTTCGTAAAAGTAAAACTAGATTGTTATACTTATGAAAGTTAGGTACTAAATTGTTGTTAATAGTACTAATAAATAAAATTGTTTTTTATAATTCTCACATTCTTTAAATGTAAAGTATTGAAACAGTTAAAATATTAAAAACCATAACAGAAATTTGGGGCCTCGGTTGTATAGTGGATAAGCATTTGACTTATTAACTGAGTCAGTGTGAGTTCGATTCTTCTTAATTGTAAAATAATATTTTTTTTACAAAATTCTTTTCTATAAAAACATGTGATCTAAACAAATAATTAAGGTTACAATATAAAATAATAGAAGTATTATGTCATAATGGGTCGCAAGGCCTAAATGTTATAAAATGGGATATGCTATCATATGCTAGAAATATTTGCAAAATTTGCTTTAAAGCTTTACTTAATTTTGACACATGAAATCAACAAATTTTTAAAGTGATTATCAATGGTTAATAATGGTTATCCTGTCTTTACTCAAAGGAACAATAATTTTCAAATTTTATTAAAATATATTCCGTAACGAATTTTAGAAATATTTTTTTTTAAATTTCTAAACTTAAGTTTTAAAAAATATTTTTTCGACTTGTTACAGGCATTGAGGGGAAATGCTTGTAACAGAAAAGGATGGCACTGAATCTCTCAAGTCTTTCCACGGTATCTTTTAATTTTAACCAAGTAAAAAAAAATTAAACAAACTTGGGGATAAAATTTTGACATCATGTATTAAAAAACTTTCAGAAACTAAAAAAACAATATAGATTGATATTTTTTCGAAGTTTGCCCTTGAAATATGAAGTGACATATTACATTTTAAAAACTTTTACTTCACTTTGAACATCACTTGACTTTGGCAAAAATCCACAAGCAGAGATTTACTACAAAATCAAAGTTTGGTTCCACCAATTTTTTATTCTAAAAATGACAAAATAAACTCCAGAAGATATTTTAGGATTTTTTACCTTCAATCAATCTAGAAAACTCTGGAAAATTTTCCTTACGAAAGTTTTTCATATTTTTCCACCAGAATTTATTTTCAAAACATGAACCACTTTTAATCTACCACATTTTTTCGTAAGAGTTAAAATGTAACTTTTATTTTCTGTTGTGTTAAATATAATGCTGTCGGTTGATAAACTGGGAAAACTGTTAATCCAAGTAGACCCTTTTCAAATATTCAATATCCAATGATGAAAACAGTTGATAAAAAAAAATTAGTTAAAAAATACCAAAAGAAGAACAAAATATGTCAAGGGAATTTCCTGAAGTTTTCAAGAACAAATTAACCAAGAAAAGGGACAAAATATTAAAAGAAGGATTTTTTTATATTTTACCAATCTAATAGCGAAGGGATTAAGGTTGGGTGGTTTTTCGAATTGCAATTTTCAAAACAGTTCTTTTAAACAAATTAAAGTTAAAGAAGGAATCTAAAGACAAAGTCAAATTATTATTTTTTATTATGTAGGTACAATAATTGAGAAGATAATTTAAAGCCTATATAAGATTTGTTTATTGTCGTCAGTTATGATTTACTTTTTTATAAGGGTAACAGAAAAATAATCATAGAATATTAATAAATTATATCGTAACACGTATCGTAATTGTGTTCTTTACGTTTTATCTGTGACTTTTAAAATATAAATTAAAAATTTTCTTTGTTTTTTCAAGTATCTATTAATTTTTTAACTGTAAACTATATGAAACGATTGGCTTTCCAAAACGAAAGGAGCTTTCTACTATTATTTGAAATTAAACCTAATTTGGAACAAGGCTTTTGCAGGATTATGTTAAATATTTAGACTAGCAAACTTACGGGCTTGACTAATTATAAGAACTAGCTAACTTGTAATCGAACGTATCAGTTTTGCTGAGAAAATAATTTATAACTTAATCATTCAAACTTACTTACTAAATAAATAATTAAGTTATTGAATTTTTTAATATTTGATCTACTTAGAATTAAAAAATAGTTTAAAATAGTCTTATAAATTAATTGTATAACCAATAATTACTAAATCTATATCTAAATCTCAACAGCTGGGTGGCACAGTGGTCGAGTGCTGAAATTTCATGCAAAAGGCCCGGGTTTGAAACCTAGTAAAAGTGAAAAAGCTTTTCTGGTTTTCGACGCGACTCAGGTAGTATATTCGTCATTGGGTTCAAATTAATGGCATAATCAATAATTAATAATTTATATCTTTAATAAAAAATACATTATTATAACAATGTAAACAAATGCAAAATATAAACAAATATTTTAGTTGAATAATATAACTCACAGGTATAGAATACCATATATAACTCAAATACAAAATATTACAATATAAACAAAAAATAGAATTGTATCTATTGCAATTCTAAGATGTTTCTATAAGGCATAGTACTATCTCATGTGTAAATTGTATGTGGAATTCAATAGAGCAATTCTAGTAATACGAATATAATATGACCTCAGTTCCAACATTAACCTATGGTATGGATAGGCTTATTAGCCTAACAGTTGAATAAAAAAAAAGTATATCTTTAATTAAGATTGATTAAGTTTAAGGTCTTGTACTATCTAATGCTTAAATTCTATATAAAATTCATTAAGATCAATTCTAATAATAGGAATATAATATGTTCTAAATCGTAAGTTGATTGTCAATAATATTGTGAAATTTGAAAATATGTTGATTTTAAAAGTCAAAATAATTAATTTTGAATTCATCAATCGTTAAACAAAATTAGTGGACTTTTAATTTAAAAACATAAGAATATTCGAAGTTTGATTTCAATCAGATTTGAAATTAACACTAGATAAATTTAATAGTAATATTATATTGCATTTTAAAAATTAATTAAATTTTAAAAAAAAAAAAATAATTTATCAAAACTTACAAATAATTTTCTTTAATATTGAAATTTCCCAAAATTTCATTCATTTTAAAGTTTAATTTGATTTTCTTAAACCACAAAAAACTAATTTGAACTTTAAGAAAATTATTTTAATTAATTTTTCTTTTTATATTTTTTAAATAATTTTTCAATTTCAACATCAATTCATTACAAATGTATAAAATAATAATAATAATAATATTAATAATAACAATAATCAACTGCACAACATGTTTTTTAAAATTCAACATTTTATTTCTTCAAAATTTATTACTAGGAAAGGATTTTATTTTGACATATGCATATTACTTCACAATACATACATTACTTGAACTTCATACAAATACTACAGTAACAGATGAATATATGTGTAATAAAAACCAAAAAACCCTGCATGCAAATTAACTTTTCTTAAAACTTAAAAGTTAATAAACACCACATGCACCAGAAAAAAAGATTTAAAAAAATTGTAAAAGAAAATTCGTGACTTTTTCAATGTGACATTTGCAATTGAAAATTAAATTTTCCCATAGTCATATAGAGTCATACCAAGAGAAATAGTTGTAAATATTTGCTTTGCGTCAAAAATTAAATTAACTTGTTGCGTACATGATGATGAAACAATAAAAAAATTTGATTTTATTTTTTGTTAAAAAAATTAAAACAACTTTTGAAGAAGAATAAAAAACATGTATTTTGTTAAAAATAAAATTTTAAATTTCAAAGAAATATTATTTTAATTTTATGATGCAATAGAATTGCTATAAAATTGAAGATATAAAATAAATAATATATTTTATATATATACTTTTCGTAATTATTTGAGTGCACACATGTTCCAGCTTCATACTTCATTATTTTAACATAGTAAAACCAAAAGGATTCAAAAAAATATAACTGTAAATTTGCTACTTTTTTTTCCCCCTTCTTTTACTCCCTTGGGGAGCATAAGGCTTCCACATAGCTTCTCCATCGTACTCTATGGGCCATTTGTTTTATCTCTGCCAAAGTCTTACCACTTTCTTCTATTTCTTTGAATATTGTTCTCCTCCATGACATTCGTGGTTTTCCTACTTTCCTTTTTCCCTGTGGGTTCCACTCTAATGCTTGGCGAGCAATTGTGTGTGGTGCCTTTCGGAGTGTGTGTCCTATCTACTTCCATTTCTTTTTCTTTATTTGAAGTGCAATTGGTTCTTGTTTCGTGTGAGACCATAGGTCTGTGTTGCTGATTCGCCTAGGCCAGAAGATCTTAACTATGGTTCTTAGGCATTTGTTCACGAAAGCTTGCAGCTTGTTGGTGGTTCACTGCTTTACGAACCAAGTTTCGCTCCCATATAGTAGGACTGATTTCACACAGGAATTGAATATTCTAATTTTGGTGCCTCTAGTTAGATGTGTTTCAGTCTATTTTCTATGTCTTCATCTGCTCCTTCTTTTTTAGTTATTATACAACCGAGGTAGTTAAAGCACGGGACATCTTCAACTATATTGCCATCTATTTGGAGTTGCTGATCATTTGTGGCATTCAAACGTAATTTCGTTTTCCTTATGTTTATCTTCAGCCCAACTTCTTTCGCCTTAATGTTCAGAATTTAGAGTTTCTGTTGCATATCCCTGTATGTGTGAGCGTGTAAGGCTATGTCATCTGCATAGTCTAGATCCTCCAGACGGCAAGTTATGCTCCACTTTATTCCTTTTGGGGCAGAAGATGCTTGTTTCATTACGTCGTCGAGTACGGAGTTGAACAATATCGGAGAGAGCGGGCAACCTTGTTTTACTCCTGTCTTCATTATTAGTGGCTCACTTAGTTTACCATTTTTGCAGGACTCCTGTTTCCGCATTGTTATACATGTTTTCGATCAAGCGGATTATTTTATCTGGTATTCCTCTTTTTCTTAGTGTGTTCCAGATTGCATTTTGTTTGAAGGTGTCAAATGCTCTCTGGAAGTCCACAAACTTAGTGGTACTTAGTGTTACATAAATTTTGAAAGGATAAACATTTCAAAACAGGTGATGAGAAAAAACAAGGTGTTTTAAAGAAGCACACTTCCAAAACAATATTATAATTTATTTATTTCATTAATTAATTATAAATTACGAATAATAATGAAATCCATATTTAAAATTTAAAATTTTCTAACCAATTATGTACAAATATGAATATTTTCACGCAATTTTGGGACCATTTCGCAAAAAACCATGTGGCAGCTGACAGATATTTAATGATAAGTTATTTCTATATAATTTTATATTATTATATTATATTTATTGAGTTTACCCAGCCAGGGATCGAAACCAAAACCTTTTGAATGAACAACCACTGCGCAATCTGGTGTTAACCCATATTGACTTATCATTTAATTTGGATAAACTTAAACTACTTTGACCCAGAAAAAAATCTAAGCAAAATTTTGTCTATTTTCGTTAACCTATTGCGGCACAATTTACAATATGTATCGTTAACTTCAATTAAAAACCCTTTGAAAGGCACTGCATCGCGCATCGCATTTTAAGTAGTTTTAATATAAAAGTAAATTACTGGAATTAAGTTTAATAAAAATATTTGATTCTTTAAAAGGATCATAAGGCATAAGTTCATACTTTCTTCAACATTTTTTTTTAAAGTTAATTTTAAATATCTGTTGTCTATAAATTAGTGATTATTGATATTGCCTTAAATTGTGATTATAAAATATTAAATAAAAATTTTTATTTTAAAATATTTCTTAATATAAACTGAAGGCAAACGAATATTTTTGTTTTTAGATTACCGGAGAGAGTTATGGAAAAATCCTACATTTCACATTCAAGTTTTTCACATGCATTTATTCTCATATTCAAGCTTCAAGAATAATGTTAGATGCTTGTTTGGGAGCTACTCAAAAATAGTTTTTTATAGTTTTCTCTTATCTATTTTTTACTTGTTCTCCTTTTCTTTTTATACAATTTTTAGCACATTTTCAAAAAATTTTGAAAAATTATACCTACATACATAGTTTTCCTTTGTCCGTCCGTCCGTGTGTTGACAAAACTTCTACACTGATTTAAATAGACATAAAAAACTTTAACTATTGGTTGGTATTACAACAAAAAATTATTTCGTGGAAGAACTTCTTTCTGTAGCCCCACCCGTCATCCGTCCAAAGTTGTAAAAGCCATATAAGTTATATTTTGAATCTGAAAGCAGTAAAAAGCAGCTGATTTTATAAGATATATAAAATATTTGAAACGTAAATGTATGAGGTTAAGTAGAAAGGAAAAATTATATACTCAAAAATTATTAGGAGCCGTGAAAGATATCTTTTATGTGACGCTGACTGTTTAGGTGCTGTAAGATGTCGAAAATTGAAGTTTTATTGTGCTTGCACTTGTAACTTTGTACGTATTTCCTCGTACAAATTTTTTTTTAGTATTATACAAAATTGAAAACTCCAACATTATATTTTAACATAAATTAAAAATTTTCCTTAAATGTAAAGGGGTTCCTTAAAATTGAAGAAAGTGTCTCCTAGTTTTAACACTTATTGATTATATTATAAAAACCTATGAAAAATTTCAAACTTGGTGGAAGTAACTTGTTTATCTGTTTCTTTAGGGCGAGAAAAAGATAATTATAAAAATAGGATTTAAATGAGAACACAAAATAAATGAGTACCTAAAATTGTAAGCATAATTTTATTATGTTCTTTTTGTTAAGACTTTGGTTTGTGTTTTAAAGGATAATATAAAGTTAATTTCGTCCTTGTACAACTATTTCATAATAATGATTATTATTGCGATGTTTTTCTTTTCATTCCCTTTTTTTTAGTTACTTGCTCATTAATGTTTTTTCTTCGTCCTTTTTCTCCTTTTCATTTTAATTTAATTTTCGAATATAGCTGGTATGCAGTTCACAGTGTTTAAAGAATTCTATTGTAAAATATTATGCTTTAAACTATATAATATTTACTATATTTTTCTATTTAGGTGTAATTATAAAAATCTTTTTTTAATTGAAAATTTTCTTTATATCTTTAAATTTTTTTCTCATATTAGCATTTACCAAAAAATGTCCTTGATTATATGTCATAATTTCTTAAAGACTATTGGAGAAATGAGGACAGTAAACAGTGTAATTCAGACCAGCACTCCCTCGTGTTATAACCAAAGTACCTAACTACTTAAACATCGAAAGCAATTTGAAATTTACAGCGGATTGAAAAAAATTCTTAAAATTGCATACTTGTAGGGGCAAATGTTTATTTAATTTTTAATTTTTATCCCCTCCTCTTCTTTTCCATAAACTTTTTCAACTCAAACAACTCACTAACATTAAAAATATTATATATATAATTCAGGCAATTGTGCTCATGCTACACGAGATAGAAATTTGAAATTGTGGAATTGCATAATAGCATCCTTAAAACTTGATTGTTCCAAAACTTTGCCTTACGCAGTATATGGGTGCTTATATAGTGGAGCTGCGATAAGTGATAAGAGGGTCGATAAGAGCAAAGCGTTGAAAACTATGTACATGATTTTATTAGAGGTGTTTATATTGGAGCATCACTTTGATCATCGAAAAACAATATAAATTTTCCACTTTATGCTGTTATCGACGTCCTTATCATTTATCGAAGCTCCAAAATATACGCACCCTGAGACAACACGTTTTTTCATACGTGGAATTGTAAACTGAATTGAGAGACAACATTTTGGATAATAAAAGTAGTATTTTAATAATATTTATAAGCATATTGTATTTTATATTATTGCTTTGAGTAATTTAGTTTAATAAATAGTAAAATCTTCATATAAATTTATAATCGCGATATTTTCCGCGAAATTTTTGCTACTATTCATACATAAAATTCCACTGATTAATTGTATGATGATACAGAATAGGATTTAAATATACAAAATTAAAAAGCATTCCAAACAAAATTGAAATGATTATTTTGTGGTATTAAGTTAATTAACCCGTCTTGATGCACACGGACTAACATCAATAATAACCGTCCAATCAATTTTAAATTAGCTTTGAACTAATTAATTAAATCCGTTATATGAGATTTTCCTAAAAATTATTCGAAATATATTCAACTCATTTTCATATTTGAAATTAATTTTAGTCTTTATAATGCGAATCATTATAACAGTCCCCAAATGGTTATTGTTCAGGAACTAGAGTAGAAAATTTTTGACACAAAAACTATCCAAATTCTAGAAAACCTTTCCAGAGCAGAAATGAAATTGTATAGTACATTATAGAGATCTACTCAAAATTGAAGCAATAACTAAAACACTAGGTTAGTGTAAAAGCCAGATTATAAATTTTCGAGACAGTAGGGAAAGCGAAATTTATTCAGAGAATTCATTCATGATAACTAATAATATCAATCGTCATTTCTATCCTTTTAAAATAATCTTATAAATTTAAAACTTAAATTTAAATTGTAAATTTAAAACCGCACAAAACGCGATTATATACCATTTTCCTTTCCAACCATAAAAAAATACTCAATTTGAATTTAAAACTCTTTCAGTTAATAATAACCTTAAAAATGTAAATTTAAATTTTGTTATGAGCTAACGAATAAAAATTCAAACACTATTTAAAAACAAGGAACAGATTGAAATAGACTCTGTCAACTCTAGGATACCCACACGAACGTAAAAAAACTTTTGAAAAAAATTTCAGATACTCCAGCATCATACGATACTATTTTATTCTCTGGTTGAGTGCCGGCCTTTCATTCGAAAGGCCCGGGTTCGAATCCTAGTGAAAGTAAAAAAAATTTTTCTGGTTTTCGACTCGACTCAGCTAGCATTTGCCATTGCGTTCAAATTACTGGCCTAATCAATAATTAATAATTATATATCTTTAATAAAAAATACTGTAATATAACAATATAAACAAATAATTTAATTGAATAATATAACTCACAGATATAGAATACCGTATAACTCAAACACAAAATCTAAAATATTTCTAAGGCCTAGTACTTTCTCATGTTTAAATTGTATGTGGAATTCATTAAGATCAATTCTAAAAACACGAATGTAATATGACCGCCAGTCCCAACATGTACCTATGGTATAGAAAGCCTTATTAGCCTAACAGTTGAACAGTAAGCCCTTAAAAAAATGTATGACAGCTCCTCGAATCCGCTGCATTAGGCTAGCTAAATTGACAACATTTTGGCTGTAAAGCTCAACTTATTGTAGCAAAATTTGAGATATCAAGTGTTGTAATATAGATTTATAAGTTTTATGGCAACTACTTAAACTCGTTAAGCAAACTGATTACATTCAATCCTACCTACTTTATTTTTTGAGCTATCTTGCGAACAGCCTATACCTAGATCGATTTACATACACACATACATACCTAGATCGATTTACTTTTCGATTCTGCTGTGATCGATACTTTTAAGTCAATATCGAACATCGCCTTCAGTGTGTCACAAACATAATGGGAAATTTACTATACACATAGAACATATGAACGTATACGGCTATTAAAACACAGAATCAATTATGACTTTTTTTTTGTCCTGTCATGTTTTTTGGGTTAAGCGAAATATAGTCATAATGCATATAATCACAATTGCAAAAAGTGTTTAGAAAAGAGTGAATAAAAAAATAGAAGTGTTCTGCAATGTTGAAAACAAAACTAGAACACAAAATGTGCTGTGAAAACTCATAAAACAGCAGTTGGTGTGATAAATGAATTTAAAAATGTGTTTTTTTTTTTTTTAAGAGTGTCGTATAGTGGTCGTAATTTTTATTCATTTTCTTTTTTTTTTTATTTCCCTGGCGATACCAAGGATTAGATTAAAATGGATTATTTCTCTTTTGAATGCATGGATTCATCCATGTGGAATTGAAGATTTGAAATAAAAGCATGGTTGCTGGAATGTTGATATGTACATTATATTAGATATAGAATTCATGCAGATTATTTAGTGGAACAAAGCTAATCTTGGTTCTTTTTTTTTTCTTATTTGAAAGTTTTATGAATTCAATAATTTATTCCTAAATACAATTGTTTCGGGGAAAAAAAATTAAACAATGATCTAATAGAAATATAAAAACTATTTTAGAATGTTAATAATGATTTCAACTTTAATATGTGCAATTGAAATAGAAAAATAATAATAAACAAACAATTATTATGGAAATAAAAAACGTGTAATAGGAAAAAGTAGTGACTTTCAAACAGTTTGAAAAAACAAATGACTAAATGAACAATTGACTTCTAATATACTTTTGAATAAAAATTTTTAGTTTGTGTTTTAATTTTTAAACATTTTCTTAAGGTCTTTTATAATAGTTATAAATATGATTATCGTAAAACTAATGTAAGTTTTAAACAACCAAAATAAAATTTTATACGAATACACGTGTATTTAATAGTCACTTTGCTTCGGTAATAGGAGTAATTAACAATTTTAATAGAATAATTGAATTAACTCCCACCACTTCTAAATGCTGTATTACAAAATTATAAAAAGAGTATTGGTTGTATATTAATCTTTGAATATTACTATGAAGCTTCGGTTCTATTTAAAGATTCTGGGTGCTTATACCCGTGCATATAAATAAACCTTAGGTATGCTAGATTTAGTGTCAAAGACATGTACCGATCAGCATCATAGTAACGTAAATCGATTCTGCAGAGCGTATCTGTCCATCAGTCTGTGTACCAACAAGATAACTCAAAAACTAAAAGGCCTAGGGTCTTGATATTCACACAAAGTAATTTTCTATCCATTTTTATGTTCCCTTTTGTTCTTGGTTAAAAACAGGCTAAGGTTCGGGCAGCGGCCGTACAACCTTTTTGACCAATATGGATTTTTTGAAAACTTATAACACTGGGACGATAAAAATTACTCACGGTTAGCTATATAATAGAGCAAGCACATATAAGACGTTTAAAAATGTTAAGCCTTCACTTTCGGGTATAGCTGCCATACAAATGTCAGAATCTTGCTAACATATCTTCAGAATTATTTAAACTACAAATTTGAAATTAAAAGTAGACAAGTAAAGTAATATGGCAATCTCGTTTGCAAATTTTGAAATTTTTGAGGCAAAGATTAGCGGAGCTGCCAAACATATTGCTGGAATGTGATTGCATATTTTTGGGAATAATAAGACTAAATCGTTGAAAATTAAAACACGCAAGTAATATAAAAAATTTGGAACCCATTTTTTGAAGCTGAAGCGATAACTGTAAATTTAATGAAGCTAAGAGGTTAAAATTAGAATAAACGAGTAAAGTAATAGGACAAGTTACTTGGCAAATTTGGACATTAGTCGAACTAACACTTAGGATGAACCAAATTTGTTTAATTATTACAAATAAATGATATAAAAATACAAAAATACATTATTGAAAGAAGGAATAACAAGCTGAATTAATTTAACAGATAAGATTAACTCCTTAACTTATATAACTGTATCGTGTAAATCTCCAACCTCAAAAAACTCTTGGTTAAATGCATGTCAATCTAGAAACTTTTTGTCAGAACTGTAATTTATAAACGCATGTTTGTTGTTAACAAGGTGAATATTACCTTATTCCTACCCAAAATAAACTTTATATATTCTTTACATGCAAAATTTTTTTTTTTACATTATAACACATAATTTACTTCATTATTAATGAGTCGAATAGATATTTTAGATAAATTACAAGAATTTGAAGACGAGTTTTTTTTCAAAAGGTATAAATTTTTTTATTGTTTTTTTCTTTTAATTTTCTAAAAAAAAAGTTATATTGAGGAAATCAAATTGTAAAAAAAAAATAATATTTCCCATGGAAAAATATGAAAAATGAAAATGCTTGATGGAAACTTAGTTTAATCGTGCGTAACAATATTTTAAAAAAAAATAAATTATTGAATGTAAAACAAAAAATTAAATTGTAAATGTGTCGGAAATTAAAAAAAAAATAATAATAAATTACTTTTCTGCTATTTATAATGGCCTTGAGATAAAAAAAAAATGTGAGCAATAGAATAAACTAAGGAACAAAATTATAAATGATTTGAGAACTGTCACATAATTTTAAAAGTAAAAACGAAATAATTTATTCTTAAAAGTCTTAATACTGACATTAGGTTTGGCAAGGTACCTATGTAAATTTTTATAGCATACCTAAATTTAACCCATTTTCTGCGACTGTACTATATAAGTATAGTACAGCAACTTATTCTAAGTTATTTAACTTTAATCATACCAAAAAGAAGTTAGAAAACGTATAAATAATACTACTGTATGGTAATACTTATGTATCACTAGCTAATACCCGGTGCGCGTTGCTGCGCCTCTCAATGGAGGTTTAATTGAAGTTGATGTTACTGCAAAAAGTTAACACAAAAATTACACTCGGTTTACACATGTAAATTTTAAAATGTATGAAAGCAATCTTTTTAAAACCATTTTTCTAGGAATGTTCTAGTAATTTTTGAAACTTTCTGTAATTTAAAGCAGTACAAACTACTTTCCAAATTTTGACGTAATTTACTTCCAAAAATTTTTTTTTGAAAAATCATAGGACCGACTGTTGGTTGGGCAAAGCAGTATTGCGCAAAATTGGATGTAATTTGCTTCCAAATCACTCAACAAAATTTTTTGAGGCTTTCTTTTTAGCCAAAGCAGTACTTCGCAAATTTTGACAATATTATCTTCCAAAATTATTTTGACCAACCGTCGGGTTAACAAATTCCAAATCTGTTAATACTGTCAACTCAATTCTCACAGGGGAGCAAGTATACAAAATTTGAAGAAAATCGGTCAAACCGTTTTTAATTTAGAGTTAGGTATTGAAAAAACCTATAAAAAGCTGTTGGGCCCCAATGGGTTAATGCAAGTCAATAAAAATTTTTTGTGGGTTTTCTTTTTAGCCAAAGCAGAATTTCATAAAATGGGACAAAATTTGAACCCAAATTTTTTTTTTACCACCCGTCGGCCCAACATGGGTTAATAAATTCCAAAACTGTTAATAGCGTCTTCAATTCTCAAAGAGCATCACATATACAAAATTTGAAGTCAATCGGTCAAACCGTTTCGAATTTACAGTAAAGTATTGAAAAAACCTATAAAAAGCTGTTGAGCCGCAATGGGTTAATGGAACTCAAAAAAAATTTTTTTGGGGCTGTCTTTAAAGCCAAAGCAGAATTTCGTTAAATCGGACAGAGTTTGGATCCAAAATTTTTTTTGACCACCCGTCGGTCCGACATGGGTTAACAAATTCCAAAACTTTTAATAGTGTCAACTCAATTCTCAAGGAGAATCACGTATACAAAATTTGAAGTCAATTGGTCAAACCGTTTCGAATTTAGAGTAAAGTATTGAAAAAACCTACAAAAAGCTGTTGGGCCGCAATAGGTTAATGGAACTCAACAAAATTTTTTTTGGGGCTTTCTTTAAGCCAAAGCAGGATTTCGTAAAATCGGACAAAATTTGGACCCAAAATTTTTTTTGACCACCCGTCGGCCCGACATTGGTTAACAAATTTCAAAACTGTTAATAGTGTCTACTCAATTCTGAAAGAGCATCACGTATACCAAATTTGAAGTCAATCGGTCAAACCGTTTCGAATTTAGAGTAAAGTATTGAAAAAACCTATAAAAAGCTGTTGGGCCGCAATGGGTTAATGGAACTGACCAAAAATTTTTTTGGGGTTTGCTTTTAAGCCAAAGCTGAATTTCATAAAATCAGACAAAATTTGGACCCAACATTTTTTTTGATCACTCGTCGGCCCAACATGGGTTAACAAATTCCAAAACTGTTAATAGCGTCTACTCAAATCTCAAAGAGCATCACGTATACAAAATTTGAAGTCAATCGGTTAAACCGTTTTCATTTTAGAACAAAGAAGTTTAAATACTTGCACCACAGCCCCAACTTGGCGGTCCGTTAGAGCAAAATTTTTGGGCCACGATTTCTTTCCGTACCCAAAAACCCCTATATACAAATTTTCATGAAAATCGGCTGGGCAGTTTAGGAGTCTATTCGCTGCAAACAAACAAACAAACAAACAAACATACAAACAAACAAATAAACAAACTTTCGCTTTTATATATATAGATAGATAGATAAATCATTAAAGTGTCATTTTTGACAACTAAAAGTACAATTATTCTATTCTTAAAAAAGTATATCTATTTCAAGTTATATCCTTATTAATTTCAACGGTTAGCTTTAAGTCTTGGGAGATGTGTGAGAGGTACATGATTAACCTTCCCAATTGATCTCAAATTTTAGGAACACAAGAAGAATAAGAAGGAGCACCCTTGTATCAAATGTAATGTATATATTATTGGTGTCGGAGACATGTTCGCTTGGCCTTGTTTTGATCAAAAGCTTCCAGAATCCGAACCAGTTGAATTTCGTCAATTTTCAAACGAATACCTCTGGATAATAGCCTGTGAACAACCACGAAACAAATCAGGTCAAGTAAATGAATTAGCACGGCACACAGAATACTTAATAGGATATAAAACAATGAAAGTATATATTTTAATTTAATAATATAACTCACAGATATAGAATACAATAGAACTCAAGTACAAAATATTACAATATAAACAAAAAATGAAATTGTATCTATTGAAAATCTAAAATGTCTCATGTTTAAATTGTATGTGGAATTCATTAAGATCAGTTTTGTGGACAGGTTTCTTAACCTAACAGTTAAACAGTTAGGACTAAAAAAAAAAGGAAGATTACACGAAGGGCTTAGTGTGAACAATAAACGACACAGAACTTTCCACCTAGTCCTGCACTGGGATAAAAAAAAATTATTAAAAAATTTATCAACAAATTTTCATTTAGGTTTATTGAAATACGCGTTTCAGAATTGCGAATCTGCTAAACATTTACAATCAAATTTACTGTTCAATATTTAATATTGCATTTAATTCAATTAAAAAAGTAACTGGTGCATATCTTCCTTATCTTAATCCCAGAAAATACTATTTTTTTAAGAAAAATCTTTTCTATCAATTATACGAGAAAATTTAAAGAATGAAATTATTTTCATCAAATTTCGTTATAATTGGATCATTTTAATTTCTTAATGCCCATTTTCTTAAATATATTTTTTAATTACCATTACGAAAACATTGCAATACTAATTTTTAATCAATTACTCTGCTGAGTCCACGTTACAATACCAAAAGAAAAGGAAAATATTATCAGAAGATAATTAATAAAGAATCATGATACCCTTCATAATGTTGTTGACTGGTGATTACCAATTAAGAATACAATAGGTTTGAAAATAAATATGAAAAACGTCTTCTTCATACATCTAATATAATTATTCTTTTCGCGCCCTTACTTACTTAAATATACGCTATAATATATTTTCAGAATATATGCACAGTATGGGACAAAAATGTAGTTAGTACGATACTATTATACTTTCAGCTAAAAAAGGTTACAAGCATCAACCAATGATCTTGTTAAAAGATTAACTTTGCCTGCAGCTTAAAAACTTAGAAGGTGTTTTGCAAGAAAGTGTATGCACCTAGTCCCCTTTTTACACGGATTTTTTAAAGTGAATTTTAAATAACCGCTTGTAAAAAAATATTTAATTCTCTTTTAACCCGATCTAATTTGGAACAATGTATTTAAAAAAATAAAATAAAAAATAAATTTTCAATATTAAATACTTTAGTTTAAGATCTTTTGCATTTAAAAGTTTTTAATATAAAAGTAAATTGCTGGACTCAGGTTAAGGCGAAGAAGGACTGTTTATTTAAATTAATAAACCAATTGATAAAATATTTGTTTTTTAATAAAAGAATTATTAATACACCTATTATATGAGTAATTTATTTTGTATCACTGTGAATACTTAATATTAGAAATCTGACCACAAATTACCAAGAATTGTATGGTGTAGATGAGGCTTTAAAAATGTATGGACTGGCTCCAAAAACAAAATTAGAACATTTATATGAAACTGGTTGTCTATATAATTATTACTTGTATTCTTCAGTATATTTTACTATAACTTTGGTTAACACTGTATAAGCAAATACCTGAACAATGAACGCTTTTCGGATTTTAATGAAATTGATTCACGTGTTAAATAGGTTTTTCTTATGCTGTTCTTATTCATACACATGCAGTGATTTAATTGATTCTTATTATCTCATTTATTCATTCACAAAGTTTTTCTGATAAAAATAAATGTAAAGACTACGTTTTTAATAACCTGTAAGTTATTTCCATATGAAAACAATTTTTAATTCCATGAAACAAGAATGGATGAACTTTGGAATTTAAAAGAATAATTCTCAAAATTAAAATCTGTAATTGCAAAAAATACATGTCACTTGATTTACACTTATTTTTAAGATTTTTACGAAATTTATTTTTTTATACAAAGAATTTATTAAGAGCTTATAAAGACGTCCAATTGAATAATTTTAAATATTTCGTTGAATTTTATACATAATTAAAATAAATCTCAATTCAATTCGAAATTCAAGTAAATGACTAATTATTCTCTTTGTAAGAGTCATTTTTTTTATAAATTTTTAAAATATTGCTTTACTTAAAGTTGTAGAAATTTTTTCAACAAAATTAATATGGTGTTAGTCTCAGAAAAGTAGCAATTAACTGCACCTAACTATTAAAAAAAAATGGCCGAGGAAAACAAAGCATAGAGCAATTAGGATTGAAAGTTTTCATTTCATAATTAACTTGAGAAATAAGACCTAATTCAATTAATTTTGCCGGTAGGTCCTATTTCTTGTTTTTAAGAGCGATGTTTCCATCCCTTTACTGGAATCGAAATACTAAAGTAGCAGTGTGAAGTGTCTTGAAGAGGAGGCGAGAAGACCACGAGACTAGCCAGAATATATGAATCTGTTGAAAATATTAGGATTTTACAGTGAACTTGCAATTTGGAATTGGATTAATATACTTTATTTCCCCCCGTCTTAAGAAAATCATGCATTTCCCTTATTTTAGGCTTAGCAAGCGATTTTTAAACTTGAGTAATAATACCTAATTCAAGTAATTTCGCGTTAGGTCCTATTTATTGTTTTAAAAAGAGCAGCTTCCTTCCCTTCTTCATAAGGGAATGGAAGCACTTAAGGAGAAGTGTCTTGAAGAGGAGGGCGAGAAGACCACGAGAATATAACCAGAAATTTGTTGAAAATATTTAGATTTTTTAACTTGCAATTTGGAATTGGATTAATATACAATCTTCATTTAACCCCACCTTAAAAGAATCATTCGGTTCCCTTATCTAAGGATAAGCAAGCGATTTTTCAGAAAAAAATTTCAAACACATTGCTTCTCATTAAGAAGTAGCCATTGGAAAGTGACAATTGAGCGCCAAATCGAACGGCCATTTGTTCGAAGTATGATCGATTATTCGCTCTCTTTGGATTTCCATGGCTTAATCTGTCTGAAATCCCAAAACTTAAAATGTCATCCAATATTTAGATAGAGAACATCTCCAATTGTGTACCAAATCTGATTCAGTTCGAAAAATTAAACAATTTTTTTTATTTAATTGAACTATTCTGAATACAAATTTAAATTTTACAACATTAACATACCTAATATTTTTAGAATAACTTCATAACTCAACTGAACCGTATAATTAAATTAATTGTTTTTCAGAACTCAATAATAAACAAAAAAAAATCTAAACATTTTAGTAAAACCCTTAAGTAATTAAGTTTAACCATAATTTTCTACGCAAATTTAACACATAATTATTCCATCCCTATAATAGTGCAACTATATATGTACAATTGTTATTACTATTCCTTACAAAACTACAAAACCAACCCTTGTTACTATTTTCTACTATATGCCAATATTAAGATATAAACAAAAGAAGAAGTTGTAGGTAATCTAATAGAAACCATGGTATCATTTACTATATTATAAAAGGTCAATTAACTTAAAATTACGGAAAGAGAAGGAAAGGATCAAAACCAGGACAATAAAACAAAAAGGATATTTTGAAATATTAAAAAAGGATATTTTATCCATAATCTAGTTTAATGAAAATAATCTTCATAGTTCATTTGGAATTTTATTTGTAAATATTTAGAAAATTCAAATTAACAAAAAATTCCAATGAACCCATTCTAATATCTTCAATAAATCAAGAATTTATTTTAAAATTTATGAAATCTGAAAGAATGCTTATAAAGGATATTAGGGTATTTATTTAAATGGATTTTAAATTAGTTATTAAGGAGAGTTTTTAAAATATTAACTTTATTATTACTTTATTATTACTATAGATAGTATGGTAGACAGTGTCACCTCTGGGATACCCGCAATAACATAATAACTCGCATTAACAGAGCTTCTTTAGATGCACTTCACTAACAATTTTTAACATTTGTAGGAACTCTCAGTTTTTGTTCGAATAAAAATATGACTGAGTGATTGAACACTCAATAACAGTTGAGGGTGCTTTATAAACATACTATATATTTAAAATTGAAGCTGTATAGTTAAATTTAAATTGAATAACACCGTATCGGTAAGAGTACATAAACCACTAGACAAAGTTCACTCTGAGTGCTCCCTCAATTTGTATATACACCTCCCACGAACTTATGCTTGAAGAAGTGACAATTTCAGAATTTTTAAAATCCTTTAGTTTTTGAGTAATTTTTCAGACTGACTCACATACTAAATTGTATTCTCACACTTTCCCTTCGGATTCCTTTCATAAATTTGAATCTATATCTATCCTCTCTCACTGAAGTCATAGTATAATACACACTAAATTAACTCAATCCTCAGAGCATACTGGTTCGACTAAATATTAATCTACGTTTCGTTAAATTTCTAGCCGATTCTTTTATATTTGTCGAAAGCCTTATACAAATACTCATTTCATTCATATTCTAGTCATTTATGAGCAGCATCATGTTGAAAATTCTTTATTTATTATTTATATTAATTGTTTCAACTTTAATTAATAAAGTGTATGATAACTTTTGAATTTATTCAAATAATAAGTCGGGATAACAATAACAAAAGCAAGAAAATCATTTCACTTTATTCTACATTTTCTATGCATTCGTGGATCGGAAATTCACAAGATGGATGTTGAAATTTTTATATCAAAATCTTAAAATATAAACCGGAGGAGGATTTATACTTCCTAAGGTTCAAATCTGATATGTTAACGCATTTTCTTATCATAACCACAGATTCAAAACATAGAAATGGAATGATTAGAAAAAATCATTTTATTCTGCCAATAAAGGAGAGCAGTTTCCACCTTCCAATACAAGTTCTCAACTTCTTTTTATTATCAGAAACTCTTACGGGAAAGATTATATTGCACGTGAAAATTTTTAAAGAACAAAACAATTTCCGGAATATTAATTTAATTCTTTTATTATATTTTTTCAATATTGGTGCTTCTGGCAAATCAATTGAATTTATAAGCGCTGATGAGGGGTATCAATGAAATAAAATTTTATTTAAATTATTTTTAAAAATATTTTAGCATCATTTTAAACTTAAAAATTCTGATCTAACAGTGGTGTCGCTTCTAAAGACACTTTCGGACCAATGGTCGCGTTATCTCTTGTTGTAACTTATAAGAAAGACCAAATGCAAGAATCAGATTTTTTCTTATTGCATCTCTCTATATGAATTCTATACTCTACTGCAGAATTGCTCTTTGAAGTGCTTTTCACGAATCTTGTTTGTTAGTCAAACACTAGTTGATTTGATGTGCTCTATTTGAACATCGAAGTGATTCTGGATGCGACGGTTGAGGTTGCATATGAGTTTAAAATGTATGAAGGACTGAATATAAGAACTATAGCTAATGCCAATAATTTAAACTCGAAAATTGAGAACTAGTACTTTTTAAAACAATTTACATTTTATTTGTCTAAAAACTGAATTTGGTCACTTATTTGAATTTTTCCGTTCTATAAATAATCTCCCCTAAAGTAATTTGTTTCCGTAAATGTTATGCTTCCCCAAAAAATTAAAAATTTTTATTGCAAGATTGAATTTTGATTTAAAAATAAAAATAAGATTCCACCAGATGATGACCGAAGAAAAACAAAAACAAATACGAAACTCTTCTGTTTCTGAAGATTTAACCATATGATATAGCTATCCTTTTCAAATACTTACCATTGAATCACCTTATTTTTAGAAAATATTGTTTTGTTTTGTGTTTTGTTGTTCAACAAATTGTAAGAAAATTTGTTGTACAAATTTGTTAACAAGATTTACTGTCAAATACTTTTTATTCAAAAATGACAAAAAAGTAAATTGGGAAACAGTTTAAGAAAGAGATAACATACATACATAAAATATTCTTTTTGAACAAACTTAGACTAAAAACGAGGAAGAGTGTAGTAGAGTAGACTGTGTCAACTCTGGGATACCCGTATGACCGTAACATATACATTATATCATCCGGTTAATTACTTTTGGCAAAATTTCAAACATTCAGCTTTATTAGGTGTAGAGTAATGCTCATATAAAAGAAGGAGTTGTATGGCAGCTACTCGAACCCTCTGCAGTAGACCAACCAAATTTTGCAGTAACTTTGGCCATTATACTAAACTACTTTTGGCAAAATTTCAGACACGCAGTTTCCATAGGTATAGAGTAATGCTCATATAAAATTATAAGTTGTATGGCAGATACTCGAACCCGTGGACCAAAATGGCTGAATTTCAAACTCGATTCCGTTTTTTGCATAAAAACGAATTTGTGAAAATTTCATAATCCTAGCTCCTTTACTTTTTGAGTTATCGTGATGACGGACGGACGGACGGACGGACGGACGGACGGACAGACGGACAGACGGACGGACATACATAGCTAAATCGATTTATTTTTCGATTCTGATCCGATCCATACACTTGAGTCTATATCTACCCCCCCTCCTTCTCTGCGTCACAAACGTAATGGCAAATTTATTATACCCTTGGACTATATAGTCATACGGGTATAATTATTTGGGAATAGTTTTTATAGTATATGTATATATTATACAAGAGGATGCAACTTTTTAAAATGGGGACGAGACTTGAAAAACAACTTATTGTTAGTTAAATGACATTTAAAAATGACTTTTCTTTTCCATAGCTACAACACGTACAAATATTGTACTCAGGTGTTAACTCAAAAATTATTTTAAAATGGTGTAAAATTTCTTTTAGGTCAAAGAAGTACTTCCAAAAAATTTTTTTAAGTCGTACAAATTAAGAATTTTTTGAAAAAGCTTGGTTTTTCAATAAAACTAGATTTCCTAAAAACGAGATTATGACACCTACCTTGAAACATAGTTTAATTTAGAAAATCTTTTGTAAAATATTTAAAAAATAGTTGCTTGTTTCTACTAGAAAGTGACAATGTTACAAATATTAATACTTTTAGTTCAAATTAGCAGCATCAGTAATATAAAATAAAAAAAATATTTTATATTTAGGATTTTGTGCGCGAACGAGCTCTATGAAAATATTTTTATACCCGTATGACTATATAGTCCAAGGGTGTAATAAATTTGCCATTACGTTTGTGACGCAGAGAAGGAGAGGGGGTAGATATAGACTCAAGTGTATGGATCGGATCAGAATCGAAAAATAAATCGATTTAGCTATGTATGTCCGTCCGTCCGTCCGTCCGTCCGTCATCACGATAACTCAAAAAGTAAAGGAGCAGAGCGATTCTAGCTTTAATTCGTGATCACTACTAAAATTTCCATGTAACCCAAATTTTGTTTTTTAAATTATGATCTTGCTAAACTTTAAAGTTAATTTTAAGGCACTTAGAAGCATTTTAGAGCGATTTTATATTTAATTAAGTTTTTATGATTTTTGTCATGGAATTCTTTAAACTCAATTTTAAGACACTTAGATGCGTCTTAGAGCGATTCTAGTTTTAATTCGTGATCACTACTAAAATTTCCATGTAACCCAAATTTTGTTTTTTAAATTATGATCTTGCTAAACTTTAAAGTTAATTTTAAGGCACTTAGAAGCATTTTAGAGCGATTTTACATTTAATGAAGTTTTTATAATTTTTGTCATGGAATTCTTTAAACTCAATTTTAACGCACTTAGAAGCGTCTTAGAGCGATTCTAGCTTTAATTCGTGATCACTACTAAAATTTCCATGTAACCCAAATTTTGTTTTTTAAATTATGGTCTTGCTAAATTTTAAAGTTAATTTTAAGGCACTTAGAAGCATTTTAGAGCGATTTTACATATAATTAAGTTTTTATAATTTTTGTCATGGAATTCTTTAAACTCAATTTTAAGACACTTAGAAGCGTCTTAGAGCGATTCTAGCTTTAATTCGTGATCACTACTAAAATTTCCATGTAACCCAAATTTTGTTTTTAAATTATGATCTTGCTAAACTTTAAAGTCAATTTTAAGGCACAATTTTAAGAAGCATTTTAGAGCGATTTTAGATTTAATTAAGTTTTTATAATTTTTGTCATGGAATTTTTTAAACTCAATTTTCAGACACTTAGAAGCGTCTTAGAGCGATTCTAGCTTTAATTCGTGATCACTACTAAAATTTCCATGTAACCCAAATTTTGTTTTTTAAATTATGGTCTTGCTAAACTTTAAAGTTAATTTTAAGGCACTTAGAAGCATTTTAGAGCGATTTTACATTTAATTAAGTTTTTATAATTTTTGTCATGGAATTCTTTAAACTGAATTTTAACGTACTTAGAAGCGTCTTAGAGCGATTCTAGCTTTAATTCGTGATCCCTACTAAAATTTCCATGTAACCCAAATTTTGTTTTTTAAATTATGATCTTGCTAAACTTTAAAGTTAATTTTAAGGCACTTAGAAGCATTTTAGAGCGATTTTATATTTAAATAAGTTTTTATAATTTTTGTCATGGAATTCTTTAAACTCAATTTTAAGGCACTTAGAAGCGTCTTAGAGCGATTCTAGCTTTAATTCGTGATCACTACTAAAATTACCATGTAACCCAAATTTTGTTTTTTAAATTATGGTCTTGCTAAACTTTAAAGTTAATTTTAAGGCACTTAGAAGCATTTTAGAGCGATTTTATAATTAATTAAGCTGTTATAATTTTTGTCATGGAATTCTATAAACTCAATTTTAAGGCACTTAGAAGCGTCTTAGAGCGATTCTAGCTTTAATTCGTGATCACTACTAAAATTTCCATGTAACCCAAATTTTGTTTTTTAAATTATGATTTTGCTAAACTTTAAAGTTAATTTTAAGGCACTTAGAAGCATTTTAGAGCGATTTTACATTTAATTAAGTTTTTATAATTTTTGTCATGGAATTCTTTAAACTCAATTTTAAGGCACTTAGAAGCGTCTTAGAGCGATTTTAGCTTTAATTCGTGATCACTACTAAAATTTCCATGTAACCCAAATTTTGTTTTTTAAATTATGATCTTGCTAAACTTTAAAGTTAATTTTAAGGCACTTAGAAGCATTATAGAGCGATTTTACATTTAATGAAGTTTTTATAATTTTTGTCATGGAATTCTTTAAACTCAATTTTAACGCACTTAGAAGCGTCTTAGAGCGATTCTAGCTTTAATTCGTGATCACTACTAAAATTTCCATGTAACCCAAATTTTGTTTTTTAAATTATGGTCTTGCTAAACTTTAAAGTTAATTTTAAGGCACTTTGAAGCATTTTAGAGCGATTTTATATTTAATTAAGTTTTTATAATTTTTGTCATGGAATTCTTTAAACTATATTGTAAGGCACTTAGAAGCGTCTTAGAGCGATTCTAGCTTTAATTCGTGATCACTACTAAAATTTCCATGTAACCCAAATTTTGTTTTTTAAATTATGGTCTTTTTAAACTTTAAAGTTAATTTTAAGGCACTTAGAAGCATTTTAGAGCGATTTTAGATTTAATTAAGTTTTTATAATTTTTGTCATGGAATTTTTTAAACTCAATTTTCAGACACTTAGAAGCGTCTTAGAGCGATTCTAGCTTTAATTCGTGATCACTACTAAAATTTCCATGTAACCCAAATTTTGTTTTTTAAATTATGGTCTTGCTAAACTTTAAAGTTAATTTTAAGGCACTTAGAAGCATTTTAGAGCGATTTTATAATTAATTAAGCTGTTATAATTTTTGTCATGGAATTTTTTAAACTCAATTTTCAGACACTTAGAAGCGTCTTAGAGCGATTCTAGCTTTAATTCGTGATCACTACTAAAATTTCCATGTAACCCAAATTTTGTTTTTTAAATTATGGTCTTGCTAAACTTTAAAGTTAATTTTAAGGCACTTAGAAGCATTTTAGAGCGATTTTATATTTAATTAAGTTTTTATAATTTTTGTCATGGAATTCTTTAAACTCAATTTTAAGGCACTTAGAAGCGTCTTAGAGCGATTCTAGCTTTAATTCGTGATCACTACTAAAATTACCATGTAACCCAAATTTTGTTTTTTAAATTATGGTCTTGCTAAACTTTAAAGTTAATTTTAAGGCACTTAGAAGCATTTTAGAGCGATTTTACACTTAATTAAGTTTTTATAATTTTTGTCATGGAATTCTTTAAACTCAATTTTAAGGCACTTAGAAGCGTCTTAGAGCGATTCTAGCTTTAATTCGTGATCACTACTAAAATTTCCATGTAACCCAAATTTTGTTTTTTAAATTATGGTCTTGCTAAACTTTAAAGTTAATTTTAAGGCACTTAGAAGCATTTTAGAGCGATTTTATAATTAATTAAGCTGTTATAATTTTTGTCATGGAATTCTTTAAACTCAATTTTAAGGCACTTAGAAGCGTCTTAGAGCGATTCTAGCTTTAATTCGTGATCACTACTAAAATTTCCATGTAACCCAAATTTTGTTTTTTAAATTATGGTCTTGCTAAACTTTAAAGTCAATTTTAAGGCACTTAGAAGCATTTTAGAGCGATTTTACATTTAATTAAGTTTTTATAATTTTTGTCATGGAATTCTTTAAACTCAATTTTAACGCACTTAGAAGCGTCTTAGAGCGATTCTAGCTTTAATTCGTGATCACTACTAAAATTTCCATGTAACCCAAATTTTGTTTTTTAAATTATGGTCTTGCTAAACTTTAAAGTTAATTTTAAGGCACTTAGAAGCATTTTAGAGCGATTTTATATTTAATTAAGTTTTTATAATTTTTGTCATGGAATTCTTTAAACTCAATTTTAAGGCACTTAGAAGCGTCTTAGAGCGATTCTAGCTTTAATTCGTGATCACTACTAAAATTTCCATGTAACCCAAATTTTGTTTTTTAAATTATGGTCTTGCTAAACTTTAAAGTTAATTTTAAGGCACTTAGAAGCATTTTAGAGCGATTTTACATATAATTAAGTTTTTATAATTTTTGTCATGCAATTCTTTAAACTCAATTTTAAGACACTTAGAAGCGTCTTAGAGCGATTCTAGCTTTAATTCGTGATCACTACTAAAATTTCCATGTAACCCAAATTTTGTTTTTAAATTATGATCTTGCTAAACTTTAAAGTCAATTTTAAGGCACAATTTTAAGAAGCATTTTAGAGCGAATTTAGATTTAATTAAGTTTTTATAATTTTTGTCATGGAATTTTTTAAACTCAATTTTAAGACACTTAGAAGCGTCTTAGAGCGATTCTAGCTTTAATTCGTGATCATTACTAAAATTTCCATGTAACCCAAATTTTGTTTTTTAAATTATGGTCTTGCTAAACTTTAAAGTTAATTTTAAGGCACTTAGAAGCATTTTAGAGCGATTTTACATTTAATTAAGTTTTTATAATTTTTGTCATGGAATTCTTTAAACTCAATTTTAAGGCACTTAGAAGCGTCTTAGAGCGATTTTAGCTTTAATTCGTGATCACTACTAAAATTTCCATGTAACCCAAATTTTGTTTTTTAAATTATGATCTTGCTAAACTTTAAAGTTAATTTTAAGGCACTTAGAAGCATTTTAGAGCGATTTTACATTGAATTAAGTTTTTATAATTTTTGCCATGGAATTCTTTAAACTCAATTTTAAGGCACTTAGAAGCGTCTTAGAGCGATTCTAGCTTTAATTCGTGATCACTACTAAAATTTCCATGTAACCCAAATTTTGTTTTTTAAATTATGGTCTTGCTAAACTTTAAAGTTAATTTTAAGGCACTTAGAAGCATTTTAGAGCGATTTTACACTTAATTAAGTTTTTATAATTTTTGTCATGGAATTCTTTAAACTCAATTTTAAGGCACTTAGAAGCGTCTTAGAGCGATTCTAGCTTTAATTCGTGATCACTACTAAAATTTCCATGTAACCCAAATTTTGTTTTTTAAATTATGGTCTTTTTAAACTTTAAAGTTAATTTTAAGGCACTTAGAAGCATTTTAGAGCGATTTTAGATTTAATTAAGTTTTTATAATTTTTGTCATGGAATTTTTTAAACTCAATTTTCAGACACTTAGAAGCGTCTTAGAGCGATTCTAGCTTTAATTCGTGATCACTACTAAAATTTCCATGTAACCCAAATTTTGTTTTTTAAATTATGGTCTTGCTAAACTTTAAAGTTAATTTTAAGGCACTTAGAAGCATTTTAGAGCGATTTTATAATTAATTAAGCTGTTATAATTTTTGTCATGGAATTTTTTAAACTCAATTTTCAGACACTTAGAAGCGTCTTAGAGCGATTCTAGCTTTAATTCGTGATCACTACTAAAATTTCCATGTAACCCAAATTATGTTTTTTAAATTATGGTCTTGCTAAACTTTAAAGTTAATTTTAAGGCACTTAGAAGCATTTTAGAGCGATTTTACATTTAATTAAGTTTTTATAATTTTTGTCATGGAATTCTTTAAACTCAATTTTAAGGCACTTAGAAGCGTCTTAGAGCGATTCTAGCTTTAATTCGTGATCACTACTAAAATTACCATGTAACCCAAATTTTGTTTTTTAAATTATGGTCTTGCTAAACTTTAAAGTTAATTTTAAGGCACTTAGAAGCATTTTAGAGCGATTTTACACTTAATTAAGTTTTTATAATTTTTGTCATGGAATTCTTTAAACTCAATTTTAAGGCACTTAGAAGCGTCTTAGAGCGATTCTAGCTTTAATTCGTGATCACTACTAAAATTTCCATGTAACCCAAATTTTGTTTTTTTAAATTATGGTCTTGCTAAACTTTAAAGTTAATTTTAAGGCACTTAGAAGCATTTTAGAGCGATTTTATAATTAATTAAGCTGTTATAATTTTTGTCATGGAATTCTTTAAACTCAATTTTAAGGCACTTAGAAGCGTCTTAGAGCGATTCTAGCTTTAATTCGTGATCACTACTAAAATTTCCATGTAACCCAAATTTTGTTTTTTAAATTATGGTCTTGCTAAACTTTAAAGTCAATTTTAAGGCACTTAGAAGCATTTTAGAGCGATTTTACATTTAATTAAGTTTTTATAATTTTTGTCATGGAATTCTTTAAACTCAATTTTAACGCACTTAGAAGCGTCTTAGAGCGATTCTAGCTTTAATTCGTGATCACTACTAAAATTTCCATGTAACCCAAATTTTGTTTTTTAAATTATGGTCTTGCTAAACTTTAAAGTTAATTTTAAGGCACTTAGAAGCATTTTATAGCGATTTTATATTTAATTAAGTTTTTATAATTTTTGTCATGGAATTCTTTAAACTCAATTTTAAGGCACTTAGAAGCGTCTTAGAGCGATTCTAGCTTTAATTCGTGATCACTACTAAAATTTCCATGTAACCCAAATTTTGTTTTTTAAATTATGGTCTTGCTAAACTTTAAAGTTAATTTTAAGGCACTTAGAAGCATTTTAGAGCGATTTTACATATAATTAAGTTTTTATAATTTTTGTCATGGAATTCTTTAAACTCAATTTTAAGACACTTAGAAGCGTCTTAGAGCGATTCTAGCTTTAATTCGTGATCACTACTAAAATTTCCATGTAACCCAAATTTTGTTTTTAAATTATGATCTTGCTAAACTTTAAAGTCAATTTTAAGGCACAATTTTAAGAAGCATTTTAGAGCGAATTTAGATTTAATTAAGTTTTTATAATTTTTGTCATGGAATTTTTTAAACTCAATTTTAAGACACTTAGAAGCGTCTTAGAGCGATTCTAGCTTTAATTCGTGATCATTACTAAAATTACCATGTAACCCAAATTTTGTTTTTTAAATTATGGTCTTGCTAAACTTTAAAGTTAATTTTAAGGCACTTAGAAGCATTTTAGAGCGATTTTACATTTAATTAAGTTTTTATAATTTTTGTCATGGAATTCTTTAAACTCAATTTTAACGCACTTAGAAGCGTCTTAGAGCGATTCTAGCTTTAATTCGTGATCACTACTAAAATTTCCATGTAACCCAAATTTTGTTTTTTAAATTATGGTCTTGCTAAACTTTAAAGTTAATTTTAAGGCACTTAGAAGCATTTTAGAGCGATTTTACACTTAATTAAGTTTTTATAATTTTTGTCATGGAATTCTTTAAACTCAATTTTAAGGCACTTAGAAGCGTCTTAGAGCGATTCTAGCTTTAATTCGTGATCACTACTAAAATTTCCATGTAACCCAAATTTTGTTTTTTAAATTATGGTCTTGCTAAACTTTAAAGTTAATTTTAAGGCACTTAGAAGCATTTTAGAGCGATTTTACATTTAATTAAGTTTTTATAATTTTTGTCATGGAATTCTTTAAACTCAATTTTAAGGCACTTAGAAGCGTCTTAGAGCGATTCTAGCTTTAATTCGTGATCACTACTAAAATTTACATGTAACCCAAATTTTGTTTTTTAAATTATGATCTTGCTAAACTTTAAAGTTAATTTTAAGGCACTTAGAAGCATTTTAGAGCGATTTTATAATGAATTAAGCTGTTATAATTTTTGTCATGGAATTCTTTAAACTCAATTTTAAGGCACTTAGAAGCGTCTTAGAGCGATTCTAGCTTTAATTCGTGATCACTACTAAAATTTCCATGTAACCCAAATTTTGTTTTTTAAATTATGATCTTGCTAAACTTTAAAGTTAATTTTAAGGCACTTAGAAGCATTTTAGAGCGATTTTACATTGAATTAAGTTTTTATAATTTTTGTCATGGAATTCTTTAAACTCAATTTTAAGGCACTTAGAAGCGTCTTAGAGCGATTTTAGCTTTAATTCGTGATCACTACTAAAATTTCCATGTAATCCAAATTTTGTTTTTTAAATTATGATCTTGCTAAACTTTAAAGTTAATTTTAAGGCACTTAGAAGCATTATAGAGCGATTTTATATTTAATTAAGTTTTTATAATTTTTGTCATGGAATTCTTTAAACTCAATTTTAAGGCACTTAGAAGCGTCTTAGAGCGATTCTAGCTTTAATTCGTGATCACTACTAAAATTTCCATGTAACCCAAATTTTGTTTTTTAAATTATGGTCTTGTTAAACTTTAAAGTTAATTTTAAGGCACTTAGAAGCATTTTAGAGCGATTTTATCTTTAATTAAGTTTTTATAATTTTTGTCATGGAATTTTTTAAAATCAATTTTCAGACACTTAGAAGCGTCTTAGAGCGATTCTAGCTTTAATTCGTGATCACTACTAAAATTTCCATGTAACCCAAATTTTGTTTTTTAAATTATGGTCTTGCTAAACTTTAAAGTTAATTTTAAGGCACTTAGAAGCATTTTAGAGCGATTTTACATTTAATTAAGTTTTTATAATTTTTGTCATGGAATTTTAAAAACAAACACTCAATTTTAAGGCACTTAGAAGCGTCTTAGAGCGATTCTAGCTTTAATTCGTGATCACTACTAAAATTACCATGTAACCCAAATTTTGTTTTTTAAATTATGGTCTTGCTAAACTTTAAAGTTAATTTTAAGGCACTTAGAAGCATTTTAGAGCGATTTTACACTTAATTAAGTTTTTATAATTTTTGTCATGGAATTCTTTAAAGTCAATTTTAAGGCACTTAGAAGCGTCTTAGAGCGATTCTAGCTTTAATTCGTGATCACTACTAAAATTTCCATGTAACCCAAATTTTGTTTTTTAAATTATGGTCTTGCTAAACTTTAAAGTTAATTTTAAGGCACTTAGAAGCATTTTAGAGCGATTTTATATTTAATTAAGTTTTTATAATTTTTGTCATGGAGTGCTTTAAACTCAATTTTAAGGCACTTAGAAGCGTCTTAGAGCGATTCTAGCTTTAATTCGTGATCACTACTAAAATTTCCATGTAACCCAAATTTTGTTTTTTAAATTATGGTCTTGCTAAACTTTAAAGTTAATTTTAAGGCACTTAGAAGCATTTTAGAGCGATTTTACATATAATTAAGTTTTTATAATTTTTGTCATGGAATTCTTTAAACTCAATTTTAAGACACTTAGAAGCGTCTTAGAGCGATTCTAGCTTTAATTCGTGATCACTACTAAAATTTCCATTTAACCCAAATTTTGTTTTTAAATTATGATCTTGCTAAACTTTAAAGTCAATTTTAAGGCACAATTTTAAGAAGCATTTTAGAGCGAATTTAGATTTAATTAAGTTTTTATAATTTTTGTCATGGAATTTTTTAAACTCAATTTTAAGACACTTAGAAGCGTCTTAGAGCGATTCTAGCTTTAATTCGTGATCACTACTAAAATTTCCATGTAACCCAAATTTTGTTTTTTAAATTATGGTCTTGCTAAACTTTAAAGTTAATTTTAAGGCACTTAGAAGCATTTTAGAGCGATTTTATATTTAATTAAGTTTTTATAATTTTTGTCATGGAATTCTTTAAACTCAATTTTAAGGCACTTAGAAGCGTCTTAGAGCGATTCTAGCTTTAATTCGTGATCACTACTAAAATTTCCATGTAACCCAAATTTTGTTTTTTAAATTATGGTCTTGCTAAACTTTAAAGTTAATTTTAAGGCACTTAGAAGCATTTTAGAGCGATTTTACATATAATTAAGTTTTTATAATTTTTGTCATGGAATTCTTTAAACTCAATTTTAAGACACTTAGAAGCGTCTTAGAGCGATTCTAGCTTTAATTCGTGATCACTACTAAAATTTCCATGTAACCCAAATTTTGTTTTTAAATTATGATCTTGCTAAACTTTAAAGTCAATTTTAAGGCACAATTTTAAGAAGCATTTTAGAGCGAATTTAGATTTAATTAAGTTTTTATAATTTTTGTCACGGAATTCTTTAAACTCAATTTTAACGCACTTAGAAGCGTCTTAGAGCGATTCTAGCTTTAATTCGTGATCACTACTAAAATTTCCATGTAACCCAAATTTTGTTTTTTAAATTATGGTCTTGCTAAACTTTAAAGTTAATTTTAAGGCACTTAGAAGCATTTTAGAGCGATTTTATATTTAATTAAGTTTTTATAATTTTTGTCATGGAATTCTTTAAACTCAATTTTAAGGCACTTAGAAGCGTCTTAGAGCGATTCTAGCTTTAATTCGTGATCACTACTAAAATTTCCATGTAACCCAAATTTTGTTTTTTAAATTATGGTCTTGCTAAACTTTAAAGTTAATTTTAAGGCACTTAGAAGCATTTTAGAGCGATTTTATAATTAATTAAGCTGTTATAATTTTTGTCATGGAATTCTTTAAACTCAATTTTAAGGCACTTAGAAGCGTCTTAGAGCGATTTTAGCTTTAATTCGTGATCACTACAAAAATTTCCATGTAACCCAAATTTTGTTTTTTAAATTATGGTCTTGCTAAACTTTAAAGTCAATTTTAAGGCACTTAGAAGCATTTTAGAGCGATTTTACATTTAATTAAGATTTTATAATTTTTGTCACGGAATTCTTTAAACTCAATTTTAACGCACTTAGAAGCGTCTTAGAGCGATTCTAGCTTTAATTCGTGATCACTACTAAAATTTCCATGTAACCCAAATTTTGTTTTTTAAATTATGGTCTTGCTAAACTTTAAAGTTAATTTTAAGGCACTTAGAAGCATTTTAGAGCGATTTTATATTTAATTAAGTTTTTATAATTTTTGTCATGGAATTCGTTAAACTCAATTTTAAGGCACTTAGAAGCGTCTTAGAGCGATTCTAGCTTTAATTCGTGATCACTACTAAAATTTCCATGTAACCCAAATTTTGTTTTTTAAATTATGGTCTTGCTAAACTTTAAAGTTAATTTTAAGGCACTTAGAAGCATTTTAGAGCGATTTTACATATAATTAAGTTTTTATAATTTTTGTCATGGAATTCTTTAAACTCAATTTTAAGACACTTAGAAGCGTCTTAGAGCGATCCTAGCTTTAATTCGTGATCACTACTAAAATTTCCATGTAACCCAAATTTTGTTTTTAAATTATGATCTTGCTAAACTTTAAAGTCAATTTTAAGGCACAATTTTAAGAAGCATTTTAGAGCGAATTTAGATTTAATTAAGTTTTTATAATTTTTGTCATGGAATTTTTTAAACTCAATTTTAAGACACTTAGAAGCGTCTTAGAGCGATTCTAGCTTTAATTCGTGATCATTACTAAAATTTCCATGTAACCCAAATTTTGTTTTTTAAATTATGGTCTTGCTAAACTTTAAAGTTAATTTTAAGGCACTTAGAAGCATTTTAGAGCGATTTTACATTTAATTAAGTTTTTATAATTTTTGTCATGGAATTCTTTAAACTCAATTTTAAGGCACTTAGAAGCGTCTTAGAGCGATTTTAGCTTTAATTCGTGATCACTACTAAAATTTCCATGTAACCCAAATTTTGTTTTTTAAATTATGATCTTGCTAAACTTTAAAGTTAATTTTAAGGCACTTAGAAGCATTTTAGAGCGATTTTACATTTAATGAAGTTTTTATAATTTTTGCCATGGAATTCTTTAAACTCAATTTTAAGGCACTTAGAAGCGTCTTAGAGCGATTCTAGCTTTAATTCGTGATCACTACTAAAATTACCATGTAACCCAAATTTTGTTTTTTAAATTATGGTCTTGCTAAACTTTAAAGTTAATTTTAAGGCACTTAGAAGCATTTTAGAGCGATTTTACATTTAATGAAGTTTTTATAATTTTTGCCATGGAATTCTTTAAACTCAATTTTAAGGCACTTAGAAGCGTCTTAGAGCGATTCTAGCTTTAATTCGTGATCACTACTAAAATTTCCATGTAACCCAAATTTTGTTTTTTAAATTATGGTTTTGCTAAACTTTAAAGTCAATTTTAAGGCACTTAGAAGCATTTTAGAGCGATTTTATATTTAATTAAGTTTTTATAATTTTTGTCATGGAATTCTTTAAACTCAATTTTAAGGCACTTAGAAGCGTCTTAGAGCGATTCTAGCTTTAATTCGTGATCACTACTAAAATTTCCATGTAACCCAAATTTTGTTTTTTAAATTATGGTCTTGCTAAACTTTAAAGTTAATTTTAAGGCACTTAGAAGCATTTTAGAGCGATTTTATAATTAATTAAGCTGTTATAATTTTTGTCATGGAATTCTTTAAACTCAATTTTAAGGCACTTAGAAGCGTCTTAGAGCGATTCTAGCTTTAATTCGTGATCACTACTAAAATTTCCATGTAACCCAAATTTTGTTTTTTAAATTATGATCTTGCTAAACTTTAAAGTTAATTTTAAGGCACTTATAAGCATTTTAGAGCGATTTTACATTTAATTAAGTTTTTATAATTTTTGTCATGGAATTCTTTAAACTCAATTTTAAGGCACTTAGAAGCGTCTTAGAGCGATTTTAGCTTTAATTCGTGATCACTACTAAAATTTCCATGTAACCCAAATTTTGTTTTTTAAATTATGATCTTGCTAAACTTTAAAGTTAATTTTAAGGCACTTAGAAGCATTTTAGAGCGATTTTACATTTAATGAAGTTTTTATAATTTTTGCCATGGAATTCTTTAAACTCAATTTTAAGGCACTTAGAAGCGTCTTAGAGCGATTCTAGCTTTAATTCGTGATCACTACTAAAATTTCCCTGTAACCCAAATTTTGTTTTTTAAATTATGGTCTTGCTAAACTTTAAAGTTAATTTTAAGGCACTTAGAAGCATTTTAGAGCGATTTTATGTTTAATTAAGTTTTTATAATTTTTGTCATGGAATTCTTTAAACTCAATTTTAAGACACTTAGAAGCGTCTTAGAGCGATTCTAGCTTTAATTCGTGATCACTACTAAAATTTCCATGTAGCCCAAATTTTGTTTTTTAAATTATGGTCTTGCTAAACTTTAAAGTTAATTTTAAGGCACTTAGAAGCATTTTAGAGCGATTTTCCATTCAATTAAGTTTTTATTATTTTTGTCATGGAATTCTTTAAACTCAATTTTAAGGCACTTAGAAGCGTCTTAGAGCGATTCTAGCTTTAATTCGTGATCACTACTAAAATTTCCATGTAACCCAAATTTTGTTTTTTAAATTATGATCTTGCTAAACTTTAAAGTTAATTTTAAGGCACTTAGAAGCATTTTAGAGCGATTTTATATTTAATTAATTTTTTATAATTTTTGTCATGGAATTCTTTAAACTCAATTTTAAGGCACTTAGAAGCGTCTTAGAGCGATTCAAGCTTTAATTCGTGATCACTACTAAAATTTCCATGTAACCCAAATTTTGTTTTTTAAATTATGATCTTGCTAAACTTTAGAGTTAATTTTAAGGTACTTAGAAGCATTTTAGAGCGATTTTATATTTAATTAAGTTTTTATAATTTTTGTCATGGAATTCTTTAAACTCAATTTTAAGACACTTAGAAGCGTCTTAGAGCGATTCTAGCTTTAATTCGTGATCACTACTAAAATTTCCATGTAACCCAAATTTTGTTTTTTAAATTATGGTCTTGCTAAACTTTAAAGTTAATTTTAAGGCACTTAGAAGCATTTTAGAGCGATTTTACATTTAATTGTTTTTATAATTTTTGTCATGGAATTCTTTAAACTCAATTTTAAGGCACTTAGAAGCGTCTTAGAGCGATTCTAGCTTTAATTCGTGATCACTACTAAAATTTCCATGTAACCCAAATTTTGTTTTTTAAATTATGATCTTGCTAAACTTTAAAGTTAATTTTAAGGCACTTAGAAGCATTTTAGAGCGATTTTATATTTAATTAAGTTTTTATAATTTTTGTCATGGAATTCTTTAAACTCAATTTTAAGGCACTTAGAAGCGTCTTAGAGCGATTCTAGCTTTAATTCGTGATCACTACTAAAATTTCCATGTAACCCAAATTTTGTTATTTAAATTATGGTCTTGCTAAACTTTAAAGTTAATTTTAAGGCACTTAGAAGCATTTTAGAGCGATTTTATATTAAATTAAGTTTTTATAATTTTTGTCATGGAATTCTTTAAACTCAATTTTAAGACACTTAGAAGCGTCTTAGAGCGATTCTAGCTTTAATTCGTGATCACTACTAAAATTTCCATGTAACCCAAATTTTGTTTTTTAAATTATGGTCTTGCTAAATTTTAAAGTTAATTTTAAGGCACTTAGAAGCATTTTAGAGCGATTTTACATTTAATTAAGTTTTTATAATTTTTGCCATGGAATTCTTTAAACTCAATTTTAAGGCACTTAGAAGCGTCTTAGAGCGATTCTAGCTTTAATTCGTGATCACTACTAAAATTTCCATGTAACCCAACTTTTGTTTTTTAAATTATGGTCTTGCTAAACTTTAAAATCAATTTTAAGGCACTTAGAAGCGTTTTAGAGCGATTTTATATTTAATTCAGTTTTTATAATTTTTGTCATGGAATTCTTTAAACTCAATTTTAAGGCACTTAGAAGCGTCTTAGAGCGATTCTAGCTTTAATTCGTGTTCACTACTAAAATTTCCATGTAACCCAAATTTTGTTTTTTAAATTATGATCTTGCTAAACTTTAAAGTTAATTTTAAGGCACTTAGAAGCATTTTAGAGCGATTTTACATTTAATTAAGTTTTTATAATTTTTGTCATGGAATTCTTAAAACTCAATTTTAAGGTACTTAGAAGCGTCTTAGAGCGATTTTAGCTTTAATTCGTGATCACCTACTAAAATCACCTACTAAAATTTCCATGTAACCCAAATTTTGTTTTTTAAATTATGATCTTGCTAAACTTTAAAGTTAATTTTAAGGCACTTAGAAGCATTTTAGAGCGATTTTACATTTAATTAAGTTTTTATAATTTTTGTCATGGAATTCTTTAAACTCAATTTTAACGCACTTAGAAGCGTCTTAGAGCGATTCTAGCTTTAATTCGTGATCACTACTAAAATTTCCATGTAACCCAAATTTTGTTTTTTAAATTATGGTCTTGCTAAACTTTAAAGTTAATTTTAAGGCACTAAGAAGCATTTCAGAGCGATTTTATATTTAATTAAGTTTTTATAATTTTTGTCATGGAATTCTTTAAACTCAATTTTAAGGCACTTAGAAGCGTCTTAGAGCGATTCTAGCTTTAATTCGTGATCACTACTAAAATTTCCATGTAACCCAAATTTTGTTTTTTAAATTATGATCTTGCTAAACTTTAAAATTATTTTAAGGCACTTAGAAGCATTTTAGAGCGATTTTATATTTAATTAAGTTTTTATAATTTTTGTCATGGAATTCTTTAAACTCAATTTTAAGACACTTAGAAGCGTCTTAGAGCGATTCTAGCTTTAATTCGTGATCACTACTAAAATTTCCATGTAACCCAAATTTTGTTTTTTAAATTATGGTCTTGCTAAACTTTAAAGTTAATTTTAAGGCACTTAGAAGCATTTTAGAGCGATTTTACATTTCATTGTTTTTATAATTTTTGTCATGGAATTCTTTAAACTCAATTTTAAGGCACTTAGAAGCGTCTTAGAGCGATTCTAGCTTTAATTCGTGATCACTACTAAAATTTCCATGTAACCCAAATTTTGTTTTTTAAATTATGATCTTGCTAAACTTTAAAGTTAATTTTAAGGCACTTAGAAGCATTTTAGAGCGATTTTATATTTAATTAAGTTTTTATAATTTTTGTCATGGAATTCTTTAAACTCAATTTTAAGGCACTTAGAAGCGTCTTAGAGCGATTCTAGCTTTAATTCGTGATCACTACTAAAATTTCCATGTAACCCAAATTTTGTTATTTAAATTATGGTCTTGCTA